>CM056051.1:332926542-333526542 GCA_029574335.1 Rana kukunoris | reverse complement strand
TTTCAAATGCCTTTTTTTGGGAAAAAAAAACGGTTTCATGAATTAAAAAATAACAAAACAGTAAAGTTAGCCCAATTTTTTTGTATAATGTGAAAGATAATATTACGCCAAGTAAATAAATACCTAACATGTCATGCTTTAAAATTGTGCACACACTTATGGAATGGCGCCAAACTTTGGTACTTAAAAATCTGCATAGGCGACGCTTTAACATTTTTTTCAGGTTACTATTTTCGAGTTACAGAAGAGGTCTAGTGCTAGCGCATGTGACAATACCTCATATGTGGGGTTTGAACCTCATTTACATATGTGGGTGGGACTTGCATGTGTGTTCGCTTCTGCACGCGAGATAACGGGATAGGGGCATTTTGAAAATTATTATTTTTTTATTTTATTTATTTTTTTACTTATTTATTTTATTTTTACACTTAAAAAAAAAAATGATAATTTTTATTCCTATTACAAGGAATGTAAACAGGAATCCTTGTGACAGGTCCTCTTTATGGAAAGATGTGGGGTCAATAAGACCCCACATCTCTCCTCCAGGCTTACAAGCATGAAATCGGTGAAAAAAATCAATGATCACATGCCGACAGCCACGGTTGCGGCTTTGTTTACTTCCGGGTACCGGGCGTGACATCATAACGCTGCGCCTGGACCTCCGACGGTCATAGAGATGACTGTGACCATCTGGTCATCAGTCATATCTATGCTAACCCAGCGAGAGCCGGCCGATTCTTTCTCCGGCCCCCGATGGCACGGGAGAGCCCGGAGAAGCACTGGATGGCGGCGGGAGGGGGGGACGTCCCCTCCCGCTGCCTATAAGAATGATCAAGAGGCGAAACCACCGCTTTGATCATTCTTATCGTGCACAGAATTACCGGCTGAAGACGACGATATCTGAATGATGTCTGTAGCTGCAGACATGATTCAGATATCCCCACACAAAGTGGAGGACGTCATATGACATCCTCCCGTGGAGAATTATCAAGTTTATCTATTAGGCACCTGTCACGTTGGGGACTAGATGTTAACATGTTTTTTTTAGATATTTAGGTTATATTAGGTAGGCTGGTGTTTCACTTGCTGGTTATTTATTTATTCATTTATTTTTGATTATAGTTATTATTTTTATTTAATAGCTATTAGCGCACTCACCCGTTTTCTGAATTCAGTGTGGGGCATGTACTAAACCCCCTGAGCCATAGTTGGCCAAAGCCACCTTGGCTTTGGCCAATTATGGCTTTCCATTTCTTGCACGCTGTGATTGGCCAAAGCATGTCAGAATAAGTACTCAACGAGGCCGAGATGCCGAGGGCGGCTACTATTGCGACTCTGTGCACTTCACCCCCCAGAGGTAGAGACAGTGGGGAAAGGCACAAAGAGGCACCGGCTACCAGCAGTAGATGACGTGTTGATAGTAGATCACTGAAGAACAGGTAAGCGGACACAGAGCAGGACTGTGGTAGGAATAGGCAGTGATTCAGATGCCAGCAACGTTCAGGAGACTGAGAGCCAGTTCAAGTCGGGACTGTAAGCAGATCCGGGATACAAGCCAATGGTCAGGGATACAGAAGGTAGGAAGTCAGAAACACAAGCCAGAGGTCAAAGGGGTAGAGACAGCAGCAGATCCGATAAGACAAAGTCGGGAGTCGGGTGCAGGAGAAGGCATAGAGAAGTCAGGTCCAATCCGGGTCGATAACAGGTCAAGGTTCAGGTTTCAGGAATTTGCTCACACAGGAAAAGCTGACAACAAACCAGCAACCCGCCATAGGCTTGGTGCTGGTTTAAATAGGCCGGGCTGACCCTTGATTGGTGGACGTGCGCATGTATGCGCACGCAGGCGCGCGCACGCGCCGTAGAACAGAGCCACGCTGGGACGCCACGCACGGGCACGCGCCGTAGCGCAAATCGTCTGCTGGAAGGTACTGCTGGTTCCCTGACAGTCTCTCTGTGGAGGTCTGGGCTTTAGGATCCAGACTTTGGTGCACTTATACATACGTGGCACAAAAAGTTTCTGGCAGAGCCTTCTACAGGTCCAAGTATGAGGTTTTCTCTAATAAAACCCTATGTAAACCTGAAGGTTGGCACAACTTGCCCGCCGTGATGGGTGAAATTTGGAACTACTTTGGTAGCTTTCCTGCGGCGTGAATAAGGTAAGAGGAAGATCATTTTTTATATTTATATATTATTTTCCTGGAGTAGGATGTCTTTCCTGGTTTTCACCACTGAAGGGAGTAAGTGCAACCTGGTGTTTTCTTACATAGCCTCCAGGATACACATGCTCAGTGAAGTCGGTCATAATAAACACCACTCTCCTCCTTAAGCTGCAGGCTCTGCCACGAATGCATGCAGGGGTCCTCAATTGCCCCCCGGTAACTCTCCCCCACTTCTTCGTTTCCTAGGGGCCACCATGCACGTGCTGAAAAACGATAATTTGCAGGAAACGATCGTTTGAGCCAAAATGATAGTTTGTGCACGGAAACAATCGTGCAAGAAATTATAGTTTGTGCGCCGGAAGCGATCATTTGCAGAAATGATCGTTTGCTCCAAAAAAGATTGTTTCTGATAGGTTGAGACATGGATAGGGGGGGGGGGGGCCCAAAGTGGTTGCAGTTTCCGTGCTCAGAGCAGGACACCTGTGTGCAGGCGCCAAGAGGCTGGTTCAAAAGCCCAGCACGCCAGAGCCTTCTGTAAGCAGCATGGACACGGAGCTGTGGGCTGTAAGCACCCCTGTGGGTTGAACCAGGCAAACCTTATGCCGCGTACACACGATCATTTTCCGGTATGAAAAAAAAAAACGTTTTTCGGCGTGTAGAATTTTTAGTTTTTTTTCACAACTTCATCATTAAAACGACGTTGTCCACACACTATCGTTTTAAATAAATGCTCTAGCGGTGACGTACAACACATACGACGGCCCTATAAAGCGGAAGTTCCATGCGGATGACGCCACCCTTGGGGCTGCTTTAGCTGATTTCCTGTTAGTAAAAGACGATTTGCGCTTTTCTGTCTGTTACAGCGTGATGAATGTGCTTACTCCATTATGAATGGTAGTTTTACTAGAACGAGCACTCCCGTCTCATAACTTGCTTCTGAGCATGCGTGGGTTTTTAACATCGTTTTAGCCCACACACGATCATTTTTTACAACCCAAAAAACTACATAGTTTAAAACGTCTTTAAAAAATGATGCATGTTCGAAAATAAAAAGTGTTGTTTTTCAGAACCCGAAAAATGATGTGAAGCCTACACACCATAATTTTAAATTACATTTTTTTAAAACGTTGTTTTTTTATGCCGAAAAATGATCGTGTGTACGCGGCATAAGACTCCTACTCAAAATCAGGTTGTGCGGCGAGCTGATATGTTTGTGTATGGTAAGACTTTAGCACAACAGTGATTGCATTTATATATTGTGGATAGTACCTTTGCTTTGCAGTAAGGACTATGGGCCAGATTCATTTGCGCATCTCATTTGCGCTACGCCAACGTAACTCAGAGAGGCAAGTACAGTAGTCACAAAGCACTTGCTCCTAACGTCGCGCCGGCATAACTTAATTTCGTCGGCGTAAGTGTAAGTGGGTGTGACCTTATGCAAATGTTGTTCTGAACATGGAGTAGGGATTTACGCCTGGCGTATCAAGAATGGAGCATGCGCAGTATGTGCGGTCCCCTGTGCGCATGCTCATAACTACGCCGGGCCAACTTCCTGAGAAACGCCGTTGACGCGTCATATTCGGCTCCCCTATCACAGACTGCTCCGGAAGTGCTGTGGCGGCCAACTGCGCATGCGCGATGCGTTCCAAACGCATCTGTGATGGGTTCCAATGCATTTACGACACTGCACACCAGTGAAGCCATCATTCAGAGCGACATGGACTTAGGGGAAAGTGGCCAGTCGGCCTCACGTCCTCGCTTCGCTCGGACAGCTCGCTCCGCTCGCTCGGCCTCCTGGCTCTTTTTTTAACATCCTCCAATCCACAGGGATGTTAAGGAAAGAGCCTGGATGCCGAACGAGGTTTCGCTGGTGTGCACTGTCGTAAATGCATTTGGAACGCATCGCGCATGCGCAGTTGGCCGCCACAGCACTTCCGGAGCAGTCTGTGATGGGGAGCGGAGTATGACGGTACACCGGCCAACCGGCTTACGCCCAGCCTATAAATACGCCCAGACATGCGCCTGTCCGGCGCAAAAGTACATCCTGCTTTTTTCCTCCCCTTAGGGAAGGTACTTTTGCAAAGCGATGGCGGCTGCTGCAACTAAGGACAAGAGGAAGAAGAATTTTAGCCAGAAGGAGAGGGAGATAATAGTTGCTGGCATCGTGAAATATGATAAATATCTCCATGGTGCCCTCAGTCAGCAGACCAGCAAGGCCAGGAAGAATAAGATCCTAAAGGGGAGCTGAGCCTGCAGGTCAGTGTTGAGGGCATTACGACCAAATCAATGACATGCGACATAAGGTGAAGGAGAAGCTGGCCCAGATCAGTAAGCATGCCAGGGCCATGGGAGGAGGACCAGCATGTTCTGTGCAGTTGACCCCAGAGGATGAGCTGATTGCCCAATGCCTGCAGCGTGAGCAGGTGGAGGGCATGGAGGGCTATGACTCCGGTGAGCAGTCCTTGAGGTCAGGTAAGTGTGTTTTATATACTCTCTGGTGTGTAGCATGTGAGGGGGTGGAAGGTAACATGTGACAAGTGTGTGGGTCCACCAACATGTGAATGTTTTGTGTCATCCACAGATGTGCTGGAGGGAGCTGGGCCGTCATCGGCTGATGGGCAACCCACGCCATCCCATGAGGAGAGTGCCCACACCTCACCTCTGGAGGAAGTAGTGGAGGAGCATGGGGACCTCGAGGGAGTTGTGTACCTCATGGAGGATCCCACCATCCCTGTACCCTCCCAACCCTCCTCCCCCATCAGGGGACCCTCCCAACCCTCCTCCCCCATCAGGGGACCCTCCCAACCCTCCTTCACCATCAGGGGTAGCTCCTCACCCTCCTCCACCATCAGGGGAAGCTCCTCAAGGGCCTCCCCATATACACAGCCCCAAGCCTCTCCTGCCCCCAGGAAGGCCACTAGAAAAAACAGGGGTGTTCCTGAGGCCATCCAAGAAACCCTTTCGAGGGATCAGGCCCGCCAGACCCAACATGTGGGTGCTGTTGCCCATGAAATGCGGTGGCTTGCAGACAACGTGGCCTCCTCTGCAGAAATTCCAGACTGTCTGCATGATCTAAATGCAAATTGTGCAGCTTTGGTGACCTGTTTGGGGGAGCTGCAGGCCACGACAGCACCCCTCGTCACAGAGGTCAAGAGCCTCACAGTGGCTGTAAAGGCCAATACGGCGGAGGGGAGGCACAGGAGGCGGCAGGATCAGCAGACCACCACCCGCCACTACACGGACAGTAGTGCAGGCTACAGTGTGAATGGTGTGTAAATGTGGGGGTGACACTCCTGCCAGTAAGGGGTGTCACCCTCGGTCGTTGGGGAGAAGTTATCCCCATGGCCGTATGAATGTGGTATGAATGGACAGCGACACCATTGGGGCCTTGACGCGGTGTTGCTGCTCCCAAGTCCTGCATGTTGGACTTGGGCTAATTCAATGTGATGTGGATGTGGTGTGTGTGATCTAGGGACCACAGTGGTGTGCATGTGTGCATTCTCCTTGTGCCATAATGAATGTGTGGGTTTAGCGTGCAAAGATGCCTACCGCGAGGCACCTCCTGACTGCTCTTCCCTCAGCAGACGGGGTAGCCTCGGGCAGGGGGGGGGGCAGTGTGGTTCGGGGGTCAGGTAATCACATATGTCAATCTCCAGGCCCTTTCTCATGGCGTAGTTGTGCAGAATGCAACATGCACCGATGATCTGACACACAAAGTTTGGGGAATACAACAGGGTACCCCCGGACTTATCGAGGCATCGGAAACAGGACTTCAGAAGGCCAAATGTGCGCTCCTCCACTGCATGGGTACTTATGTTTGCTTCATTGTATCTTCTCTCTCCTCTGGTTTGGGGATCCTGGAATGGAATCATGAGATGAGGCCCAAGTGCATATGCCGCGTCACCTGGAAGGAAAAAGACAGGAGGATGTTAGCCGTGCATGTGCCCCTAGTGATGTCTGCATCATGGGGTCGGACAGTCATGCCTGACTCCCATGTCACTCACCAACCAACCAGCTGTTCCCGTAAACGTTCTGTTTGAATTCCGTTGGGATGTTGCTTTGACGGTATATGTACCTGTCGTGGCTGGACCCGGGGTGTTTGGCACGGACGTGCCATATGAGGCATTGGGCATCGGCTATCACCTGTATGTTGATGGAATGCCAATGCTTCCGATTGCGGTATATGTGCTCTGTGGCACAGGGGGGCTGTAGTGCCACATGGGTGCAATCAATGGCCCCGATGGTGTGTGGGAATCCTGCAATTTCGTAGATATCATGCATTGCCTTCTGCCGCAGATGCTCCTGGGTGGGTTTGATGATGTGCTGGGACATGCGTCTGAGGATTGCGGGGACAACCTGGTGCACACATCTGCTCATGGTGGATTGTGACAGCCCAGCCACGACACCATTTGTACGCAGGGTTGCCACCTCATCCCTTTAAAACAGAACACATATGAATTACACAGGTTCTGTGGCTGATTATGGTGGTAATTAAACTCACTCGGTGCCTAATCTGCATTAACCTGAGCCACAGAAGCTGTGTAATTCATATGTGTTCTGTTTTAAAGGGATGAGGTGGCAACCCTACTTGTACCCTACTTGTACGCTGAAAAGATCCACTTGGAAGGAAATGCAGTGTTGCCAGTACCTTGACCAGTGGCTGCACTACTTGTGAGCGGTGTGTCTTGCTGGTGATGTCATCATGCAGAGCTGTGGCTATTTCCTAGATGGCTTCAGGGCTGAATCTGAAAATGCGAAACACCTCCGAATTACTCATGCCAGACGTTCATGCGCGTGCGGTATATACTCTCCCGTGCCCTCCTCCTCCTACGTGGCGGTGGACCAATTGGTAGTGCTAGGGCCACGGCTGACATGTGTTGTCCTGCAAATGTGGTTGCTCAGCTCGTCCGTAACTGTGCTGCTGAAGCTACTCTCCAGCTGACTTGTGCAAGTCTGGTGCAAAGTTACCCCTGCTTTATGAGGGGTAACTTTAGGCCGGGCGTACAGCTTACGCACACCGCGCGTAGCCTGCACCAAATGAGCGTATGTTTGGGAATCGACGTATCTCCCTCATTTGCATATTTGCATAGGAAAACAATCGGTGCCCCTGATGACGCCGGTTCCTCCCTCTCCTCTCTGTACCGTTCGGTACAGTGTGCGAGGAGAGGGGGGGGAGCGGGGTGTCAGCAGCTGAGCTGTGGCTGGATCTGTGACAAATGCAGTCACAGATCCAGCCATCCCTCAATCCATCCCAGCTCTGCTATCCCCCCAGTACCCAGCAATCCCCCCGTACCCAGCAATCCCCCAGTACCCAACAATACCCAGCAATACCCCAGTACCCAACAATCCCCCAGTACCCAACAATACCCAGCAATACCCCAGTACTCAGCAATACCCCAGTACTCAGCAATACCCCAGTACTCAGCAATGCCCCAGTACTCAGCAATGCCCCAGTACTCAGCAATGCCCCAGTACTCAGCAATGCCCCAGTACTCGGCAATGCCCCAGTACTCGGCAATGCCCCAGTACTCGGCAATACCCCAATACTCGGCAATACCCCAGTACTCGGCAATACCCCAGTACTCGGCAATACCTCAGTACTCGGCAATACCCCAATACTCGGCAATACCCCAGAACTCGGCAATACCCCAATACCCTGCATGATACTTTGCAATACCCTGCGCGATACTCTGCAATACCGCCTATGGGGATTTTTAAGTAGCGAAGTTTGGCGCCATTCCACGAGTGTGCGCAATTTTGAAGAGTGACATGTTGGGTATCTATTTACTCGTCGTAACTTCATCTTTCACATTATGAAAAAAAATTGGGCTAACTTTACTGTTTTGTTTTGTTTTAAGCACAAAACAGTTTTTTTTTAAAAACACGCGTTCAATAAATTTCTGCGAAAATACCATGCGAGATAAAAAGTTGTTAGGGCCGCCATTGTATTCTCTAGGGTCTTTGCTAAAAAAGCATATATAATGTTTTGGGGTTCTATGTAATTTTCTAGCAAATAAATGATGATTTTTCCATGTAGGAGAGAAATGTTAGAATTGGTCTGGGTGTTCCAGAATGCCTGATGGCGTTCCCTGCATGTTGGGCCTCTGTATGTGGCCACGCTGTGTAAAAGTCTTACACATGGGGTATCGCAATACTCGGGAGGAATAGCAGAATGTGTTTTGGGGTGTAATTTGTGGTATGCATATGCTGTGTGTGAGAAATAACCTGCTAATATGACAGAAACAAGTTTTTTTTTTTACAGAATTTTCAGTCGTTTTTCTTTTATAGCGCAAAAAATAAAAAACCCAGAAGTGATCAAATACCACCAAAAAAAAGCTCTATTTGTGTGAAAAAAAGGACAAAAATTTCAAATGGGTACAATGTTGTATGACTGAGTAATTGTCATTCAAATTGTGAGAGCACCGAAAGCTGAAAATTGGTCTGGTTAGGAAGGGGGTTTAAGTGCCCAGTGGTCAAGTGTTTAAAAACTTCATTTTTTTTCATGCCGAAAAATGATCGTGTGTACGAGACATAAGGATTCTGAACTTGCCTGCAGTTTACCATCCCCCTCTGTTAGCCTGATAGCAGCCTCACAGGATGAGCCCATGTCTGGTTTTGCAGCCTCTCCTATGGCAGCTCCGTATATGTCTGAGGGTGCTTTAAAAGTGGCTGGATGGTCTGGAAGGAAGGATTGCTGATACTGTCTCAACCTCCTTGAGAAAAAGCAGATGGCTTCAGGGCTGAATCTGAAAATGCGAAACATCTGCTTTGACTCTCTCATCAGATGAGCCTTCTGAGGGTGAAAAAAATCGCTTTCTGGAGATGAGGATCATGTGCAGTCTGAGGACTCAGAGGATAATAGGTTACCTGCGACTTCTCAGTGGTTAAAGGTGCAGGTTAAATTATGCAGAGATGGTGCCTGCCACTTACAAATTGCCTCCTGTTGAAGTTTCTAGGCCCTCTGTTTCCTCTTTGGGATCTCGGAAATCCCTGCAGGCTGCATGTTCCTTTCCAGTTCATCCCTTGCTGGATAAACTGATGTATGATGACTGGGTTCACCCAGACAAACTGTTTTCTCCTCCTAACCTTTTCCCCTGCTTAATCCTATGGAGGAAGGTTTCACCAAGAAATGCGGGGTATCTGGTACGGATGCAGCTATTTCTTGTGGAAACAAAAGCCTGACCTGTCCTATTGACAACGTGCAGGGTTTCAAGGATCCAACTTATAGGGAGCTGGAATCCCTATGGCTAGGGTTGCAGTACAATCTGCTGTTGCAGCCATTGGTGTATGTCAGTTCCTTAACCACTTAAGACCCGGACCATTATGCAGGTTAAGGACCTTGCCCCTTTTTGCGATTCGGCACTGCGTCGCTTTAACTGACAATTGCACGGTCGTGCGACATGGCTCCCAAACAAAATTGGCGTTCTTTTTTCCCCACAAATAGAGCTTTCTTTTGGTGGTATTTGATCAGCTATTTTTTGAGCTATAAACAAAAATAGAGCGTCAATTTTGAAAAAAATGCAATATTTTTAACTTTTTGTTATCATAAATATTCCCCAAAAATATATAAAAAACTTTTTTTCCCTCAGTTTAGGCTGATACGTATTCTTCTACCTATTTTTGGTAAAAAATCGCAATACGCGTTTATCGATTGGTTTGCGCAAAATTTATAGCGTTTACAAAATAGGGGATAGTTTTATTGCATTTTTACTAATATTTTTTTTTTACTACTAATGACGGCGATCAGCGATTTTTTTCGTGACTGCGACATAATGGCGGACACTTTTGACACATTTTTGGGACCATTGTCATTTTCACAGCAAAAAGTGCTATAAAAATGCACTGTTTACTGTGAAAATGCCAATTTCAGTTTAGGAGTTAAGCACTATAGGGGTTAAGTGTGACCTCATATGTGTTTATAACTGTAGGGGGCGGGGCTGGATGTGTGACATCATTGATCATCTTTCCCTATATCAGGGAACTGACGAGCAATGACACTGCCACAGTGAAGAACAGGGAAGGTGTGTTTACACACACCTCTCCCTGTTCTTCAGCTACGGTGACCGATCGTGGGACACCGGCAGCGATCGGGTCCACGGGTCCCGCGGTCACGGAGCTTAGGACTGGCGGCATGCTCGTGACCCCACGGCTGGGCTTAAAGAGACACGTACAGGTACGCGATTGTGCCCAGCCATTCTGCCGACGTATATCAGCGTGAAATGGTCCTTAAGCGGTTAACAATTGAAGCAGATGATTAACCTCCTCCTGTCTGTGGAGATTGAGGTTCATGAGGACCTTCCTAAGGCATTGTGCTTTGCAATTGATGCGATTATGGACTCTGTTCAGAAAGCATCTTGCTTGAATCTCCTGCAGGTACACATGCACAGGTCTCTTTGGTTAAAACATTGGGAGGCTGAGGCTTCCTGCAAGAAATACTTGGCAGCGTTCCCCTTAGGCAGTGGCGATGGCCACCCCAGTCTAACACTAGGGTAAAAGCCCAGAGCCAAGGACAAGGGCAAAAAATGACTTGGGGTTCTAAGTCTAAACAGACCCAGAATCCAGGAAAAAAAAGGCCTACTACTACTACTGGCCTTGGAACACCTGTTGTCCCAAGGGGTAATCTTGAAATTAGCCCCAGAGTATCAGGGGTCAGGATTCTATTCAAACCTGTTTACGGTTCCAAAACCAAACGGGGATGTCAGACCTATCCTAGATCTAAAGAGTCTGAATCAGCTTCTGAACATTCCGCATGGAGTCTGTTCGTTCAGTTGTTTCCACCCTTCAGGGAGGAGAATTCCTGGCATCAATAAACATCTAAGATGCATATCTGCATGTGTCGATATTTCCCGCTCACCAAAGATTTCTAAGGTTTGCGGTGGATCAGCGCCACTTTCAATTTGTGACCCTTCCTTTCAGGCTGGCTACAGCACCTTGAGTGTTCACAAAGATACTGGCCCCGGCCCTGGCAAGACTAATGCCACGTACGCACGATCAGTTCGTCTGATGAAAACGGTCTGATGGACCATTTTCATCAGACGAACCGATCGTGTGTGGGCCCCATCGTTTTTTTATCCATCAGTCAAAAATCTAGGAACTTGTTTTAAAAATATCTGATGGTTAAAAAAGCAATAGAAAAAAACGGTCGTCTGTGGGTACGTGCATCGGTTAAAAATCCATGCATGCTCAGAATCAAGTCGACGCATGCTCGGAAGCATTGAACTTAATTTCTCCAGTCATCTTCCAGGACGGCACACCTGAGATGATGGTCTCACCTGACAGGAAACACAATCAACAACAGAGTTTAAAAGGCCCCACCCTTCCCTCTGCCCCTCAGTTATTGATTGTGTTTCCCAACAGATGGCAGCGAAACAGTTTTTTTTTTTTTAAAGTAGACTAAGGTCTGGAACCAAGGTCTTCCCCCTGGTATTTCTAGCCTAAGAGCAGTCAGTGGGGACTGCAAAGGCAGAATTTGGCTTTTGTCTTTTTACCAGGGGGTTTCCCCATAGAAACATTCTCAGGGTGATAGTGTAGCTGAGAAGAGGGCCTAGCCTGAAGATTCCCTGAGAATACTGGTAGCTGGACCCGGTGAGTGGGTCTAGGCTATCCAGTGACGGTGGCTGATGGTCAGGAGGAACCGCGCTGACGTCTGCTGCTTCTCATCCCAAGGTAGCGGCACCCTCCAGCTGACTCACGGCTTCCTCGCTGCTCTCAAGCTCCGGCGTCCTTAGACACTCAGTGCGCATGGCTGGAGACTGAAGCGGCGCGGGGGGATGACGTCACAGCCGCGTCCTGAAAGATAATAAAGCGGCGGCAAGGGGAGACACGTGCGGCTCAGCACCCAGAGGAGCAGGGGTCCCCGGTCCGGCGTCCCCATGACTGGCAAAGGAACTCCCTAAGAAGCGGAACACTCCGGTTATAGGACGCATATGCTCCAGCAATGGAGGAGGGACCGGCGCCAGCTACACAGGTCATCACAGGGGGTGAGTGACCGTTTTGTTTGCTGGAAAGGGGGGGGAGCATGTGGGGTGGCCCTATTTACCCCCCACTCACAGGGGGTACCTACGGGTTTAAGGGTAATGTCTGTTTTTTGTTTCAGAAACTGAATGCCCTGCCCAGGAGATCCCCAGTAAATCTAAGGGTAAATCCTCCAATAAGTCTAAGCGCTGTGGGTACTGCGGGGATAAACTCCCCCAGGATCATAACAAGCCCTTTTGCTACAAATGCATTTAGAAACTCGCAGGCAAGGAGACAGCGCAAACCATGAAGGAATGCAGAGCTTTGCAAATTGAAATGCTCGCTGCACTCCAATCCTTTAAAACCTCGGTAGCTAATAGAGAGGTAGCTCCGCTAGGTACAGAGGATTCCTCTTCTTCCTTAATAGAGACTCAAACCAGTATCACCGAGGGGTCTCAGGGGCCATCTCTAACATGTTCAGACTTAGAGTTGGATTCCTCAGCCCAAAGTTCTCAGGAAGAAGGTGAGGATTCAGATCAGGATAGCCCAGAAGATTCTAGACCAGGGGGTTATCTCTTCTCTGCGGAAGAAATGGAGGATCTCCTCAAAGCGATTTATGCTTCTGAGGACATCCAGCTTCCAGCCACGCAGGTCTCTGTTCAAGACAAACTATACAGGGGATTAGGTAGAGCTCAAACCAAATCCTCTACCTGTTCATCAATCTCTCAAAGATATTATTCTAAGAGAGTGGAAGGAACCGGATCGTGGGGTCCTTAGACTTAAAACCTGGAAGCGTAGGTGCCCCTTTAAAACAGAAGAGGAAGATAAGTTCTTTAAAATTCCACGTTTGGATGCCTCATTGGCTCAGGTCTCCAAACATTCAGATTTATCGTTCGACTACTCCGGCAACATCCGGGACCCGATGGATAAAAAATCCGAAACCTTGCTACGCAAAGCCTGGGATGCCAATTCAGCCGCTATGGGTCCTGCATTGGCCTCCGCGTGCGTTGCCAGAAATACGGATGCATGGCTCCGTAGATTATGGGACCATGTTGCGCAAGAAAATAAATCCCCAAAGGTGTTAGATTCCCTGGAGTTGATTAGTAAGGCAGTTGCCTATTTAGCTGATGCCGCAGTAGAAACTGTCAGAACTACTGCCAAGTCAGCAGCACTCCTTAATTCTGCCAGAAGGGCCCTCTGGGTAAAGACATGGGATGGGGATTTTACATCCAAGTCACACCTCTGTGGGATCCCTTTTGAAGGGTCACTGCTCTTTGGTTCAGATTTAGAGCAGGTTTTGTCCCGTTCCACTGAGAAGGGGAAGAGGTTTCCAGCTAAATCCAGAAAAGAAAAAGGGAAAACATTTTTTCGAGGCCCCCCTCCCAAAAAACGCTTTCAGGGGAAGAAGGAAAAGATGGGGATTTGGTAAAAGCAAAGAAAAAGGCGGAATCCCTTTTCCCGGAGCTTCTACTTCCAATAAGGACTCCAAGTGACGCCAACATAAAGGTTGGCGGAAGGCTCTCGTGGTTTCTCCCCCAGTGGGAAAGTATCACGCAGAGTCCTTATATTCTGAGTTTGATAAAAAGAGGGTACAAACTAGAATTCCTGTCCCCCCCCTCCACCAAACTTTGTTCTGACCCATCTCCCCAAAGACCCGTTAAAAGCGGGAGGCCTATTGGCGAGTGTTTGGGATCTAGCGGAACAGCAGGTCATCATTCCGGTTCCGATAGATCAAATTGGCCAGGGATTTTATTCCCAAATTTTTGTGGTACCAAAGAGATCCGGAAAGTTTCGTTTGATCATAAATCTGCGAAACCTAAACCAGTTCCTGGTTTACAAAAAGTTCAGGATGGAAAGCATCTATACAGTCAGGAGACACCTTCAGGAGGGAGTCTATATGGTAACCTTGGACCTGAAGGATGCTTACCTTCATGTTCCCATTTCCCAGAAACATCAAAAATTCCTGAGATTTGCAGTGCAGACGAAGCAGGGCGTTCAACACTGGCAGTTCAGGGCTCTCCCCTTTGGCTTGGAGGCCAGTCCAAGAATTTTCACCAAAGTTCTGGCCGAGGTGGTGTCATTCTTACACCTTCAGGGGATAGCACTGATCCCCTATTTGGATGACATGCTAATTTTCAGTCCGTCCCTGGAGCAACTGCACGCAGATCGAGACAGGGTGCTGACCACACTAGAATTCCTGGGATGGTTAGTCAGCAAAGAAAAGTCCTCTCTAGATCCCGCGCAATCCAAGATTTTTCTGGGGTATCGGGTGAATCAAAGGATTTTTCTACCCCAAGAAAAAATCACCAAGGTTCAAGGAGCAGTCATGTCTCTGCTCGAGACCCAGGAGTCTTCTTTGAGGACAATCATGAGAGTTCTAGGGCTTATGTCCTCAAGCATCCCTGCAGTTCACTGGGCCTAACTCCACTCCAGGGAACTCCAGAATTTCCTTCTCTCCTCCTGGGACAAGAAAAGAGAATCCCTAGACAGATCTGTGGCACTCTCAGAGAAGGCAAGGGAATCCCTAGGTTGGTGGCTCAACGCAGACAACCTTTCAGTAGGTCGGGCCTGGACCCAACAAGATCCAGCGGTTCTGACCACAGACACAAGTGCTTGGGGCTGGGGAGCTCATATAGGAGATCTCTTTGCCCAGGGCTCTTGGGACCAGCAGCAGAGCAAGGCTTCCTCCAATTACAGGGAGCTGTTAGCAGTCGGGAAGGCTCTGAGCTTCTTCAAGGACCAGCTCCAAGGAAGAGAGGTTCAGGTCCTTTCGGACAATGTAGTGGCGGTGTCCTACATAAATCATCAGGGGGGCACAAGATCTGGCAGACTGATGAAACTAACCCAGGATATCCTAGGGAAGCTAGAGAAAAACATTCTGTCAGTGTCAGCGATACATGTGAAGGGGTCTTTCAACATACAAGCAGATTTCCTCAGCAGGCAGCCCATTCTTCAGGGAGAATGGGAACTGAACAACGAGGTGTTCGCTCTGATAAGTCAACATTTTGGCAGACCAGAGATAGATTTATTTGCTTGCAAAAGGAACAGGAAGGTGCTCCGTTACTTTTCCCTCACCAGAGAGCAGGAAACTTGCAGAATAGATGCTCTGGCACAGAGATGGGAATTCTCCCTAGCTTATGCCTTCCCTCCTCTGTCCCTTATCCCCAGGGTTGTACAGAAGTTGTCCAGGTCAAAGGGACACCTGATTCTGATCACACCTTGGTGGCCCAAGAGAACTTGGTTCCCCATTCTGACGAGGTGGTCGATGGTTCCTCCGTTGCGTCTTCCGTCCAGACGCAATCTCCTCTCTCAGGGACCTGTGTTACATCCCGACCCAGGTTTCCTTTGCCTGACGGCATGGTTTTTGAGAGGGAGATCCTCAGGTGTAGGGAATGCTCGGAGAGAGTGATTGACATACTCCTGCAGAGTAGAAAACCAGTCACAAAAGTCTGGAAAGTCTTCTCTCGCTGGGCTCAGCCTAGAGAAGGTCCTTTCCAAACGATCCCGATAGTCCTGGATTTTCTCCAAGATGGAGTTGACAAGGGCTTAACGGTTAGTACCCTTAGGGTTCAGACAGTGGCCTTGTCTGTTTTTTTTTGACCAGAGACTGGCTCTGAACCCTCTGATAAAAAGATTTCTTTTGGCCAGGGAGAGAGTGACCCCGGTAAAAACAATCCGGTTCCCCCCTTGGGATCTATCCCTGGTACTTAATGCTCTAACCAAAGAGCCTTTTGAGCCATTGGCTGAAATTTCTGTTAAATTTCTTTCTCTTAAAATGGCCTTCCTTCTGGCGATTACCACAGCCAGAAGGGTTAGTGACCTACAAGCTTTAACTATTAAGGAACCTTTTTTGTTGCTCTTAGAGGATAGAGTAATCCTCAGACAGGATCCATTATATTTGCCGAAGGTGACCTCTGAATTTCACCGGTCACAAGAAATTGTTCTCCCCTCCTTTTGTCAGAACCCAAAAAATGACAAAGAGGCGAAATTTCATTTATTAGATGTTAGAAGGTGCCTTCTAACCTATTTAGACAGAGTGAGCGAATTTAGGAGGTCTAATCATTTTTTAATTAATTTCTCCGGCCTGAACAAAGGGCTTCAAGCTGCTAAAACTACTATAGCCAGGTGGATAAGACAAACTATCACAATAGCTTATGAACAGGCAGAAAGGCCCGTTCCAGTCCACATTAAAGCTCACTCAACCAGATCTCTGGCTACCTCCTGGGCAGAGAGGGCAGGCGCTTCGATTGATCAGATCTGCAAAGCAACAACGTGGACGATCCAAAATACTTTTCTGAGGCACTACAGAGTGGAGCTGTTGTTCCCTCAGGACTTGGCATTCGGCAGGAAGGTCCTACAGACAGTGATCCCACCCTAAGGTAGGCCTGAACTTCTTGCTCATCATCTCAGGTGTGCCGTCCTGGAAGATGACTGGAGAAAAGTACCAGTTACACTTACCGGTAACGGATTTTCTAGGAAATGTTCCAGGACGACAGGCCTACTTCCCACCCTTAAATGTTGGTGACGTTTGTGTTCACAGAAGGTTCCCTCTGACACTGGTGTTGGTATATACTTTGTCATAACTGAGGGGCAGAGGGAAGGGTGGGGCCTTGTAAACTCTGTTGTTGATTGTGTTTCCTGTCAGGTGAGACCATCATCTCAGGTGTGCCATCCTGGAAGATTTCCTAGAAAATCCGTTACCGGTAAGTGTAACTGGTACTTTTTCCTCGGCACTTTGTTGTGTTTTACGTCACCGCGTTCTGACACGGTCGTTTTTTTAACCAATGGCGTGTAGGCACGACTGATCATCAGTCAGCTTCATCGGATATCTGATGAAAAAATCCATCAGACCATTTTCATCAGATTAACTGATCGTGTGTACAGGGCATCAGGGCACGAGGCATATTGGTAACAGTCTACCTGGACAATCTGTTGATCAGAGATCAGTCCGCCGCTTGGTTGGACCACTATGTGCACAGCACAGTGGAATATTTAGAGTACCTAGGCTGGGTCCTCAATTTGGAGAAATCTTCCTTGCAGCCTCAAAGAAGTACTGGGGCATGATCATAGACACATCCCTAAGCAAGGTATTCCTTCCCAAGCCAAAGGCAAAGGTCATAGGAGACTTGGTCCGAGTGGTAAAGGCCAAGAAAAAGGCCTTCCATCCGTCTTTGCATGCGATTGTTGGGAAAGATAGTAGCCTCATTCGAGGCTGTCCCTTACGCCCAGTTTCACTCAAGACCGTTACAGGACAGGATTCTGTCAGCTTGGAACAAGAATGTTCAGGCCCTGGATCTTCCTATGGTCTTATCTCCAGGGGTTCGCCAGAGCCTTAGTTGGTGGTTGCTTCCCCAAAATCTGTCAGAAGGGAAATCCTTCACTCCAGTTACCTGGAAAGTGGTGACCACAAATGCCAGCCTTCTAGGCTGGGAGGCAGTGATAGAAGAAGCATCTGCCCAGGGAAAGTGGTCTGGGGCCGAAAAGCTCCTACCCATCAACATTTTGGAGATTGGGCAATTCATTTGGCCCTCAAAGTTTAGTCTTGCAGACTGCAAGGCGGGCCTGTTCGGATTCAATCCGACAATGCTACGGCCATAGCCTATATCAATCACCATGGAGGCACGAGAAGTCTGGATGCCCAAAAAAGAGGTGACTCACATCTTGGGCTGGGCAGAAAGGCATATTCCTCGCCTATCTGCAGTCTTCATTCCAGGGGTAGAAAATTGGCAGGTGGATTTTTTAAGCCACCAGCAACTGAGTCCAGGAGAATGGTCTCTACACATCAAATCAAATCATATGTCAGAAATGGGGAAGCCCAGATGTGGTCCTGTTGGCTTCCAGTTCAATGCTAAACTGGACAGTTGTGTTTCAAGAACAAGAGATCCCTATGTTCAAGGCTCAGATGCCCTGACAATCCCATGGGATCGGTATTCCCGGATTTATGCATTCCCTCCAGTACAGCTCCTCCAACGATTCCTTCAGAGGGTCTGTAATTTTGGTTTAGGAGACCCTGGTACGCAGAAGTCTTAAGGATGGCAGTAGGAAGACCTTGGATTGTTTCATTACGCCCAGACCTATTATCACAGGGTCCAATATTCCATCCTTACAAAGTCTAAATTTGACGGTTTGGCTGTTGAGACCCACATTCTGAAGAAACATGGGCTCCCGGGACCAATTATATCCACCATGGTTAGTGCTAGGAAGCCGGCCTCTGGGCGCATCTACTATAGAATCTGGAAGTCATAAGTTTCCTGGTGTGTGTCAGATGTAGGGATGAGCCAAACACCCCCGTGATCGGTTCGAACCAGAAGCTTTGAACGGACCTCAAGTTCACGTGAACGTATCGAACCCCATAGACGTCTATGGGACTCGAACGTTCAAATTCAAAAGTCATAATTTTAAAGCCCAATATACAAGTTATTGTCAGAAAACGTGTTTGGGGACCCGGGTCTTGCCCCAGGGAACATGTATCAATGGAAAAAAAAGTTTTAAAACGGTTGTTTTTTCTGGAGCAGCGATTTTAATGATGCTTAAAGTGAAAAAAAAAATGAAAAATTCCTTAAAATATCGTACCTGCTGGGTGTCTGTAGTAGTGGCACATGTTTAGTATGGTCCCTGCAAAAAATTAGACTACTATAAGAAAAACGCAATTTTAGACTGGTTGCGGCTTTAATGTAATGTTTGGTCCCTGCAATATGGATAAAAATCACTGAAAAAAAAATAGCATGGGTTTCCCCGCCACCACTCCCCCCAGGTTATTAGAAGCCCCTTTGGCCCTATATACTTTGCTCAGCAGTATACAGGCGGTGCAAACAATACTGTAGGTTTGTTGTTAACTGTTAAGTAAAATCTGTTTGTAATTTTCTACTGGTACTTCTTTAAAGTGTAGCTTCAGCCATAAAATCTTTTTTTAAGCTTTCCTAAAAACATAGATACGGGTTATCTGTAGCATTTGTTTTTTTTTTGTCTGTGTGCATCTGTTCAGAAGATTGCACCTCACTTTCTGTCCCAATGAAAAATTATTTTTTGAAATATTTTTTTTTTTTGTTGGTGAAACAAGGATTGGTTATAAGCATCAGTGGACAGGAGACACCTTTTACATAAGAGAATTTCCGTTCCTAGGGGTAGATTTCCTCCCAATTCCTGTTGTCTCCTTCCGTTTGCAAGTAGGAGTCGTTTGTAAGTTGGATATATGAAAGTAGGGGCCTGACGTATATACGCTGCAGAAATTTGGGCCCTAGGTGTTGGTGTTGCCACAACACTGTAAGCCCTCACAGTTAGTCTTGGTGGGCGCTGGAACGCCCTGCTGTGAAATAATAGATCAAGAATTGTAATTACACGCCCCTGTTGAAAAAATTGGGCCTTAGACACTGATGCTGGTGCCACAACAAGCAACCCCTCACAGATACTGTAATTGGAGCGCAGCAAAGAGCCACATGCAAAGTATTGAATCAAAAATTGTTATTACACGCCCCTGTCAAACAGGGACAGAAAAATTGGGCCTTAGGCACTGGTGACGATACCCAGAACCTACAATGTTAATACTAGCTATCAGCAAGACCTTTGAGGAGGAAAATTATATTCAGTCAGCATAATGCATAAGAGGATAGTCACTCGGCATTAGCATAAGCAGTCTCCAAGGGATCTGACACTTCCAAAAAATGATTCAGTTACATCAGCATCAGGTGCTTGGTAGCTGGTGTTGATCGAAGCCTGATTCATTTTTATGAAGGTCAGTTGATCGACGGAGTCGGTGGAGAGGCGCACCCTATGATCGGTCACAAAGCCTCCAACAGCACTGAAAAAACGTTGGATGCAGGACAAGCCAGTAGCTCAATTGAGTATTGTGCAAGCTCTGGCCAGTGATCCATCCTCAAGACCCAGTAAGCCAGAGGATTTTCGGTGGGGAAGGTGTCCAAGTCTGATCTTGCCCCTAGGTATTCCCGCATCATGTAAACCAGGCGCTGGCGATAGTTACTGGAACCGGTCATACCTTGGGGCTGCGGACTAAAAAATTGTCTGAACGCATCGGTCAGATGGCCACCTTCTCCACCGCTCCCTCTGTAACTCACTGAAGCCTCAGCAACACGTTGTCCAGGACCAGGATTTGGTAGTCCCCCAGGTTCTGGGAACGCGTTGCACAGACCTTTCTGCAAGGCCTCCTGAAGATTTTTCATCTTCTGCTCCCTCTGCGATGGCAAGATAAGGTCCGCAACCTTACCCTTGTAACGTGGATCAAGGAGAATTGATACCACGAATATGCAGGCTTTGCAGGATCAGGGAGGCCATGCAGCGTAGGTTTGCTGAGGCATTCGGGGCAGAGTCCTCTGGGTCACTGAGGACGACAGAATCCGCAGCCACCTCATCCCAGCCACGTAAAAGTCCATGGGTTCCTTGGGACTGTAAGTGATCCCTTGAAGACTGCTGATGCTGAGAGCTAGGCTCCACCTCCATGCTGCTGATACAATCCTCCTCCTCTTCCTGTGTGCTAGGTGGGCAAGCAGGACCACTGTCTATGACCTTCGGAAATGCACACAGACTTTCCTGGCCTGCTTCAGGACATTCTGTAAGCCCGGGTACCCGCCCAAGAACCGCTGCACCACCAAATTCAGGACATGAGCAAAACAGGCCACATGGGTCAGTTTTCCCTGTCGCAGGGCAGGGAGGAGGTTGGTGCCATTGTCGCTAACCACCATTCCAGGCTTAAGCTGGCATGGCGTCAACCATCTCTGAGCCTGCCCCTGCAGAGCTGACAAAACCTCGGCCCCAGTGTGGCTCCTGTCTCCCAAGCACACCAGCTCTAGCACCGCATGGCATCTCTTTGCCTGCATTCCTGCGTAGCCCCTCGTATGCCTACGGAGCACGGCTGGTTCCGAGAACACATCAGCACAGGAAGAGGCCACAGAGGAAGAAGAGGAGGGGTGGAGGAGAGAGGTGTGTCACAACCAGTAGTGTTGTTTTGGAGGCATGGTGGCGGAACAACCTCCAACACTACTGTACCTTGCCCTGCTTCCTTCCCAGCTGCCAGCAGAGTCACCCAATGCACCGTGAAAGAGAGGTAATGTCCCTGTCCATGCCTGCTGGACCATGAGTCAGCAGTAATATGCACCTTATCACTGACCTTCCTGTCCAGCGAGGCATGGACATTGCCTTCCACATGGCGGTAGAGAGCCGGAATCGCCTTCCGTGAGAAAAAGTGGCGTTTGGGAACTTGCCACTGAGGTACCGCACATTCCAAAAACTCACGGAAGGGGGCAGAATCTACCAATTGAAAAGGCAGCAGTTGAAGTGCTAGCAATTTCGCTAAGCTAGCATTCAACCACTGTGCATGTGGATGGCTGGGAGAGTACTTCTTTCGGCGCTGCAGCAGCTGGGGCAGGGAAATTTGGCTGGTACAATCTGACATCGGTGTACCGATAGTAGATTGCCCGCATGTACACCTAATTCTACACATTCAGCTGATGAGGGGCAAGGGGAGGTCAGCTTTGTACTTTGGTGTGGGTTTTTCAGGTATGCTTGCCAACGAACTCCATGGCAGGTGGACATATGTCTGGTCAAGCATGAGGTGCCCAAGCGGGTGATGTTTTGGCCACGCGAGATACACTTGAGACATATGTTGCAAATAGAAACGGTGCGATCTGATGCACATGTCTCAAAAAAGGGCCACACCAAAGAACTTTTGCAGTAATGCTGAGACACAGCAGTGCCCTGCACAGGCATAGATCTGCAATGTAATGCAGTTGGTGTGCTGCCCTTAAGCTGTGCCCTGGAGGGCATCCTGGCTCTTTGAAGATGTGCCTGTGCCTCCTCCTCCTCCTCTTCCCCCTCCTCTTCCTCCTCCTCCTCTCTCCTATCAGGCACCCATGTAGAGTCAGTGACCTCATCATCCCCTCCCTCTTCATCACTGTCGAAAACCTGGCAGTATGCTGCAGCTGGGGGAACATGACTGCAAGATTGCTATCCCTCTTGGGCACTCCCTCTCTCTGGGCTCACATTAATGCCTTCCTCTATTTGTGTTCCATCATCGGAGGCTTCAAAATCCTGTGCATTCCTCAGGCAGGATGTACCCAACGCTGTGTTGAAACAGTTCGGGGGGCTCCTCAGGAGGACATGGTGGGACTAAGGAAGGAGTAAGTGATGCCATTGAGCAGAGGGAAGAGGATGCCTTGGCAGATAATTTGCCAGACAAAGTACCCTGAGCCTGGGTTAGAGAGGATGAGGAGGATGAGGATGGCTTGGTCATCCACTCTACCAATTTGTCTGCATGTTGAGGCTCAACAAGGCCAGCTCCCGAAAAGAAGGACAAGCGTGTGCAACGGCCACGTGCTGAAGAGGATGCACCGTGTTCACCAACAGCAGTGTTGCCTCTAGATGCAGAGCCTGCTTGCCCTTGTGACTCTCTGGGGCTGATTTACTATTGAAGCTGCGCTGTGCCCGTTCATGTCTTAATTAGTGCGCTGGATGAAGCCCTAATTAGGCGCATGAACCGGCCGCAGCAGCAGCGCGATGCAATTGATAAGTAAAGCCGCCGCCGAACTCCCTGTTAAAGTCTATGGGGGAAATCTTAATTGTGAATTTTAAAGGCTAATCTGCAGGTTTTGTCCTAAAAAGTGTTTGGGGACCTCAGTCCTGCCCCCAGGGACATGTATCAATGCTTTTTTTATTTTTTAAAACGGCCGTTTTTTCAGGAGCAGTGATTTTAATAATGCTAAAAGTGCAATAATAAAAGTGTAATTTTTCTTTAAATTTCGTACTATGGGGGGCTCTAATGTCAGCATGTGAAAAAGCGCATGTTTCCCGTGGTTAGAACTGTCTCTGCACAAAATGACATTCTCCAAAGCAAAAAAGCAGTTTAAAACTGACTCGCGGCAATAATGAATTGTCGGCTCCCGGCAATTGCAGGAGAATTCATTCATAAAAAAAAACGGAAAAAAAAAGCGTGGGGGTCCCCCCAAATTCAATAACCAGACCCTTTAGGTCTGGTATGGATATTAAGGGGAACCCCGCCGTCAATTTAAAAAAAAATGACGTGGGGTTCCCCCCAAATATCCATAACCAGACCCTTCAGGTCTGGTGTGGAATTTAAGGGGAACTCCACCCCAAATTTTTTAAAAAAATGGCGTGGAGTCCCCCCTAAAATCCACACCAGACCCCTTATCCGAGCACGTTGACCTGGCCGGCCGCAGAAAAGAGGGGGGACAGAGCGTGGTCCCCCCCCTCTCCTGAACCGCACCAGGCCACATGCCCTCAACATTGGGAGGGTGTTTTGGGGTGCCCCCCAAAACACCTTGTCCCCATGTTGATGAGGTCAAGGGTCTCTTCCCCACAACCCTTGCCCGGTGGTTGTGGGGGTCTGCGGGCAGGAGGCTTATCGAAATCTGGAAGACCCCTTTAACAAAGGGGCCCCCCAGATCCCGGCCCCCCCCTGTGTGAAATGGTAGGAGCTGACAATTCATTATTGCCGCGAGTCAGTTTTAAACGGCTTTTTTCCTTCAGAATGTCACTTTTCACATGCTGACATTACACCCAGGGCCGCCATCAGGGGGGTACAGGCAGTACACCTGTAAGGGGCCCGGGGGTCCGGAGGTGCCCAGATGCCTGGAGGCCCCCCAGCGCCTCAGATGGTAATCCCCCTCTTTTTTTTTTTATATATATTTTTTAGTTTATTTTTTTATTATTTTTTATTAAAGGGCCAATTTTTTGATTTTTTTTTTTTTTTAGCAGTCCGGAGGTCCCCAGGGGCCCAGAGGCCCCCAGGGCCCCGGGTGGCAACCCCCCATATTTTTTGTTATTAAAGGGCCAATGTTTTTTTTAGGGGTCTGGAGGTCCCCAGTGGCCCGGAGATCCCCAGGGCTCCAGATGACAACCCCCCCTTTTTTTTAAAAAAAATACAAAAAATTATATATTTTTATATTTTTTTGTTATTTTTTTTTGTTATTTTTTTAACATATATGGGCCAGATTCACGAACACTTGCGCTGGAGTATTTGGATATGCACCGCGTAACTGTGCTGATGCGCCGTCGTTTCTATGTGCCCGTACCCACCAAACTAGATGCGCCCAATAACGGGTCATTTGCGACCGGCGGAACGTTCCGACGCCAGAGTATCGTCAGCGCTTATTTTCGCTGGGCGCATCAGTCGCGCCCATTGATTTCCCCTGCAAATATGCAAATGAGGGAGATTTCCCAATTCACGAACGGATTAGCACCATATGCTGGCTACATGCGCCGCGCGTATTTGGTCCGTCCGGCGCAAAGTTATTTCTACAAAAGGCTGCTTTATCTTTACTCCAGACGTTTACAGGTCAGCAGGAGAGCAGCTACAGCAGCGTTACCGACGATAGGAGCTTGCTGAACAACAACACTTGCAAGGACAACACCTCTGTGTGCCAACATGCCAGGGGCAATTGTGGTCCTAGAACTACTGATGGGTCCCCTGGAACCAAGAAGGCGGCCACGTGAGAGGATATACCGCACTCGTATGAACCTCTTTGGCATGGGGGATGAGGAGGTGTATCGCCTCTTCAGATTCAGCCCAGATGCAATACTTGAACTAACCACAACCCTGCAGGATGACATCACCAGCAAGACACACCGCTCACAAGCAGTGCAGCCACTGGTGAAGGTACTGGCAACACTTCATTTCCTTGCAAGTGGATCATTCCAGCGTACAAGTGGAGTGGTGGCTGGGATGTCACAATCCTCCGTGAGCAGATGTGTGCACCAGGTTGTCCCTGCAATCCTCAGACGCATGTCCAACCAGTTCATCAGACCCACCACTGAGGAGCTGCGGCAGAAGGCAATGACAGATTTCTACAACATTGCCAGATTCCCACGCACTGTGGGGGCCATTGATTGCACACATGTGGCCTTACAGCCCCCCAGTGCCACAGAGCACATATACCGCAATCGGAAGCATTGGCATTCCATCAACGTACAGGTGATAGCCGATGCCCAACGCCTCATATGGCACGTCCGTGCCAAACACCCCGGGTCCAGCCATGACAGCTACATATACAATCAGAGCCCCATCCCAGCAGAATTTAACCAGAACATGTATGGGGACAGCTGGCTGGTTGGTGAGTGACAAGGGAGTCAGGCATGACTATCCCCTCCCGTGATGCACAACAGAAATCGCACATGCATGACTAACATTATCCTGTCTTTTCCCTTACAGGTGACTCTGCATATGCACTGGGACCCCATCTAATGACTCCTTTCCGGAACCCCCAAACCAGAGGAGAGAGAAAATACAATGAAGCACACATCAAAACCCGTGCAGTGGTGGAGCAAACATTTGGGCTCCTGAAGTCCCGTTTCCGATGCCTGGATAAGTCTGGGGGGACCCTATTGTATTCCCCTACCTTTGTGTGTCAGATCATCGGTGCATGTTGCATACTACATAACTTTGCTATGAAAAAAGGCCTGCATATTGACATACGTGATGACCTGACCCCCGACCCACACAGTCCCCACCTGCCAGAGGACACCCAGTCTGCTGATGGAAGAGCAGTCAGGAGGGTCCTCGCCGTAGGCATCTTTGGACACTAAACCAAAACATTAATAACACAGACAGTGCACGCGTGTACACCACTGATGTCCCTAGATCACACACACCACATGCACATCGCATTGGATTAGCCCAAGTCCAGCATGTAGGAGTTGGGAGCAGTAACGCCAGCGTCAAGGCCCCAATGATGTCACTGTCCATTCACACACCTTTCACACGTCATTCATTCAGCCGTGGGGTTCACTTCACCACCACGGCCGAGGATGACACCCCTTACTTTCAGGAGTGCCACCCCCTCACATTCACACACCATTCACACTGTCCCCTGCACTCCTGACCGTGTGCAGTACAAAAATAAATTAATAATATCATATCCTGATAAATAAAATAAACAAAATCTCATAACCTGAGAAAAAGAAAAAATAAACTCATGACCTGAGTATGTCCAAACCAAAAATATAAAACAAGAAAAAAAAAAAAGGCCTCATCGGGGATGCCGGGGGCTTCTTCTGGGGGCCCCTCTCTGGCTCCGCAGCTGCCTGGATGGAGTGGGTGGGGGTGGGGGGGCATCTGGAGGTGGCTGATCCCCAGGTGGGCCACTCCTGACAGGTGTGGCCTGCATGCCCTCCAAGGCCCTGGCTATCCGTCCAAGGTAGGAGTTCGTCTGGGCCTGCATCCGGAGCTGATGGATGACCTGGTAGTGCTGGGCCCGCCGACTCAGCCTCCCCTGGTCCCGGATGGCAGCACTGTTGGCCTGAGGTTGGCAACGGAGCCCAGGCTGTCAGACACTTTCTGTAAGTGCCCAACTATGGCCCCCATCTGTTCCGTCTGCCTGGCGTGATCCCTCGCCATCAGACACCCCCCTGGTCTTCTGGGTCGCCTTCCTGGGGCCAGAAGATGGTTGTCCTCGGGTGGAAGGAGTCGCCCTTGAGGGGCTTCCAAGGATGGGGGAGGGGACGACAGACGGCCCAGGAGAAGGGGAGGAGACAGACAACACTAAGGTAAAGTCCTGCTCTGCCACAGCAGGATCCTCTACAACCACCTCGGCAGGTGTGGTGTGGCCACTCTCCTCCTCCACAACCTCTTCACCACCCAGTGGCTCGGGCACACGATGGCGTGGGGGGGATGGGGTGGAATGCACGCTGACAGATGATGGCCCAGCTCCGTCATCTGTGGATGACACAAAGCAGACACATGTTGGTGGTCCCACACACTTGGCACATGTACCCTCCCCCCCCCAAATGCAAAACAACAAATAGGGGATTATAAAACACTTACCTGTCCTTGTGCCTTCCTCCACGGAGTCATAGCCTGTGACCCCCTCCACCTGCTCCCTCTCCAGGCAGCGAGCAACCACCTCCTCCTCTGCGGTTAGGGTGACAGGACATGGGGGACCACCACCTGTGCCCCTCTCATACCTCCTGATGGAGGCCACCTTGTCCCTCACCTTGCGCTGCAGGTCATTAATTTTTTTTTGTATGTCCCCAGCAGTCCGGGTGGAGTACCCCAGGACATTGACCCTGGCAGCAATGGACTCCAGGATGCCCTGCTTCCTCTCCCGGCTGGTCTTTCGGCTTTTTTTGCCATGGAGAAAAGCATTATCCGTCTCCATTGCCGAAATGATGAGCGAGACCTCCTGTGCATTAAAATTCAGGTTCCTCCTCTCTCTGGCGGTAGCGGGAGCAGCCATCACCAAACAAAAGTATCTTCCCTGGGGTGGGGGGAAGCGGAAATACTTTTGCGCCGGAATGGCGTTTCCGCCAGCGCTTTTAAGCGCCCAGCGGAACGCATTGCGCTGACGTTTCCCAGGAAGTGGTGCCGACGGAAGTTGTGAGCATGCGCACAAGGGGGGCGAGTGGAGCCGCACTCACTGCGCATGCTCCGTGGATGATGCGCTGAACGTAAGCCTCTGCGCTGGGCTCCGCCCATCATTTACATATGATCACACCCACTTCCACTTGCGTCGGGTTACGCCAGCGCATTATCGTTACTCTGGCGCAAGTTTACGCGCAACTGCTATGTGAATTACAGGACTTGCGCTGAAAGGGTCTTCAGAGTAACGTAAATGAGAAGCGTTACTCCAGAGGAAAGATACTCTCATCTACCTGAATCTGGCCCTATATATATATATATATATATATATATATATATATATATATATATATATATAATATTATTATGAAAGGGCCCAGAGGGCCCCAGATGACAACCTTTTTTCTTATAAAAATGTTATAAACATTTTATATTTTCCCCAGGTTGTTTTTTTTTCTTTAATTTATTTTTTAAAGTGTATTTTGTGCGTGAAGTCGAGAGAGAGGAGCTGGACTGCAGGAGTTGGGAGTAGGCAGACCCTCCCCCCAGAGGCAATCGCCATCCTTCTCCATGCCCCCGGTGGCAATGGCAGGTGTGAGGGGGGGCCTCCCACTCACCCCACCCTACCTGCTCCACTTGGGAGCCCGATGGGACAGAGGGACTCCCCCTATGAGGGAGTCTAGCCCTCCCAGCCAGCCCTGTAGGTCCTTCGCCTCTCTTTATTTTAGGAGACCTCATGGCCAAAGTGCGTGCGTGTTAAACCAATTTTGTGTCCGTGTGGTGTTTTTTTTTGGGGGGGGTGGGCATACTAAGCACAGGCGTACCTTGCATAGCACACCCACCGGGAGGCGGGCTGAGACCACCATACTCAATTCACATGTAGCCGAGACCGGGATCCAAACCCTTGGCTGCAGAGGTGAATGGCTTGTCAGCGCAGTGCCAATCACGCTGAGCCACCACAGCTCCCACCCCATGTTATTTTTGTTTAGATATTTTTTTAGTTATTTTTTATTAAAGGGCCCAGAGCTCCCAAGGCAACCCCCTTTTTTTCTTTTTATATATATATATATATATATATATATATATATATATATATATATATATATATATATATATATATATATGTATATATATATATATATATATATATATATATATATGTGTGTGTGTGTATATATATATATATATATATATATATATATATATATATATATATATATATAGATATAGATATAGATATTTTTATTTATTTTTCATTAAAGGGCCCAGAGGTTTATTTTTATTAAAGGGCCCAGAGGTCCCCAGCGCCCCCGGATGGCTACCACCCTTATTTTAATACATATTTTTCTATATTTATTTTTTTGTAAAGGAACCCCCCGCTTATCAAATTGCGGCAGCCCCCCCCTTCTCAAATTTCAGACGGCAGCACCCCCCCCCCTGTTCTCTGCTCCAGGGGGCCCATGACTGAAGCTGTTTAAGGGGCCCCATAATTCCTGATGGTGGCCCTGATTCCCCCCCCCCCCCATGGTACAAAATTTCAAGGATTTTTTTACTTTTATTGTTGCACTTTAACCACTTCCATACCGCGCCTATTCTGGCACTTCTCTCCTTCATGTAACAATTATATTTTCTTCCTTGAAAATTACTCAGGACCCCCAAACATTATATATTTTATTAACAAACACCCTAGGGAATAAAGTGGCGGCCATTTTTTCTTACAAATTTCCAACGGTATTTGCGCCAAAAAATTTCAAACGTGTTTTTTTTTTTTTGGCTTACAAAAAAAAACCTGTTTCATGAATGACAAAATAAGAAAGCAGTAAAGCTAGCCCAATTTTTAGGGATAAGGTGAAAGATGATGTTACACCGAGTAAATAGATACCTAACTTGTCACGCTTTCATATTGCGCACACTCATGGAATGGCGCTAAACTTCGTTATTAAAAATCTCCATAGGCGACGCTTGACTTTTTTTCTCAGGTTACCAGTTTTGAGTTACAGAGGAGGTCTAGTGCTAAAATTATTGCTCTCACTCTAACGCACGCTATGATACCTCACATGTGGGGTTTGAAGGGTGTTTACATATGTGGGTGGGATTTGCATGCATGTTCGCTTCTGAGTGCGAGCTACTAGGAACAGGGGCATTTAAATTTAGTTTTTTTTTTTTTTTACTTAATATTTTTATTTTTGCACTTGTTTGGCCCTTTTTTTGTATTATTTTTCACTTTTCTTAATAATACAAGGAATGTAAACATCCCTTGTAATAGGACTAGTGTGTGACAGGTCCTCTTTATAGAGAGAGGCGGGGTCAATTAGACCCCACATCTGTCCTCCAGGCTGGAAAGCATGGAATTGGAAAAAAAAATAAAAAAATCATCTCATGCTTTCAGCTGCGATCATGTTCGTTCAGCACAGTGGTGTAGTGTGTAGCATGTTCACCTAGCAGCAAAAGGGTTGCTGGTTTGAATCCCGCCCGTGACACTATCTGCCTGGAGTTTGTATGTTCTCCCTGTGCCTGTGTGGGTTTCCTCCCACAATCTAAAAACATGCTGTAATTGGATCCTGTCTAAATAAGCCCTAATATGCAGTAGGATATTTAGGTTTTGTGCTGCCCTAGGCCTGACCAAATTTTGGCACCCCCTAATAGAAAAATGACCCACCCTTCCTGTCAAGGCCACACCCTGTTTTTTTATGACCCACCCAGAAATTTTCAGGGGACACACACAAGTTCTGTGGGGGGGGGGCACAGGAGTCCCTTAATTTGCCTAGTTTTTCGATCACTTCCTGTTTGGCTATGGGGCAGGAAGTGAAGGCCAATCTCCCCAAACGGACAGGGATAATACAAAATAAACTGACAGAGCTTCTAACCCCCTCCCCCCCTTAACTCTATCCAAAATGAAAGAAAACAAAAAAATAAAAGTGATGATTATAGTTCCAGTTTAACCCCAAATTTCAGATCATTTTATTGAGAGGCTTAAGAAAATATAACCATGCCAATAGGCCAGGATCCAGCGTTGCTAATATGTATGAATGTGTGTTAGGGACCCCCACAAACACCACCCAATGTTAAATCAACAATTTTCTTGTTTGTTTTGGGGATGCCTGCACCCCTGATAGGGTAAAGACACCTCACAAATTTTGTCACTTTCTACTTAATTCATTCACTTCCTGCCACATAGCCAAACAGGAAGTGAGGGAAAAACCTAAGTAATGTCTTGTTGGGGACACACAGATCAATCTAAATAGTTTCCCATTTTGGAAATTGCATTTTGCTGTGTACACCCCAAATTAGTATGGATCTTGGACTTTGGGGTCCATTTACTAAAGGCAAATCCACTTTGCACTACAAGTGGACAAACAAGGAAGAAAAATAAAAACTTGGCGGGATTGGAAGTTAAAACCATCAGTGCTTCCCTTCTGATTTTCATTGCCTACGCTTCTACTGCAGAGCGGCTTTGCCTTTACTAAACCCCAAAGTAACTAATCATTTGGGGTGTACACAGCAGTGCAATTTGCTTAATGGGGACACTAGTTAGATTGACCTGTGTCCCGAAGAAAAGACCATTGGTAGGGTTTTAACCTCACTTCCTGTTCAGCTGTGTGACAGGAAGTGAAGCCAATTTTAAGAAAAGGGACACAAAGCCCAACCTAAAAACACTAGCAGGGGTTCTAACACTCAATTGGCTTCCCTCAAACAACCCACAATTAGAATAGGATTGTCTTGTGCTGGTTTCAAGCACAGCGCTGTAAATCAGCACTTCAAGCCTGTCCACCAATGCCTTGAAGGAAGAGGTTGTGTCTTTGAAGCAGCTCCTGTGAAGAACCAGACCCTGGAGGAGAGGGGAGGCTATGGCCTCATCAAGCCCAGGCCAGGGGCTTGTTCCTGGGCAAGGGGAGTTCACCTCCCGCCCGGTACCTCCGAGGACCGTGGATCTCCAGAGTTTTGGGGATTTAAATAAAGAAGAGAAGCAATTTTTGTCGGTCCAGTCCAAGCTGGCAGATTGGACTTTTCCCCAGCAAGGGGAGGATGATCAGCGAATGCTGAGAAGACGCAGCAAAACCAAAGGTTTGATTCAGAAGGCGGCACAAGCTCTCCATTCCAGGATTACAGTGCTGGCCAGTTTAAGGAACAGAAGAGATCGGGCTAGTAGCTCAAAAAGATTCGAATTCAAGGAAGCAATAGACCTGTTGAAAGAGCAGAATGGCCAGTTATGGGGTCTTGTTATGTGTCTCTGTTCCAGAGGGACTGCAGAGAAGGCTTTCCTCCTTCCAATCAGGAGGGAGCTCCAACGTGCCTCTGAGGAGAGCAAGCAGGCAGCAAGGAGAGGCAAGTCAGCATTAGTAGCTGAGGGGGCTGGGGGTGCTCTGTTAGTGGAACCTCAGACCTCAGGGACTATCTCGGAGAGTACCGCTGAGGGCGCCCAGGCACCTGCCGGACCCCAACCTGTGAAGAAAGGGGGTACAACATCAAGTGGGAGGTTGTCCCACGAAGCAGGAGGTACTTGCGTGAGTGAGAGAGGTCTCAACCCCGTGGTGAGTATTCCTCGTCTTCCGCCTGGTCTTTTGGTCACCGTGAAGAGTGTGTCTGGTTCCCAGCAAGATCAGAGTGATAAGCCTGCTCCTGGAAGCGGGGGTGCTTTGGCCTCTGTGAACCCAGCAAGTAGCCTACAGCAGGGTCAGCCGGCCGTTGTGGTGGCGACCGCTGCGGGTTTACAGGGTGAGGGGCAGGCATCTACCGCGGATCCAGTTGAGATGGACTGTATGACATCTAGTATGGAAGAAGCTATGGCTAGGATAGCAATGGCTGCCGAGAGAGAGGGCACGCCACGCCATGTGGAGCCTCCTGCTTCTGGACGACCAATCAGCAGTGACTTGGAGGGCATTTCCGCTGTGCGGGAATCTCCCGTGATTGGGACGGAGCCACGACCGGAAGTGACGTCAGCACGTGACCCGGAACCGGAAGTGACGTCAGCGCGTGACCCGGAACCGGAAGTGACGTCAGCGGGTGAACCGGAAGTGGCTGTGGTGACACCCGGAGCTCCATTTCCCGGCCAGGTCCGGTCCTCAGCTTTGGAACAGAATACCCAGGGACTTGTGAGTACTTCCCCATCTGCGGGTCTCCCTTCTGAACAGGCTCCAGTTTGGGGGGATCACCCTGCGGGACATTTAGATGATGAATGTTTGGCAATGGATTTTATTAGAAAGTTAGAAGGTTCCCAGTCTGCAGCTGTGACAGAAGTCCATGTAGGTTCCTATGGAGCCTGTGAAGAGATGGGGGACTCTGGTTTTAATATGGATGATACTCAATTGGCTCAGGTACAGGAAGTTGTGTTGGGGTCGGGCCCCCTTTCGGGTCCTTCAGTAGTGAGGGGGAGGGCAGCGAGTCATGAGGAGACTGCCCAGGTTGCGTCAATGGAGGTCCTGAGGGGGGTTGGTCCATTTGATGCACCCCAACCTGCGGGAGTTATCACAACCTTTCAGGAAGAGAGCTTGCTCAATGCTTTGAGGGAGGGCAGGTCTTATGCCCAAGTGGCTGGGTTAAGTGCTCCCTTGGATCATATTTACAGCAAGTTCGGTGCCCGCAATTTCAGGGTTCCCCCTGCGCAAGAGCAGCGGGGTGAGGGGGCATGGTCCAGGGGAGGTGGTGGTACAGAACGCAGGAGGAGGAATGTGGTGCAACTAAAGTTTATTGGTGAAGGTCAGTGCCCGTCCCGAGGAGAGGTCATCGATATGGTCCTTTCTCTGGGAGTAAGGGCGTCTGACCTCTTTGCGGTTATCCATCCGGGAGGTTCAGTAGAGTTTGATTTTAGTTTTATGTCAGTCATCGTTATGGAAATGTTTTTGTTGAATTATGAACTAGTTAAAAGACAGGACCCATGGTCCAAGTTCTGTTTGACCCTCCTGTCTAGGCAGGAGGAGGTCAAAAATGTAACCATCCTGGTACGCAATGAATCCCTTCCTCCGGAAGACATTGCGACCTGGTTGACCCGTCATGGCCAGCTCCAGTGCCCCCTTTGGAAGAAGGTGGATGAAAGGGGGATCTGGACAGGGGCCTGGGGGGTTAAGATTAAGTTGAAAAGGCAGGGAAATAGCATGGCTCATATCCCTGGGAGTGCTTTCATTGGGAGAGACAGAATTTTGGTTTTTTATCCTGGACAGCCTAAAAGGTGTTTTAAGTGCGGGTCCCCCACTCACTTGAGCGCTGAATGCACTGTTGTGAAGTGCACGCGCTGTGGTGGGAGGGGTCACCTGGCGGACGGGTGTGCCCATATTAGATGTAATCTTTGTAACGAGTTAGGTCACCCTTTCAGTCGATGTCCGCAGGCTTATAGGGGTAATGTGCAAGAGGAATCTGGGGTGTCGGAGGGTTTCACCTCGGACACTGATTCTGAGATGGAGGGGGGTGGGGGGGGGCAGGCCGCGGGTGCTTCTAGATCTGGTGGTCGGGCTGCCCCTATGCCCCAGAGGCAAGTTTCTGTCAGGAGGAGGGCGGGGGTTGGTGCAGCTGCCCCTGATCCTCCAGGTCAGAGTGGAGTGGACATTGATTCTGAGGTAGAGGGGGGTGAGGAGCCTCAAAGGCAGGGTCTCATCAGGAGGAGGGCGGGGGTTAGTGCAGTAGCCCCTGACCCTCCGGGTCGGAGTGGAGTGTCAGGAGGTGGTGGGGTTTTCCTTGGGGGGCCTCCCGAGTTTTTGCTGGACTCCTCTGCCTTAGACACCGATTCTGAAGTAGAGGGGAGTGAGGAGGGTTTGGTGGTTCCCCCTGGGGGGGGGGTGTTGGGGCCAGTCTGTGCTATCCTTCCCCCCCCTTCCCTTTCTCTTCCTGTTGCCCCCTCCTCTCATTCTTGTTCTGTTCCCCTCCCGCTTTCTTCCCGTTTTGCCCCGCTCTCCCCCCCCCCGGGTGGATTCTCATGCGTTGGGTGGTGCAGTAACCCAGGAGGATATGGAGGTGGCCCTTGGGTCACAGAAAAGACCTCAGGCCGGGTCAAGTGAAGAGCCCTCAGAGGGTATGAGTGGGGTGGGCCCAGCAGCCGGTGATACTGGTTGGGTAGTGCTTAGGAAGAATAAGAAGAAAAAGAAAAAAAGTAAAAAAGGTGTTAATGAGTGATGTGGGAGTGGGTTCTGTGCCCTGTTCTAAGCAGGATGAGGGTGCGGGTGCCGCAGAGTAATTTGTTATTTTACTAGTCGGTTAATATAGCGGGATTTTGTTCGATGTTTATGATGTATAGATATGTGGTCTGTTGATGGATTTGGCTAGCTATGACCTGGTGCAGTGGCCAGATGGGGCAGAGGCTGTAGGTTTCTGCAGTTGATGCCAATAGGCTTGCGCAGGTAGTTGGCTAATCCGCGTAAAATATGCCATATATAGTATTTTGTTATTCTTTCTTTTGTTTCTTATGGACCTTAATTATGGGTATGCACCAATAGTGACCCAAAGTGCAATGAGCCGGATAATGGAGGGTGATAAAAGTTTGCCCAACCTGATAGAGGTTAGCACTGGTGAATTGGTTGCGTGTTATTAGTCTGTGTTTTCAAGGTTTGTAAATTCAATGTTGGTTTTATAGGAGTGTTATAGTTGTTTAAATGATTATCTTGTATATGTAAATGTTTGTAAGCAGTGTGAGATTTTCTTGATGTTTCCCCGTTATTTGTAAATTTGGTACCTAATGTCGTGTCTGAATAAACAAAAAATTTCCACCAATACACCCCCCCCCCCTCCAAACAGGCCTTGTTTGCAGGTTTTCCTACATCTTGCACATGTGCTTTAAAAAGTCAGTCTGGACATCAATTCTAGGAAACAATACTTACCGCTTTGTCCTTCCTTTTCTGGTGACTAAACATTTCATGCATACACACCAGGAAAGAGCTTAGAGACAAATCACACTTGATGGTTTAGGCCCAAACTATTTCAGCTGCAGCTGTTGAAATCCATAGCATGAAAAAAATATCACAAAACAAACTTCAAAATTTGAAAGTAATTTTATTGGTCCACAAAACAAGGAAAGCAAAACAAAATATTAAAAATAAACACACAAAAAAAATAAAAAAAACATGAACAAAAAATAGACCAACGTTTATTTCACACAGTCATTGGAAAATAAATCATGCTTTTGAAATAACAGGATATACCCACAGGATTAAAACATTAGTCATTAACATCTTGAGAAACATTTTGCAAAATTATGCAGCAGACAAAACATCAAAAAAACAAAACTTGCTCCAAAACATCTCTGTTTCGCTCCGCCATTACTTCCAGCCAGCAAATCTGCCCCCTCTGAGGGCAGCTGACACGTGCTCTATCCAAGCTTTTTATAACATGTGTGCTAATGAACCAATTGGAAACACATGAAGAAATGTCAGCCTCTTGTTTGTGTGCGCTTGTAACTGCTTACACCTGTTAAGGATGTCCTTAAATTACTGCTCAGCATGCTCAGAAAGATGCATGTCATTTTCAGGCACAAACACCCAGCTTATTTTTCTAAGTGTTCGAGCATGCCCAGTTCACTCGAAATGCATTACCAGAATCAAATCTGCAATGGCGGATGAAAGCATTAGAGGTTTTTTTTTTTTTTTTTTGTTCCCCCTGAACTGATGCTTTACAACCTGAAGGGGAGGTCTTATTGAATTTTTACGTAACAAACATAAATAATAATAATTAAAACGCCCCTGTCCCTAGTAGCTCCCAGTCAGAAGCGAACACGCAGCATTTTTTTTCCGGTTACCAGTTTAGATTTACAGATGAGGTCTAGTGCTAAAAGTATTCCTCTCGCTCTTACGCACGCTATGATACCTTACATGTGTGGTTTGAAGGATGTTTCCATATGTGGGCGGGCATTACATGTGTAAGTCCCGCCCACATATTTAACCCCCGTTCAAACTCCACATGTGAGGTATCATAGCGTACGTTAGAGCGAGAGCAATACTTTTAGCACTAGACCTCCTCTGTAAATCTAAACTGGTAACCTGAAAATAAATAAAAAAGTGTTGCCTATGGGTATTTTCAAGTACTGAATTTTGGCGCCATTCCATGAGTGTGTGCAATATTAAAGCGTGACATGTTGGGTATCTATTTACTCGGTGTAACATCATCTTTCACATTATGGCCATAAATTGGGCTAACTTTAGTGTTTTCTTAATTTGTAACCACTTGAGCCCCAGACCATATTACTGGTCACTGATGGGGCCAGTTTTTGCATTTCAACACTGCGTCATTTTAACTGACAATTGCGCGGTTGTGCGACGTGGCCCCCAAACAAAATTGGCGTCCTCTTTTTTCCCCCAACAAAATTTTTTTTTCGTTTTTTTGGTGGTATTTGATCACTTCTGCGTTTTTTCTTATTTTTGCTTGAACCAAAAATATAGCGACAATTTTGTAAATAAAAAGACAACTTTTTTACTGTTTGCTATAATAAATCTCCCCCAAAATATATTCAAAAACGTTTTGCCCTCAGTTTAGGCCGATACGTATTCTTCGACATATTTTTGGTTCCAAAAAATCGCAATAAGCGTTTGATTGGTTTGGGCAAATGTTATAAGTAGGCGTTGGTCTTATGGGTTTTTTAGGAATATATTTTTGTTTTACTAGTAATGGTGGCGATCATTGATTTTTCTGGCTACTGCGACATTGTGGCGGACACATTTTTGTGAGCTTTGGCATTTTTCTAGCGACCAATGGTATACAAATGCATTGCTTACTATAAAAATGTCACTGGCAGGGAAGGGGTTAACACTAGGGGCGAGGAAGGGGTTGATTATGTTACCTGGGTGTGTTCTAACTGTAAAGGGGGTGGGACTGTCTAGGGGAAATGACAGATCTCTGTTCGTACATTGTATGGACAGACGAGCAGGCATCCCCCCCCCCTGACAGGACCGGGATAAAGGGGAACTCCACACCAAATTTAAAAACAAAACGGCGTGGGGGTCCCCCTCCAGGTGCTCAACAGGCTCTTAGATTTGATCTGGAACATAAGGGGTTAAACCCACGCCAAAAATGGCGTAGGGTTCCCCCTCAGATCCAGACCAAACCCTTCTCCCAGGCACGCAGTCTGGCCGGACAGGAATGGGGGTGGGGACGAGCGAGCGAGGCCAGGGCTTCTTTCGCTGTCTTCCGCCGGAGGGCGCCACTCTCCGGGCTTCTCGACGCTGTCTTCCGCCGTGGGGCACCACCCGTGGGCTTTGTCGGCTTCTGCCTGGCTCCTCCGCAGGGGCCAGGCCTTCTCGTCGCTGTGTCGCCGTCTTCTGCCGCCGCCCCCTTCGACGTTTTCTGCCGGGATGAGGGTCGCACATCCCATCCCGGACTTCGACGTGGCGGGCTTCTCGTCGCTGTGTCGCCGTCTTCCGCCGCCGCCCCCTTCACCATGAAGCTCCCGTGCTTGTGTGGGAGGGCAGCGGGCTTCAAAGTTTTCGTCCGGGGTGAGGGTCGCACATCCCACCCCGGACACTCGCGGGCTTCTATTAGCATAGGGTGTGGCCGTGGTTATGCCACCATGTGACCTTAACCTATGTGACATCACATTCCCATCATGCCCTGTGATGTCACATTAAGGTCACATGGTGGCATAACCACGCCCACACCCAATGCCAATATAAGTCCGTGCCCACCGCTCTGTCGGCATTTCAGCGCCGGACGTCGCCGTGTCAACATCGAATGGAAGAAGAAGCCCTGGCCCCAGCGGCAGAGCCAGGCAGAAGCGGAGGTCGCCGAAGAAGCCCGCGAGTGTCACCCCGCGGCGGAAGACAGCGACGAGAAGCCCGCCGCCCTCCCCCATAAGCAGGAAGCTTCATGGTGAAGGGGGCGGCGGCGAAAACAACTAGAAGTCCGGGGTGGGATGTGCGACCCTCACCCCGGCCGAAAAAACTTCGAAGCCCGCTGCCCTCCCACACAAGCACGGAGCTTCGTGGTGAAGGGGGCGGCGGCGGAAGACGGCGACACAGCGACGAGAAGCCCTGGCCCCCGCAGAAGAGCCAGGCAGAAGAGGCTATCGAGAGCCCCCCCGGCAGAAAACTACGAAGCCCGCGGCCCTCCCCCATAGGCAGGAAGCTTCATGGTGAAGGGGGCCGCGGCGGAAGACGACTAGAAAACCGGGGTGGGATGTGCGACCCTCACCCCGGCGAAAACTTCGAAGCCCGCTGCCCTCCCCCACAAGCACGGAGCTTCGTGGTGAAGGGGGCGGCGGCGGAAGACTGCGGCGGCGAAGACCGGGGTGGGTTGGCGGAAGACCCCCGGAGCTGGCTAATAAATTATTTTATTCTTGGGTGGTTTATTTGTGTTTACACTTTTTCCACCAGGTGAATGGGTAGGGATACCATGTACCCCATACTCATTCACATAGGGTGGGGGGCCGGAATCTGGGGGCCGCCTTATTAAAGGGGCTCCCAGATTCTGATTGTCTCCCGCCCGCATACCCCGACAACCAATGGCCAGGGTTGTCGGGAAGAGGCTCTTGTCCCTATCGACATGGGGACAAGAGTGCTTTGGGGTGGGGGGGCAGTGCCCCCCTCCCCCAAAGCGCACACTCCCCCATGTCGAGGGCATGTGGTCTGGTATGGCTCAGGAGGGGGGGGGTTTGCTCGTCCCCACCCCCATTCCTGTCCTTCCAGACTGCGTGCCTGGGATAAGGCTTGGTACGGATCTGGGGGGGAACCCCACACTGTTTTTGGCGTGGGTTAACCCCTCACGTTCCGGACCAAAGCCGAATAGCCTATTATACCCCTGGGGGGAACCCGCGCCGTGCCCCGTTTCACGCAGTGCAAATACTGCTACGCCGCTTGGTATTTACCAAGAATTTCTCGGCGTACTGACGCGGCGCACGGCATTCCCTGAAATCTCCCTCTGCGCATGCCCAGTATGCAAATTAACCTTCCGAGGTTCTGGCGTACTTTGCAAGTGCACGGGGATCGTTTCTCAAAAGTCACTTTCGCTTTCAATTCGGCCCACCACACACGTTCAAACACATGTCACTACACTTCCCCTGCATCACCCCTCCCTCCCCTCATAAACTCACGCCCAAAACCCCGATATTTACATTACTAAATGCCGTATGCCAGCTCTGTACTGGCATGCTGTGCGCCCTCTCCTGGGCGCATTAGGCAGTTTAGTAAATGAAGAAATACACTGCACTGGCATTGTATCTCTTTTGTAAATGTCAAAAACGGTTTTACTCCTGCTTGTGCACCATGAGTCATGGCGCACAGGCTTGGTAAATCAGCCCCTCTGTCTCTCTTTGTTGTCCTTCCAGACATTATAATGGCCTGCAGAGGACAAAATCAGTACACACACCTCATAGCTTTAGGTGCAAACTGCAGAGGACACGTGGAGTACACACCAAGTAGCTTTATGTGCAAGGTAATGAGCACACTTGCAGTATACACCAAGTAGGTTTAAGTGCAAATTATACAGCACAAGTGCAGTAACCTCCAAGTATGTTTAGGTGCAAACTATACAGCACAAATGCAGTAAACACCGGGTACGTTTAAGTGCAAACTATACAGCGCAAGTGCAGTAAACACCTTGTACGTTTAAGTGCAAACTATACAGCACAAGTGCAGTCAACACCTGGTACGTTTAAGTGCAAACTATACAGCACAAGTGCAGTCAACACCTGGTACGTTTAAGTGCAAACCATACAGCACGAATGCAGTCAACACCTGGTACGTTTAAGTGCAAACTATACAGCACAAGTGCAGTAAACACCTGGTACGTTTAAGTGCAAACTATACAGCACAAGTGCAGTCAACACCTGGTATGTTTAAGTGCAAACTATACAGGACATGTGCAGTAAACACCTGGTACGTTTAAGTGCAAACTATACAGCACAATTGCAGTCAACACCTGGTACGTTTAAGTGCAAACTATACAGCACAAGTGCAGTCAACACCTGGTACGTTTAAGTGCAAACTATACAGCACAAGTGCAGTCAACACCTGGTACATTTAAGTGCAAACTATACAGCACAAGTGCAGTCAACTACAGGTAGGTTTAAGTGCAAACTTTACAGCACACGGGCAATAAAACACATTAGAAGACTGCAGCTAGCACAATCAACTGCCTGACAAATAGGAATAGCTGATCTATAGCTAAACTATACAGTGTATAAATATATGTACAACTCCTGGGATGTATATATATCCTCTACACACTGTAAATTTAACTAAACTGACTAGCCTGCCTGATCTATCTATCTATCTATCTATCTATCTATCTATCTATCTATCTATCTATCTATCTATCTATCTATCTATCTATCTATCTATGTAGTAAAAAAGAAACAGTCTCTCTCTCTCTCTAGGACTGATCTTTTCGTTAACACCGCCGCAACACACTACCGCCCAGCAGGTGGCCTTTTATAGTCTGGGGCATGTGCTAAAGCCCTGAGCCATAATTGGCCAAAGCCACCTTGGCTTTGGCCAATTATTGCTCTCCGTTTTTTTTGTACGCTGTGATTGGCCAAGCATGCGGGTCATAGTGCATGCTTGGCCAATTATCAGCGCGCATTGCCGCAGTGAATTATGGGCCGTGACGCGTCACTCGAATTTGGCGCAAACGACGTTCACGTCGTTTACATTGCGTATTGGTGTCGTGATTTGGAGCATGCGCACTGGGATAAATTCATGGCCAGCGAATGCGCAGTACATTCGGCGCGGGATCGTGCATTATTTAAATAATACACTCCCCCTACCCGCCCAATTTGTCTTAAGACAGGCCATTTACGCTACGCAGCCGCAACTTTACAGGCAAGTGCTTTGTGAATACAGCACTTGCAGTAAAAGTTGCGGCGGCGTAGTGTAAACAGCATACGCTACGCCAACACAAAATTACGCAATTATACCTGAATCTAGCCTTTGGAGTCTGCATAAGCTTCCTTGAAGAAACATTTAATATAAGCTATTTATAAGGCTTATTGACTGCTCTTTAATGTTATATATTTTTTTTAAAGAATAGAATTAATCTAAACATATTTCATCATTATGTCTAATTCCATTTAGGCAAAATAAAATTAATAGATAGAATACATTAGGAAACAATCGAACTGTGGTATTTTTTTTAATACACTTATGAGCACCATTTTGTAATTTATCTTCAGCAGCTATTAATAAATGCCAATATTCTCATTTAGACCATTTTTTTTCTTTCTTGACAATGGGAATATGTATTCTAGTGAATGTTCCTTTTATTAGGAATTTTTATAGTTCACTCAAGAACATCAATTCAACTCTGCTGAGATTCTGGTGTGACATAAACATTCTATTATTTTCATTTCCAAAGAATCAGCATAATATGATGTGAGAGACTCAAGAAAAAAAGAAGCAGAAAAAAATCACATATAATGGTGTTAAGTGCGTCTTTAGCTTACTCATAGAGGAAATCTGACAATTCTCCCATCTGCTGACTTCCATATAATGATAAATGTGGATTTTCTAACTATCCTGTAATTTAATGAGACTCTGCCACCACAATTTGCATATTTCCACCTCCATTGTTCCTTTTTTAGTATAAGTTTATTATCTAGACAGATCTAAGAATATGATAATAGTACTTTGATAACTATGGACTGTGTAGATCATAGTCAATTATTTTGATCTAAGGAATATTTGCATAACATAGTGCTGTAAAGCACAAAAGATAATTTTATTAAAATGCATTCTGTTTCTTGGTTAAAGGAGACATGCAATATTTTTTTTTAATTATTTTGTTTTTCACATTTCAAGATTTTATTGAAACTTATTAAGAAGTACAATGTTGTGCACAGAAAATAAAAATGTCAACAAGGACATAAATATGAATACTGGGGGGAACTAATGTGCAAAACCACACTAACCAGAGAAAAAGGTCCTAAGAAAAAACGAAATCAAATAAGCTAAGTAGCAGCCACAACTGTATAGTGTTCACACACAGATAAGATAATAATATAAAGGGGGGTGGGGGGTAATGGTGCTCGCTAATGGAATACAGCTAAAAAGCAGAATGATAATATAAACAATAAATTATTCAAATAATATAATCTAAAAATATGCTCCAACTGCAATCCAAGAACTATATCTGACGAGCAATAAGAACCAGAAGGGATGTTTCACTCTAAATCAATAACACACACCAGGGATCCACAGGATGATGAGGGGGGTACAATGAGTGATAATAATGTATAGTGCAAACCTGAACTAATTAGTAGTACAATAAGTACCACCAACTCATAGTGCAAAATGTCAATAATACATAATATCACTATTAAGATCGATTAAAAAAAACACACATAGGATTAATTGATAATTAATAGGATAATACCTAAATATATATATACAAAATTACAAATGTGTGGAACATCAAGTGACAATAATGATCTGCTGACCAAAATAAATATAAGAGGTGCAATATATTAATGCATGCATAATTAAATAATGAAAAAAATGTGAGTCTCTGTGCACACTCCACACTCAAAAATCAAGTGCAAAAAACGATTATTCCAGTGTCCAAATAAGTACAGTAAAGAACAACAAGGTGCTTGAATCCACAATAGTTCCCAAAGTGCATATGTGCTCTAATAAAAACAACAGGATGCTTGAGTCCACAATGGTTCCCAAGGTGCATATGTGCTCCAAGTGCTCCATTTCCCCAAGCCTCTCACCTCAGAAAGGCTTTAAAAAGCATGTATGAATCTCCAATACTGCTGGATTGATAGCACAGCAGATTCCGCTGGTGATAAACGACTTCCGGCCAGCCTGTTAGCCCGCGTCACTCCAATACCCCAGGTCAGTAATCCCCAGGTCCCAGCAATAAGCTCACAAGATGGATGGCTCTCAATTAAACAAACAATAAAAGCTCCATAGCGTAAGACTGTTTAACCACTTGCTTACTGGGCACAAATACCCCCCTCCTGCCCAGGTGAAATTTCAGCTTCCAACACTGCGTCACTTTAACTGACAATTGCAATTGCGCTGTCATGCGACATGGCTCCCAAACAAAATTAATGTTCTTTTTTTCCAACAAATAGAGCTTTCTTTTGTTGGTATTTGATCAACTCTGCGGTTTTTATTTTTTGCGCTATAAACAAAAAAAGCAACAATTTTGAAAAAATAATCAATATTTTTTACTTGTTGCTATAATAAATAGCCCATTTTTTTTTTAAATGTTTTCTTTTTTTTCAGTTTAGGTCGATATGTATTCTTCTACATATTTTTGGTAAAAAAAAAAATCGCAATAAGCGACTGGTTTGCACAAAAGTTATAGCGCTTACTAAATATGGGACAGAATTATTATTATTTTTTATTATTATTTTTTTTTACTAGTAATGGCGGTGATCTGCGATTTTTATTGGGACTGCGACATTATGGCGCACACATCGGACACTTTTGACACATTTTTGGCGCCATTCACATTTATACACCGAACAGTGCTATAAATATGCACTAATTACTGTATAAATGTGACTGGCATTGAAAGGGTTAACACTAGGGGGTGAGGAAGGGGTTAAATGTGTACCTGTATTGTGTTCTAACTGTGGGGGGAGGGGGGTGACTGGGGGAGGTGACCGATGCTGTGTCCCTATGTACAAGGGACACAGATCGGTATCCTTTCTCCCTGACAGGACGTGGAGCTCTGTGTTTACACACAGAGCTCCTCGTCCCTGCTCTGTCATTGTCAATCGTGGTTACCTGGCGGATATCGCAACCACCAGGCACGCGCATCGGCATCTCGGGGACGTGTCGGGCATGTGCGTGCCGCCGCCGGGGCGCTCACGCGCCCCCCAGTGGCCCGGAGGAATCGAGGACGTCATATGATGTCCTGTTGGATTTCCATAACAACCGTGAGGCAGTTTTTTGACAATGGCCGGGGCTCAAGTGGTTAACAAATTTAATAAATAAAAGCAAATGCACTTACAGCAAACTTGTAAATGACAGCGTGTAGGTATTCAGAATATCTCCGCTCTCGGCCGCGAGCAGAGATGAAGTCACCACTGGCTCTTCTCCCTTACGCGTTACATGGCTGTACACGCCACTTAATCATAGGGTAAGGGAGGTGACTTTTATATGCCGCGCCACCATGGCAACCAATGTCCTCACAACGGCCGTCGTAATGTTGGCTACGAATTTTAAAAACTATTTAGCAATTGCCAACAGCTATTAGAAACATCTCCAACCACACAGGTACTCAATTTAAGAATCAATTTAATTAAATGATTAGAAAACATTATTGACAATAGTGCGGCCATCGAATGCCCCCTCTGGTGTTTGAAAGATATAATAGCCAAGTTAAACCTTACATCTGGCTCTGTCTCTGAGGATATCCCCATAGGATGAAACATGTAAGGCTGACCGACACAAGCACGCTATTTTTATATTCTTTGGGCCAGATTCTCGTAGATCCGCGCATATTTATGCAGGCGTAGCACATCTCAGATGCACTACGCCGCCGTAACGCGGAGAGGCAAGTACCGTATTCTCGGTGCAAATGCGTTCCAAGATGCGCCGGCGTAACGGAAATTCATCGGCGTAAGCCGGCGTAATTCCAAAGTAGGAGGGAAGTGGGCTTGATCCATTCAAATGAAGCGTGACCCCACGCAAATGAACGTCGGGACGAACGGAGCATGCGCCGTGACGTGGATGCCCCTCTGCGCATGCGCAAAACCACGCAGGCTGCAACTCCCTACGATTCGCTGGCCCATCGAATAAATAAATGCGCCCGTCCAGCGCAAGAGTCTCCCATTTTTTGTTTGGCCTGGGAATACTTTTGCAGGACCATGTCTGCTGCAGGGAAGTAGAGGAGGAAAAACAAATTCTCCCCAGAGGAAAGGGCTATAGTGATTGCTGCCATGGAGAAGTATGATTCGCGGCTCCATGGTGCAGAGAGTGCCAAAACCAGCAAGTCGCGGAGGGATGAGATCCTTATGAGGATAGCTTCCCAAGTGAATGCCCTTTCACATGAGGTCCGGACACCCCAGGACATCAGTAAAAAAATGAACGACCTGCGGCGTCTGGTCAATGGCAAGCTGGCTGCAATGAGTCGGCATGCCAGGGGCACTGGAGGGGGCCCACCCCTTATCCCCACAGGCTGTGTGAATGACGTGTGAATGGACAGCGACACCATTGGGGCCTTGACGCGGCGTTGCTGCTCCCAAGTCCTGCATGGTGGACTTGGGCTAATCCAATGTGATGTGGATGTGGTGTGTGTGTGTGTGCTAGGGACCACACTGGTGTGCATGCGTGCATTGTCTGTGTGCCATGCTGAATGTGTGTGTTTAACGGTCAAAGATTCGTTCCACGAGGCACCTCCTGACTGCTTTTCCATCAGCAGACGGGGTCTCTCCTGGCAGGGGGGGGGCTGTCTGGTTGGGGGGTCAGGTCATCACGTAGGTCAATCTGCAGGCCCTTTCTCATGGCAAAGTTGTGCAGAATGCAACATGGCCCGATTATCTGGCACACAAAGTTTGGGGAATACAACAGAGCCCCCCCAGACTTATCCAGGCATCGGAAACGGGACTTCAGGAGGCCAAAGGTTCGCTCCACCACTGCACGAGTTTTTGTGTGTGCTTCATTGTATTTTCTCTCTCCTCTGGTTTGGGGATCCCGGAAGGAGTCATGAGATGGGGTCCAAGTGCATATGCCGAGTCACCTGGTAGGGAAAAGACAGGAGGATGTTAGCCATGCATGTGGCCTGACAGTCATGCCTGAATCCCATGTCACTCACCAACCAGCCAGCTGTCCCCATACACGTTCTGTTTGAATTCTGTTGGGATGGTGCTTTGATGGTATATGTAGGTGTCATGGCTGGACCCGGGGTGCTTGGCACGGACGTGCCATATGAGGTATTTGGCATCAGCTATCACCTGTACGTTGATGGAATGCCAATGCTTCCGATTGCGATATATATGCACTGTGGCACGGGGGGCTGTAGTGCCACATGTGTGCAAATCAATGGCCCCGATGGTGCGTGGGAAACCGTCAATTCTGTAGAAATCTGTCATTGCCTTCTGCCGCAGATGCTCAGTGGTGAGTCTGATGATGTGGTGGGACATGCGTCTGAGGATTGCGGGGACAACCTGGTGCAGACATCTGCTCATGCTGGTTTGTGACATCCCAGCCACAACTCCACTTGTACGCTGGAATGATCCACTGGCAAGGAAATAGAGTGTTGCCAGTACCTTGTCCAGTGGCTGCAGTGCATGTGAGCGGTGTTTTTGGCTGGTGATGTCATCCTGCAGGGCTGTGGCTAATTCCAGGATGGCAGCAGGGCTGAATCTGAAGATGCGAGACACCTCCTCATCACCCATGCCAAAGAGGCTCATGCGCGTTCGGTATATCCTCTCACGTGCCCTCCTCCTTCTATGCCCCTCTGCATACAATAGTAGTGCTAAGACCATGCCTGCCCCTGGCATGTTGGCATACGAATGTGTTGTCCTGTAAGTGTGATTGCTCAGCTCGTCCGGTATGGTGCTGCTGAAGTTGCTCTCCAGCTGACTTGCACACGTCTGGAGCAAAGTTACCCCTGCTTTTATGAGGGGTAAGTTTAGGCTAGGCTTTCGTGTTACGCGCACCACGCGTAGCCTACACCGAACGCGCGTAGTTTCGGGACTCGGCGCATCTCCCTCATTTGCATATTTGCATGATAATTCAATGGGAGGGCAAGATGCGCACTGCGTAACTATGCGCCTACGCCGTGCTAGCTTAAAACATTTACGCCGCTCACGAAAAGCCAATTTTCAGGCGTATATGGTTCTGGGGTTGCCAGGCATAGATACGACGGCGCACATTTACAATTACACTGCGCATATCCATTTAAGCCGGCGTAACGTCTTTGAGAATCTGGCCCACTGATGCCTTTTTTACCTGTCTGTTTGTAAGTACCACAGAATAAATTGCTTATTGGTTTTATCCAACGGGCTTCACTATTGTTGTTTCCTCTCTGCATTTTATGACCACATATCTGCTGATGAACGCAATGTATGCTTTTGGACCTTCATGACATACGAGATGTTATTTCATCATTAATGCTGCCTGCGGATAACCGTTTTCACCTGTACACTCTGTTGGAACCGCGATTGCCATTGACCTGCACGTTATTTGATTACATGCCCATAACGTTTTTGTTCTGGTAAGCGGATTGTTTGCGCGGTGGTGTGGTGTGCTTTTTCCGTATCTACACACTGAAACTTCGGTGGAGGTTCTATATCTTCAACTTCATTGATGAACATATACTGTAATTTGTGGACTTTATACACATATTGTTTATTTGAACTAATTTTCCATTTGCATTTATTTTGAGCACTGCACTATTGGATTATAAACCTTACATCGTTGGGACAAACAACAGCCCCCTCTGGTGGTTAAAAAGATAGTATATTATATATACGTGAGATATATATTGAAATAAAGTATCCGATGGTTGCATTCTGTCAATCATACTAGCAAAATAATAATTATATAAATTATGATCTACAAGACCATAATGCGCACGATGATGACAAATTAATTACATTTTGGAAAAATATATAATAAATATCCTTAAAGGAGTTATAGAGGAAAAACATTTTTCATCTCAATACATGGCGTAGCCTGAGATATGGACATGGGTCTTCCATGAAGCCAGTTCCACACTGGGGAGTGCCACATATTCCAGTATGCTTCTGCTAAAGGATAGACTTAGGTAAAGTTTATTTTCTGTTTTTATCCCTTTTTATTTTCATAACAAATTGCCAAGTTTGTGTCTTTCTGTATTTTTTGTATCTTTTTGGTAACTCTGTTTTCTTTGTATGCGCTGCCCACTTTTGGGATATTAAATGATAAAATTAATAAGTGATTAATAAGTGAGTTATTGTATTTTAGTGCCTAAGTGCTCAGTTTACGTTACGTGCCAATCGGTATGCAAGTTGCCCTGTGTGTTGGCAGATTGCATGCAGATTGTAAGCTAACAGATCTGCCAGATGGAGATCTGTGTGTGTGGTGGCTCAGCAGACCAGTCTGCGGACAAACTGTTGGGTGGTGGCAGGCTATCGTTTAGTGTGTGTCTGGTGTGTGGGTGTGGGGACAGTGGGAAGAGTGATTAACACTGGGATTCAAGCTTACGGGATAGCTGGAGGAACCCTAGAAGTGTGTAGTAATTGCTAGATTGTTTCCCAACCCTTAGCGTGCACCAGATTGTATGTAAGATTTGTATCTGCCTGTGTGTGGTCAGCCAGCTGGATTGGAGTGGAGTCTCCCTCTAGTGGTGGCCAAAGGTAGTGCGGGCTGTGAAAGTATCACAGCCAGTCTTACATAAACAGTAGAAATTCCCCCTTATTCCTTTAGTTCCTAATATAGCCCCCGTCACGGTATGCTTGTCGTGGTTAGTTAGTTGCCGCTGGCGGCCGCGATTGTGAATGTGTATACTGCAAATGTGCTCATTAATTTGCACATAAAGCTACTTGGTGTGTACTGCACATGTCCTCTGCAGTTTGCACCAAAATCTACGAGGTGTGTGTACTGCCTTTGTCCTCTGCAGGCCATTATAATGTCTGGAAGGGCAACAAGGAGAGGAAGAGAGTCACGAGGGCAAGCATGCTCTGCGTCTAGAGGCAATGGTGCTGGTCGTGGACATGGTGCATCCTCATCAGCACGTGGCCGTGGGACACGCTCGTCCTTGTTTTCAGCAGCTGGCTGTGTTGAGCCGCAACATGCCGAAGACTTGGTAGAGCGGATGACCAAGCCATCCTCATCCTCCTCATTCTCTCTCACCCAGGCTCAGGGTACTTTGTCTGACAGTAGCGTCCTCTTCCCTCTGCTCAATGGCATCACTAACTCCTTCCCCTCGGCCCACCATGTCCTCCTGAGGAGTCCCCCGAACTGTTTGAACACAGTGTTGGGTACATGCTGCATGAAGATGTGCAGCGTTTTGAAGGCTCCGATGATGGAACACAGATAGAGAGGGCAGTAATGTGAGCCCAGAGAGAGGGGGTGCCCAAGAAGGACAGCAATCTGGCAGTCATGTTCCCTCAGCTGCAGCATACTGCCAGGTTTTCGACAGTGATGAGGAGGGAGGGGATTATGAGGTCACTGACTCTATGTGGGTGCCTGATAAGAGAGAGGAGGAGGAGGCACATCTCCAAAGAGGCAGGATGCCCTCCAGGGGACAGCTTAAGGGCAGCACACCAACTGCATTACATCGCAGAGCTACGCCTGTGCAGGGCGCTGCTGTGTCTCAGCGTTACTGCAAAAGTTCTTTGGCGTGGGCCTTTTTTGAGACATGTGCATCAGATTGCACTGTTGCTATTTGCAACATATGTCTCAAGCGTATCTCGCGTGGCCAAAACATCACCCGCTTGGGCACCACATGCTTGACCAGACATATGACGACCTACCATGCAGTTCGTTGGCAAGCATACCTGAAAGACCCACACCAAAGAACAAAGCAGACCTCCCCTTGCCCCTCATCAGCTGGGATCTCTAACCCCACTATACCCTCAGTCCTCTCTGAAGCCTGCACACCGATGGCAGATTGTACCAGGCAAATTTCCCTGCCCCAGCTGCTGCAGCGCTGAAAGAAGTACTCTCCCAGCCATCCACATGCCCAGCGGTTGAATGCTAGCTTAGCAAAATTGCTAGCACTTCAACTGCTGCCTTTTCAGTTGGTAGATTCTGCCCCCTTCCGTGAGTTTGTGGAATGTGCGGTACCTGAGTGGCAAGTTCCCAAATGCCACTTTTTCTCATGGAAGGCGATTCCGTCTCTCTACCGCCATGTGGAAGGCAATGTCAATGCCTCGCTGGACAGGGTGGTCAGTGGTAAGGTGCATATTACCACTAACTCATGGTCCAGCAGGCATGGACAGCGATGTTACCTCTCTTTCATGGCGCATTGGGTGACTCTGCTGGCAGCTGGGAAGGACTCAGGGCAAGGTACAGTAGTGTTGGAGGTTGTTCCGCCACCACGCCTCCAAAACACTACTACTGGTTGTGACACACCTCTCTCCTCCACCCCTCCTCTTCTCCTTTCTCTGTGCCCTCTTCCTGTGCTGATGTGTCATCGGAAACAGCCGTGCTCCGTAGGCATACGAGGGGCTACGCAGGAATGCAGGCAAAGAGATGTCATGCGGTGCTAGAGCTGGTGTGCTTGGGAGACAGGAGCCACACTGGGGCAGAGGTTCTGTCAGCTCTGCAGGGGCAGGCTCAGAGATGGTTGACGCCATGCCAGCTTAAGCCAGGAATGGTGGTTAGTGACAATGGCACCAACCTCCTCTCTGCCCTGCGACAGGGACAACTGACCCATGTGCCCTGTTTTGCTCATGTTCTGAATTTGGTGGTTCAGCAGTTCTTGGGCAGGTACCCGGGCTTACAGGATGTCCTGAAGCAGGCCAGGAAAGTGTGTGTGCATTTCCGAAGGTCATATAATTCCAGTGCTTGGCTGACAGACCTCCAAAGGGAATACAACTTGCCCAAGATCCGCCTAATCTGTGACATGCCCACCAGATGGAACTCTACATTGGCCATGCTGCAGCGGCTGCACGTGCAGCAGAGGGCCATCAATGAGTACCTGTGCCAATATGGCAGCAGAACTGGGTCAGGGGAGGTTGTTTTTTTTCCCCCACGCCAGTGGGCCTTGATTAGGGATGCATGCACTGTCCTGTAATCATTTGAGGAGGCCACGAGGATGGTGAGCAATGACAGTGCATGCATCAGTGAGACTGTCCCTCTTATTCACATGTTGGGGCACACGCTACGTGGAATAATGGACCTGGGGGATTACCAAATCCTGGTCCTGGACAACGTGTTGCTGAGGCTTTGGTGAGTCACAGAAGGAGCGGTGGAGAAGGTGGCTATCTGACCAATAAGTTCAAACTATTTTTAGTCTGCAGCCCCAAGGTATGACCGGTTCCAGCAACCATCGCCAGCGTCTGTTTTACATGGTGCAGGAATACCTAGGGGCAAGATCAGACTTGGACACCTTTCCCACCGAAAATCTTCTGGCTTATTGGGTCTTGAGGATGTATCACTGGCCAGAGCTTGCACAGTACGCAATTGAGCTACTGGCTTGTCCTGCATCCAGCGTTCTTTCAGAACGCACATTCAGTGCTGCTGGAGGCTTTGTGACCGATCACAGGGTGCGTCTCTCCACCAACTCCGTCGATCGACTGACCTTTATAAAAATGAATCAGGCTTGGATCACCACCAGCTACCAAGCACCTGATGCTGATGTAACTGAATAATTTTTTTGAAATGTCAGATCGCTTGGAGACTGCCTATGCTGATGCTGAGTGACTGTCCTGTTATGCTGACTGAATATCCTTTTCCTCCTCAATGATCTTGCAATGCTGATAGCTTGTAAGAACATTGTTGGTTGTGGGCACCCCCACCAGTACCCAAGGCCCAATTTTTCTGCCCCTGTTTAACAGGGGCGTGTAAAAAAAATTGATGCAATACTTTGCATGAGGCTCTTTTCTGCGTTCGATTTACAATATCTGTGAGGGGTTGCAGTGTTGTGGCACCACCACCAGTGCCAATTTTTCTGCCCCTGTTTAACAGGGGCGTGTAATAAAATGTTTTGATGCAATACTTTGCATGAGGCTCTTTGCTGCTCTCCAAGTAGAGTATCTGTGAGGGGTTGTAGTGTTGTGGCACCAGCACCAGTGCCTAACACCCAATTTTTCTGCCCCTGTTTAACAGGGGCATGTAATAACAATTTTTGATGCAATACTTTGCATGAGGCTCTTTGCTGCGCTCCAATTACAGTATCTGTGAGGTGTTGCAGTGCCTAAGGCCCAATTTTAATGCCCCTGTTTAACCGAGGGTGTGTAATAACAATTTTTGATGCAATACTTTGCAGCAGGGCTTATTAATGCTCTCCAACTAGAGTATCTGTAAGGGGTTGTAGTGTTGTGGCACCACCACCAGTGCCTGAGGCCCAATTTTTCAGCCCCTGTTCTAGTATTTTTCTTTGTTTGATTTTTTTCTAATTTGGGTTTATTGTAGCTTTCTTCTAGGTTATCATAGTGTCATGTTTATTTTCCTGTACTAAATACTCATCATTGTCAATGTAAACACCACAAATCTAGATTTGTTTTTTTCGGCAGCATTGATATAATAATAAGCCACACATTGTTGAGTATCCAAAAAATATTTATTGTTTCACATTTAAAATGTGTCATTATTTTTTATCCAAAAATATCTTAATAGAAATTATTTTTTTATTTTATTTTTATTATCAAGAAATATATTTTTGGCTAGAAATATTTGTCAACATAATTTTTTATATATATATATATATATATATATATATATATATATATATATATATATATATATATATATATATATATATATATATATATATATATAATTTTTTTGTTGTTTTTTTTTTTTAGAGATATCTTTTTTTTTCTTAGATACCTTTTTTTTGTGTATTTTCTTTGAGAATACCAAAATTAATAAATATCTGGTTAAAACGCATGAACAATGCAAACTTTTTAGCATTTGTCATTGTTCATGCGTTTTAGCCAGAAAACTAGAGATTCCACTTTAAAAAAAATTAAAACAAAACATACATAGAAAAACAAAGAAAACTTTAAAACTTTTTTTTTTAAAACCCTCCCCAGAACATCCATTAAATCCTTTAGATTTCGCTCCACAGTTTTTTTTTTTTCATCTGCCCCAAACAGATGTGGATGTCCTCAATTTCAGCCCTGCAGGACAACACCTCTCCAATTAACACCTGGGTGCTGTATGTGTCCAATCCACCAGCAACAGCACGAATACATCCTGAAATTTGGAAACAAATCATCTATTACAATTATGCAGGCCTACATCTATTACCTGAAGCTGTGCTGTATGACACTGACCTGATGTGGTGGCAGTTTCCACTTCCTGCACATCCCGGGGGGGTAGGGCTTGGGTCTTTGTGGGGTTTCTCTGCTCCAGTCTTGAAGCTTGATTGCGCCCTATGAGATTGTAAAAAAGGGATACATGAATCAAAAAAATTAGAGGCCTGAAAGAGGAATATGAATCATTCTTTTTATAAAGTGTGGTACAATTGTCTGTTTTTGCAATCTTTCAAAGCTGCTACATTTCTCTATCTTTGGCCAAGTTTCCTACATGGAAAAACACCAAGTATCCACTTAATCGCCTCTGTGTGACACCCTAACTAGGTTGTTCTTGTGATCAACACTCAGTGCCGATCCTGACCTCCCTGGGGCGCTAAGCAAAATGACATGGCACATTAAAAATGAGAAGCGGTGGGCGCTGACGACAGTGACATGTCACATTAAAGAAAGTTGAGAAGTCGGGGGAGGGGGTGTTCTGCTGTCAGAAATGACGTCTTACATTAAATTGAGAAGCGGGGGGTGCTGACTTCTTACCTCTTCTCCCATGCAGCCAGCGAGTTGAGAAGTGGGGTGAGGGGGCGAAAATTACTTCTCACCAGACGGGGCCTCTAGTAATTTTGGGGGGCCCTTCGCAGCTTTGCGGGGCCCTAAGCGGCTTGCATAGTGAACCTATAGGGCAGATCGTCCCTGCCAACACTTGTGCTACTGAGTCCATATGTGTAACCAACTGCTGAGCATACTCTCCTTTTACTGTATGTTGACTTAAGTTGGATTATTTAAATCTAGTTCAGAACACATCTACATTAAATAAAAAATTGGTCTCACATAAATAGATCATAAATAGAATGAACGACGACTCATAAGACCAATTATTATGCCCACAAACATGAACCATGAGACATCTATTCTTGAACTGTATATATACAACTTGAAAGAAAAAGCAAATGCCGCACAATAATAAAAAAAGATACAGAGTACACATGAAAATTACTTACTTCTTCTGATGACTTTTTTAATCCTCTCCATTTGCTCCGGCTCTCTTAATTTAAGGTCAGACCACCTTTTGCGGAGCTGTTCCCTTGACCTGCGCACCCCGAATTTATGATGGAGACTCCATGATCTGGGCCTTCAGTTTGTTAGGGTTCTTGTAAGGGCCATGTTTTCCATCATAATCCATCATAATCCTCCCTCCTTAGGATTGCCACCATTTCCACCATCTCCTCAAATGCCATATTTGTGGCCTTGTACCTCCTGCTCCTGTATCTGGTGTGTGCTACCGCCTTGCCTCCCTCCTGGCTTGAATATGCAGCTTGCTGTGTGTCCTCCATGGTGTATTGCATTGAACGACCGAAAAGGGGCGTGGAAAGTACTAGAATGATCGTCAGGGGCGGGGAAACGTGCTGAGCTTCTCGCATGTGCAGTGAATAAAGGGATACCGTGTGAGTGAAAACGTCGTTCACAGTCTGTGGAAAAAAGCAGAAGAAATTATCGTGTAGTACGACGGTACGTAACTTGATTTTGGACTTTATGATCAGTGGATGAGTTTGTGGGTTAGATATAGGGAGAAAGCTTAGTAGTAGAGGCTTGACTGACATTAGCTTTTTTTTTGCTTAATTTTGACTTGCAGAAATAATGGAGGCCTTCAGAGAACAGGAGTTATTCACAGAATTTGTTCAAAGGGGGCCCCGCATGGCAACCCCCCAACTTTCTAGATATTTTCTTTCCCAAAAAAATAATTTATTCAGCCAAGATCTGGCATTGGAATGGCCCACCCCTACCCCTAAAATAATGGACATATTGTTGCCGCACAGCACGTGCGCTTTGGGGGGCCAAGCCTGTATGGCCAGCCTCAGAGGCCGCCACTGGAACATCAATGGCCTCATCAGAAACAAGTGTCATGTAGTTTATTGAGGGTCTCTTTAGGAAATTGTGCAATATGCAGCAGCAAAGTATGACATGGTTCAGATTCTACTTAACAACAAACCCACAGTACAGTCCATGTCTTGTTTGCACCGCCTGTATACTGCTGTTCAAAGTATATAGGGCCAAAGGGGCTTGTAATGACCTAGGGGGAGTGGGGGCGGAGGAAACCCATGCTATTTTTCTCAGTGATTTTCATCCATATTGCAGGGACCAAACTACATTAAAGCCGCAAGCAGTATTAAATTACTTTTTTCTTATAGTAATCTCATTTTGTGCAGGGACAGTTCTAAACACGTGCCACCTCACAGGCATACTATAGACACCCAGCAGGTACGATATTTAAAGGAATTTTGCATTTTTTTTCACTTTAAGCATCATTAAATTCGCTGCTCCATTGATACATGTTCCCTGGAGCAAGACCCGGATCCCCGAGTCCCATAGACGTCAATGGGGTTCGAAATCGCTCGGTTCGTTCAAAGGTTCTGGTGCGAACCGAGCGGGGGTTGTTCGGCTCATCCCTATTTATGGGTGTAAAGTCAACTAGGTCCCTAGTCACCTCCACCCCCAAATACTTAATTGTGGATACCCTAGCGAGTATCAGGCACCCAGGGCGAGATTTGACACCCAGGGCGAAAGGGGGGGGGATTTGGGATTTGTCCCAATTTATACGCAGACCCGAGTATCCCCCCATTTGTTCAATTAATTGTAACTCAGCTTGGAGTGATGGTCCCTGGTCTGCTAGATATAAGATGGTATAATCAGCATACATTCCTGTTAAGACCTGCAGTGGTTAGGGTACTGCGGCCTTCTTTCCATCTCCCAAGATGATTCTTCCAAATGGTTAGAGTGTTCCCCATCCCCAAGCATGAGCCAAGACTTCATGAAGGGTGTCCAGATATAGAATGCTTTATTGAGGGCAGGTTGCCTATATTTATACAGCAAAAGGAATACTTGATGTAATCAGATATACAATCACCTCCTCCTCCCCCATCATCATACAATGGTGTACTAACGAGCCCCTCTTCAATAGACCTATTTTAGGAGGCAGACGTCTGTCTCCGATAGAATCCACATGAGGTAATTACTGGTCATTTGTCCTGACAGGTCATTCAGAGGAAAGAACTTCTCACCTGCTAAACAATAGAACTTCACACAATTGAACACTTCTTGAGAGACAGACTAAAGATCATTTACATGACACCTTGAGATATTGAGAGCAGTTTAAGGAATAAACCAATTATCTCCAGGTACAGAGCAGCCTAATTTTCCCAATGTTAGAACACCCCTCTTCCACACAAGGTATCCCTGCCATTACATATCTCCTGATGGCCCCGATCTGGGGGACCAACATATCCAAAATTCACCCAGATCGGTCCAGGGGTTCTTAAAAGACAAACAGAGTCTATGAGAAAATCCAGAATACAGTCTATTTTCTTCACAATACTCCCCCTTAGTTCCATGGGTCGGCATACCCGCCTAGACCCTGCCGGGTTGGCTAGGGGATGTCCGGGTCAAAATTATACTTCCAAGCCGGTTTGGCGTAAAAGTCCTTCCGCATTGCCGTTCTGCTTGCCCAGGCGGTATTGCAGTGTGAAATTGTAAGGTTGCAATGCTAGACTCCAGTGCAGCAACCGGGATTGTCTCCAGAGACTCGGTTGAGCCAGATGAGGGGGTTGTGGTCAGTGAGAATGGTAAAGGCACGGCCATAAAGGTACGGTTGGAGCTTCTTTAAGGCCCATACTGGAGCCAGGCATTCTGTTTCCATGGTGACATAGCTGACCTTCCAAGGTAATAACTTGTCGCTGAGGTATGCCACCGGGTGCTCCATGCCGTCTTAAGTCCCTGGAATGCCGTTGCACACTCCGAGAACCAGGCTACCTGCTTGGGTAGGGACCTTTTGGTCAGGTCGGTGAGGGATTTCGCTAGGGTGCTACACTCCGGGACAAACTTTTTATAATACCCGGTGGTGCCTAGGGACGCCAATACTTGCGTCTCGGTGTGGGGCTGGGGCCAATTGGCTATGGCCTCTACTTTCGCGGGTTCGGGGCACTGTTTCCCAGACCCTACTTTAGGCCCTAGGTATTGAACCTCTGCCATGCCCCCATGGCAGTTCTCGGGTTTCAGGGTGAGATTTAGTTTCTCCCCCAACCCAACTTGCTCTAGGTTACCTTGGTTAGCTGCCAGCCGGTCAGGTAAGGGAAGTCCTTCACTAGCGTCAGTGGACAGGGCACAGATAGTGGCCACGTCCTTAGAGCGCTCGAAGTACGGTTTCAACCTGTTCACATGAAAGGCTTGTCTGCTCCTTTCATCCGAACATTTGGCCACAATATAGGTGGTGTCGCTAATCCGTTCCACCACTTTGAATAGCCCCTGCCACGCTGCCTGTAGCTGGTCCTTTTTGGATGGTCCGAGGGCTAATACTTTTTGCCCTACTTCCAGGTTCCTATCTTGTGCTCCCCGGTCATACCATTGTTTCTGTCGTTTCTGGGCTGCCTGTAGGCTCTCCCGAACTGATTCGGTCAGTGCCCGCAGGCGGTCCCGGAACTCCAGCATGTATGGCAAAACCGGGATCCCTTCCTCTCCTGTGTTGCCCTCCCAGTGCTCCCGTATGAGGTCCAGGGGTCCCCGGACATTTCTCCCGTATAGGAGTTCGAAGGGGGAGAACCCGGTTGACGCCTGGGGCACTTCCCGGTAGGCAAACAGGAGATGGGGTAGAAATTTCTCCCATTGACCACAGGACCCTGTGAACGCTGTGAGCATCTGCTTAAGCGTGCCATTGAATCGTTCACAAAGGCTGTTGGTCTGGGGGTGGTAGGGGAAGCTAAATAACGGTTTCACCCCGCAGCTCTGCCATAACTGTTGAGTGACAGTTGCTGTGAACTGGGTTCCCTGATCTGAGTGTATTTCCCTGGGGAAACCTACTCGAGAAAAGATCTTGACTAGAGCTTCTGCTACTGTCTCCGCCTCAATGTTGGGGAGCGCCACCGCCTCAGGGTACCTGGTGGCATAGTCCACCACCGTGAGGATGTAGCGCCTTCCGGAGGCGCTGGGTTTGTTGAGGGGCCCTATCAGGTCTACTGCCACTCTGGAGAATGGTTCCTCTATTATAGGTAGGGACCGTAACTTGGCCTTGGGGTGGTCCCCCCGTTTCCCAATCCTTTGACACGAATCACATGTCCTGCAATACGTCTGCAAGTCCTTTGATATCCCTGTCCAGAAGAACTTCTGGGTAAGGCGATCCTTAGTTTTCTTGATACCCAGATGTCCGGCTAGCGGGATATCATGGCTGAGCTTTAGAAGCTCTGCCCTGTATTTGCGGGGTACAACTAGCTGTCTTTTTATAACTTGGGCTGCCCCACTTCCCACTCCCCCTGTGACCCTATATAGCAGTCCCTTGTCCCAGTGAAAGTTCTCTTGAGCATTACCTTCCTTAGGGGTACCTACGGCCTTCCTGTAACCTGCTAAGGTGGGATCTGACTGCTGGGCTTGGCCAAAGTCTTGTGGAGTGCCCCAGAAGGGGATAGGGTCAGGGCATACTACAGGGTTTTCGGTTCCTACCTGTGGTTCCTCAGAGTGCGTCTGTCCAGCTCGGCGTGCTTGCGTCCTGGTAGTCACAGGGCAGGTTCCAGCGGGATCTGGGGTAAGCAGCTGTGAGGTTAGGCACCCCAAATCGTTCCCCAACAATACTTCCGCAGGTAGGCCCGACATAATGCCTACTTCCATCTGCTTGGCTCCGGTGCCCCAATTTAGCTGCACTTGGGCTGTGGGTAGTTTGTGTATGGCGCCTCCTGCCACTCTTACTGCAACAGTCCTGTTGGTGAGCGCCTTCGCAGATACGGTGTGAGGTTGCACCAGAGTGAGGGTGGCCCCAGAGTCTCGTAGTGCCTCAGCCTCCTTTCCATCTACTGTGACCCATTGTCTGTGGTGCACCCGGTTGTCCCCCTCGGTTTGTGCTAGGTTCACCTCATGTAGTACGGTCCATTGCTCAGCTTCAGGGTTGTGGTCTTCCAGCGGTTCATGCTGATAGTGATGGGCGGCTGCCCTTGGTGGTGGTGGCCGCTCCCAATTGCCTGTGCTCCGCTGAGGGCAATGTATCTTGTAGTGCCCTGGCCGATTGCATTGGTGACATGCTCGTCTGCCAGCTTGGCCGCTTCCTCGATTGTGGCCGGCTTCCTGTCCCTGACCCAGTCCTTGGTGTCTGCAGGTGTGTGGTCAAAAAATTGTTCCAGCAAGAAGAGTTGTAGCACCTCCTCTAGCGTCGCGGCTTGGCAGCCTTGTATCCAGTTTTGGGCCGCCCGATACATCCTAAAAGCCCATTCGGTGTAGGAGTCTCGGCCCCCTTTACGTAATGCCCGAAACTTTTTCCTGTAAGTCTCTGGGGTCACGGCATACCTGGCTAGCAGAATGTCCTTTACACTGGCGTAGTCGTGTATGGCTGTGTCAGGAACTGCTCGGTATGCCTCTGCTGCTCGGCCCGTGAGTTTGCTGCTTAGAATCGCGGCCCATTGCTCTGATTCCAGACCCTCCAAAGCACATTGACGCCCAAAGTCTTGTAGGTATGCGTCAATTTCCATTTCTCCATCCGAAAAACTTTTAAACGCAGCATAGTTAATCGTTCTCCGCTGCCCTCCATTTATAGATCTGGCTGAGGAAGCAGTGTCTCCCTGGTTTACGCTTGCCTGTTGTGCTCTGCGTTCTGCGCTCACCTGCTCCAGGACTTGCGTCACCATCTCTGGTGTGGGCTTTGGCCCATATAGGTTTAGCCTCCACATAACCTTCTGTTGGAACTCGGCTACCTCCTGGCTGACATTCGCCATGCTGCTGGTTTGGTCGCCCTCCATTAGTTCTGCTATGAGGGTAGCTTTCTTTTTGTTGCTTGTCACCTGGCCTCGGGCTTCCAGCAGATCCTTTAGCGTAGACCTCTTCAGTCTCTCGTAATGCTGGGCCATTCACTTGTTGTCTTTATGCGTCCCATTCAATCCCACTGCTGCCACCAGTTGTTAAGACCTGCAGTGGTTAGGGTACTGCGGCCTTCTTTCCATCTCCCAAGATGATTCTTCCAAATGGTTAGAGTGTTCCCCATCCCCAAGCATGAGCCAAGACTTCATGAAGGGTGTCCAGATATAGAATGCTTTATTGAGGGCAGGTTGCCTATATTTATACAGCAAAAGGAATACTTGATGTAATCAGATATACAATCACCTCCTCCTCCCCCATCATCATACAATGGTGTACTAACGAGCCCCTCTTCAATAGACCTATTTTAGGAGGCAGACGTCTGTCTCCGATAGAATCCACATGAGGTAATTACTGGTCATTTGTCCTGACAGGTCATTCAGAGGAAAGAACTTCTCACCTGCTAAACAATAGAACTTCACACAATTGAACACTTCTTGAGAGACAGACTAAAGATCATTTACATGACACCTTGAGATATTGAGAGCAGTTTAAGGAATAAACCAATTATCTCCAGGTACAGAGCAGCCTAATTTTCCCAATGTTAGAACACCCCTCTTCCACACAAGGTATCCCTGCCATTACATATCTCCTGATGGCCCCGATCTGGGGGACCAACATATCCAAAATTCACCCAGATCGGTCCAGGGGTTCTTAAAAGACAAACAGAGTCTATGAGAAAATCCAGAATACAGTCTATTTTCTTCACAATTCCGATTTTATCTACAGTGGGGCCTCGCCGCAGACCCTGAATTTCAGGGTGGGCTCTGATGGCAATGGCCAGTGGCTCAGCTGCCAACGCATATAACAAGGGGGAAAGGGGACAAACTTGCCGGCTACCCCTCTCTAATGGAAACTGTTCTGAGAGTCATCCATTCACAAAAACTCTCGCCCTGGGTGTCTGATACAGGAGCTGCACCCATTTCAAAAAGCATGACCCAAACCCATAGCTATGCAGAGATTCCCACAAAAATGGCCATTCTACGGAATCAAAGGCCTTAGCTGTGTCCAACGCCACCACCACCCTCATCCCAGAGTTATTATGTCGGGCTTAAATATTCATGTACAGACAGACGCCTGATGTTCATAGCTGTGTTTTTCCCCGGCATAAAGCCTGTTTGGTCCAAATAAATTCATGTTAAAATAGCAGTGTTTAACCTTGAGGCCATAATTTTAGCTAAGATTTTGATATCTACCTGAAGGAGTGAAATATGCCGGTAGGATTCAGGGTAGTGTGGGTCTTTACCCAGTTTGGGGGAGAACTATGATATGGGCTTTCTGCATAGACTAGAGGAGTGAGTTCTGATCAAAGATTGACTGATATAAAGCTTTCAATTTGGGGACCAAAATGTCTGAATAAGTCGCATAAAATTTCAGAGGCAGTCCATCCATCCCTGGAGCCTTAGATTTGGTAAGCTGCGCAATTGTCTCCGCAGCGTCTTGCGCCGTGATAGGTACATCAAGAAGCTCAACCTGCTCTCGATTCAGTCGGGGGAACTGTATGGTAGATAAGAATGAGCGGATCGTCCCGCCGCGTGTACGTTCTCTGGGATTTGTATAGGTTACCATATAACTGTCTAAATTAAGCTGCTACTTGCCCTGGGTCTGTTATAGTATGTCCGTCTGGGTCACAAAGCGACACCATGACTGGAGGCTTAACGCCCATATGAGCCAAAAAGGCCAACATTCTCCCAGCCCTCTCCCCACACCCTTTGCCTACAAAAAAAACACGCTGTTTAGCCTTCTCTGTGTGTAACTGCTTGACCAGACGGGTCTGCAGTTTCACCCTATCCAGGTTTTCAAGGATAGGTCTTGCAGTTGGTCTGAAGTGAGTTGAAGTATAGTTGTAGACTCCCGTTTCAACCTATTTATTCTGGAGGACAGTATCCTACGGAAATGAGTTTTAAAGTCATCCCAGCATGTAGTGGGGGCATGGGGTCCCTGTATCCCCTCCAAAAAGAACAGCAACTCCCTTGCAATGGAGTCATGATCCATTAGAGGGGATAGCCAGTGTTGATTCAGTCGCCATTGTTTGGTGGGAGAGGCTACCCGCAGGGATACCGTCAGCCAGCACAGAGAGTGGTCTGACAGGATCCTGGGAGCAAAGCTGGAGCCATGACTTTTGGCAGAAGAGGCCTGGAAACGAGTACAAAGTCTATTCTTGACATGGTATTATGGCTGACTGAGTGGCAAGTGTAAACTATAGTCGTGGGGTTAGAATGTCTTCAGTCGTCAATAAGGGCAAATTCAGTCAGTGTGCGGTACAACCTAGTGTGCAGTGGTTCACCAGGTCCGGGTTCAGCCTGCGCTTGGCGATCCAGGGATGGAGTCATCGTGTTGTTAAAATCCCCCATCCACACTACAGGTATGGAAGGGTATTGCGCTATGAATGCAAGGCCTTCTGTAAAGACGTCCGACCTGTATGGAGGAGGGATATAACTAGCCAATATCAACAGGGGGTCACCCCCCACTATTGCATGTAGGAAGAGGTATCTACCATGCCGATCCGACACCACAGAGATCAACTCAAAGGGCGTAGATTTCGCTATGAGCACCGTAACCCCTCTAGACATATTAGTGTAGGTACTGTGATAGGCCCACCCCACCCAAGGGCGCATTAGGGCCGCCTGTAAGTGGGTTCCTACCAATGCGACAATATCTACCTTCTGACCTTTCAAATATTGTAACGCGGCTGTCCGCTTAATCTTATCCCCCGTACATTCCATACCATAAATTTAATGTCCACCATGGTGTTCATTGGCACTGAGATTGCATATGGATCAGCAGGGCAGCACCCTCCCCAGGTTGAAATAACACATCCATGACATAACCAAACATGCTGGCTGAAGGTACAGTACTTAGAATATGGTGAATTGGAAAGTGCAGAATAAAGAGGGAAAAGAAGGGGTTGCAAACATAGTGGGGGCGATTATTCACTGCATAGCGCAGGGGTAGGGCACGATGCATATTCTATGCATCTTCGTCTCTGAGTAAAACTCTCGCTACAAGGATATACAGTCATCCTGGTGTACCAGGGTTTCTTCTGGGGGCCTCCGCCCCATAACATCTTCATGAAACTGCCACGGAAGCAGCAAGAAGCACCAAATAAAAGCCTCTATGGTCCAAGTAGCTCTAGGCGAGGGGCCGAGTGTCCAGGGTTATCATCAAAATAATCCCCCCCAATAGGAGCGCAGGGATCAGGTCCCCTAACCCCCAAAAAATGTAATAAAAATAAATAACAAAGTTTACATACTGCACGGGTTATAAAGAGGGGGGTTGAAAATAATAAATGGGGGCCTTTGTGTGAGGAAGGAGAAAAAAAGGGGGGAGAAAAAAAACCCAAGTGATGGGATGTAACTACACACAGCGGATGGGCTACTTAGAAGAAAAGTGGGGCCTGCCAGCTTCTGACAATGGCAACAGGACTTACAGCAACAGGCTGTGCACCCGCTCAACCCTCCGGGCATCTGCGTTGATCCAACCAGTGCGCAGCCGCCTTCGGGTCCTCGAAAAAGGGGCTCTACCATTCTCCTCCACTCTCTTTCTCACCGGGAACAACATGGCATATTTAAGGTGCACTACCCTGCGCCATTTAACATCCTGAAACTGCGCACGCTTTCTTTTAACCTCACTAAAGAGTTCAGGGAACACCGCGACGGCCGATGAGGTTCGCCCATTCCACCGCAAAGATGACAGAAAAGGCCTCTCTTCTAAAGTGTTGGATCAGGAGCAATTCCACGTATTCAGCAGGGTTGGTGTCTTCGGCCTTTTCAGGTAGACCGATGAACCGGAGATTACAGCATCTCAAATGATTTTCCATATCATCCTTATGGGTGTGTAGCTGACGAATCTGGCCTTGCAGGTCCTCCTTGGCGTGGCTCAGGGGATGTAGGATGTCCTCTGCTGCTCCGATTCGTGTCTTGGCTTCGGTGACCCTGTCTCTTACCTTGGACAGGTCCTGGCGCAAGAGATCAATCTTGACCTCGTCTATTTTGGCGGTAAAGGTTCTCTGCAGCGTTGCAATGGCATCCAGGACCTTGGCAGCGGAGATAACCCCACACTAGTAAAACTGATAATGACTTACCTTCCAAGCACTCTATTTACAGCGCTTGGATAAGGTGGGTCATTAGTTTAATGCAGCTAAATAAAATGTTACTTTTTTAAAACAATCAAATAATATATATATTTCTATTTAATTATATTTATATATGTGAGTGTTTTTATATATATATATATATATATATATATATATATATTGTGACAGTAGGCAGGTTAAATCCCCTGGTTGCATCCCAGATGATGGCCTGGATTCACGTACCCGGGCGTATCTTTGTGTGGGCGTAGCGTATCTTCTTTACGATACACCGCCGCAACTTAGAGAGGCGAGTGGTGTATTCACAAAGCACTTGCTCCCTAAGTTACGGGGGCGTAGCGTAAATAGGCCAGCGTAAGCCCACATAATTTAAAGTAGCAAGGCAGTGGGCGTGTTTTATGACAATGAACCATGACCCCATGCAAATGATCGGCCGTAATAATTCAAAGTAGCAAGGCAGTGGGTGTGTTTTATGACAATGAACCGTGACCCCATGCAATCCGTGGACGTCTCCCAGTGCGCATGCTCTGAATCACGTTGGATAGAATGCCTTAGTGACGTCGGCACGCAAAGCCTACGACGTGTGAACGTAACCTACGCCCAGCCTTATTCACGTACTACGCAAACGACGTAAATGACGTAAAATTCGATGGCGTCGTTCCCTGGCCAATACCTTAGCATTAGCTGTGCCTCATATAGCCTTACGCAAAGCGCATATATGAAGCGGCCGGGTGCATCTACGTTCGTGAATCGGCGTATCTTGCTCATTTGCATATTTTTTTATGGGAACGCCGAATGCGTCCAGCGTAACTATGCGCCCACGATACGCCGGCGTAGGCAAGTTACGCCGGACGTCTGAAGCCATGTTTTTAGGCGTATCTTGCTTTGTGAATCACTGTCTGCTGTGCCTAATGTTTATTGTGTGCTGAACCCTTCCAGGGGGTCGCACACACCCGCTGCCGGGCTAACCCTTCACAATTGGTGGAGAACTAGCGGCAGTTTTTTTAAAGACCAGCATGGAGGAGATACTCACCAACAGAGCCTTGCAGCCCAGCAGCAAGCTCAACAACAGAGCCTTGCAGCGCAACATCAGATAAATGCGACTTTGCAACAGAGCCTCGAAGCCCAGCAGCAAGCTCACCAACAAGCCCAGCAGCAATCTGAGGCCCGCTTCATAGACTTGTTGCAGAGGCAAGAGCAGAGACTACAACAACAATTGGAGACTTTAATGCAGCAACGTCCGCAGACCAGTGAGGCAAGTGGTTCCACTAATACCGCATCCTTTGGGGTGAGTCGTTTACTGACAAAAATGACTGGAGAGGATGATCCAGAGGTGTTTTTGACCACATTTGAAAGGACTGCTGAAAGAGAAAAATTGCCCAAGGAGCAGTGGGCTGGACTGGTGGCCCCTCTGTTAACTGGCGAATCACAGAAAGCTTATTATGACTAAGGCCTCGTACACACGAGCGGATATGTCCGCTGAAAACGGTCCGATGGACCGTTTCAGCAGACATCTCCGATCGTGTGTATGGGCTAGCGGACAGATTTGTCCACCCGACAGATTTCAAAGCATGCTTTGAAATCTATCGGGTGGGAATGTGTCCGCCCGACATGTCTGCTGGTTAGTAAACTTACCAGCAGACATGTCGTCCCGCACCGCCGCCGCGCCGCCGCCGAATGGATTCGGCGCATGCGCGGAAGTGTTTTACTTCCTGGTGCGGTGACGTGGCGGCGTCAACGTCACCGCCACGTCACCGCGCCGTCCACCGGCGGGGAATTTGATCCGATGGTGTGTACACGCCATCGGACCAAACTCCAGATCGGACATATCCGATGGAAACGGTCCGCGGACCGTTTTCATCGGATATGTCCGATCGTGTGTACAAGGCCTTAGAGTGTGACCAAGCAAAAGACTATGTGGTGCTAAAAACTGAAATATTGGCACGGCTGGGTGTCACCCTGGCTGTCCGGGCTCAGCGTGTGCATAACTGGACTTTCAGGCTTGGAAAACCCCCCAGATCTCAAATGTATGATCTCATTCACCTGAGCAGGAAGTGGCTACAGCCAGAGACTTTGTCTGCTCCAAAGATTGTGGAATGTGTTGAGATGGTTCGCTTCCTGAGAGCTCTTCCTACTCCCATCCAAAAGAAGTTTAGGCCATTGAGACCCAGAAACGGCCGATAAGCTTGTGGTTCTTGTTGAGAGGTACTTGGCTACAGAGAACCTGACTGCCTCTTCCAGAGACTCACAGACTTTCCCCCCTAAGACCAGACCATCCCCAGTGGCGGGTAAGATGACTCCAATGGGTGAGGGTGGAGAGAGTGAGAGGGTTGGGCTTCTCCCTAGTGTCGGGCGAGAACAGCCCAGGAAGTCAAGGCCTCAAGAGGCAGCAAAAAGGATTGTTTGCTACCGCTGCCGCCAAGAGGGACACATTGCAGCAAATTGCCCGGTTGTGAATGAACCCATGCAATGCAACTTTCTAAGAGACAGACGTCAGTCGCACACACTACTATTCGGGGAACTGAGAAACATTTATGCAAAATGTGTATTAATGGTAAAAATGTTGCTGTGTTGCTAGATTCAGGTAGCCTGGTGACACTAATAAAGGATGAATTAGTTACTACAGAGGTCTCTGGGAATAACAAGGTAGCTGTTATTTGTGTGCATGGGGACACCCGAGAGTATCCTGTGACTACAGTGTGTTTTGAGACCTCCAAAGGTACCCTCTCTGATCCGGTGGGGTTAGTGTCTCACCTGCCACATGATGCCATTGTGGGAAGGAATGTTCCAAAGTTCTGGGAACTATGGGATTATCCTGAGCCCCCCACGGGTGCCTCTACATACCAGGAATCTGATAACCAGAATTCCTCTGAGAGTGGAACCAGAATTCCTCTTGTTGGTATTGGCAGGGGAGACTCAAACTGGGGAGGAGCCAACATCTTCAGATAAAAACATGCCGTCTGTAAAGTTTTCCGATCTCGAGGTTCACAGGGAAAACTTTGCCACGAACAGTTAAAAGACCTCACCCTAATAAAGGCAGGGGAAAACGTAGTGAAATAGATGGCGAGTTAGTGAACCCAGATACGACCTGCACTTACCCGTACTTCCTCATGGAAAGGGACCTACTCTATCGGGTGGCTCAAAGGGCAGAAGAAACCATTGAGCAACTTGTGGTGCCCAAACCTTACAGGAAGTTGGTGTTAGAGTTGGCCCATGGGCACATTCTTGGGGGTCATCTGGGGACAGAGAAAACCCGAGAGAGAGTGTTGCAGTGATTTTATTGGCCTGGGGTCGTATAGGAAACAGAAAATTATTGTTCCTCCTGCCCTATGTGTCAGATGTCAGCACCTATGCCACATTTCCGTAACCCGCTAGTACCCCTTCCCATCATTGAGGTTCCCTTTAAGAGGATCGCCATGGATTTGCTAGGTCCAATAGTGAAGTCCGCTAAGGGGCATCAGTATATTTTGGTTATATTGGACTATGCCACCCGTTATCCGGAGGCGTTTACTCTCTGAAATACCTCAGCCAAAAGCATAGCCAAAGAGCTATCTCTTGTTTTTAGCCACGTGGGTGTTTGTAAGGAACTGCTCACGGACCAAGGTACACCCTTTATGTCCCGGGTTATGAAAGAACTGTGCAAGTTGTTTAAAGTGACACAATTGCGTACATCTGTGTATCACCCCCAAATAGATGGGTTGGTTGAAAGGTTCAACAAAACCCTTAAACAAATGTTAAAGAAGGTGATGGATAGAGATGGAAATGATTGGGACTGTCTTATTCCCTATTCAATGTTTTCCATTAGGGATGTACCCCAATCCTCTACAGGTTTCTCACCCTTCGAGTTGCTCTATGGGAGACACCCAAGTGGGCTGTTTGATATCGCCAGTGAAACTTGGGAAAGTGAAAGTTATCCCCACAGGAGTGTGATTGAGCATGTCACCCTGATGCAAGATAGAATTGCACAGGTAATGCCAATCGTAAAGGAACATTTAGCCCAAGCACAATTGGCACAACAGAGAGTGTATAACCGTGGGGCCAAGACCCGTACCTTCTCCCCGGGGGATAGGGTGTTGGTACATATCCCTACAGTTGAAAGTAAGTTCCTCGCCAAATGGCAAGGCCCCTATGAGATATTGGAAAAAGTGAGTGAAGTGAATTACAAGGTCAGACAACCAGGAAGGCGAAAGCCCGAACAGATCTATCACATCAATCTGTTGAAAGCCTGGAGAGATAGGGAATCCCTAGTCGCAGAAACTGTATCATTAGCTCAATCTGATTAAGTAATTCCTGAGGTGGGAATAGCATTTCCCTTGTCAAAGCCTCAACAGCAGGAGGTTGAGCAACCACACTTGCAGGACAACAATCTGTATGCCAACATGCCAGGGGCATCCATGGTCAATACACTACTACTGTGTTCACAGGCGCGTAGAAGGAGGAGGGCACGGGAGAGGATATAGCGACCGTGCATTAACGTCTTTGACATGGGGGATTTTGAGGTGTATCGCATCTTCAGATTCAGCCCTGATGCCATCCTGGAAATAGCCACAGCCCTGCAAGATGACCTCACTAGCCAGACAGATCGCTCACATGCACTGGAGCCACTGGACAAGGTACTGGCAACACTCCATTTCCTTGCCAGTGAATCTTTTCAGCGTATAAGTGGAGTTGTGACTGGGATGGCACAATCCACCATGAGCAGATGTGTGCACCAGGTTGTCCTCGCAATCCTCAGACGCATGTCCCACCACATCATCAGACCCACCCATGAGCATCTGTGGCAGAAGGCAATGCAGGATTTCTACAGAATTGCAGGATTCCCACACCGTTGGGGCCATTGATTGCACACATGTGGCACTACAGCCCCCCCCCCGTGCCACAGAGCATATGTACCGCAATCATAAGCATTGGCATTCCATCAACGTACAGGTGATAGCCGATGCCCAATGCCTCACATGACACGTCCGTGCCAAACACCCCGGGTCCAGCCACGACAGCTACATATACCGTCAAATAAGGAGAGAAAGCTGCGCTCAGGATAGCCTAATCTGGGTTAAAGGAAAGAAATTGTGGCTGCAGCCCCCCCTAAATATGACTCCCCTAGGGGAGTATAATAGTATAGGTGTAGGTGTTGGGGGTGGTGGCGCTGTCACTAATTATGTTGTATGACTGACTCAAAAAGTGTGGGTAGATTTATTGGGACAACATTCCCTAAAGTGTTAATTAACAAAGATGTACAAGAAATATATGTGATATATGTGCAGTGTAAGTGCTGAAAATTGCTAACAATGGGGATTAAAGGAAACGCACATAAACATAAAAGCAAAAATATATGTCAAATAAACATCAGGTAAGTGCTACCATTAATGATATAACAATAAATGTGTCAGAAATATATTTTGTTAGATATCCACAAGTGCTAGGTGTGTACTAGAAGACCAAGTACAAAACATGTAGTGGAAAAGTGCTCATATGAAAAAATATTTTAAGACAGCTAACAGAAATTAGTCCATCAATTATAATTAGGTGAATCCGAGTGATGTGACATTCAAGGTGCACCTATATAAATAGGTGGTACATCAGGTGTATCAGGTGGTACATCAGGTGGGTATCGCAGTGGATCCGGTGCTCCCCCTTATGGGTCCCCACTCACCAGATGCAGTCGCCCCTGCAGGGGTATGAGGCGTGTCAGATCACAACTTATATTCCACCCTGTCGTGGCTCCTTTTCCTGGGTTCCAAAGATTCCTGGTAGGTCTCCTTAGTGTGAGTAGTTATTAAAACTGTTCCTCCAAGGCAAAAAAGAAAAAGAAGGGCTCCCATAGTGTAGTATAAATTGATAAAAGGGGATTTTATTGACACTGTTGAGCGATAACTCAGACACATGTACAATGTTACAAAAAATCGATCAGCAATGATAAGGTTAAAAAATCATAACACCATGCTAGGCTGAAATAAGTATAATCAGCGTATAAAAATATATAAAAAAGACAAATAAAAACAAGAAAAGAGGAGGGAGTATTGCCCTATGGTTTAGCAGTCATAGGTACTCCACAATACAGGCACTGTTAGGTTCCGAATGTGGATCAATCCAGCATGTGAACGGCGTGCGTTCCAAGCTGTCACGCTGGTGATCCCGGAAGTGCGTATAAGTGTGCGTGTGTCCGCTTTACGCACGTTTCGTAATCATAACGTCTTCGGAAGCGGGTACACGCATACCACGACTTTCAGAATAAATAGGCAACGTCACCATGGCAATTTAAAACGCTCAGTGGAACTTATCCAATCAAAAAGGCGCCGGCTCGACATCCAATCAGAGGCCGCGGACGTCGCCACCCGAAAGTAGACACGCTCGCCGCGGGCCAATCAGCGTGTTGCAGCGGGTTGGATATCCGGCCTAAACAGGGGCATAAGCACCAACGAATATGTAATCTGTCAGAGAATCTGAGTGGCGGGATCAGTGTCCAATCAGATAAGTAAAAATAAAAAACGCCTACAAAAAGCAAAAATAGCTGCTATTGGCCAGTCGGGCCGTAGACGGCGAATTGATGTCCAGGCATAAAATAGGGCTTATGCGTTTGGTATGCATAAGTTCATATGGTATTAGGTTTCCGGAGCCCTTAAGACCCAAATATTTATATTAGTTGCCATGTTAACGGCCCCATTACACAGAAGCCATTCCAAAAAGTATAACATTTTACTAATTATTAATAATAATCAAAAAGGGTCAAAGGTTTTAACAAATCAGCAGGCTATTATATTAGTCATAATAACCAGTGGAAAAATGGGGTAACTTAAACTAGTATTAAAAACTTGTCCATAGATGAGATAAATCCTAAACTTGCGATCATAAGGGAGTGTGGTTCTAATGGAATGTAAATGATGAATGTTGGGTATGGGGGGTGGTGTCTCCAGGGGTTAGGCTACCCATCATGTGACCACAAAAACATATATATAATGCAGGGATTGGCTATTCTGTATAGGCACATATCAATCGGCCATCCATGTACAGCATCACGGAAACGGTGATTCCTACAGTACATAAAAAATGGGTAGATTGTGGGTAGAAATTACAAACCCCCTCTAATTAAAGGCCCACAAAGAGGAGAGGTAATATGTTACTACTAAGGTAGACTGGGTCGGACTAGAGATGAAAGACCGAGTGAGAGAGAGTCTGCTCTCATTACCAACTAAATGTTACAAATGAGTATAGGCATGCCCCTCTTGAAAGTATAAGTAGAGACGCGAGGAGAGGCAGCGGGGGGGTGGGTTTTGCTCTCTAGTCATAATATGATGTAAGATGTACGGAAGTAATGACATATGTGGGTAGAAGATATAGCATACATGAGGTGGAAGTTGGAATACGTTAACCACTTGCCGACCAGCCGCCGCAGTTATACGGCGGCAGGTCGGCACGGGTGCGCGAGAGCCCGTAGCTCTACGTCGCGCTTTTCGCGGCCACTAGGGGGCGCGTGCGCGCCGCCGGCGGCCCGCGCGCGCGCCCCCCGCTCGCCCCCGAGTCCCGTGCGTGTGCCCGGCGGGCGCGATCGCCGCCGGGCACACGCGATCGCTCGTTACAGAGCGGGGAACGGGAGCTGTGTGTGAAAACACACAGCGCTCGTTCCTGTCAGCGGGGGAAACGCTGATTTTCTGTTCATACAATGTATGAACAGAAAATCAGTGATTCCCCCTAGTAAGTCCACTCCCCCCATACAGTTAGAACACACTAGGAACACACTTAACCCCTTCCCCGCCCCCTAGTGTTAACCCCTTCACTGCCAATGGCATTTTTATAGTAATCCAATGCATTTTTATAGCATTGATCGCTAAAAAAATGCCAATGGTCCCAAAAATGTGTCAAAAGTGTCCGAAGTGTCCGCCATAATATCGCAGTACCGAAAAAAAACGCTGATCGCCGCCATTACTAGTAAAAAAAAAAAAAATAATAAAAATGCCATAAAACTACCCCCTATTTTGTAAACGCTATAACTTTTGCGCAAACCAATCAATAAACGCTAATTGCGATTTTTTTTACGAAAAATATGTAGAAGAATACGTATCGGCCTAAACTGAGGAAAAAATATTTTTTTTTATATATTTTTGGGGATATTTATTATAGAAAAAAGTAAAAAATATTGCATTTTTTTCAAAATAGTCGCTCTGTTTTTGTTTATAGCGCAAAAAATAAAAACCGCAGAGATGATCAAATACCACCAAAAGAAAGCTCTATTTGTGGGAAAAAAAGGACGCCAATTTTGTTTGGGAGCCACGTCGCACGACCGCGCAATTGTCAGTTAAAGCGACGCAGCGCCGAATCTCAAAAAGTGCTCTGGTCTTTGGACAGCAATATGGTCCGGGGCTGAAGTGGTTAATGAGCATTTTAAGGGTTAGCTAAGAAGCAGTTAAGGTCTATATCTGCGTTCAGTCCGTGCGGCTTTAAAGATCCCAGACGGTAGATCCAACTTGTTTCATTCTGGGAAATGGCGGTGGTTTTATTACCCCCCCTCCAGTTATCCTTAATCAGGTCTATGCCATAAAAGATAAGTTCTGTTGGGTCCTGTTGGTGGAATCTCTTAAAGTGACGGTAAAGGTTGTGTTTAGTAGATCCCTTTTTAATCCTGTTGATGTGCTCCCGAATTCTCACTTTTAGGGGTCTTGTAGTGCGACCTACATACTGTAGGTGGCAAGGACATTCAATGACATAAGTCACATGGGTGGAATGACATGTGATGAGCTCTTTGATTTTGTATTCCTTGGAGTCCACCCTCGACTTGAAATTAGTTTTTCTCCTAGGCTGCTTTTTGCTCACTCTACAAGCCAAACATTTTTGGCATTTAAAGAACCCCTTCAAATCAGGGCAGAGGCTGATAGATTTTGGGGGGTCGATCACATTATGTACAAGATGGTGGCGTAAAGAGGGGGCTCGTCTGTATATGAAGGTAGGTTTGTTCTTTAGAATTTTATTCAAAGTATGATCTTCTTGTAAGATGGGCCAGTATTTTTTGACTATATGTTCAAACACCTTATATTGTGAGTTAAACCCAGTGATAAGGGCTACATCTGATGTGATGGGTTTCTTCTTGGCTTTGGGTTCAAGCATGATGTTTCTGTCCATATTTAGGACTTCTTCTTTTAGTTTCAGCAAATTGCTTTCTTTATACCCTTTCTGTTTGAACCTGTCTACAATGATGTCAGCTTGAATAATATAGTCATCAGTCGAGTTGCAATTCCTACGCAGTCGCATAAGTTGGCCTTTGGGGATGTTTGCCTTCCACTTGGGATGATGGCAGCTGGTAGACGGGATATACCCGTTACGATCCGTGGATTTGAAGAACGTTTTTGTATGCAGTTTGGATCCCACTTTAAAGATTTGAAGATCCAGGTAATCTATGTTCTGCATATCACACTTTCCTGTGAAGGTGAGACCATATTTATTGGTATTGAGGTTGTGTAGGAATTCTTGGAAGGTGTCCCTACTTCCATCCCAGAGTATAACGAGATCATCAATGTATCTACGATACAATTTGATCTGGGGGATGTTTCGTGTGTACACATATTCCTCTTCCCAACAGTCCATCAGCAGGTTGGCGACACTGGGGGCATAGCGTGCCCCCATAGCAACGCCCCTGTTTTGGACGTAATAGTTGTTCTTATACCAGAAATAGTTACAGCTCATTGCCATATGTAATCCTTCAACAATGTAGTTGATTTGTTCTTGTTTCAGCGTCGTGTTTTGATGAAGGGCTTTTTCTACCCCAAAAAGGCCATCTGTTTGCGAAATGCTAGTATACAGTGAGTTGACGTCAATTGTGGCGAGTAATAGATTGTCTGCGCCTTCCACATGTTTAAGTTCATTGATTAGCTGTACACTGTCACGGAGATACGACCTCCCCTTTTTTACAACAGGTTTAAGGAACGTATCCAAATATTCTCCCAACCTAGAGAATACAGAGTTGATCCCACTGATGATGGGTCTCCCTGGAGGTTTAATCAGTGTCTTATGTATCTTCGGTGTGTAATATATTACCGGTGTTTTGGTAGAATTTGACACCAGATACTCAGCTTCCGTGGGGTTCAGTATGCCCATCAGTTTCCCCTTCTTTACATATTTAATAAGCTTTTTGTTAAATTTGGCTTTCGGGTTGCCCTTTAGCTTTGTGTAAGTGTTGGGGACTTTGAGTAGGTTTTCCATTTCCTCCTCATAGTCCGTCTTGTTAAGGATGACAAGCCCCCCCCCCCTTATCTGCTGGCCTGATGATGACTTCATTCTTCTTCCCAATAGCTTTGATAGTTTCCCAGATGTTTTTATTTTTATTTTTGAATTTTCTCTGTACTTTCCTTAAATCCCTTTCCACCATCTTTTTAAAGGCTCCTATACACTGGTTGCCTGGGACATTGGGGTTAAAAACAGAGTTATTTCTAAGTTCTGTCTGGGTATATTGGGAAGGTTGTCTGCTACGTTCTTCTGTATTGTTTGCAAAATATTTGCGCAGGTTGAGTTTCCTAAGGAATTTTTGGAGGTCTATGTATGCTTCGAATTGGTCTAAGGCTTTCTCAGGGGCATATTTTAGGCCCAGGTCTAAGATCTGTAGTTCTTCTTTAGTGAGTTGGATATTACTCAGGTTAAATATGCCCTTTCCTAATGTTGTCTGGGACGCTTTCTTCGTCCCTCCCCTGCACCCTCTGGTACGTTTTCTCTTTGTGTGGGTTCCTCCTCTCTCTCCCTGTTGTATACGCGGTTGTCCCATTGGCTGGGATGAGGTCCTTGTTCCTGCTGGCCTTGGTTCCTTGGGTGCTCTTCTCTTCCCATGGGTCTTCCATGGGTATCCTGCCGGTTGCCATTCGTTCCTCTCCATCCACCGTGTCCTTGTCCATTCCGCGGTCTCCATCTTCCTGGTGGTCTGTTGTTGCGGCCCCCCCTGTGAAAACCCCTATTATCCCTTGTATTTCTTCCTTGTGGGGGATAGTGGTCATAGGTATAATAATCCCTGTTGGGATATGATCTGTTCCTACTCGCTGACCTCCATCTGGGTTGATTAGGACTTCTGTAATTGTCCTCATCTTGGTATCTCACCCTTCTGTTTTCAGGTCTGCCCTGTTGCCATCTGGGGGTGGAGTTGGCACCAGTAGCAAAATCCCCAGTCAGGCCGGGTGTGACAGGGGAACCAACTGGTCTAGGTGTAGGTGCTCCATAATTGGTGGTTATCAGTGATTCACTATCTTCCATGATGGTGTCATCAAGTTCATCATTAGATCCATCCATGGTTGCCTGCCACTTATAGACTTGCAAGTTCTTATAGTCTAAGACATCTCTCTTGAATTTCTTTTGTTTCTTGGTTTGGATATTGTGGTCATACTTTTTTATATGTTCCTGTAATTCTTTTGTTTTGTCTTTGTAGTCTTGTTGGCTAGCAAACGGTGTCAGTGATTGTTGTATTTCTGCAATATGTGTTTCTATTGCTTTAAGTTTGAAATTCCTTCTTTTAACTATCTGATGTAGGAGCTCATTTTCACTAGTGTTGAAAAAATTATACCATTCATGCATTAGTCCAGGATCTGTGACATTATCATTTGGATGTACATCCCATCTTAGCCTCCTAGGGGTCATTTTCTACTTAATGTATGTTTCCAATGTGGCTATGTCCCACCATACACGTAATTGTTTCTCCATAGTGTGTTTAAGTTGTTTGACCATTCCCTGCATATCTTGGCTGTTGATGATTTCCTCCTGACTAAAGATTCCGTCAACATTAATGTTCCTATTGGTCATATACCCGAAGACTTCCATAGCTGCGGCTAAACTAATGCACCTAAGTGCAAAAGAATAAACGATAAATAAGGAGAGAAAGCTGCGCTCAGGATAGCCTAATCTGGGTTAAAGGAAAGAAATTGTGGCTGCAGCCCCCCCTAAATATGACTCCCCTAGGGGAGTATAATAGTATAGGTGTAGGTGTTGGGGGTGGTGGCGCTGTCACTAATTATGTTGTATGACTGACTCAAAAAGTGTGGGTAGATTTATTGGGACAACATTCCCTAAAGTGTTAATTAACAAAGATGTACAAGAAATATATGTGATATATGTGCAGTATAAGTGCTGAAAATTGCTAACAATGGGGATTAAAGGAAACGCACATAAACATAAAAGCAAAAATATATGTCAAATAAACATCAGGTAAGTGCTACCATTAATGATATAACAATAAATGTGTCAGAAATATATTTTGTTAGATATCCACAAGTGCTAGGTGTGTACTAGAAGACCAAGTACAAAACATGTAGTGGAAAAGTGCTCATATGAAAAAATATTTTAAGAACATAGAAATAACTCTGTTTTTAACCCCAATGTCCCAGGCAACCATTGTATAGGAGCCTTTAAAAAGATGGTGGAAAGGGATTTAAGGAAAGTACAGAGAAAATTCAAAAATAAAAATAAAAACATCTGGGAAACTATCAAAGCTATTGGGAAGAAGAATGAAGTCATCATCAGGCCAGCAGATAAGGGGGGGGGGGGCTTGTCATCCTTAACAAGACGGACTATGAGGAGGAAATGGAAAACCTACTCAAAGTCCCCAACACTTACACAAAGCTAAAGGGCAACCCGAAAGCCAAATTTAACAAAAAGCTTATTAAATATGTAAAGAAGGGGAAACTGATGGGCATACTGAACCCCACGGAAGCTGAGTATCTGGTGTCAAATTCTACCAAAACACCGGTAATATATTACACACCGAAGATACATAAGACACTGATTAAACCTCCAGGGAGACCCATCATCAGTGGGATCAACTCTGTATTCTCTAGGTTGGGAGAATATTTGGATACGTTCCTTAAACCTGTTGTAAAAAAGGGGAGGTCGTATCTCCGTGACAGTGTACAGCTAATCAATGAACTTAAACATGTGGAAGGCGCAGACAATCTATTACTCGCCACAATTGACGTCAACTCACTGTATACTAGCATTTCGCAAACAGATGGCCTTTTTGGGGTAGAAAAAGCCCTTCATCAAAACACGACGCTGAAACAAGAACAAATCAACTACATTGTTGAAGGATTACATATGGCAATGAGCTGTAACTATTTCTGGTATAAGAACAACTATTACGTCCAAAACAGGGGCGTTGCTATGGGGGCACGCTATGCCCCCAGTGTCGCCAACCTGCTGATGGACTGTTGGGAAGAGGAATATGTGTACACACGAAACATCCCCCAGATCAAATTGTATCGTAGATACATTGATGATCTCGTTATACTCTGGGATGGAAGTAGGGACACCTTCCAAGAATTCCTACACAACCTCAATACCAATAAATATGGTCTCACCTTCACAGGAAAGTGTGATATGCAGAACATAGATTACCTGGATCTTCAAATCTTTAAAGTGGGATCCAAACTGCATACAAAAACGTTCTTCAAATCCACGGATCGTAATGGGTATATCCCGTCTACCAGCTGCCATCATCCCAAGTGGAAGGCAAACATCCCCAAAGGCCAACTTATGCGACTGCGTAGGAATTGCAACTTGACTGATGACTATATTATTCAAGCTGACATCATTGTAGACAGGTTCAAACAGAAAGGGTATAAAGAAAGCAATTTGCTGAAACTAAAAGAAGAAGTCCTAAATATGGACAGAAACATCATGCTTGAACCCAAAGCCAAGAAGAAACCCATCACATCAGATGTAGCCCTTATCACTGGGTTTAACTCACAATATAAGGTGTTTGAACATATAGTCAAAAAATACTGGCCCATCTTACAAGAAGATCATACTTTGAATAAAATTCTAAAGAACAAACCTACCTTCATATACAGACGAGCCCCCTCTTTACGCCACCATCTTGTACATAATGTGATCGACCCCCCAAAATCTATCAGCCTCTGCCCTGATTTGAAGGGGTTCTTTAAATGCCAAAAATGTTTGGCTTGTAGAGTGAGCAAAAAGCAGCCTAGGAGAAAAACTAATTTCAAGTCGAGGGTGGACTCCAAGGAATACAAAATCAAAGAGCTCATCACATGTCATTCCACCCATGTGACTTATGTCATTGAATGTCCTTGCCACCTACAGTATGTAGGTCGCACTACAAGACCCCTAAAAGTGAGAATTCGGGAGCACATCAACAGGATTAAAAAGGGATCTACTAAACACAACCTTTACCGTCACTTTAAGAGATTCCACCAACAGGACCCAACGGAACTTATCTTTTATGGCATAGACCTGATTAAGGATAACTGGAGGGGGGGTAATAAAACCACCGCCATTTCCCAGAATGAAACAAGTTGGATCTACCGTCTGGGATCTTTAAAGCCGCACGGACTGAACGCAGATATAGACCTTAACTGCTTCTTAGCTAACCCTTAAAATGCTCATTAACGTATTCCAACTTCCACCTCATGTATGCTATATCTTCTACCCACATATGCCATTACTTCCGTACATCTTACATCATATTATGACTAGAGAGCAAAACCCACCCCCCCGCTGCCTCTCCTCGCGTCTCTACTTATACTTTCAAGAGGGGCATGCCTATACTCATTTGTAACATTTAGTTGGTAATGAGAGCAGACTCTCTCTCACTCGGTCTTTCATCTCTAGTCCGACCCAGTCTACCTTAGTAGTAACATATTACCTCCCCTCTTTGTGGGCCTTTAATTAGAGGGGGTTTGTGATTTCTACCCACAATCTACCCATTTTTTATGTACTGTAGGAATCACCGTTTCCGTGATGCTGTACATGGATGGCCGATTGATATGTGCCTATACAGAATAGCCAATCCCTGCATTATATATATGTTTTTGTGGTCACATGATGGGTAGCCTAACCCCTGGAGACACCACCCCCCATACCCAACATTCATCATTTACATTCCATTAGAACCACACTCCCTTATGATCGCAAGTTTAGGATTTATCTCATCTATGGACAAGTTTTTAATACTAGTTTAAGTTACCCCATTTTTCCACTGGTTATTATGACTAATATAATAGCCTGCTGATTTGTTAAAACCTTTGACCCTTTTTGATTATTATTAATAATTAGTAAAATGTTATACTTTTTGGAATGGCTTCTGTGTAATGGGGCCGTTAACATGGCAACTAATATAAATATTTGGGTCTTAAGGGCTCCGGAAACCTAATACCATATGAACTTATGCATACCAAACGCATAACCCCTTTTTTTTGCCTGGACATCAATTCGCCGTCTACGGCCCGACTGGCCAATAGCAGCTATTTTTGCTTTTTGTAGGCGTTTTTTATTTTTACTTATCTGATTGGACACTGATCCCGCCACTCAGATTCTCTGACAGATTACATATTCGTTGGTGCTTATGCCCCTGTTTAGGCCGGATATCCAACCCGCTGCAACACGCTGATTGGCCCGCGGCGAGCGTGTCTACTTTCGGGTGGCGACGTCCGCGGCCTCTGATTGGATGTCGAGTCGGCGCCTTTTTGATTGGATAAGTTCCACTGAGCGTTTTAAATTGCCATGGTGACGTTGCCTATTTATTCTGAAAGTCGTGGTATGCGTGTACCCGCTTCCGAAGACGTTATGATTACGAAACGTGCGTAAAGCGGACACACGCACACCTATACGCACTTCCGGGATCACCAGCGTGACAGCTTGGAACGCACGCCGTTCACATGCTGGATTGATCCACATTCGGAACCTAACAGTGCCTGTATTGTGGAGTACCTATGACTGCTAAACCATAGGGCAATACTCCCTCCTCTTTTCTTGTTTTTATTTGTCTTTTTTATATATTTTTATACGCTGATTATACTTATTTCAGCCTAGCATGGTGTTATGATTTTTTAACCATATCATTGCTGATCGATTTTTTGTAACATTGTACATGTGTCTGAGTTATCGCTCAGCAGTGTCAATAAAATCCCCTTTTATCAATTTATACTACACTATGGGAGCCCTTCTTTTTCTTTTTTGCCTTGGAGGAACAGTTTAAATAACTACTCACACTAAGGAGACCTACCAGGAATCTTTGGAACCCAGGAAAAGGAGCCACGACAGGGTGGAATATAAGTTGTGATCTGACACGCCTCATACCCCTGCAGGGGCGACTGCATCTGGTGAGTGGGGACCCATAAGGGGGAGCACCGGATCCACTGCGATACCCACCTGATGTACCACCTGATACACCTGATGTACCACCTATTTATATAGGTGCACCTTGAATGTCACATCACTCGGATTCACCTAATTATAATTGATGGACTAATTTCTGTTAGCTGTCTTAAAATATTTTTTCATATGAGCACTTTTCCACTACATGTTTTGTACTTGGTCTTCTAGTACACACCTAGCACTTGTGGATATCTAACAAAATATATTTCTGACACATTTATTGTTATATCATTAATGGTAGCACTTACCTGATGTTTATTTGACATATATTTTTGCTTTTATGTTTATGTGCGTTTCCTTTAATCCCCATTGTTAGCAATTTTCAGCACTTATACTGCACATATATCACATATATTTCTTGTACATCTTTGTTAATTAACACTTTAGGGAATGTTGTCCCAATAAATCTACCCACACTTTTTGAGTCAGTCATACAACATAATTAGTGACAGCGCCACCACCCCCAACACCTACACATATACCGTCAAAGCAACATCCCAGCAGAACTCGAACAGAACGTGTATGGAACCAGCTGGCTGGTTGGTGAGTGACATGGGAGTCAGGCATGACTGTCCGACCCCAAGGGGCACATGCACAGCTAACATCCTCCTCTCTTTTCCCTTCCAGGTGACTCAGCATATGCACTTGGACCCCATCTCCTGACTCCATTCCGGGATCCCCAAACCAGAGGAGAGAGAAAATACGATGAAGCACACATAGGCACCCGTGCAGTGGTGGAGCGCACATTTGACATCCTGAAGTCCTGTTTCCGATGCCTGGATAAGTCCGGGGGGGGGCCTGTTGTATTCCCCAAAATTTGTTTGCCAGATCATCGGTGCATGTTGTGTGCCGCACAACTTCGCCATGAGAAAGGGCCTGCAGATTGACCTATGTGATGACCTGACCCCCGAACCACACAGTCCCCCCCTGCCAGAGGCTACCCCGTCTGCTGATGGAAGAGCAGTCAGGAGATGCCTCGCGGTAGGCATCTTTGCACGTTAAACACACACATTCATTATGGCACACGGACAATGCACGCATGCACACCACTGTGGTACCTAGCTCAGACACACCACATCCACCTCACATTGGATTAGCCCAAGTCCACCATGCAGGACTTGGGAGCAGCAACGCCACGCCAAGGCCCAAATGATGTTGCTGTCCATTCATACCACATTCACACGGCCGTGGGGTTAACTTCCCCCCGACGACCCAGGTGACACCCCTTACTGGCAGGAGTGTCACCCCCACATTCATACACCAGTCACACTGTAGCCTGCACTACTGCCCGTGTGCAGATACTACAAAATCAAAAAGCTCATAATCTGAGCATATAACAAAAAGAAAAAAGCTCTTAACCAGAGCATATAACAAAAAGAAAAAAGCTCTTAACCAGAGCATATAACAAAAAGCAAAAGACAATCAATTGCCCTGTCGTGGGCCAAGCCTGTTGCCACGGCTCCGACTCCTTAGCTGCCTGGTGGGAGCCTGTGTTGGGGGGGTGGGGCATCAGGAGGAGGAGGAGAATCCCCTGGTATCTCCCTGGCTGGCTTCCTGCCCTCCAATGCCAGGGCAATGCGGGTAAGGACCGCGTTTGTCTCGGCCTGCAGCAGCCTTGTCTGCCTCCCCTCCGCCTGGATGGCAGCTGTGTTTGCCTGGACGGCCACTGCAAGGGTCTGGACCTCTGCCACGAGGCCTGCTGTGGTGGCCTGCAGCTCACCAAGGCAGATGACCATCGCAGCACAGTTGCCACTCACATCCTGGATGCTATTGGTAATCTTTGCAGAGGAGGCCAGGCCGTCGGCCACATGACGCATCTGCACAGCTAGATCACCCATATGCCTGGTCTGGCGGTCCTGTCCCCTCGCAAGATGTTCCAGGAGGAACTCTGGAACACCCCGCGTCTTCCTGGTAGCCTTCCTGGGGCCAGGAGAGGCTTGGGGCCATCTATAAGGGGAGGCCCTTGATGGGCTTAACCTGATGGGGGTGGACCCTGAGGGGCTTCCCCTGATGGGGGTGGAGGTCTGAGAGGGCCCAACCAAAGGGGAAGACTCCTTCAAATACAGCACAAGATCCTGGTCCATATTGACCGTCTCCTCCTCAACCACCTCTCGAGGAGAGGTATGGGCACTCCCCTCCACCGCTGACTTCTGGCTTCCTAGGGGGTCAGGCTCAGGATGATGTTCGGTGGATGGCGTGAGATGGCCACCAGCAGCAGATGGCCCCGCTCCTTCCAGCACATCTGTGGATGACACAAAACATTCCCATGTTGGTGGACCCACACACTTGTCACATGTTCCCTTCCACCCCCTCACATGCTACACACCAGATAGGATACAAAACACACATTTACCGGTCCTCAAGGCCTGTGCCATGGAGTCAGGAGACACCGGGCAACCACCTGCTCATTAGGAGTCAGCCTAATAGTAGTGGCTGGTCCCCCTCCAGTGCCACTGGCATGCCTCATTTATTTATGTTTATTTTTATTTTTATTTTTTTCATAATGTCCTTGGAGGTCCTTACCTCATGTCCCAAGGTATTGACCTCTGTCGTGATTTCCTCCACGATCTCCTCCTTCCTGGCCTTACTGGTGGTGCCACTCTCTGCACCATGGGAGTAGACATCGTACCTGGACATGGCCCTAATTATAATATCCCTCTCCTGTGCAGAAAAGTTTTTCTTCCTCCTCTCCTTCCCTGATGCACGAGTAGACATGGCTCAAATCAATAAAACAAAAGTACCTTGCTTCAGGGGGGGAAACATGCGATGTACTTTTGCGCTGGACGGGCGCATTTCTGGGCGTATCTATGCTCTGGGCGTAGACAGTGGGCCGGCGTATCTCAGGGGTTACGCCGGGCGTAGTTGTGAGCATGCACAGAGGGGTGTGGGACATACGTCCACGGCATGGGGTCACGCTTAATTTAAATGAATCACGCCCACTTCCTTCCTACTTTGAATTACGCCGGATTACGCCTACGAATTTACCTTACCACGGCGCATCGTTGGGAGCATTTGCTCTGAGAATACGGTGCTTGCCTCTCTAAGTTATGTCGGCGTAGCGCATCTGAGATGCGCTACGCCTGCATAAAGATTCGCCGATGTACGTGGATCTGGCCCACAGTGCCTAAACCGGATGGGAGCTGGCGTTTTTGTAACGATTTTCAACAACTGAACAAAGTTACAAAATTTGACACCTACCCCATGCCACGTATCAATGAGTTAATCGACCAGCTGGGAACAGCCCGGTACATGACAACTCTCGATCTCACAAAAGGGTATTGGCAAATTCCCTTGGCTAAATCGGCCAAGGAAAAAAACGCGTTTGTAACCCCAGATGGGGCATTCCAGTATAAAAGAATGCCGTTCGGGTTACAGAATGCCCCGGCAACCTTTCAGCGGAAAATGGACCAGATTCTGAGGCCCCATAAGAAGTATGCTGCAGCTTACCTGGATGATGTAGTTATCCATAGCCTAGATTGGGCCTCACATCTGCCAAAAGTGCAAGCAGTCCTAGACTCTATCCGGGAAGCTGGGTTTACAGCCAACCCAAAGAAGTGTACCATTGGACAAGAAGAGGCCAAATATCTTGGGTACACCATTGGGAGGGGAGTGATAAAAGTCAATAAAGTCGAGGCCATACAGAATTGCCCACGTCCTAACAGCAAAAAGCAGGTACGAGCCTTTCTGGGAATCGCTGGTTATTATCAGTGATTTATTCCCCACTTTGCCTCTTAGGCTGTGCCATTAACCAACCTGACCAAGGGGAAAGACTCGGTCATGGTTAAGTGGACCACAGACGCGGAAGCAGCCTTCCAGGCCTTAAAGAAAGCCTCATGTAGCCAGCCGGTCTTATACTCCCCAGATTTCTCTAGGGACTTTGTGGTACAAACGCGTCGGATGTGGGGTTGGGAGCAGTATTGTCCCAGGTCTGGAATGGGGAAGAACATCCGGTCATTTACCTCAGTAGGAGATTAAAGTCCCATGAGGTAAATTATGCCACTATTGAGAAGGAATGTTTAGCAGTGAAATGGGCTCTAGATTCTCTTAGATACTACCTGCTGGATCGGCACTTTGACCTATTTACGGACCACGCTCCCTTAAAGTGGATGGCCCAAAACAAGGAAACAAACCGAAGAGTAAACATATGGTTCCTAGCCCTACAAGAATTCAATTTTACTGTAAAACATTGCCCTGGCGTCCAAATAGTGAATGTGGATGCACTGTCTCGGGTGCATGCCTGCCTGAATGCTGGTGTTCCAACACCAAGGTTGAAACAAGAGGGGGGTATGTGACAGTAGGCAGGTTAAATCCCTTGGTTGCATCCAAGATGATATGTATATTTCTCCTAGGTTCAAGCTTTATGCCACTTTGTACCTCTGCTGGGAATCCTGCTGGGAGTTACAAAAACAATGTGTAGCGCTAAAATAAAATAGAAAAATGTGATGGTTGATCAACACAAATGAAAGTAGACAAAATAACCACCAATAGTGCTCAGAAAAAAGTGTCTATGGTATTGTGACAGTCTTATAAAAAGTCCAGAAAAATCAATGAAGACGTGACTGGGTGTTGAGAGATCCGAAAAATCCACCACCGGTAATAATAATGACAAGGCTTACCAGATGTTAATGACCAAAATAAGTATACACCTATTAGGTCAAAACACGCTTAGTAGAACATCAAAGGGAACTTCCAGGGATACTCCAATGTTGAAACAGAGTAGAGAGACATCAGACATCAGACCGGATAAGTAGGAGACCAGATAAAATGATATTCACATCCAGAAAAGTGTCATCCGATGGATTAGATGACTCAGAGGACCCAATTCAAGATAAAAGAAATAAAAGTGCACATAGTGTAAATCTGGTTTAAAAATTTACTGAGAAAATACAAAATTTACACTCACGTTTAGATGAACAATATGAGCATAAAAACAGACAGGCAGTAGGGTCAACTGGTCCCCGACGCGTTTCGTTTCAAAAACATCCTCATGGGTATTGTCCTACTGCTATAAAAGACCCCCTATATGTGCCAAAACACCCCATACCTTAATTGCGACCAGGAATGGGAAAAGATGGCCGATTCGGGGCATACGAGGCAATGGAGCGCACCGTCGAATATGTTGATGCTGTCCAATCAGGAAAAGGCATTGGAACGGCAGAGTGCGTTTCAAACCTCACTCCGCCGTACTATCGAATAGCGTGTTCAAGCAAACAAATCAAGGAGAAGCATCGAAACAGGAAGAGTGCGCTCCAAACCTCACTCCGCCGTGCTATCGCATATGCTCATGCTGCCGAATCAAAAGAAGGCATCAAAACCACAGTATGTGCTCCAAGACTCACAAGTCAATGGAACGCAGAAGTGTATCAAGCCTCCCGTTCAACAGGATATGGAACATAAATATTGATACATAAAAAATAACAGTAAAATTAATTAATAATTAATTAAAAAATCCACCTCCGACATATATATGTCTACTCATCAAAAAATGAACTCATGGAGAATATATAATGACAATTTGGTAATAAATGACTCTTAGGAATAATCATTGATGGTGAATTACTTAAAGCGGATGGTTCACCATAAATAAATATTAAAAGCCAGCAGCAACAAATACTGCAGCTGCTGACTTTTAATATTAGGACACTTACCTGTCCTGGAGTCCAGCGGCGTCCGCAGCAGAGGACGAGCGATCGCTCGTCACCCTGCTGCTCCCCCCTCCATCCACGGCGAGGGAACCAGGAAGTGAAGCGCTCCGGCTTCACTGCCCGGTTCCCTACGGCGCATGCGCGAGTCGCGCTGCGCCCGCGATTGGCTCCCGCTGTGTGCTGGGAGCCGAGAGTTCCCAGCACACAACGGGAAAAGCCCGTCTTTTGCCCGAGACTGCGGGCCGGAAGTGGGTGCGGATGCCTGTCTTTAGACAGGTATCTGCACCCCCCTCCCCCCTGAAAGGTGTCAAATGTGACACCGGAGGGGGGGGAGGGTTCCGATCAGCGGATCTTCACTTTAGGGTGGAGATCCGCTTTAAACCACAGTATACCTATAATTAAAATTGAGTAAATTACAAAATAGAATAAAACATAGTATAGTGACCATAATGTACCAATGAGGATGATTCAATGATAAAATCTTAGGTCAAAACCAAAGAGACTCTATGATTGGTTAATGAATGCATTCACATCCCACTCCACATTTAAGCCAAGAATAAAGCTGTTCCTGTCGGTAGCCTTAAAATGTGTCTGGAACTTGAACTGCCGTGATTCTAGCTCAATTTCCAAATCCAGGAAGTTGATCTTGCTGGAACTGCTGGAAAACGTGAAAGAAATACCACGGTCATTATTGTTCAAATGTAAGAAATAGTCTCCAAGTGACTCAGACGAGCCGTCCCAGAGGAGGAGGACGTCATCTATATATCTGGCCCATAGTACCAGAGAGGGATGGCGGTCCATATAGACGACGTCCTTCTCCCATTTGGCCATAAACAAATTGGCCAAACTGGAGGCAAACTTGACCCCCATGGCCACGCCACGTTTCTGCAAATAAAACTTCTGATTGAACCAAAAATAATTGTGGGTAGTTGCAAACTTTAAAAGTTCAATAATAAACGACTTTTGTTCATCCACAATAGAGTGGTCTTGATTAAAAAAATAAGTAACGGCTTCAAACCCCAACTGTTGGGGGATGCACGTATACAATGAAGCAATGCCTGCAGTTGCGAGGAGGTAATCACCTTGGATACTGGTAACTTCCAAGAGTTTAATCGTGGAAGTAGTATCCTTGAGGTAGGATGGTGTAAGCTCGACTAACGGTTGTAAATAAAAGTCGATGTATCGACCAATCCGAGATGTAATTGAATCGATCCGGCTTACTATTGGTCTTCCGGGAGGTTTAAGAGGATCTTTGTGTATTTTTGGTAATTGATAAATTGTTGGTATTCTTGGAGCAACAGGTATCAAATACGCTTTCTCTTTCTTGTTTAAAATACAGGAGCTGAAGCCTTTATTGACTAGATTAACCAATTCTTTTTTGGTTGGTTGGATCATTGGAGATTTCTTGATAAGTATCAACATCGCTAAGGATGTGATTCATCTCCACATAGTAATCAGATTTGTCCAAAACAACCAACCCACCCCCTTTGTCCGCTGGACGCACTATAAGATCTTTGCGGTTACAGAGTGAGAGGGACCCATCTCTGGTAATGGGTTGATTATAAAATGTATTGATGGGTAAGGCTTCTAAGTCCTTAAAAACGAAGGCCCAGATTCACAGAGCGATTACGCCTGCGCAACTGGTGTTGCGCGTGCGTAAGTCTAAATGTGCGCGTGCGTTTAGATGCGCGCGATTCAGAAAACGATTTACGCCAGAAATCTACTTTTTTTTGTCCGGCGTAATTTCGTTAGACAGACGCATCCGTCCGTGCAAAAATGCGCTAGACACACCATTGATTTTCTAGTCAAATATGCTAATGAGGGAGTTGCGGGGATCCACAAAAAAACGCAGTTGCTGCGCAGGCTACGCGATGTGCGCAACAGCAAAATGTCCTGTCTAAAGTTAGAGCACCTAAAAGCTGGTCTAAATTTTGAAAAAACGTCTACATCTCACAGAAAGCAACACCGTTACTGAGGAGCAGACCACACACACGTGTTGCACTACAATTTGACTGCCAACATGCCAGGGGCATCGTCGCTCATAGCTGCACTAGTGAATTTAGATGACCAAAGAAGGAGGAGGGCACAGAGGATGGCACGGAGGATGGCACGGGAGAGGGTATACCGCACACGCATAGACCTGTTTGGCATGAGTGATTCTGAGGTGTATCGCATCTTCAGATTCCCCCCTCATGCCATCCTGGAATTAACCACAACCCTGCAGGAGGACATCACCAGCCCAACACAACGCTCACAAGCAGTGCAGCCACTGGTCAAGGTCATGGCAACACTCCATTTCCTTGCCAGTGGCTCTTTTCAGCGTACAAGTGGAGTGGTGGCTGGGATGTCACAATCCTCCATGAGCAGATGTGTGCACCAGGTTGTCCCTGCAATCCTCACACGCTCGGCCAACCAAATCATCAAACCCACCACTGAGGAGCTGCGGCTGAAGGCAATGACAGATTTCTACAGAATTGCCAGATTCCCACGCACCATCGGGGCCATTGATTGCACACATGTGGCACTCCATCCCCCCCATGAGACAGAGCACATGTACCGCAATCGGAAGCATTGGCATTCCATCAACGTACAGGTGATAGTTGATGCCCAAGGCCTCATATGGCACGTCCGTGCCAAACACCCAGGGTCCACCCATGACAGCTACATCTACAATCAATGCCACATCCGAATGGAATTCGATCAGAACGTGTATGGGAACACCTGGCTGGTTGGTGAGTGACATGGGAGTCAGGCATGACTATCCCCTCCCGTGATGCACACCTCACAAGTGGCACATGCATGACTAACATTCTCCTGTCTTTTCCCTTCCAGGTGACTCTGCATATGCACTGGGACCCCATCTCATGACTCCTATCCGGAACCCCCAAACCCCAGGGGAGGAAAGATACAATCAAGCACACATCAAAACCCGAGCAGTGGTGGAGCGCACCTTTGGCCTCCTGAAGTCACGTTTCCGATGCCTGGATAAGTCTGGGGGTACACTGTTGTATTCCCCAAACTTCGTGTGCCATATCATCGTTGCATGTTGCATGCTGCACAATCTCGCAGTGAGGAAGGGCCTGCAGGTTGAGCTACGTGATGACCTGACCCCCCAACCAGACAATCAACCCCTAACCGAGGATACCCCGTCTTCTGAGGGAAGAGCAGTCAGGAGACAGCTCATATTGGGCATCTTTGCACGTTAAACACACATTAATCATGGCACAATGAGAATGCATGCATGCACACCACTATGGTCCCTAGCACACACACCCCACATCCTCATCAAATTGGATTGGCACCAGTCCACCATGCAGGACTGGTGAGCAGTAACGCCACGTCAAGGCTCCAATTATGTCACTGTACATTCATACACCATTCACACGGACCTGAGGATCACTTCTCCCTGGTCCTGGGGAACCCTTCTCCACCAAAATTGAGGATGACACCCCTTTTCCAGCAGGAATGTCACCCCCACATTCAAACAGCATGCACAACCCAAAATTTTACAAAAATGTCAGCAAAAAAAAAAAAAAAAAATGCAAAAAATGTCAGCCAAAAAAAAAAAAGGGGGAAAAAAAAATTATTGCCCTCTGCGTGAGCCACGCCTGGGGCGCCCCCGGCCATGGCCCCGGCCCCTCAGGGGAGACTCATGGGGGAGGGGCAAACCCGGGGAAGGAGGAGCAGCCCCTGATATCTGCCCACCTGGCGGCCTGCCCTCCAAGGCCACGGCAATTCTGTCCAGGGAAGCACCAAGTGTTGCCGTGTTGGCCTGGATAGCCTGGGTAAGGGCCCTCACATCCTGCCCAACGCCTGCTGCTGTAGTCTGCAGTTCATTTAGGCAGGTTGTGAAAGCCCGGGAGTGGGAGTCCAGGTTACCCAGCGTATCCTTCATGGAGGACAGGCTCTCCTCCACCCGCCCAAAAGTCTGGCAGAGCTGTCCCAGATGGCGGGTCTGGAGGGCCTGGTCCCTTCGCAGACTGGCGGGCAGGAGATTGGGCGCCCCCCTGGTGCTCTGGGATGACATCCTGCCTCCAGCTGATGGTTGTGGGCGGGGGAGAAGGGGAGGCCCTTGTGAGGGGAGCCATGTTGGGGGAGGAGGGGGGGGCTCCCCCTTAGGGAGGGCAGGCTTCTGCCAGCCAGAGGGGAAGAGTCCGCACAAACCACTCGTCCAGTGCCTGACTCCTCCTCCTCATGATCTTCCTCCTCCTGATCGTCCTCCTCCTCATGATCGTCCTCCTCCTCATGATCGTCCTCCTCCTCTCGAACCTCCTCCGCGGACTCCGGCCTTGTTGGGGGGGCCTCATTAGGCTGCTGTCCTGGTGTTGGAGCGGTCAGGCCAGATGGCCCTGCACCCTCCTGCACATCTGTGGATGACACAAACCATTCACAGGTTGGAGGATCCACACACTTGCCACATATTCCCTTTCACCCCCTCCCCCACACATGCTACACACCTGATAGAAAAAAAAAACCTTACCTGGCACCGCGGGGACCGGACTTGTGTCAAAGCCTGGCAGGCCCTCCACTTCATGCCGGTGAAAGGTCAGGGCCACCACATGCTCCGTCGCTGTAAGCCTAATACGGCATGGTGGGCCCCCTCCTGTGCCCCTGGCATGGGCATGCATTGCGGCCAGTTTTTTTTTCACCAGACGCCGGAGATCATTTATTTTTTTGTCGATCCCAGACCGGGTCCGTGTCTCCCCCTCCCCCGATGAATTCACCTGCTCCGTGATCCTATCCAATATCTCCCTCCTCCTGGCCGGGGTGGTGGTGGCACTCTGCGGGCCGTGGAGAAAACGCCCATACTCGCTAATGGCCCGGGCAAGAATTATTTTTTCCCCCACAGTAAAATTGAGCTTTCTTTTTCTCTCAGTCATACTTCCAAACAAACTCACTACCAGTCACCAAAAAACAGTCACAAATACAAGCACAACCAATCAGGCAAGAACACACACAAAGAGAAAACGAACACCCAAAAATCACACTAGCACTCAGCAAGAAACAGTCACAAAAAAAATAAAATAAAAAATAAAGCAAGAAAACAAACAAACAAAAATATATCAATCAAACAAACAGTCTCTCAAACACTTATCAAAAAACACTTTCACAAATATACCAACAAGAACTTGATCACACAGAACACTAATCTGACAACTACAAGACACACTGCAACGAACAACAGGAACAAAAGCACTTGGTTAAATGGGAAGGGACACAAAGGGATGTACTTTTGCAATGCAAGTGCGTTTGTGTGTGTCTATTTATGCTGTCTGCGTAGTTCACAACGTTGCCCTAGTCCATTTCCAATTTCACTGATTGCGCCGCTCCCGAGTTGTGAGCATGCGCACAGCGGAGCTGACATGGTCTCGTTCAAGCGCGCATGCGCGAGCCGGCCGGCCCTTCATTTGCATGGGGTCACGGCTCATTTCAATGTAACACGCCCACGTCCCTCCCAATTTGTATTACTCCTCCTTACGCCTCTGGAAAAAACCTTACGCTTGCGCAATTTCCTGCGCAAAAGCTACGTGAATCGGGGGATTACGCGGCTAGATGGCGCAAGTCTAACGTAATGGCGGTGTGCTACGCCGGACCGATAATGCGCCGATGTACGTGAATCTGGGCCGAAATCTCTAAATATATTAATGGAGGAAGATGCGGGTGCTGGGGGATTGAACAAAGAGGGATTTGAAACTCCCGAATGTACCGTCCCTGACGTGGCAGCTCTCTCCGTAATGGGTGATGTATTAGAGATAAAATGCCTTTGGATATATTTATGGATATCTATAAAAGTATCAAATTTGTTAAGCTTCTTAGGGGGGGCGAACTTGAGGCTCTTATCAAGAACAATCAGTTCATTAGCCGAGAGTTCCTTGCCACTAAGATTAAAAATCCCTTGGCCAATTATATTTTTCTCTTTTTTCTTTTGATACCTTTTGCCTCCCCAGTTACCTCTCTTACGTTCGAAAGCCTTTTTTGGCCCTGTCCGCCCTGATGAAAATCCTGACTTGGATGAGTATCAGGACCATGATAATCATAGTCTGAGAGTGGTCTTTGGTAACTAGATGACTCATCCCGAATATCTCGAAGTGGTGCAAACCTATTATTTGTATATGTCAGTGGATAATCATGGCAATATGGATTGGTTCCATATGGGATCATATACTCATTGGGTCTCCTTGACGAATCGTTATAACTATAATGGTCATGCCTTGAATGGTAAGTAGTTCTAGGGTCTGGCATATTACCCCTAGACCGACCTCTACCTCCTTTCCTGTCATGATTAGAGGTATCTCTCCCTGGAGTATGAAAACTCGGGTGTCTACCCCTGGGGAGAGATCCCTTGGGGGGAGGGGGGGTTTCGGGTAGGCAGACTAAGGTTGATGTGAATTTGACAGATTCTCATTATTGGGATTATCACTTCCATCTACCTCAATAGGTGAATCTGGGGTTGACGAAATTCCCAAAGTTTTTTGCCATTTAAACACAGTTCTGTATTTATAATCGCCAGCATCCCTTGAAAACTTTTTATGTTTCTTGGTTTTCTGGTCCCTGTCTTCTTTCTCCAGATGAGATTGGAGATTAGAAGAAAGTGTATTGTATTCAGCAGAGTTCTTAAATAACAAAACCTTGGGCCAGATTCACAGAGCGATTATGCCGGCGTTACAGGAGATGCGAGGCGTAAGTCTAAATTTGCGCATGCGCTCGGATGCGCCGCATCCCCAAGACGAGATACGCAAGAAATCTACTTTTTTTGACCGGCGTAATTCCGATAGACCGGCGTATCCGTCCGCACAAAACTGCACTAGACACACCATTGATTTGCTATTCAAATATGCAAATGAGGGAGTTACGGGGATCCACAAAAGAACGTTGGTGCAGCGCAGGCTACGCGCTGTGCGCAACAGCTGCACGTCCTGTCTAAAATTAGACCATAGAAAAGGTGGTATAAAATTAGACAATCCGTCTACATGTCAGCTAAAGCAACACTGTTAGTGAGGAGCTGAGCAGTCACACTTGCTGCACAACAAACTTTATGCCAAGATGCCCGGGGCATCCTCGCTCATAGCTATACTAATGACTTCAGAGGAGCAAAGAAGGAGGAGGGCACGGAGGAGGGCACGGGAGAGGATATACCGCACGCGCATAGACCTCTTTGGCATGAGTGATTCTGAGGTGTATCGCATCTTCAGATTCACCCCTCATGCCATCCTGGAATTAACCATAACCCTGCAGGATGACATCACCAGCCGAACACACCGCTCACATGCAGTGCAGCCACTGGTCAAGGTCATGGCAACACTCCATTTCCTTGCCAGTGGCTCTTTTCAAAGAACAAGTGGAGTGGTGGCTGGAATGTCACAATCCTCCATGAGCAGATGTGTGCACCAGGTTATCCCTACAATTCTCAGACGCATGGCCAACCAAATCATCAAATCAACCACTGAGGACCTTCGGCTGAAGGCAATGACAGATTTCTACAGAATTGCCAGATTCCCACGCACCGTGGGGGCCATTGATTGCACACATGTGGCACTTCAGCCCCCCCCATGAGACAGAGCACATATACCGCAATCGGAAGCATTGGCATTCCATCAGCGTACAGGTGATAGTCGATGCCCAAGGCCTCATATGGCACGTCCGTGCCAAACACCCCGGATCCAGCCATGACAGCTACATATACAATCAGAGCCCCATCCCAATGGAATTTGAACAGAACGTGTATGTGGACACCTAGCTGGTTGGTGAGTGACATGGGTGGCAGGCATGACTGTCCCCCCCATGATGCACACATCGCAAGGGGCACATGCATGACTAACATCCTCCTGTCTTCCCAGGTGACTCTGCATATGCACTGGGACCCCATCTCATGACTCCTATCCGGAACCCCCAAACCCCAGGAGAGGAAAGATACAATGAAGCCCACGCCCAAACACGTGCAGTGGTGGAGCGCACCTTTGGCCTCCTGAAGTCACGTTTCCGATGCCTGGATAAGTCTGGGGGGACCCTGTTGTATTCCCCCAACTTTGTGTGCCAGATCATCGGTGCATGTTGCATGCTGCACAACTTCGCAATGAGAAAGGGCCTGCAGATTGACATACGTGATGACTTCCTGCCTCCAGCTGATGCTTGTGGCCGGGGAGAAGGGGAGGCTTTTGGGAGGGGAGCCCTGTTGGGGGAGGAGTGGGAGGGGCTAGCCCTTATGGAGGGCTGGCTGCTGCCAGCCAGAGAGGAAGACTCCTCCAAAAACAGCAATCCACTGGCTGACATGACATCCTCCTCCTCCTTCAACTCCTCCTCCTCCAACTCCTCCGAGGACTCCGGCCTTGTCGGGGGTCCTCATCAGGCTGGTGTCCCGGGGATGGTGCAGTCAGGCCAGATGGCCCAGCACCCTCCTGCACATCTGTGGATGACATAAAACATTCACAGGTTGGAGGATCCACACACTTGCCACATATTCCTTTCCCCCCTCCCCCACACATGCTACACACCAGATAGGAAAAAAAAACCTTACCTGGCATCACGGCTTCATGACTGGAGTCATAGCCAGGCAGGCCCTCCACTTGTTGCCTATTAAAGGTGTGGGCCACCGCACGCTCCTCCACTGTCGGCCTAACAGGGCATGGTGGGCCCCCTTCAGTGCCCCTGGCATGGGCTGCCATTTTGGCCAGCTTCTTGCGGACCACACGCTGGAGGTCGTTGATTTTCTTGACGATCCCCTCACGTGTCCGGGTCTCCCCCCCCAATGCATTTACCTGGTCAGTAATGTTCTGCAAAATCTACTTCTTCCTGGCCGGGGTGGTGTTAGCACTCTCCGGGCCGTGGAAGAAATATTGGGTAAGGGCCCGGGCAATAATTTGTTTTTCCCCCAAAGAAAAATTGCTCTTCCGCTTCCTCTCAGTCATACTCATACAAAAATTCTCTCCCAAACAATCAGCAAAAATCACTCACAAAAACAAGCAGGAAAAATCAAGCAACAAAACAAACAAACAAAATCTATCAAACAAAAAGTCTCAGGCCGCGTACACACGTCTGAGAACCTCGTCGGGCTAAACCCATCGTTCCGCCCGACGAGGTTCTCGGCCGGCCGTCGAGTTTGTCGTCCAGGCTGTCGAAAAAGGCGTCGAGCCATTAGTCCCGATGGCCCGTCGAGCAAATAGAGAACCTGCTCTCTATTTTGGCTCGACGAGCTTCCCAACGGGACGCTCGACGAAAGTGTATACACGATCGAGCTTCTCGGCAGAATATGGATTCCAGCGAGCTTCTCGCTGGATTCTGCCGAGAAGCTCGGTCGTGTGTATGGGGCCTTACAAGCAGTCACCAAAAAACACTATCAAATATATTCTATAAAACACTAGATCAAACAGTCAACAAATATCACAAAGACATGTCACAATGCAACAAACAACAGAACAAAAGCACCTTGCTGTATAGGAAGGGATACAAAGGGATTTACTTTTGCAAAGGAAGTGCGTTTGTGTCTGTCTATTTATGCTGTCTGCGTAGTCCACTAAGTTGCCTGGGACCACTTCCAATTTCACTGATTGCGCCGTTTCCGAGTTGTGAGCATGCGCATAGAGGTGCTGACCATGGTCTGCTTCATGTGCGCATGCGCAAACCGGCCGGCCCTTCATTTGCATGGGGTCACGGCTCATTTCAATGAAACACGCCCACGTCCTTCCCAATTTGAATTACTCCGCCTTACGCCTCGGAATTAACGTTACTCCGGCGCTAATTTCTGCGCAAATACTACGAGGATACAGTGATTGCGCCTCTACATTGCGCCAGTCTAACGTAAAGGAGGTTCGCTACGCTGGTCAATAAATGTGCCAATGTACGTGAATCTGGCCCCTTGTCTTTAATCTCTCTAATCTCGCTGTCTAATACAAGAAGCCTAGATTGCTTCCGTGAAATTAAAAATGGTAAAAAATTGGTACCAGCCTCATTGAAGTATCTGTACCAGGAGTCAATGTCTGGGTCACCCTGTTGGGGTTGGACCTCCCACCTAAGGCTCCTGGGTACCATACCATCTGTTACATACTGTGTTAGGAAGGCAATGTCCCATTGCAAATGCAATTCAGAAACCATGACATTTTTCAGTCTAAGGAACATGCCCCCAATTTCAGTATCATTGTCAATGATAGAGAAAACACCATCAGTATTAACAGTGTGTGCAGCCCTATAGTCAAAGATATCCATAGTGAACTGTACATATTGAAATATATAAACAAAAAAGTTGCTGCGATGAAAATGATCAAAAGAAAACTGGCAAGATGTGGTATACAACGCAGTGTATACACTCACCGTGCTACTTAAATAAAATAAAAAGAATAAAGCAGCTGACACAACTAAATATGACCAATTTAGCAAAAACAGAAATTACAAAAACAATGTGTAGCCCTAAAATAAAATAGAAAAATGTGATGGTTGATCAACACAAATGAAAGTAGACAAAATAACCACCAATAGTGCTCAGAAAAAGTGTCTATGGTATTGTGATAGTCTTATAAAAAGTCCAGAAAAATCAATGAAGACGTGACTGGGTGTTGAGAGATCCGAAAAATCCACCACCAGTGATAATAATGACAAGGCTTACCAGATGTTAATGACCAAAACAAGTATACACCTATTAGGTCAAAACATGCTTAGTAGAACATCAAAGGTATCTTTCAGGGATACTCCAATGTTGAAACAGAGTAGAGAGACATCAGACATCAGACCGGATAAGTAGGAGACCAGATAAAAAGATATTCACATCCAGAAAGGAGTCATCCGATGGATTAAATGACTCAGAGGACCCAATTCAAGATAAAAAAAATAAAAGTGCACATAGTGTAAATCTGGTTTAAAAATTTACTGAGCAAATACAAAATTTACACTCACGTTTAGATGAACAATATGAGCATAAAATCAGACAGGCTGTAGGGTCAACTGGTCCCCGCCGCGTTTCGTTTAAAAAACATCCTCATGGGTATTGTCCTACTGCTATAAAAGACCCCCTATATATGCCAAAACACCCCATACCTTAATTGCGACCAGGAATGAAATGAGAACGCCAGTTTCTGATCACTTCCGGGTATGGGAAAAGATGGCCAATTCGGCGTGCGTTCCGAGCCTCACACCCATACGAGGCAATGGAGTGCACCGTCGAATATGTTGATGCTGTCCAATCAGGAAAAGGCATTGGAACGGCAGAGTGCGTTCCAAACCTCACTCCGCCGTACTATCGAATATCAAGGAGAAGCATCGAAACAGGAAGAGTGCGCTCCAAACCTCACTCCGCCGTGCTATCGAATACGCTCCATGCTGCCGAATCAAAAGAAGGCATCGAAACCTTCTTTAGCGCTACACATTGTTTTTGTAATTTCTGTTTTTGCTAAATTGGTCATATTTAGTTGTGTCAGCTGCTTTATTCTTTTTATTTTATTTAAGCAGCACGTTGTATACCACATCTTGCCAATCCTGCTGGGAGGACTTGATGACCCCAGCTGTTTCAGATGGGCTCGTTCGGTCATCTACAAAAGCTCCCAGCATGAATAGAGAGATGCAGCCTCACTGTGCCTGTGAACGCAGCCTCACTGTGCCTGTGAACGCAGCCTCTCCGTGCCTGACTTTTCTACACAGAGATCACGCTCTAGTTTTTATGGATACCCCGGACTCTGCCCCCTTCTGTGTATACAGACTCACCTGGATGTATCGCTCCCCTCCCTCTCTCTCTCTCTCCCCTGCTTCGCTTGTCTTGTGTATTCACACACACAGCAGGGATGTCCCACTGTGTGGCACGCAGTGTTGATCATCTTACTTTAAAAGAATATTCTATCGTTTATTGTTTATTATTTTATTTATCTTATATAAGCTTTATTGGATGCAAGGGATCTGGAATGGGGATGTCAGATTTTTCTTTGTTGTCTGATGAAGAGATGAAATCACTGACCAAAAATAACCTGCTGATCATTGGTCTGTATAGGTGTCCTGCACTTACCATGTTGACCACTAGATGTCGCTGTGTACACTGTGTTGTATAGGGAACGTTTGTTCTGTGGAACATTTTGTTCCGGCCATGTGTTCCCGGATCATTGATCAGGTTACGCACACAGTGTGTGTGATCGATGTGAGTTGTTCCCCGGTGATAGGTCAGTGTGAGGCGGGTGGGGCTCATTGTATCCAGGGCTCCTTGCAATTGGGAGTTTTCAGACCGCTGTGACAGGCCATCACAGCGGTCACATGATTCTAAAGCGGAGTTCCACCCATATTCATATTGACAGCGCCGGCAGAAGCAATTACTCTGCTGCCATCTAGTGGCGGTAGATGTAATTGCGGTAACGCCGCCCAAGTAATGGGAACTGCGTTACCATGAGGGGAAGAGTAATCAGGTAGATTACTCGTTACCCTCAAAAGGGGCTGCGTTAGGTAACTGCGTTTATTGTAACTCCGTTACTTACAACACTGGTGGCACGAAGCTGCCTGGGTCTGTGTTCAGCGTGCAGTGTAACAAGGTCCCACCCCCCTAGACGGGTCATTTCTTAGGCGTAACACTGATACTATCACATGAGCCATCTAGGGGGGTGGGATCTTATTACACTGCACGCCAAACACATTCCCAGGCAGCTCCGTGCCACACAGTGGGACATTCCTGCTGTGTGTATGAATACACAAGACAAGCGAAGCTGGGGAGAGAGAGAGAGAGAGGGAGGGGAGCACTGCAGCCTCACCTCAGCTAAAAGTGGCGCCCCTCTGTCCTCCAGTTGACAGTTTCCTGGCTGATCGCTTCAGCCAGGAAATGGTCAGCCTGGTCCACCCCCAGTCCTCACTCGCCCTGCATTAAATTCCACTCGCAAGGTAAGGTCAAGGTAAGGTGGAAGTTAGGGATTTTAAGAAATTAACCACATTTTTTTTTACTTGATAGTTATGTATATTTTCTTGGCTTAATATTCTTATATATATATATATATATATATATATATATATATATAGTATATATTTATATCTTGTAAACATTTATAAAACCATACAATATATATATATATATATATATATACAGTATATATACTTTCTATTTTGATATATATATATATATATATATATATATATATATATATATATATAAATTATTCAAGTTTGACTCTATGCGTATCTGTCTCTGTATCTCTTTTTTTATTTTCTCTACCTATAACTCATTTTCAGAAACAATTTTTTATTAATTTATTTTATATCTGCATGTTGTATCAGTCTACATATATAAATACATGTTTATTTTTCTCTGTTAAACTCTCTCATTATATTGTTATATTCCTATCTGACACTCCCTCTTTTCCTTATCTCTCCTCCCGCTACTTCTCTCTCACAGTATATTATTTTTTTTGTATATTAATACATTTCTTGTGATATATGTAGTGGATGGTTGGTACTATTTACTAACATCCAGCATCTCTCCTTATATGTGCATATATCTGTGTATACACACACACAATCGCATTATATACAATTAACAATTTGTTTTAATATTTAAATAATATTTTGCTTAACCCATAATATTATTATTTTTTTGTCTGATTTTTAAAGAAGACCAATTTATTATCTCAAGCTATTGTTAATCTACATTTTTAAATGTGTGATGGTAAGTGAAATGTACATTTTAAATGTAATTAGTGTATTAATATTATCAATTTTTGATTACTGTAATTTCTCTAACTTTATGTTTTAGGATAGTTCTTAACTGACAGTGTTTTTTACTGAGGGAACATCTTCCAGTACTAATAATTCATCAACACACAATGAAAGCGTAAGTTTGATTTTTTTTTAATGGTTTTCTGTTATATATATAAAGTTGAATGTCTCTCTTTTCCATATTTTTTTGTCAATCTTATTTTTATTAATCTCTGCCTTTCAATTATATGGTTTTATTTCCATATTCATTTCTCAATATGTATATATACTGATATACATAATATCTTATGTCGTGTTTATCAAAATCCTTCTTTTTTTTTTCGTTTAAATTAAAGAGCAATGCTTTTAGAACAATTATTTTCAAGATATCCAGATCCGGAGGATGATCTACCATTTCCATATAATCCAACTTTACCCGTAAACACCAAAGTTTCCCCCACTGATGAATCAGAAGTTGAAGAAACAGATAGAATTGAAAACATTCTATGGTGCATATGTGAACGATGCATAACCATGCCAACACAAGTGGAGTCATGTTGTTGCAGAGAGATACATGTGGTAGCTCAATGCACACCAGAGGGAATGTCATGTATTTCTGAAGCTGATACCTTTCTCTCTCTAATAGTGCATCCTGAACATGTCAGGATCGCACATGTCACTCATCACCTGGAAGGTTACCCGATAGTGGATCCAAATAATAATCGGTTATTGTTATCTTATTAATGATATAATTAACCTCTTCCCGACCGCGCTATAGCAAACATACTGCTACAGCGCGATCGGGTTGTTTTGACACGACGTCCCTGGGACGTCCTCGTTCACATCCTCGCTTGCGCGTCTCCTGACGCGCGCTCGCGGGAGTGTCTGTGCTCGCCGGGTCCAGGAGACCCGTCGCAACACAGTTCACGGTGAAGAGCCAATGATAGCGGCTCTTCACCACCTGATCGCTCCATCCAATGAGCGATCAGTGTAATGTAAACAATGTAGGTCATCCAGAGGTCCTCTTCTCTTCTCTCCTCACACAGATACAGCGTGTGAGGAGAGAAGTTTCTTTACAAGTGAGTTTTTTGTGCCCAGCAAGCTTGGCAGTGCCACTACACTACCAATCAGTGCCCCTACAGTCCCAATCTGCCACTCCAGTCCCCATCTGTGCCACCAGTGCCACTACAGTCCCCACCAGTGCCACTACAGTCCCCACCAGTGCCTCTACAGTCCCCACCAGTGCCTCTACAGTCCCCACCAGTGCCTTTACAGTCCCCACCAGTGCCACCTCTGCCACTTCAGTGCCCATTGGTGCTACCTAGTGTCTATCAGTGCCGCACCAGTGCCACTACAGTACTCATCAGTGCCGCCAGTGCTCCATCAGTGCCACTACTGTGCCCAGTGCCACTACAGTGCTCATTGGTGCTGCCAGTGTTCATCAGTGCTCATCAGTGCCACACCAGTGCCACTACAGTGCCCATCGGTGCCACCAGTACCACTACAGTGCTTATCAGTGCCGCCAGTGTCCGTCAGTGCCACTACTGTGCCCAGTGCCACTACAGTGCTCATAGGTGCTGCCAGTGTCCATCAGTGCCACTACAGTGCTCATCAGTGCCCGTCAGTGCACCACCAGTGCCACTACAGTGCTTATCAGTGCCACCAGTGCTCCATCAGTGCTACACCAGTGCCCATCGGTGCCGCCAGTGTCCATCAGTGCCACACCAGTGCTCCATTGGTGCCACCAGTGCTCTATCAGTGCCCATTGTCACTACAGTTCTCATCGGTGCCACATTAGTGCCATCAGTACTACATCAGCGCCACTATAGTGCTCATCTGCACCACTACAGCACTCATCAGTGCCACTAGAGTGCCCATAAGTCACCACAGCCCACAGTATGGCAAAAAAGTTTTTTACCACTGAGGAGGCATACCAGCATATGTGCTTGACCGACGAGAGCAGCGGGGAGCTCTCTGATTCTGATTCAGAATATGAACCGGCTGAAAGCAGTGGGTCTTCTTCAGATTCAGAGGAAGAGCAAAGTGTGCCCATGAAACGAAGACATATTGACATGGAGCAGCAGGCTACCACAAGTACCGCTGTGGCGTCAACTAGCAGCTCAGTGCGATCCACCAGAGATGCAGTGGCACCAACCAGCAGCTCAGTGCGATCCACCAGAAATGCAGTGGCATCAACCAGCAGCTCGGTGCGATCCAGAAGAGATGAAGTACCACTGCAGCAAAGGCCAAGAACCAGCAGTGTGTCAGAATCTCAGCCCCAAAGGGTTAGGACCCATGCCAGCCTTCCCTATGCCCTTGAAAACCCTATGTGGCTTCCCCCCAATTCAGGAGCAGCAAACATCCCCCCTTTCACCGCCCAGCCAGGTGTTCAGGTGAACACAGAGAACTTTGCCCCTATTGATTTTTTTCATTTAGTTTTTACCCAAGACCTATTATCCTCCATCGTGGCCCAGTGCAACCTCTTTGCACAACAATTTATAACAGACCACCCTGATTCCAGTTACGCCCGTCCCTATAAATGGAGAGCATTGACAGTGGAGGAATTTAAAATATTTTTGGGCCTAACGTTTAACATGGGGCTCACAAAAAAAAATGAATCGTACGCAATATGCGTCCAAAAATCCCATCCATCATATGCCAATTTTTTCATCCACCATGTCAAGATTCAGATACCACATGATAATGCGTTTCCTCCATTACAACGACAACACCCAGTGCCCTCCCCGAAATGACCCATCACATGACAAATTATTTAAAATTCGGCCACTTCTAAATTTTTTCTCTGAGAAATTTTCCCAGTTATTTGTCCCCGACCAAAATATTTCCGTGGATGAGTCATTGGTCCACTTCACAGGCAGGCTTGGCATCAAGCAGTATATACCAAACAAAAGGGCCCGATATGGAGTTAAGCTCTACAAGCTATGTGACCGGGTCACAGGGTACGTCTACGCCTTCCGGGTGTACGAAGGCAAGGACACCCAACTGAATCCCCCTGAATGTCCAGAATATATTGGAGCCAGCGGAAAGATTGTTTGGGATCTTGTATATCCACTCCTTGGAAAGGGTTACCACCTTTATGTGGATAATTTCTATACAAGCTTGCCCCTCTTCCGCAACCTTCACCGGATGGGCACTCCAGCATGTGGTACAGTGGGACCCAATAGGAAGGGTTTCCCGCAAAGGCTCATTATGGAAAGACTGCAAAAAGGGGAAACGGCGTCTTTGCGGAATGAGGAAGTATTGGCTATCCGGTGGAGGGACAAACGAAATGTCCACATGCTCTCAACGATACATGATGACACCCACGTGGAAATCCTGAGAAGAAACGGCCCTGTCCAAAAACCACAATGTGTTCAAGATTATAATTTGTTCATGGGGGGAGTCGATTTCAATGATCAGATGCTCGAACCCTATCTTCCCACAAGAAAAAGCCGCCATTGGTATAAAAAAGTCTCCATATATCTTTTTAGTTTGGCCATTTACAACACTTATGTCATTTACCGTAAATCTACAAGGACCCCCTTATCTTATCTCCGTTACCAAGAAGTAATTATCTCCTGCCTTATAGACTCACCAGATGACATTCGCTCTGATTGCGTGAGCAGACTCCATGAACGCCACTTTATTGAGAAAATCCCCCCAAATGAATCAGGCCGAAAACGTCAAAAGAGATGCCGGGTGTGCACCAAAGGAGGAACTAGAAGAGACACTACATATCATTGCCCTGATTGTCCTTCCCAACCAGGCCTTTGTTTGAGTCAATGTTTCCGCCGTTACCATTCTGTTCTAGATTATTAGGAAAGTATGGTAAACATAATTGTCTTTTACGGCCACACCGCTTATGCCACTGTACATACCGCTGCCTGCTCCTGAACTGACCCTGGCCTGTTGTACGACTACGCTTCTGCCCAACCCTTAACTGTACCTACCATGCCTGCTCTGGAACTGACCCTGGCCTGTTATACGACTACGCTTCTGCCTAACGCTAAACTGTACCTACTTCTGCCTGCTCTGGAACTGACCCTGGACTGTTATACGACTACGCTTCTGCCTAACGCTAAACTGTACCTACTTCTGCCTGCTCTGGAACTGACCCTGGACTGTTTGACCATGTTTTTTGCCTGCCCCTTGGATTGATCTTTTACCCTGCTATGCTAGCGGGAACACAGGGGTCTCACATATGTGAGGGGCTCCAGAATTGTTTTTCTGGATGAAAAAACTACATTTTTAGTTTTCTCATTCCCAGATTAGGGTCTGGTTGCCCAGAGGCTTCAAAGAGATTTGGGTGGGAGAAGCCTCTACCCCTGTCCCCATTCTTTCCTGGCCTGCTAATTGGACCATGTACCTGCTTACTACCAGGACCAATATTTTGGCACTGCTGGCAATGTTTCTACTTGCACTGGCCCTGGACTATATATGGACAGTATCCCTGCCTGTACCGACTATGGACAAAATTCCTGCCTGCTGCCTGGACAATTCCATTCACTGTCGCTGACCACGTCCCTGCCTGCTGCCTGGATCAGGGCTCTCCTCCTGTAGACAATTGCACTACTAAAACCACAGGTAAACTTTTTTTTTTTACCCATTACTCAGCAGAATGTATTTTAGGATGTAATTCTTGGTATGTACATGCTATGTTAGAAATATGAAGGGCCTTCAAAAATGTGATAGATTGTAAGGAAATTGGATGTGTAATTGTGTCCCTACAACACCTGATGGTGCTTCTTGGATGTTGGGTCTCTATGTGGCCAGACTGTGTAAAAGTCTCACACATGTGGTATTGCCATAATCAGGAGGAGCAGCAGAATATATTTTGGGGTGTAATTTTTGCTATGTACATGCTATGTGTTGGAAATATCCTATAAATGGACAACTTTGTGTAAAAAAAAAGCTTTTTCATTTTTTTCCCACATTTTCCAAAAACATTGGCAAAAAAATTAACTGTTCAAAAGGCTCATTATGGCTCATAGATTATACGTTGGGGTGTTAGCTTTCCAAAATGGGGTCACTTTGTGGGCATTTCCATTGTCCTGGTGCTCCTGGGTCTTCAAAAGTGTAATGGGTGGTTGAGAGATTAGATGTGTAATTTATGCTCCTGGAATGCTTGAAGTTGCTACTTCGGTGTTGGGCCTCTGTATGTGGCCACGCTGTGTAAAAGTCTCACACATGTGGTATTGCCATACTCAGGAGGAGTAGCAGAATATATTTTGTGGTGTCATTTGTGGAATATACATGCTATGTGAGAGAAATAACCTGTTATAATGACAATATGGTGTTAAAAAAAAAAAAAAAAAAAAAAATCCTAATTTTGCAAAGAATTGTGGGAACAAATGACAACTTCAAAAAACTAATTATGCCTCTTACTAACTACCTTGGAATGTCTACTTTCCAAAAAGGGGTCATTTGGGTGGTATTTGTACTTTACTGGCTTGTTAGGGTCTCAAGAAATGAGAGAAGCTGTCAGTACATCAGATGTGATCAAATTGTTAAACTTTCAGAAATTGGTACCATAGCTTGTAGACCCTATAACTTCCACCCAGACTAAATAATATCCCAATTTTTTTTTTTTTTTTAACAAAAATATGTGGCAGTATACATTTTAGGTCAAATTTATGAGGAAAAATTCATTTTTCTACAAAATTTTCGTTCTTTTTTCATTAATAGCGAAAAAAATAAAAACCACAGAGATGATCAAATACCACCAAAAGAAATTTGGTTATAGTGTTGTATGACTGAGTTATTGTCATTCAAAATGTAAGAGCACCGAAAGCTGAAAATTGGTCTGGTTAGGAAGGGTATTTAAGTGCCCAGTGGTCAAGTGGTTAAGAAAAGTGTATTTCTAAAAAAAATATTGTCAAATTTTTTATTTTATTTTTTAGGAGATTGAGGGAAATGGCATATAGAACATTTATTGGCTGGATATATGGCATTTTAGGGAAGGTAAACAGAAAGGTTATTCCATCTTGTGCAGTTAATGCTACGACCCTAATGCTTGCTATGTAGGGTTTTTGTACAGCAACAAATACGATGCAGCGGAAATGGCTTTTTTTAATTAATTTGTATTTTTGGTTTTGTTATAATTATTGATTGTTTTTGTTACTTACATTTTTTTTATCGACTATGATTTATTAAAAAAATTAAATAAACAAAATTCAATGTATGTAATCATTTTGTATTGTTTTTACTATATAAAAAAATATAACTCAATTATTGAATATGAAATCAATAAAAACAGATAATATTTAAAAATAAGAATAATACCATTTTAATTTATATTCAATAAAACAAAATCTTACATCAAACAAACAGTATATATAGGTATTTCAACTTTTAAACAATAAACATTTTAATTTTAATAGATGATACAATAACCTAAAATAAAATTATAGTGCAGCATAATAAATTATTAATGCAACAATATATTTTTTTTAAATTTTTGAAAAACTGAAATTATTGTGCCACTTGTGGAAAATGCGTTCTGTATCAGGCCTTTCCTCCGTGGTAATGTTTGCAGGCATGTCCACATTTTTCGGTTTCCATGTAGTATGCAAACTGCCATCAGCAATCAATTTTTTCCTACCACGTGGAAATTCCAAATTTGCTCTCGGAACTCTAATTTTTGCTTTCAAAGTATTTTATTTTATACAAAGAAGATACAAAACCATAACCTTCAAAGACTCAATAAATACAGGATTTACAAACAGAATTTCAAAGAAGTCTGCGTAAAGGTGTTACCAGCCATGATAACCAAGTAGACAGCGCTAGATGGGGCTGGTTTCAATACCATACATATTTTCCAAAAAAGTACTATCATTAAGAGGAAATACACTTATCCGAAGCTCACCATCATCCACACCCCTAAAGGGATCTGACTGTGTGGATGACCAGAGGGCAACGAAACAGTATCAATCGAAGACAAAAGGACTGCTCTGAAAGCACAAAATCTCAAGCAAGTAACAGAAAATAAACATCCTGACTTAAACCTCAAAAAATGGAAGGAGGAAAGAACAGACAGAGAAAAGGAAGGAAAGGGGAGCAAAGCACCAGGAAAGGAAAGAGAGAAAAGAAAAGAGAACCAGAAAAGATGCACCTCCGCCGGACCAACTACCACAAAGTACAACAATAGACACTCCTCCAAGGATCTCAAGCACCCAAATAAGTGATGCAGGGCTCCCAAGTCTCCTCAAACCGCTGAAATGTATCTAAAAGAAAACTTGCCAGCTTCTCCTGTGACATAATCCAATACATTTTTTGTTTTGTGGCCCGAAGAGAAACCAAGGGGAGCTTCCAAGATTTTGCAATGGTAAGCTTGACTCCCAAAAATATAAAAAATATAAGCTTCTGGGTGCATTTGGGAATCTTGGGAATTCGAAAATTCAGAAGAGCAATTGAAGGAGACTCCGGAACCCTGACACCCGTAACCTTAAAGATCATAAGGAAAACTTTATGCCAGTAGTCTCTAATCCTAGGGCAAGCCCACCAGACATGCAGCATGGTTCCCTCCAACTGACACTCCCTAAAACACAAGGGGGACGTTGAAGGGAAGATTCTGGAAAGTCTGGACGGCGTCAAATACCATCTTGTCATAACCTTAAGGCAGGCTTCCGTTATAGAAGTGTTAAGGATACCCTTAAAAGAGCGGAAGAAGGCCACGTGCCAAGCCTCAACATTCCAACTTTACTGTAACTCAGTTTCCCAAGCAGTCATGTAACCAGGTTTTACATCAGAATGGGCGAGCGACGAATAGATTATTGAGATCCCACCCTGTCACGATCCCTATCGTGCCAAACAGACGGCGAGGCGTGGCCATGCTCCAGGTGGCTTTGGATGGGCTTGAACCCAGGACCTCACCCTTGCTATTCCAACACCTTACCTCTGAGCCACTTCTCAATTGAGGATTTCTGCTTGCTTTCCAGCTATGGTGGTGCTGAATGTGCTCTTCACCATTAGCTGGATCTCATTACATTCTACACCTGATTATCTTGCTCCAGCTGATGCAGCTTACCCAATTAGCCAGCGTATAAAGCCCTGCCTCACTTTGAGAGCAGGGTCAGTTCATTGTTATTGATCTCCCTGTCTGAGCCAAAGGTACCTGTATAGAACTTCAGCTCCTAGACGGACCCCGGCTTTTGACCTTTTGCTTTGTACCTCGGATTGCTGCTATCTCCTGTCTTTTGACCCCGGCCTGTACCTTCGGACTTCCTCTACCATCTCCAGCCCTTGACCCACGGATTGTGCCCCGGACTTGTCTTTGGTTCCTGTTTGTTGGACACCTGCTGTCACCTTGATAACTGCTGATCCGTTCTATACACGAATAGCTTGCATCTGCTTGGGACTTCCAGACATCTCCTTCGTCACCTGCTACTACTACACTCACCAAAGAACTTCTGCATGTGCTACTGCCTGATGCCTCACCCAGGGACCTTATAATCGATAGGATACACCGTATAGCCAAGCCCTCTCACTTAGCTGCTTCGGTCCCGAGAGACATACTCATGAGAATTAATTTCTTTCATGTGAAGGAACAACTGCTGATGGCTGCTAGAGGGGGGCCACCGCTACAGCATCCATTCGAGGGGGTACTACTCTTCCCTGACCTTTCAAAGTATATGCTACAACTCAGGCGACAGCTCAGCCCAATCACCAAGGGCCTTTACAACCATAAAGTTCAGTACAAATGGCGCTACCCGGCCACTCTCCTCGTTACGAAAAATGGCTCAACCCACGTGATCCAAGATCTGCAGAAGGGATTGCGCTTACTACACACGTGGGGAATTATTCCGGCTTCACCTCAAGATACGGCGGAACCAAAAGCTCAACCCGGGCCAAGACAGGCTCGTCGGGGCCCCGCCACCCAAGAGGATAAACCGGAGCAGATGACATGAAGGCCTCCTTCTATATATCTACATGACAGATACTCTCCCTGGCACCCAGCTGTATACTTGTTTCCTTGTTTTTTTTTCTCTCTTCCACGTTTTGGTTTGAGTAAGCAGCACAGTGACACTCGTTACCCCGAATAGGCGGTTTAACGGGATACTTAGTCCCTATACTCCGCTCTCTGACTCTCTAGGTGGCACACCCACCACACCTGACACCCGGTGTATTGTCAGTTTTTCTTAGTTGTTTCTTAGTTGTTTGAAGAACAGGTGCAGGGCTCTGCACGAAAGGTGACACCACCACCGTGTATATACCACTAAAGTACTCCAGTTTTTCTTGCGTTTGTATGTTGCAACTAACAGTGCTCTTTTTTTTTTACAGCTACCGTATACTAAAACAGTGAGCCATTCGCATGTCCTCTGCCCTTGCTAGAGACACCTTGGTGTTTATTTTGTTTTTTGTATTTTGTTACCTTTACGGTGTCCAGCTCACCCTCCACGTCTAACTGTAAGTGCATTTTTACTTAACACTTTCCTCAGTGACTATCGACAATGGCGATCAAGCTTTTATCCCTTAACGCTAATGGTTTGAACCACCCAGCTAAGAGACATTCCTTATGTAAGACTGCGTTAGACCTGCAGTGCGATGTGCTCTGTGTTCAGGAAACGCATTTCGTTTCCACTAACGCACCTGTATGTACCCATAGAAAATTCCCTCACACTTTTTCTGCTAATTTCACCTCCAAAAAGAGGGGGGTGTTTCTAGCAGTGAAAGACACTGTACGGTTCCTTTTGAAAAATGTGGTTACCGACCCTGATGGGCGTTATATTATCCTAGTCTGCACATTGAACGGTAATGAGTACACGTTGATTAATGTATATGCTCCGAACACCGGACAGATCAGATTTCTCTGCAAGGTGACGAAATTGGCACAATCCATCAAGCAGGGGCGACTTATAATATGTGGGGACTTTAATTTAGTCCCGGACGTCCTTATGGACTCCACTACCCCATCTAAACGTAGAGAGTCCCCTCTGAAACATTTTGCGGCGTCCCATGATCTGTTCGATGTTTGGAGATGCCAACACGGCTCCGAGCGTGACTACACATACTTCTCGCCCTTGCACAAAACCTATTCGCACATTGACCTCTTTCTTACAGACAAATGGCTTTTACAAACTATCAGCGCTTCAGAAATCCACACCATGACTTGGTCGGATCATGCCCCCATCACTGTCACTGTTTCAAATTTGAACAACATAAGACCGACCTTTATATGGCGGGCTAACAACTACATCTTGCAACATCCCTCATTCTCCCCTGAGATTGCGGATACCCTTAAAGACTTCTTTGACAACAACACGGGATCTGTATCCGACCCAGGCATGTTGTGGAACGCGCATAAGGCTTACATTCGAGGCGTTTTACTTAAGTTGAGTTCCATACACAAAAAGAACAAATCTTTAAGAATAGATGCTCTTGTATCACAATTAGATACCCTAGAAAAGCTTAACAAACCCAACCCTGACCCAACTAGATCCACAAATATTCTCTCCCTGAGGCAGGAACTCAGACTCCTCCTCCTACAATCATTCGAACGTACGCAGAGGAGGCTGAAAGCCTCCTCCTACTCCACATCCAATAAGGCAGGCAAGGTTCTGGCCCAACGCATTAAAGGAAGGAGAGTCAAACAAAAGATTGATCACCTCATTCATCCACACACGAAAGACAGGCTTACGAATCCCCAGTCAATTGCTGACGCGTTCAGCGCGTATTACAGCGACTTGTACAACTTGCACAACGATCACGCCACACACCAACCTACCACAACTGAAATCGAATAATTCCTCAACCGTGTGACCCTCCCCTCCCTGACTGAGACACAACTTTCCAGTTTAAACAAACCATGAACCACCCCAGAAGTACTGGCAGCGATCAACTCTTTACCCTTAGGCAAATCCCCTGGACCGGACGGCCTCACGGGGGAATACTATAAAGAATTTGCCCAACATTTGGCTCCCACGCTGGCCACAGTGTTCAACACCGCAGCCGCTTCCTCCAAATTTCCAAAAGAATCCCTACAGGCACTTATTATAACTCTACCTAAACCAGGAAAGGATCCAACTGCCCCACAGAACTTTCGCCCAATCTCACTTTTAAATCTAGACCTAAAAATATAGCAAAAATGGTTGCATCTCGACTTCTTGACATCATGCCCTCATTGATTCACAAGGATCAATCCGGCTTCACAGTTGGTAGACAGGCGTCTGACGCCACAAGGAGAGTAAGTGATATCCTCCACTACGCTGAATCGAGCGGAACGCCTTCTCTGCTCCTAGCTCTGGATGCAGAGAAGGCGTTTGACAGAGTGCATTGGGGCTACCTACATCAGGCCCTTCAAAAATTCGGATTTAAGGGCCATATACTGAACGTCATACTGGCCCTATATTCGAATCCCTCAGCGAGGGTGTTCTCCGCCGATATGCTCTCCCAATCGTTCGACATAACGAACGGCACCAGGCAGGGATGCCCGCTCTCACCACTTATTTTTACCTACTAATTGAACCCCTTGCAGAGCACATCAGAAGTCACCCACATATATCGGGACTAGAGATAGGACCCAACAGGCATAAGATTAGCCTGTTCGCAGACGATGTCATCCTTATACTGACCAACCCCACAACATCACTAATCGAGGCCCAAAAAACACTCCATTGGTTCGGCAAAGTATCGTACTACAAGGTTAACGCCACCAAGTCCTATATACTGAGATGCTACCACCAAGAACCTATTACAGCTTCAACTTCCGTACACATGGGCAGAACACGAGATATCTTATCTAGGGATCCGCATACCACGCTCTACAAAACATTTATTCAAAAGTAATTTCAAACCTTTTTTATCTGAACTCCAAACAGCAACCAACAAATTAGCTAAACTAGAACTTTCTTGGTCCGGACGGCTTGCAGCGTTCAAAATGATGCATCTCCCTCAATTACTGTACCTATTCCGTACACTTCCAACCCCTATCCCTGCATCCTACTTCCACTCCTTACAAACGATCCTGAACAAACTGTTGTGGCAAGACAAAAAACCGAGATGCGCTGGACACCTCCTAATCAAACACAAACTCGCAGGGGGAGCAGGGTCTATAGACTTCAGGGACTACTACTGGGCCACGATACTCACCCAACTTACAGACTGGTTCCAAACACGCCCTGATACCCTATGGGGTCAGTTAGAATCTACTATGGTCAAACGCAATAACATTAGTGACTGGTTGCTAGGAATCCCCCACGGTAATCCTGTCTCCAACTCTCTCCCTCCTACCATGAGAGCCTCGGCTCAAGCATGGAAAGTTATGGTGCAACAGGGTGAAACCCACCCACAACCGCACGAACCTCTCCTTCCACTGACTGTTTTAGACCATTGCACCGAAGACCTTAGAAAATCACATTGGAAATCCTATGGTATTTCCTACCTACAGGACGTCATCCAAGACGACACTATACTCCCGTTCTCCCAGTTACAAACGAAGTTTGGACTAAAAGACAGGGAACTTTTCACTTACATTAGAATTAAACACTGCCTTTCCCGAATATCTAAACCATGTTACGCCATTCCCCCTAAAGTATGGGCATTTCTGACCGACTGTTCTCCTAAAAAGAAAGGTATCTCCCTCTTCTATACCATATTTCGCCAAAAACTAGTATTCGCCAAAGCCAAACCGCACAATCAATGGGATATCGACATTGGCCGGACCCTTCTAGACATACAATGGCAGGACGCACTCAGGTCCGTGTATAGAGCCACTAGAAATGTAGCATTATGGGAACTGACTCTGAAAATCTCACTCTGCTGGTACCTCACACCCGCCAAGATAGCAAAATTTGGCAAAGGCAGTCCAGACACTTGCTGGAGGTGTAACAAAATGACAGGCGATCTGATACATATCCTTTGGACTTGCCCGCTCATTACCCAAATTTGGACAAATATCTTACACATGCTATCAAACTTATTAACGTCTCCCCAACACCAACATTAGCCCTACTCAACATGGACATGGGTATGTTCCCTGCGAACATGCGACTGGTAGTCACAAATATTCTCCTTGCAGCCAGGCTGAGTATCACTAGACTTTGGAAATCTACCCAACCTCCAACACAACCTCCAATACTAGAAGCTGTTATTGACCTAGTCAACCTACTCTACAACAATGAGCTGACACTGGCCTCAAGCAGAGGAATGTACGGCAGAGTGCATGAGAAATGGCTTGCCTGGTCCCGTTGGGATAATGCAGCCATGTTTCTGTAAATCTGTCGGTTGCGACGGAATCATAAGCTAGCTTTACCCTTCTAAGGGCTTTCACTACATGAGTCGCTCGTAGGACTAACTGATTAGTAGTACTGTTTTCCGTTTTTTAATCTATATGTATCTACCTTCATTTTGTATCTAACCTTTGTGCACAATGAGATGGCGCTGCGTCGCCCAATTGTTATTGTTATTTACCCACTCTTGTCGAGAAACTGGAATGTACTTTCTATGTATAATCTTTTATTTAAAACTAATAAAAAAGATTGATGAAAAAAAAAAAAGAGAAAGTCCTGAACCACAGAAACAGTGTCTTTGACCGACTCGGGAATGCCCCTAATACGAAAAATGTTCCCTCCTGGACCTGTTCTCAAGGTCATCTATTTTAAATAATGCTATGTCCAATTGATCTTGAAGGACCTGAATATGATCGGAATTTTGGATGGTTCTTGAAACCGTCATATCTAGCTTGTTTTCAATGTTCTCCATTCTCGCCCCTAGCATTTGAAAATCTTTCCTGATATCCCCTGTTATCTGGGCAGCAGTGTTTGTGAGGCCTTTATCCAATAAAGCAGTAAAATGGGAGAGGAGATCAGTCACTGTGAGAGCTGCAGCTTGAGGCAGTGCTGCAGAAACAGGCCTGTCTGCTGCCTGAGCTAATGTAAGCCCCAGAGGGGAATCTGACAGTTCCTCCATTGTCTGCTCCAGGAGCGATTCTGTCAATGCAGGGGAATGTGCTCCAACTAGGGAATTACTCACAGGAGTGGACGGAGAGTAGAACAGGGTTTCAGGATCCAGGAGCTGCTGAGAGCCAATCGTGTCCCCTGGGCTCAGCGCATGCTGTGCTGTAGCGCCCGCCATCTTGGATTCGGACCGCAAGGCTTCCAAGCTGAATTGCGGTCCCAGGTCCCTACGAGCCAAGCCAGAAGACATCGGGAGAGACCCTGACCGCCACGCTGGCAAGGACGAGCGGCGAATTGCTCCGAATTCCCCGCTATGCGACCCTAGATGCTACACATATTCTGGGCTAGTATGGATGCTATACATATTCTATGTTATTATATTTTAGCATTGGTATTTTTTATATGCTTTTTACCAGTTCCTCACATGTGTAACCTTTTCGCTATAATTGTTTATATGCCTTCTGTACATATATTGTCATTGGATGCATCCATTTATCCATGCACACTAGCATGTGGCACCTGGCCAGGCATTGCTGCACCTGTTGCTGCGCTTATTGTATATGCACATATTACGTGTTTTCAATATAAAGTAATGTCCTCTATTTGAAATACATACGTTTTCATTTCCATGTTTTTCTGTATGTTGATGTATGCTTGCATTTCCATTAATAAATTTGTACTTTTATACTATCCCCACCTTGTTTGCAGCCTCGCTCAAAGTCCCAATTTTTTCCCTTTCTAGTTTTTCTATTTCCTGAACCAGGGATGGAGGTGCTATACTCATACACCTCTTTTAAAGTCCCACATGTCCCCCTTCCTATATTTCTTGTCTAGGGATGGAGGTGTGCCAGACAGGTTTGGCAGTGTTCCCCTGCCATCCACATGGTGGATGATCTAGTTTGGGACAGGTTCTATTACCTATCCCAGACATAGCTCACTCAGGACATCTCCTGAGATTAACAATGTTGTAGCGGGATGCCATGGGTCTGGTAATTTTACTATGGCCACTGTATGTCCATTGCCTTAATCTGTCTGCAACTCGGGAGCTGCGACGCGCGTAATGCACTGCCCCCTCCCGTCCTTCTCCCTGCCCTGTTCGGGGCGGAGGGTTGCCCGGTGGTGGGGTCCGTTCGCATCTCGCGTCGGGCCATGTGTCCCGCCCAGCTTGTGACGTCAGTGCTGGCGTCACCACGCTGTATGCGGTTTCCATCTCAGCGGGCGTTACCCCGACAGATGAGTAGACGCTGTGGGCAGTCCCGCCCACTCCGTCGCTCTTCAGGATTTTCGTCCCACCCACATGACGTTGACGGCTTACTAGCGTCCACGTGTGTAGGGCGGCTGTATAAATACCCTCCCTTAGATCCCTTTGGTTACTAGCTTGCTAGGTTTTGCTACACCATATTTTTGCTGGATGTCAGAGGAGCCCTGTACGCCACTATCAGGTTACCTTACCTACCCCTATGTTTGGGTTGGCTGTCTTCGGTTTGGCCCTAATACTTATTTATTTTCTATCTATTTTTTACCTCGTTGTTTTTTTAGACTCCAGCTGGCCGCCTGCTTTGGTTTATATACCACATGCACACCTGATTCTGCACTTATTTTGCCTGGGAGGTCTCCTGCTGTCCCTGTCCCGTGTGTGCTGTAATGCCGCCACAGCTCCCCTGGCGGACATATCCTTTCGGCTATGGCTCCATACATTCCATATCTTTTTGCCTTAGATCCTATGTGAGTACTCTAGGTGGATATTCTTCCCACCCACACTGGTTATCCATTTATGAACTATTCATTAATTATGCTCTACCCGTTCTAGATAATTCAAGCATCCCGCCCCTGAAGAGTGCCCATAGACACGAAACGCGTCGGGCTAGTATGGATGCTACACATATTCTGGGCATTGGTATTTTTTATATGCTTTTTACCAGTTCCTCACATGTGTAACCTTTTCACTATAATTGTTAATATGCCTTCTGTACATATATTGTCATTGGATGCATCCATTTATCCATGCACACTAGCATGTGGCACCTGGCCAGGCATTGCTGAACCTGTTGCTGCGCTTATTGTATATGCACATATTACGTGTTTTCAATATAAAGTAATGTCCTCTATTTGAAATACATACGTTTTCATTTACATGTTTTTCTGTATGTTGATGTATGCTTGCATTTCCGTGAATAAATTTGTACTTTTATACTATCCCCACCTTGTCTGCAGCCTCGCTCAAAGTCCCAATTTTTTCCCTTTCTAGTTTTTCTCTTTCCTGAACCAGAGATGGAGGTGCTATACTCATACACCTCATTTAAAGTCCCACATGTCCCCCTTCCTATATTTCTAAAAAAAGGGTTGTGTCCCAACTTCCTTCTTTTGTACAGTTGCAGCTTCTACTTTAGGGATGTTGGAAGTGTACGTTGCTACGTCACTTGGCGAAGACTACAAACTTCCGGCCATCGTGAATTCAGTTTTTGCTCTTTTGGACAGTCTGGTATCTGTCCGAGGTTTGGTTTCTCTTTTGCAAGTTGTAGAAATGAAAATGGTTGGCACTGAACCAATTTTTAGTTTTCTTTTGACACCATCCATTTTAATGCAATCATTTTCAAAATGTGCTGAACAAATTCTAAAGTAATCACCACGCTGATCTGCAATTATTTGTGGAATTCCTCTATCACACTTGGTTCAAAGCTGGCATTGGTCAACCAACATTTGATCACATCTGCATCTTTTGGAATACTAAAAAATGGAAATATTAGAGTTTTTGGTAATTTTGTTTCCCACTCCCATGGACACAAGAGGAAATGATGCACTTAAGCATATCTATGTGAAAAAAGAGGTAAAATTAAAGATTGTCATACATATAAAATTCCATTGTTATTTGATGTGTTTTTAATGTTTATCATCCTATATGTTTTTTTTTGTGTTAAATCTAATAAATGATAATAAATAAGAAACATTACACTTTGTTTAAATAACAGTTTAATAGTTTAAATATCTCTTAATTTTAATAACTAATAATTAGTATTTTTAATTATATTTTATTAATATTTAAAATAAAATAAAACTGTATTTTATATTTTGTTAATGTATGTTGAATGTTACATGTTATCACAAATATATATCTAAAATTATATATTTTGATAAAATTATTAAAATTATATAAAATTAATTATTTTAAATTTTATAATAAATTTACAAAATACAGGCTAAAATATTATTATATATATACACATACACACGCACTAATAGAAAAAAATAACCAGTTGTATTAGTTATACATTTAGGGTTATTCACAGAGATTTTTTAACTTTTGACCAAATAATTATTTAGGTCTTCTTGATTTAAAAAAAAAAAATGATCATTATAAGCAATTTTAATAAATAATTACAAATTTAACATACTATTGTCCAAAAAAAAGTACTAACTTTGGTATTATTTAAAAAAAAATACACATATATTATATATATATATATATATATATATATATATATATATATACCACAGAGAGAGAGAGAGAGATGTAGAGAGAGAGAAAGAGATGTAGAGAGAGAGGTAGAGAAAGAGAGATAGAGCGAGAGAGAGATATAGAGAGCGAGAGATAGCAAGAGAGAGAGATAGCGAAAGAGAGATAGCGAGAGAGGGAGAGAGAGCAAGAGAGATCACACATATAAAATCATTTAAAGAATACAAACAAATTGCATGGTTTAGAAAATATCAAAACCAATTGTCGATAAGAGAGAGAGAGAAATAGATAGCGAGAGACAGAGAAATTGCAAGAGAGAGAGAGATAGCGAGAGATAGCGAGAGAGAGAAAGATAATGAGAGAGAGCGAGAGATAGAGAGAGAGATGTAGAGAGAGAGAGATGTAGAGAGAGAGAGAGAGAGAGAGATGTAGAGGGAAAAAGAGAGATGTAGAGAGAGATGTAGAGAGAGAGAGAGAGAGAAAAAGAGAGAGATGTAGAGAGAGAGATGTAGAGAGAAAGAGATATAGAGGTAGAGAGAGACCGATGTAGAGAGAGAGAGATGTAGAGAGAGAGAGATAGAGATAGATGTAGAGAGAGATGTAGAGAGAGAGAAATGTAGAGAGAGGGAGATGTAGAGAGAGAGAGAGAGAGAGAGAGATAGAGAGAGAGTAAGAGCGATGAAAAACGTGAGAGAGATGTAGAGAGAGAGATGTAGAAAGAGAGAGAGATGTAGAGAGAGAGATGTAGAGAGAGAGAGATGTAGAGAGAGAGAGAGATGTAGAGAGAGAGAGATAGAGAGATAGTGAGAGAGAGAAATTGCGAGAGAGAGATAGCGAGAGAGAGAGAGAGATAATGAGAGAGAGATAGCGAGCGAGAGAGAGAGATAGCGAGAGAGAGAGATAGAGAGAGAGATAGAGAGAGAGAAATTGTGAAAAATAGAGAGAGAGATAGTGAGAGAGAGATAGCAAGAGAGAGATAGCAAGAGAGAGAGAGGTAGCGAGAGAGATAGCGAGAGAGAGATAGAAAGAGAGAAATTGTGAACAATAGAGAGAGAGATAGTGAGAGAGAGATAGAGAGATAGATAGAAAGAGAGAGATAGAGAGAGATGTAAAGATAGAGAGATGTAGAGAGAGATGTAGAGAGAGAGATGTAGAGAGAGAGAGAGAGAGAGATGTAGAGCGAGAGAGATGTAGAGAGAGAGAGAGAGATGTAGAGAGAGAGAGAGATGTAGAGAGAGAGAGCGAGATGCAGAGAGAGAAAGAGATGTAGAGAGAGAGAGATGTAGAGAGAGAGATAGAGAGCGATGTAGAGAGAGATAGAGATGAAGAGAAAGAGATGTAGAGAGAGAGAAATGTAGAGAGAGGTAGCGAGAGGGATAGAGAGAGATAAATTACAAAAAAGAGAGAGATAGCAAGAGGGAGATAAAGAGAGTATGAGAGAGTACGAGAGAGAGAGATAGCGAGAGTAATGCCGCGTACACACGATCACTGTTTGTGATGAAAAAAAACAACGTTTTATGTAATGAAACAAAACAACGTTTTTCAAACTTCACTTTTTTTGAAGACATAAAACAACGTTTTGCCCACACACAGTGATTTTAAATGACGTTTTTGAAAACGTAGTTTTTTTCATCACAAAAAGTGATCATGTGTACGCGGCATAAGAGAAAGAGATAGCGAGAGATGCAGAGAGAGAGATGTAGATAGAGAAAGATGTAGAGAGATGTAGAGAGAGAGAGAGATGTAGGGAGAGAGAGATGTAGAGAGAGAGATGTAGAGAGAGAGATAGCGAGAGGGAGAGATGTAGAGAGAGATAGCGAGAGAGAAATAGCGAGAGATATACACAGTTACATAGTTACATAGTTAGTCAGGTTGAAAAAAGACACAAGTCCATCCAGTTCAACCACAAAAAAATAAACAAACAAGATAAAAAAAACACAGTACAATCCCATACACCCAACTCGATACCCACAGTTGATCCAGAGGAAGGCAAAAACCCCAGCAGAGCATGATCCAATTTGCTACAGCAGGGGAAAAAATTCCTTCCTGATCTCCCGAAAGGCAATCGGATTTACCCTGGATAAACTTTACCTACAAATCTTAGTACTTAGTTATATTACGTACATTTAGGAAAGTATCCAGACCTTTCTTAAAGCAATCTGCTGAGCTGGTCAGAACCACCTCTGGAAAGATTCTGTTCCACATTTTCACAGCTCTTAGGCCTCGTACACACGATCGGACATATCCGATGAAAACGGTCCGCGGACCATTTCCATCGGATATGTCCGATCGGGAGTTTGATCCGATGGCGTGTACACACCATCGGATCAAATTCCCCGCCGCCGGACGGCGCGGTGACGCGGCGGTGACGTTGACGCCGCCACGTCACCGCTACGTCACCGCACCAGGAAGTAAAACACTTCCGCGCATGCGCCGAATCCATTCGGCAGCGGCGCGGCCGCGGTGCGGGACGACATGTCTGCTGGTAAGTGTACTAACCAGCAGACATGTCGGGCGGACAGATTCCCACCGGATAGATTTCAAAGCTTGCTTTGAAATCTGTCGGGTGGAGAAATCTGTCCGCTAGCCCATACACACGAGCGGAGATGTCTGCTGAAACGGTCCATCGGACCGTTTTCAGCGGACATATCCCCTCATGTGTACGAGGCCTAACTGTGAAGAAACCTTTCCGTATTTGGAGATGAAATCTCTTTTCCTCTAGATGTAAAGAGTGCCCCATTGTCCTCAGTGTTGACCGTCAAGTGAATAACTCAACACCAAGTTCACTATATGGACCCCTTATATATTTGTACATGTAGATCATATCCCCCTTATTCTCCTCTTCTCAACAGTAAATACATTTAGTTATTCTAATCTTTCCCCATAGCTGAGCTCCTCCATGCCTCTTATCTGTTTGGTTGCCCTTCTCTGCACTTTCTCCAGTTCCCCAATATCCTTTTTGAGAACTGGTGCCCAAAACTGGACTGCATCTTCCAGATGAGGTCTTACTAATGATTTAGGAAATAAGGTATATACAATAGTATATATAACACCGCGCTGTTCAAATGACACAAATGTAAGCAGCCAACACTACAAAATAGATCAATTTTGGAAACATGAAAAACAAAGAAAAAGTGTAGCGCTAAAACCAAACAAGGACTACTAATTATGTAGCTCTTTTAACAATTAGAATGTCCATAATGTGAAAAAAAGTTCATAATGACAATCCGAAAACTTCTATTCACCACAGATAGTGATTCAATGGATAATGTGGTAAGTGTAAGAGGATCCGCCACCAATGAAATGAAACCTTTAGAGGCTTACCAGAAGATGGGGATCTGAATAAGCATATACTCATCAGATCTACAAAGCTTCAACAAATATCCTCGATCCAAGTGTATTTATAGATGTTAAGAACTCCTGGGATATCGTCATAGGTGAAGTGATGAATCCACGGGAAACATTTGATTGGTTGCAGATGAAAACAACTCGAGTGAAGTGATTACCATATGTGGTAATAATAGCCTGCACTCTGTACCCTGCACTCTGTATGATTTGTACATGGGCTTAATACAAGAAAGGACTTTGCTCGCTTTGGAAACTGCAGCTTGGCATTGCATGCCATTATTGAGCTTATGATCTACCAAAACCCCCAGATCCTTCTCCACTACGGATTCCCCCAGTTGTACTCCACCTAGTATGTATGACGCATGCAAAATCTTAGCCCCAAAGTGCATAACTTTACATTTATTAACATTAAACCTCATCTGCCACATAGTCGCCCAATTAGACAGAGCATTAAAGTCAGCTTTTAAATTGGTGACATCCTGTAAGGATAACGAGAGAGATATGTAGAGATAGATAGCAAGAGATAGATAGCGAGAGAGATAGTGAGAGAGAGATAGATAGCGAGAGAGAGAGAAATTGTGAGAGAGAGAGATAGCGAGAGATAGTGAGAGAGAGAGATAGTGAGTGAGAGATAGCGAGAGAGAAAGAGATAGTGAGAGAAAGATTTTTACTGGCACTTCGAGCAACTACAGACTTTTACGAACGTGGGGAAAAAGTGCCCTTTTTTACGAACTGTCCGTAAAAGAACGGACGGTTGGCAACACTGCAAGGTGGCGAAGGAAGGATGTTTAATGAGAGAGCGGATGTATAATGATGGAGGATAAGAGAATATGAGGGTGATTGAAGAGGGATGATGAGTAGTGATGACTGATGAGTGAGAGGGATGAAGATGGGATATAAAAATAAGGAGATAAAAGGGATAGAGAAGAGGTGGAGGAGAGAGGTAAGTGATGACGCATATAGATAATGAAAGAAAATTAAGAATTTAGGGCAGGAAGATTGAGAGGGAGAGTGGATGAGGGGTGATGTGGTCAGTTTGAAGGGGGGGGGGTATTTTTTTTGAGAGAGGAGGAGAAATATTGCACGGTGATAAACTATTTTTTTTTTCAAAGTAAATAGTTATTGAAGGAGAAAGATAAGGTTAAGGAGGAGGATGAGAATGAGGAAGAGTGTGAGGATGATGGTGTTGATGACATTGAGTGGAAGAGTGAGGATGATTGAGAAGGTGAGGGTGAGGGTGATGAATAGGGATGAGCTTAGAGTTCGAGTCAAACTCATGTTCGACTAGAACATTGCCTGTTCGCCTGTTCGGTGAACAACGAACAATTTGGGGTGTTTGCGGCAAATTCGAAAAGCCACGGAACACCCTGTTAAAGTCTATGGGAGAAATCTAAAGTACTAATTTTAAAGGCTAATAATCAAGTTATTGTCCTAAAAAGTGTTTGGGGACCTGGGTCCTGTCCCAGGGGACATGTATCAATGCAAAAAAAAGTTTTAAAAACGGCCGTTTTTTTAGGAGCAGTGAATTTAATAATGCTAAAAGTGAAACAATAAAAGTGAAATATTTCTTAAAATTTCGTACCATGGGGGGGTGTTAAGTATGCATGTGAAAAATCGCATGTTTCCAGTACATAGAACTGTCCCTGCACAAAGTGTAATTTCTGAAAGAAAAAAAGGCATTTAAAAGCGGACTTGCGGCTATAATGAATTGTCGGCTCCGGCAATTCAGAGAGAATTCATTCATTAAAAAAAAAAAGCATGGGGGCCCCCCCAAATTCAATTACCAGGCCCTTCAGGTCTGGTATGGATATTAAGGGAAACCCCGCCATTAATTAAAAAAAAAATATGTGGGGTTCCCTCCAAATATCCATTCCAGACCCTTCAGGTCTTGTGTGGATTTTAAGGGGAAGTCCACCCCAATTTTTTCTAAAGGGGGACGGGGTCACGTGACCGTGGCCCCGCCTCACAAATATAAGAAATGTCAAAGCTCCAGTCGCTCATTCGCCGGGCGGTGTCCGGCGGAGAGAAAAGGCCAGCGATGCTGCTCTGGATCCCAAACGATCTTCTCATTGCTGGACCGGAGAGGAGATCACTCATCGCTGGATACAGACAACATTGGAGCAAGGAGCCGGGACCGAGTGGATTACCACCGCTGGATTTTTTTTCTTTTTTTTATTAATAAAGGACTTTTTTCTACGGTGTCTGTGTGTGTTTTTTACAACTATTTACACTTCCTTCGTGAAATGGTAGGGGGCAGGATCTGGGGGTCCCTTTTGTTAAAGGGGTCTTCCAGATTCTGATAAGCCCCCCACCCGCAGAGCCCCACAAACACCAGGCAAGGGTTGTGGGGACGAGGCCCTTGTCCTCATCAACATGGGGACATCCTCCCCATGTTGAGGGCATGTGGCCTGGTACGGTTCAGGAGAGGGGGGCCACGCTCTGTCCCCCCCTCTTTTCTGCGGCCGGCCAGGTTAACATGCTCAGATAAGGGGTCTAGTGTGGATTTTTGGGGGAACTCCACGCCATTTAAAAAAAAATTGGGGTGGAGTTCACCTTTAAATTCCACACCAGACCTGAAGTCATGCAACCATTTAGTTATACCGATTGGTATTTGAAAAGAGATCTCACCAATTCACTGGGCAACCATAAGGTCCCTGGTTTATCCGACCCCTCTACCTTTCAACCACCATAGAACATCCACAGATTCCTGGATCTCTTTGACTTCCATGTCTCTCCTAAACTTACAGCTAATACCTCCCATAGTTATAATGGCTATGGCTAGGCCACTATATGAGATAGCCAGTCTTTAATATTCGTACTATGCTTCTGCTTCTGAAGGTATTATGGTATGAGTCATCACTTCTGTATGTATCACATTGCTTTGACATTGCTGTATAGGTAAATATGAATTACCTGTTCCACCCCCCTTACTCAGAACTTATCTACTTTGTTGAATTTAATACATATATATACAACTGCTTTAGAGCTGTTGTACCCTATATGATTGTACTGTGAAAATCCAATATTTTTTTTTCAAAAAGCTATTTTATTGTTTATATCTGCTTACACATTTCCAAATAAAAACAGGCATTCAATTAAACATCCATCCTACCCCATTGCCCCATCAAAGACGTCTATTACAATGAAACACATGTCGAGCAGAGGAAATTGCAGCAACATCAACACACCTGTTGGGGGTGTAGAACAGATGTTTAATTGAATGGCTGTTTTTATTTGGAAATTTGTAAGTAGATCTTAATAAAATTTATTTTAAACTCACAATAACATTGCACAGAAATGTTTCCCGTCTTCTTGTTACCATGGTCTACTTATTTGTATATATATTTTTTTCTAATTTCATGCACCTCGGGTCTATTTTAACTGTTTGGTGCCATGCAGGAACCCCCATAGGCTGGTAGGCACTCTTCATTTGCCCCTAGATTGGGAGGAGCTTCTGTGCCTCAGAGGTTGAAAGGTTGCTAACAATAGGCTTTTTTTCTCTTGCTGTTATGGACAGAAATATTTACATGGTTTTGTGTAATGATATAGATTGAATTATGACACACTGTGCTAGAAAAGCATGCCAATCTCATGCAAAAAAAGACTCCTTATGGACTACTTAAGGGGTCATGCCAAAAGAAAGTACCAACATTTAAGAATTATATAAAAAATTATTTTACATCTTTATTTTTACATTTCATGTACAACGTTTAAAAATTACAATAGAAAATATATAAAAAAAATATTAACATACAGTGTTATACATTACGAGTGACATAACAGCAAAAATGTATGACATAAATCAGATACTAATATACCTGCATCCCCTCTTAAAGCGTTTTGTGAAACAAAGTTCACTTCTTCAGGTAAATTGGTACGTTTCAAGGTGATAAATAATATCTGTAGAACATCCGGCACATTCGTGGAAGTCCCTAATGACTGGGGACTCATCACATAATGCCCCACACTCCCGAAGGGAAAACCAGCCGGGGGTGTAGGCAAAGACACTTAGCAAAGTTCACACTGGGGCGACTTGGGATCCGACTTGAAGTCGCCTCAAGTCGTCCCAAGTCGCGCTGTCCAGAAAAGCAATGTAAGTGAATGGTAGCCGTCTTAATACACACTACTGAAGTCGCTCCTACTTCAGAAGAGGTTCCTGTACTACTTCAATCCAACTTCTAGGTGATTTGTACCCATTGATTTCAATGGAAGTCATCTCAGAAGTCTGATCACTGTCTTAACTGAAGCAACTTTCCAGGAAGATAACATACATTTCTTAGGCAAACCCCTCCCTCCCCCTCCCTCTACCAGAGCTGATTGTTGTTTGATTGGCCACTGGAAAGTCTCCTGTCCTGGAGACGACTTCAAGTCGTGTTGTAAATCGCCCCAGATCGCCCTGTGGTTCATGCTCAAGTCGTGTTGGAGTTGCCTCTGAAAGTCGTGCTGGAAGTCGTGTCGCCCCAGTGTGAACCGACTCTTAGCGTGGGGAAGCCTGGATGCCAGTAAAATCATTAGACATGTGCTTTCGTTTTCGTTAGAATGCATTTTCGTCCGAAAATCGGGTATTTTCGTTATCGTTTTAACAAACGAAAACGAAAGCGCAAGAAACGAAAATCGAAAGATCCGACATAAAAAATGCTTTATTTTCGTTTTCGTTCAGATCCGACGATTTTCGATGCTTTGTCGAATTTCCGTCTTTCAATTTCACAAAGTCAATCGAAAAATCGTCGTTCTGAATACAGTGAATAGGTATATTCACTGCATTTAGAACGACGATTTTCGATGCATTGTCGAATTTCCGTCTTTCAATTTCACAAAGTCATCGAAAAATCGTCGTTCTAAATACAGTGAATAGGTATATTCACTGTATTCAGAACGACGATTTTCGATGCTTTGTCGAATTTCCGTCTTTCAATTTCGCAAAGTCATCGTAAAATCGTCGTTCTAAATACAGTGAATAGGTATATTCCCTGTATTCAGAACGACAATTTTCGATGCTTTGTCGAATTTACGTCGTAATTCGACAAAGTCATTGAAAATCGTCGTTTTCGGACGAAAACTTTCCCGACGAAAACGAAATAAATCAAAACGATTTTCGGGAGTAACTAAATAAATTTATTTTCTGGACGAAAAAACAAAACAAAATATTCCAGTCTGCACATGTCTAAAAATCATAACAAAAAGAAAAGAAACACAAAAACAAAGATAAAAATTAAAGCAACAAAAAACACAAACACACAAAACAAACATAGACACATAAAATAGGAACATATAACAAATGCCCTATAATAATCAAAACGGAAACAAAAACAAACAAAGAAAAATAAAAGATGCATAGAAATGTACTAGGGATTGCATCTCGCCTCTATCTGTGCACCTCAGCCCAGTTTTAAATATTTTTGCATTATTCTTCACAACCAAACTATACATATCATTGTCTCAAACTATTTAAGACTCCTGGAAACGAATGGCTGCAGCCAAGAGATCATTTAATAATTGGGCAGACACCCTCAAAGTCGGGCAAGCTTCTCTCCAGACTCTGCATGGGTTCCTTTTGACCCACCCACATTACGTCGCTAAGAGATCCCCACGGTACTGTTAACACCACACCACAAAAAAATAATAGAGCAATGCTTCAATACTATTCGGCCCTGTATGCCCCGGACTCTATTGATAAACAGGCAGCAAACACCTTCCTAGAAAACGTATTTATTTCCACGGTCACGCCCTCTCAATAAGAGGCCCTTAATGCACCCATTTCCATACAAGAGGTCTCGGACACCATTCGTAAGCTTACCCCATCCAAAACCCCGGGTCCCGACGGATTCACAAGTGAATTCTACAAGACCTTACAAAACTTAGTGGAACCCACCCTTCACAAGGTTTATAGTGGTGTGTGGTCTGGCGGTCCTTACCTTCCATCAGGGAACCAAGCCATTATCAAATTACTTTAAAAAAGGGTTGGAACCCCCTGGAGCCAGGTTCTTATAGACCCATCTCCCTACTGAACCTGGATGTCAAGATCCTATAAAAAATCGTCGCAAATAGGCTCTCTAACCTCATCCGCTCCCTGATACATCCAGCGCAATCTGGTTTTGTAAAAGGTAGAACAGCTACCCTAAATATATGCAAAGTTATGCTGGCCTTGGAACACACTAAACCACATCCAAACGATGATTTCGTCATCATAACATTAGATGCGGAAAAGGCCTTGTGAGCTTCGAGTGACTCTCCTTGTCCATGATGAAAATGGGCTTTTCAGGTCCTTTTCTGTCACCTCATTAACGCCATTTACACAACCCCCACTGCGAAATTAGTGGCCGCGGCCTACTCTCGGATGAATTTTGCCTTCACAAAGGAATTCGCCAGGGCTGCCCCTTATCCCCGCTCCTTTTCAATATTGCCTTGGAACCCCTATCCAGACACCTTACTCAGGTAGCACCCCTTCACGGTATACAAATTGGTGAGCATGACTTGCGCTCCTCTCTCTTTGCGGATGACGTCCTAATATTCTCAGCGGATCCCTCCTCTGACATGCCCACAATCAAACAGGTTTTTCATATATTCCGGTCCTGTTCAGGTCTCCGTATAAATTATGGCAAAAGTGAAATCCTTCCCTTAGGGACTCTGCATGCCCCCCCCCCCTGGATCCATCACTCCATTTTCTCTGTCGCTAAATCCCACATTACTTATCTTGGCATCAAAATTGGGAAAGTGCCCTCCTATTTGTATTATATAAACTCTCCCCCTCTGATTACTAAAATCTCACAGGAACTGGAAAACTGGTTGATCTCCCTCTCTCGCTTCTGGGAAGATGTTACCTTATAAAAATGGTCAGTTTTGCTAGACTATTATACCCAATGCAAACTATCCATCTGCTCCTCCGCCACTATGGGCCAGATTCTCAGCGGCGTTACGACGGAGTATCTCAGATACCCCGTCGTATCGCCGTTTTTTTTGTCTCGTATCTATGCGCGTGATGCTTAGCATCACTTTTGCATAGATACGCTTCTACATCCGACAAGTGTAAAACCATTACACTTGCGGATCGTAGTTGTAATGACAACTCCGGCCACTAGGTGGCCTTTACGTTGTTTTCGCATCCTCATATGCAAATGAGGTAGTACGCCGATTCTCGATTGCTTTTACGCCGCCCCGTCGTCGCGTACGTCGTTTTCGTTCGCGTAAGGTTACCCCAGCTTCTATGTGGAGTAACCTTACGAGGTCCCGTCGGATGCCATGTTAAGTATGGCGTCGGGTCAGCGTCGGCTTTTTCCGTCGCTTACGTCGTTTTACTAACTCGTTCGCGAATAGGGAGTTGCGTAAATGACGCTCACGTCGTTTTGACGTCGGTTTCAACGGCGCTTTCCGACGTGAGCTGGAGCATGCGCACTGGGCTTTTTCCCCGGCCGGCGCATGCGTAGTTCGTTCGAAGCGGGGGCGCGCTTAATTTAAATACAAGCCGCCCCATTTGAATTGCGCGGGTTTACGCTGCGCGATTTACGCGACGCAGGCGAAACCTACGGAGCAAGTGCTTTGAGAATAAAGCACTTGCTCTAGTACGATGCGGCGGCGTAGTGTAACTGGCTTACGCTACGCCGCCAAAATTCTTAGAGAATCTGGCCCAAAGACATCAAAATCATTAAATCAGCTGTTTCCAAATTTATATGGTGGGGCAGGAGACCACGCATAGCTTTAAAGAAATTTTTCTTCCCAGACGCAAGGGGGATGCTAGTCTACCGAATGTTAGAACTTATAATTTAGCATGTTTATTGAGAACTAGTTTAGATTGGATTTCGCAGTCATCACGATATTCAAACTATCCTTTGGAATCTGCTATAGCACATCCTTTCTTCCTAGTCGCCCTTCTACACTGCAAATGGAAGTCGGTTCCAGACTTGTATCAACACAACTTACTGCTGAGAGGCACGGTTATCGCCTGGAGAGAAATCAGGAAAAGCCTCAAGCTATCCCCCTTCATATCAAGACACCTACCAATTCAGGGGAACCCAAGTTTCCCCCCGGACTTGACCACAGGCCTTTCAAACTTTGGCAATTTTTTTGCCAATGCACAAACTATTTGAAGGCTACCTGCAATGAGGCATGAAAGCGTTTTTCGCCCAACTTCACCGACCAGCTTCTTTTAGAGGGATCCTACAAAATGTCGGCCATTTACAAACCTCTAGTACAAAAAACTACCCCCTCTCTAGCTTCCTCATCTGCAGCTAACTGGGGGAACGACTTAATTAGACAAAATGCTTCAGGGCTTCAATAAAGTTCAACGACTGACCCCTAGTGAAATTTGGAAAGAAACTAGGGTTGTCCCGATACCAATACCGGTATCGGGACCGATACCGAGTATTTGCCGGGGGGGGGGAGTATTCTATTTAGGTATCGGGGGTATTTGCGGGAGTACAAGTACTCCCGCAAATACCCCCGATACCTAAATAGAATACCTAAATAGAATACTCCCCCCCCCGGCCCCCCGCCGCCGCCAAAGCCGCCGCATCGAAAGGTTAAACGGGAACGTGCGGGAACATCACAGCTTTCATTTGAATAGCTGTAGTGTTCCCACGCATATAGACACTCCCCCTTGCTCGGGATTGGATGGGTGATCGTGATCTGTCCAATCCCGAGCAAGGGGAAGTGTCTATACGCGCGGGCAAAACAGCTATTCAAATGAATGCTGTGATGATCTACGTGCGGCGGTGGCGGCTTTCAGTGGCTGGGGGGACATGGCTGGAGGGACATGGCTAGAGGGACATGGCTGAAGGGACATGGCTGGAGGGACATGGCTAGAGGGACATGGCTGGAGGGACATGGCTGCATATGTGTGGGACATGGCTGGAGGGACATGGCTGCATATGTGGGGGACGTGGTTGGAGGGACATGGCTGGAGGGATATGGCTGGAGGGACATGGCTTCATATGTGGGGGACATGGCTGCATATGTGGGGGACATGGCTGGAGTGACATGGCTGCATATGTGGGGGACATGGCTGGAGGGACTTGGCTGCATATGTGGGGGACATGGCTGAAGGGACATGGCTACATATGTGGGGGACATGGCTGCATATGTGGGGGACATGGCTGGAGGGACATGGCTGGAGGGACATGGCTGCATATGTGGGAGACATGGCTGCATATGTGGGAGACATGGCTGCATTTGTGGGGGACATGGCTGCATATGTGGGGGGACATGGCTGCATATGTGGGGGACATGGCTGCATATGTGGGGGACATGGCTACATTTGGGGACACAATTAAAAAAAGTATCGGTGACTACTTGAAAAAAAGTATCGGTACTTGTACTCGGTCCTAAAAAAGTGGTATCGGGACAACCCTAAAAGAAACTCAACTGAAAATCCTCCACCGGGCTCACATACCATTTCTCCATTCCGCAACGGATCAAAATGGCTCGAACTGCTCCTTAGACCTTCTTTGACACATCGCTTCTGGGCATGCTCCTACATCTCTTCCTTCTGGGAACAGGTACCGGCCTACATTTTTGGAAATTACCCTGCTGAAACTGCCTAAAGAACCTCTGCTCCTCATCTTTGGATACTTGGACCCCCTACTGCTGCAATGGTCTTGTCAGACTAGTTCAACTTCCCCTGGTCTTCCACACCCTTCTCGTGCCCTAAAGCACTGGTCTCTAATCTGCCTTCTTGTTGCTCGAAGGGCTATTTTTAAAAATTGGACCTCTTCTCACTATCCTTTGGTTACCCAAGTACAACGTGAACTCCTTCTCCTCCTCCACAAAGACCGAGCCACCTCAGATTTTAAATGCAAAGCTTCCAAAGCTCGCTTCCTCTCCATTTGGGAACCCTTTATTCACTCATCATTATCCCCTGAGACTACGCACACTTTGGGCACTATTCCTTCTCCTTCTTCAAATCCCCTCCGCCATCTCACGGCGGAGAAGCAGCCTCCCATGATGATAAAACCACCATTATCAACTGACCAACCGCTGGCTTGGCTTGCTGTACTGACGCCATCACGCTGGTCCTATCGAGGAAGCCTGAACGAATATGAGCAGGAGAAGGACGATCAGCCGCCGGCTTTACTACAAACATTTGGACACACTGCTGTTTGACAACTTATTAAATGTGAGTGCACCAGCTTTTATTTTGCTACATTAAAATTATCTCTGGTATTATGCTATGGTCCTTTTTCTCTTCTGTTTTGTTAAACATCGAGCTACATTAGAGAACGCCATAGTGACAGTACAGAGGGTCAGGAGGGAGACCTTAAACCCCTGCGCCCAGAGTGACCCACACAGCGGTCAAGATACGGATACTGGTAAGGATACTACATCACCACTCCTGGGTGTTTTCTGCGGTGGATTAAGTTCATTCTATCCCCATCTTTCACACATGGATGATTAATTGGACTTTCTTTTGGGACTTTTTTTCTTTTTACCTTATTGGATATCATTGAAGGACTTTTTTTCACTATATGTATTCTCAGCACATTCACATTGCTCACGAGCTACATGGGTGCCTTTTTTTGTCATTCACATATATTTGATTATAGATGTTTATGTTAACCCTTTTGAGCCTGATCTGACCTTGATCTTGCTCTCTTAATCATTAGCGCCGTATCCCTCCCTTTTTCCAACCGCTGTATGTTACCTGAGCAGTCATTTTATCAACCCGGATACCGCTACTAATATACTAGGTGCCCACCCCCCTCTCCCCTCCCCTTGTAATTACTCTGTATCTTATATAGTTACCTTTTCTGTTGTAATCCTAGGAATCCTAGGACCTTACTACATTTTGAGATCCTTCCAGTTTGCCAGCTTACCGACGGTAATATCTGTTTGATGCTTGATACCTCAAGACTTGTATGTTTACTTTGCCCTTTTATGACTTGTATTATCTGGTACTTGGATAACACAACCCTACCCCATCTACTTTTATTGTTTTTATCTATACCATGTTGTTATGTCCACAACTACCTTTTCCTTTATTGTTTTTTTGCTTCATCTTTTTTTCTGTATGACCTTTTAAAATCAATACAAATTATTAAAAAAAAAAAAAAATGCATGATTACAGATAAATAAATAAAAAACACTGCAAACAGAGATCATTTTTTAACATTTTTTTATTAAGAGGGATTCACAAGTATGTGCAATTGTTGATTTTTTTTTTTAAAGGTATGACACAAAGTTAGAATGTGATAATGATATTGTGATCTTATACAGAAAAAAAACTATCTTGGTATATACAGTCAGAAACCCCATATTACCAATTGTTCAAAGGTGAAGAATTTCCTGTTTTATGTGCTTAAAATAATTAGATGATATAGCACTTGAGGAAGAAAAATAGATTGCCTTGCCAACAAAATGTCATTAGTACAAATGTGTAGCTTAATCACTTCAGCCTCATAAGAATTTATCCCCTTTCCTGACCAGAGCACTTTTTGTGATTTGGCACTGTGAAGGGGTTGTAAAGGTTTGTTTTTTATTTTATAAATAGGTTCCTTTAAGCTAGTGCATTGTTGGTTCACTTACCCTTTCCTTTGATTTCCCTTCTAAATGTTTGTTTTCTTTGTTTTCTTTGTCTGAATTTCTCACTTCCTGTTCCTCCTCAGTAAGCTGTTCAGTAAGCTGTTCTGGCTGACTAACCACCACTCGGATGATGGGGGCAAGCTTACTGATGAGAAACAGGAAGTGAGAAATTTAGACAAAGAAAAACAAAAACATTTAGAAGGGAAATCTAAGGAAAAGGTAAGTGAACCAACAATGCACTAGATTAAAGTAACCCATTTAGAAAAAAAAAAAAAAAACTTTTACAACCCATTTAACTGACAATAGCGTGGTCGTGTGACGTTGCACCCAAACAAAATTGACGTCCTTTGAGCTTTCTTTTGGTGGTATTTGATCACCTCTGTGGTTTGTATTGTTTTATAATAAATATCCCCAAAAAATACATTTAAAAAACAAAATTCTTTCTCAGTTTAGGCTAATATGTATTATTCTACATATTTTTGGTAAAAAAAATCACAATAAGCTTATATATTGATTGGTTTGCACAAAAGTTATAGCGTCTAAAAAATAGGGGATCGTTTTATGGCATTTTTATTATATATGTTTTATTAGTAATGGCAGCGATCTGCAATTTTTATCATGACTGAGACATTATGGTAGACACATTGGACACTTTTGACACTATTTTAAGACCATTGTCATTTATGTAGCGATCAATGCTATAAAAATGCACTGATTACTGTGTAAATGATACTGGCAAGGAAGGGATTAAACACTAGGGGGCAATCAAGGTGTTTAGTGTGTCCTATGGAGTGATTCTAACTGTGGAAGGATGAACTCACTACAGCATAACAGAGATCACTGCTCCCGATGACAGGGAGCAGTAGATCTCTGTCATGTTGCCTTGTTTACATAAACACGATCGCAGGCACGGTCACAGAGCACGCAGCGCGCGTGCCCACTATGCCGCGATTTAAAGGCGGCGTACAGGTATGCTGCTTTGAGCAGCTGTGCAGCCGAACCAAGTAAATATATATTCATAAGCAATGATTTGACTAGTTTTAATAGCAGTGTGAAGGTGTGTGAGGGTGCTGGGGTGTAAAATTAATTTTATTATAAATTAATGAAATTGGTATTCTAGTGATTAAATACCTTGGGAGATAGATTTATAGGGGTAGATTCACATAGAATTAGATTAGCTTAGAGCATCAGAAATACTCTACGCCGCCGTTTTTTACCTGGCTCTACGTGGAATCCCAGTAGATTTTGTCCTGTAAACTACGGCGGCGTAGTGTATTTCTCCCGGCGCAATCCATCTACGCGAGTAGGGGGCGTGAAGCATTTAAATTAGGCGCGTTCCCGCGGCGATCGAACTGCGCATGCTCCGTTCCGAAATTTCCCGCTGTGCATTGCGCGAAATCACGTTGTTACGTCATTTTTTTTGAGTAGCGTCGTTTACGGACATTCCTATTCCCGAACGAGTTACGTAAAAAAAATTAATAATAATTAAAATCGACGCGGGAACGACGGCCATACTTAACATGGGCTATGCACCGTTAGACCAGCAAATAGCTGGTCTAACAGTACGTAGCAAAAAAATGACGTAAGCGATTGCGAAGGCCGCTCGTATCTTCGTGGAGCGCCGTAAAAACTCATTTGCATATCCCGACGCATGAAAACGACACGGACTCCTCCCAGCGGCCGCAAAAAGATTGCATCGTAGATCCGAAGGCTTACGAAGACGTAAGCCTCTCGGATCGAAGCCCGAAGCCGCCGTATCATGGTTTGAGGATTCAAACTAGTGATACGGCGCGCAAAATTTGAAAGTACTTCTGTCTAACACCAGTTAGACAGGAGTTACGGGTCTATGAATCTGGCCCATGGTTTCCATGCTGCAAATCGATTTGTCAATGTGAAATGAAACTGTACTCTCTGCTGTTCTTGTGGATACTCAACTGTACTAGCAGACCAATGTTTGTAATGTATTTTCTGTATGTGTTTATATCTTCTAAAACAATAAAAATTATTGATATAAAAAAAAATACCTTGGGAGATAAAAATGAATGAAAAAACAATGGAAAATAAATTAACCACTTAAGACCCGGACCAAAATGCAGGTAAAGGACCTTGCCCCTTTTTGCGATTCGGCACTGCTTTGTTTAACTGACAATTGCGCGGTCGTGCGACGTGGCTCCCAAACAAAATTGGCGTCCTTTTTTCCCCACAAATAGAGCTTTCTTTTGGTGGTATTTGATCACATCTGCGGTTTTTATTTTTTGCGCTATTAACAAAAATAGAGCGACAATTTTAAAAAAAATGCAATATTTTTTACTTTTTGCTATAATAAATATCCCCCAAAAATATATAAAAAAACATTTTTTTTCCTCAGTTTAAGCCGATACGTATTCTTCTACGTATTTTTGGTAAAAAAAATCACAATAAGCGTTTATCGGTTGGTTTTCGAAAAATTTATAGCGTTTACAAAATAAGGGATAGTTTTATTGCATTTCTATTAATTATTTTTTTTTTACTACTAATAGCGGCGATCAGTGATTTTTTTCATGACTGCGACAATATGGCGGACACTTCGGACAATTTTGACCAATTTTTGGGACAATTGTCATTTTCACAGCAAAAAATGCATTTAAATTGCATTGTTTACTGTGGAAATGACAGTTGCAGTTTGGGAGTTAACCACAGGTGGCGCTGTAGGGGATGTGTGACCTAATGTGTGTGTTTACAACTGTAGGGGGGTGTGGCTGTAGGTGTGATGTCATCGATCGCGTCCCCCTATTACAGGGATGACGCGATCGATGCTGCGGCCACAGAGAAGCACGGGGAAGCCGTGTGTACACACGGCTCTCCCCGTTCTTCCGCTCCAGGGACGGATCGCCGCACTCCAGCGGCGATCGGGTCCACGAGTCCCGCGGTCCCGGTCCTGGAGCTTCGGACCGAGGCACGGGCGCGCGCCCGCGGGCGCGCGCCCGCGACCCACGGCTGGGTACTAAAATCAACGTATATATACGTTGATGTGCCCAGCCGTGCCATTCTGCCGACGTAAATGTGCAGTAGGCAGTCCTTAAGTGGTTAAAAAAAGAAAAATTATTGCAGTATCACTACATACTATAATTCACCAAATATAATAGGTGCACTCAAAATAATCTCAATCATAGGATAAATATAAAAGTGATAATTGTAGGACGCCGGCCCATACAACATGTGCAACGTGCAATTAATAGGAGAACAAAGTACTAATTGATTGGTGATTATCTGCCAGTGTTGAAATAGTTAAATTCACACAGTCCACAGAATAAAAACTGCTTGAACAAAGGTGTCTTGTCGCAGGATCCTTCACCACAAGACGTTGTCCAAACAAAACGTATGTCAGTCGGCCTAGCCTGGTCACGCTTGTGCTGCATGTTCCCTATCCCCGGCATCTGGTATCAGCGAGCAGCTGAAGGATCCGTCTAACAGCTGATACTCACAGGGTTCCCCACAGAAGTGTGACAAATCAATCTGATAAGCCTGCAGCCCCAGTGCCGGGAAGGGCAATTTTTATGTAAGTGGCCACTTGGCCCCTGTGTTATACTTTTAATATATTAAATTGGTTGCACTATGGAAGTCTTTTTCAGTTTTTTCATTGCATCCTGATCTTCTGAGAGGAATAACCAATACCTAGCAGCTGGGACGTTGGCATATGTATGCAGGCATTAACCTGCATAGGCCTTATTGACCATCTTTTTTATTAAAGAGGTCTGTTCCTTTTGGTAAGCGCAATCATTTTCTTTGAGCACGATTGGGTGAACATATCCACTGTGGTGAAGGATCCTGCGGCAAGACACCTTTGTTCAAGCAGTTTTGATTCTGTGGACTGTGTGAATTTAACTATTTCAACACTGGTAGATAATCACCAATCTATTAGGACTTTGTTCTGCTATTAATTGCACGTTGCACATGGTGTATGGGCCGGCGTCCTACAATTATCACTTTTATATTTATCCTATGATTGAGATTATTTTGAGTGCACCTATTATATTTGGCAAATTATAGTGTAGTGATACTGCAATCATTTTTCTATTTTTTTATTTATTTTCCATTGTTTTTTCATTCATTTTTTATCTCCCAAGGTATTTAATCACTAGAATACCAATTTCATTAATTTACAATTAAATTAATTTTCCACCCCAGCGCCCTCACACACCTCCACACCACTTGTATTATTAGTCTATCACTATAATAAACTGAGGAGCAGCTCTAAAAAATTGATTCACAACTACTGGAACTTAGTTATTAATTAATTTATACTTTTGGCGCGAAAATACATCTTTACCATAGTTTTAATAGCAGCCTTGGTATATAATAAATTAACTAACATTTTAATTTTAAATGCTCATCTGGATATGGACTGGGATTTTTTAATGATATTTTGCCTTTATACATGATCTATTTTAAATCCTGATCCTGTCTGGAGATTTACAAGCCACTAATGCTAATAAAAAAACATATTTGATTTTAAAGCAACATTTAAAAATTCCCAAATGTGTTAGTCTCCTCCATTTGGGAAATTTGGCTACTTTTAAACTTTAACTAGACTGGAAGATTCCATAAATAATTTTTATTGAACAGTTTACAGCCTGCTACAAAACTAACATATCTATCCACTTCCTTCGTATCAGCACAGATGTGCTTATTAGAACCCAAGGATTTTTTTTAAATAATGTTTTTATTTAGTTAATTTTTAACAATATTATAAACATGTCACAAAATAATGTAACACGGACAGTATGTGTAAGCAAATCATACTCAGGATGTGCAAAAGCTGAATATGATGCTATACTAATCAAACAGTCATTTTTGGACTGTGGAAAAATAAACAGTTAAACATAAAACTTACACACATAAATTATCATTAGGTTAGACATTAGTGATAATATACTCAAATAACATTTTGCTGGAGGTACTGAAGTCCTCCCCCAAAAGAAGTGAGGGTGAAACTGAGGATACTCAAGTCCCGACAGTCTGCGCAGTAATAGCATAGAGTGTCATGTGGATGAAAGAGAAAAGGGAAGCAGAAGTAGATGGAAGAAGGGAGGGGAGAGAAACTTGGTAGAGTATAACCTGTATAATCTAAATAGAATAGAAGGTAGGGAAGATAATGAGAAGAAAAGAGTATAGCTAACTAAATACTTCTAATGCCTCGTACACACGATCAGTTTTCCAGACAAGAAAAGTGTGATGTGAGCTTTTTGTCAGGAATTCCAATGTATGCTCCATCACACTTTTCCTGTGAGAATTCCTGCCAAGAAAAGATTGAGAGCAGGATCTCAATTTTCGTGACAGGAGAAATTCCTATCGGGAATCGCGGTCATCTGTATGCAATTATGACACAAAAAAACTACCTATTGAACTTCATTGATCTCGGTTCGTCGTACGTGTTGTACTTCACCGCGTTCTTGACGTTCGGAATTTCAGACAAGATTTGTGTGACCATGTGTATGCAAGTTTCAGCCGTTTTCCTGCTGAAAAAAAACACAGTTTTTCTGTCGGACCAACTGATCTTGTGTGCAGGGCATAAGCCTTCTGGTCCATGAATTTGCCTGGGGTCTAGGCAACATTCACTAAATTGGCATTGAGCCTGGAGCTGAGTAAGGAAAGACAGCCCTAATTGGTAGGGATTGAACGGAAAGAGAGAATGGTAGAAGGGGGGGGGGGTGCATTGGAAAATAAATAAATAATAGGGAATACCTCCAGGTTTTTGCATGGGTAAATGTTGGCCCTGAGTGTAGTATATAGGTTCCTTCAATGCATTCCATGTACAGTTAAATTGTTGCAAGTTTGTAATGGATAATAAACTCCATCTCAACAATGTAATCCATTGGATCTATCCAGTCTTTCATAGAAGGCACTGTAGGTGACCTCCAGAATCAGGGAATCAAGCTGCATACTGCATTAATGAGCTGCATTCATGAGATGAACAGTAAGTGTTTGGCTAGCAAAGGGGGTTGCTCTTTATCAGTGTGTAGCAGGTACAGGTAAGGGGAGAATGGGTCTTGGGAATCGATTATTAGCCTTGTAAAATTGTGTCATTTTCCCAAAAACTTTTGTAGAAGTTTGCAGTGACAGAATATATGACTTGGGGGGGGATTTACTAAAACTGGTATACACAGAATCTGGTGCTGCTGTGCATAGTAACCAATCAGCTTCTAAGTTTTATTGTCAAAGCTTAATTGAACAAGGTGAAGTTAGAAGCTGATTGGTTACTATGCATAACTGCACCAGGCTCTGTGTGCACCAGTTTTAGCAAATCTCCCCTTCAGAGCACTTTTTTCAGCGTTGCATCTCCAGATGGTTGAAGAAATGTTATTTTTTTGCAACTGTGAGGGGGTGCTGTACCAAAAAGACAAAATTAGCTCTGGTGAACGAGTTGGCAAATAGTCTGCCATTGCTTATCAGTGAGGGAAAGCTTTAGCTCTCTTTCCCATTTTTTAATTGCTATTCATCATCATTGGGGAGGTTCTATAAAGTGGAATAGACCTAGGAAATCAAGTGAGTCTTGGGACCTTTTTATCAAAAATCAAGAGAGGATGTACATAGGTAGTTTTTGTATTGTGTCTGAGTTAAAAAAATAAAAAAATAATCTGTAGGCAGATCCACATTTGTAAGTGTAAAGAAATGGGTTTGTGGCGCACGAGCAACTCAAGCATACAGCCTAAACTGAAGTCAACATAAAAGGAAAGTCACTATGGGTCCATATAGTAACAAAAGGTTCATATAATATCCGGACAGTCCAGTTACAAAAATATGATGAGTAGGATAAGGAGACTTAGCGGCAGCACCTGAAGCAGAAGCGAGCCTCTGTAGGAATCAGGAAACACAAGAGAAAGATGCGCCAATCTAAGTGCAGTATGTCAGCATTTATTAAATAATAGGTAAAAGACAAAAAAGTAACTACTCACAAAACATGGAATAATAAAGGCCTTGATGTAGCTATAAATCCGGGGTCACCATTATGGTTCTCGTCCAGGGCTGTAAGCCGCAGATGTTGTTGTTGTGCTATTTCGTCAGATCTGACGAAACAGCTGATGCTGTGAAACATGTAATCCGATTGGCTGGCTGGGACCCCTGCGTCACTTCCGGTGCGACGACGATACACCGCACTCCATGGTGGAACGCACGCTGCATCTGATGGTTCTTCCTGGTCTCCGCGTCTGTACAACAACATCTGCGGCTTACAGCCCTGGACGAGGATTCTTTTCAGAGAATCATAATGGTGTCCCCGGATTTATAGCTACATCAAGGAATTTATTACTCCATGTTTTGTGAGTAGTTACTTTATTGTCTTTTACCTATTATTTAATAAATGCTGACATACTGCACTTAGATTGGCGCATTTTTCTCTTGTGTTTCCACATTTGTAAGTGGTTAATGTTTGCCAAATTCTGACAATCATGGTAAATCCAAGGATCACATTTTAGTGATTATGCAGGGTTACACTCTGCCTTCATAAAGGGAAAATGCATATTACCAAACTGTTGGCCATTTGGGTGACTTTAATTCCTTTAAAAAAAAATACGTTTTGTATACTGTATAAGGAAGGTGGTGAAAATTGCAAGTTTGATGGCACTGTCCTTCCAGTCATTGCAGCAACAGGTACTTTTTTTGTAGCCATCACATGTCAAGTGTGACAGTGAAATTTGGAGCCCTCTTGTAAATGCTAAGTCAGCCTGAGGCAACACATGTACTGAAAGCTTAGTACATGTGTCTACCTGTGTTATGTATGAGTATGTACTGTTTTTTTTATTTTTATCTGCTGAATCTAGGGGGGGGGGGTTCTAAGTCCATTTTATAACATAATTTTTATTTTATTTTTAAATACACTGTTTCTCTGCAGGCATAATTTTAAATTAAATGTTGGAATTCAGTTCACCCAACCATGTTATACACAAGATTTTAGAAGGTGGTTATACAAAGGAATATTCTATGCTGTTACTATGTTTTGGGGAATCCAGTTAAACTGGTTGGGCCAGATTCACGTACATCTGCGCATTATTGGACCGGCGTAGAGCACCGCCTTTACGTTAGACTGGCGCAATGTAGCGGCGCAATCACCCTATTCTCGTCGGTTTTACGTAGAAATTTGCGCCTGCGCAATGTTATTTCAGAGGCGCAAGGCGGAGTAATACAAATTGGGAAGGACGTGGGCGTTTTACATTGAAATGAGCCGTGACCCCATGCAAATGAAGGGCTGGCCGGCTCGCGCATGCACGCTTGAAGCAGACCATGGTCAGCACCTCTGTGCGCATGCTCACAACTCGGGAACGGCGCAATCAGTGAAATTGGAAGTGGAATAGGGCAAATTAGCGAACTACGTAAACAGCATAAATAGATAGAGACAAACGCACTTCCTTTGAAAAAGTACATCCCTTTGTATCCCTCCCTATACAGCAAGGTGCTTTTGTTCTGTTGTTTATTAGCGTTTGTTTGTTTGTTTGTGACGTGTCTTTGAGATATTTGGGGACTGTTTTGCAGAGTGATTTTTGTCTTTTATGTGTTTTCTTTGTTGTTATTTTGTTGAAATTATATTTTTGCTGGGCAATTTTTTTTTTGGTTCTGTTTGTGTATGATTTGGGAATGTGGGGGTGACATTCCTGCCGGAAAAGGGGTGTCACCCTCATTTGTGTTGGAAAAGTGATCCCCAGGTCCGTGTGAATGGTGTATGAATGTACAGTGACATAATTGGAGCCGTGGCATGGCGTTGCAACTCACAAGTCATGCATGGTGGGCTTGTGCCAATCCAATGTGATGAGGATGTGATGTGTCTGTGCTAGGGACCACAGTGGTGTGCATGCATGCATTCTCATTGTGCCATGATTAATGTGTGTGTTTAACGTGCAAAGATGCCTAATGTGAGCTGTCTCCTGGCTGCTCTTCCCTCAGAAGACGGGGTAGCCTTGGTTAGGGGGGTTCCGTATAGGAGTCATGAGATGGGGTCCCAGTGCATATGCAGAGTCACCCTGAAGGGATAAGACAGGAGGATGTTAGTAGTGCATGTGCCCCTTGTGATTTCAGCATCATGGGGGGGACAGTCATGCCTGCCACCCATGTCACTCACCAACCAGCCAGCTGTCCCCATACATGTTCTGTTCGAAATCTGTGGGGATGGGGCTATGATTGTATATGTAGCTGTCATGGGTGTCATGGGTGGTGTCATGTGTTGGGCTGGTGTTGGGCTCCTGCAGGGTTGTGGTTAATTCCAGGATGGCATGAGGGGTGAATCTGAAGATGCGAGACACCTCAGAAACACTCATGCCAAAGATGTCTATGCGTGTGTGATATATCAAGTGAAGAGTGAGGGGCTTGTATCAGATTAGATTATTATATCCATCAAGGTTTAAAAGGGCTATTGAAAGAGAGTGAGACCGTGTTTGTAATTTGTATGTATGTTATGTATTGATGTATATATGTATGTATATTTTTTGTAAAAATGTTTCTTAAAGCAAAGAATTTTTTTTTGTAAAAAAAAAAAAATCCTCTCCCGTGCCCTCCTCCTTCTTTGCTCATCTAAAGTCAGTAGTATAGCTATGAGCATGGCATGTTGGCATACAGATTGTTGGGCAACACGTGTGACTGCTCTGCTCCTCACTAACGGTGTTGCTTTCTCTGACATGTAGACGAATTGTCTAATTTTAGACCACCTTTTATATGGTCTAATTTTAGACAGGCCGTGCAGCTGTTGCGCACAGCGCGTAGCCTGCGCTGCACCAACGTTCTTTTGTGGATCCCCGTAACTCCCTCATTAGCATATTTGAATAGCAAATCAATGGTGTGTCTAGCGCAGTTTTGCGCGGACGGATGCGCCTGTCTATCGAAATTCCGCTGGACAAAAAAAAGTAGATTTCTTGCGTATCTCGTTTTGGGGATGCGGAGTATCTAAACGCATGCGCAAATTTAGACTTATGCCGCGCATCTCCTGTTACGCCGGCGTAATCGCTCTGTGAATCTGGCCCGTTGTCTTTAAAAATATCTGATGAGACTGGTTATATTAATGTCAGACAATTGGTTATGAAATGTATTCTAGTCTGTTGTTCTGATGTTCCTCACTGTAATCATATGCAAATAATACCCAATAAAATCACTAAATGTGTCTGTGCGTGAAATATTTTATATATTTTATATGAAAAAAATTACTAAATGTAATTTAATGTAATGTAACTCAATAAAATGTACCACACTTAAATGCAAAAAAAAACTTCTATTAAATGCCTCATTATACTCTTAAACCATATATCAAAAATAAAATATGAAATATTAAAATGCATGACAAAGGTAAAGCCGACTCTGGGAATAAGATACAATCTACACTTGCAGTACAACCCTAAACTACAAAGGGTTAAATACTTATCGAGTCTAGGGTTGCAGGGATAAGGTGTATTATTTACAACAGTATTGTTCTCTTGTGCCCAAATCTTTGCATTGTACATGAGAAGGTGAGCATGTATACAATGCACCATAGAGAAGAAGTTGTGGGGAACCAATCACGTAGCTGGAGGGGCCCTGCTGGAAGTAAGTATTACTCCTTAGGCCTCGTACACACAACCGAGAAATTTGTCGTAAAAGACACATCGTTTTCCTCGACAAGTTCCTTATTAGGCTTGTCGAGAAACTTGACAAGCTTTCTTTGCGTACACACAGTCAAGACCAAATCTCCTTGTTCTCAAATGTGGTGACGTACAACACATTTGACGGCAGGCGAAGTTCGTTCCACTGGCACAACCCTTGGGGCTGCTTTTGCTAATCTCATATTACTGTGTGTTAAGTAAAAGTTTGGTAAGAGACGATTTACACTTTTCAGTCTGTTACAGTGTGACAAATGCGCTATCTCTATTACAAACGCTACTTTTACCGAAGGTGAGCTCCCGTCTCACACTTTATTGTGAGCATGTGCAGGTTTCTAAGCATACGCACGAACATGTTTCTCATCGAAAACCAGCCTGGCGAGGAACACGCGAAGGAAATTGAGACTCCCGACGAGGAAAAAGGGAACTTGTCGTTTTTTTTTCTCGTCGAGTTTGACGTCAGTTTTCTTGATGAAAAGCATACACACAACCGGTTTCCTCGGCAAAAAAGCTATGCCACCAAGTTTCTTGATGGATTCTGTCAAGGAAAACGGTCATGTGTACGAGGCCTTACTCATGCAACCCTAAACTAAATGAATATTTAATGTATCCCCTGCATGGGAACATGTTCCCTAATTTCTGGAGTGCAGCTTTAAATAGTAATTATGAAGCTTCACATGAGAAAAGGGATACTCACGATGCCATGATATAGACCCTCCTGCTATCTACATTTTACATTTGGATTTAGCAGTAATAGATGGATGGCCACACAACCCTTTTTCTGCATTGATTTTTACCATTTGTGTAATCTAATTCTTGTTTATGTTTATGTGTTTATCTGTGTACACCACCTTCCTTTTCCTTTTTCCAGCTTTTACATATCTGATTAGGCCCCCTTTTATGTACTTAGTATATTTTTAAGCATCTTTACACTCCACCCACTCCTTCTACATAAAATACTGAATTATTTAATTACTTTGTGACTCCACCCTTTGTCCTTTCTGCTTTTAACAGTTTGTTTTCTCTCTGCCCTTTTTGTGATCTCTTTCCATCTGCTCTTACTTATTTCCCTCTAGTTGCCATTTTTCATACCTGTCATAATGCATTTATCCCTTAGGAGCTTCTGCTCAGCTTCAGGGCAAACTCATAATGCAAGGAGATTTGAGCCATTAGAATGCCAAAGCTATATGATCTTAGGCCACTTCACATATAGAATTTTAGAAGTCCTTCTAGCGCAAAGGCTGGATAACATGTTGACTCCTCATGTGAAGAGAACAGAACATGGCAATTACTTGAATTACATAACCTGAAAATGAAAGGGAAAAAATAAATGGCACAATTGTTCATTCGAAGTGTATGTCAGGGATAAAAAACATATTCAGCGCATCATTATACTGTACACACATGTCCCCAGGTTCCCCTTCAAAGTGCTGAAAGTACAGAAAAATACTTGTTGATCTGCCAGAAAGCCAAAGTGCTCCTAACTTGATCAGCTAACACTGTCATCAGCTGTGCTGTTTGGACAACATAAATCTTCCTATTCCCCACTCAATGTGCATACATTGATTTCTTTACCAGAAAAAGAATGCTGCTGTCTGAACTACCAAGAACCTGCAAAAACACTTGCAGACTGCCTAACTAGAAATTTACTTCATAGCCTGGGGTTATAATTGCAGCTAAACTTTTCTGCAGCCACTGCTTTTTCTCCTAAAAGTGACCTGAGTGGCTGATTGGATGCTGGATTACTTTTAGAAGCAGTGGGATAAAACAATTTAACAAATATTTAATGCACACCGGAAGTGAAGTGGGAATATGAGCTTGTCGCTCGTGGATTATATGCTGTATGCTACTTTTAGTTTTAACTAGTAAACTTACCGAATGGTACTACACTATTTGGGAATCCCTTTCTTCTAAATGCTATATAGGTTAGTCTGGGAAGGATTCCTAGACCACAAGATTATCCTAGAAGAGCCAACATCTACTTTAGGGAGTCACCGGGCTAATGAGAGGACCCATAGGGGGAGCAGACATTTTCGGTCTGAGCGAACCATCAACTGAGCTAACCATAGGAGGGCTAATTAGCCATTGGAGTTTCACCAAGATTATCTGCATATGCTGTAAGGTGAGAGGCCAATCAGCACAGAGGTGTTACTGCACTGAAAGAAGAGACACTTGTCACGCCTTGCTTTGTTTATATTTGCATGTTTTATTATTTAGCACTTTTGATATTATTCATATTGGACTGATTCAAGGAATTTTGTCACATTGATTATTTATTGAGTCAGGTTGTTTTATGTTCACTATGAGCACTCTGTTTTTTCTGTCATTTAGGATTTTTTATGTTGTGTTAGGACAGTCACCATACCTTCTTATCTGTGCATTAATATTTGTGATATTGTTTTATCATGTATGTATATATTGTAGGTACTTATGCACTCTACATGACATTGTTCTACACCTTTAGCCTCCCTGGCGGTATGATTCTGTCTGGAATTACGTACCAAAAGCGGTACAATTATTTGCATGGAAATTTGGCATTTTATACTGTAGGCCTGCAATTCTTAGGAAAAACTTGCTTAAATCTGTCCAAACAAGACATCCCGGGTATGATAATGTTTGAAAAACAAAATCATAATTTTTTATATAATAAAAAAACTATAAATAATTATAACAAATTATAATGTAATTATAATACAAAATATTCAATAATGTAATCAACTCAAAAACACTGAAATTTGCTCAGTTGCAGAATTGTCGCTGTCATTATATATATATATATATTTTTTTATGACGAATTTCCCCACAAATCGCTATCGCTCAATTCTGCAAGTGATTAAAATTTATTATCGCTGTTTTCTAGCTGATCTAAAACCATTTTTGACATAAAGGGACACTTTTGGTTGCTATGGGCAATCTACAGTTTCCAGGCAGAAAGAACACTTTTTATTTTATAAAAGAACATGTAGGGCACTGGACAGACCACTAGGGACAAGGGGGGTGTGTATTTTTTACATACAGTACTATAAGATTACAGTATACTGTATGTAAAGTGTTTGTTTACTTTTTTGAATTTGGCGCCGTTCTCCGCTTCCGTGTGTCGTAACGTCGCAGGAAACGGAGATCGGCGGCACACGGGGACGCTGTGTGAATCGAGCGAGAACCCGCTCGCTCACACAGCGTGGATGCATCGCTGGATCCAGGAAGAAGGTAAGCCAGCGCGCGCTGCAGGCTCTGCATGGCTACCCCAAGCGTGACTCGGGGATACTGTTCTTAGCAGAAAAAACCCACCCCGAGTCACGCTCGGGGATACCGCCAGGGAGGTTAGGTGTGTTTTTTCCATCTTTCCACATCAAATTTACCTCTAAGGCCGCGTACACAGGATCGAACATGTCCGCTGAAACTGGTCCGCAGAGACCAGTTTCAGCGGACATTTTCGATCGTGTGTACAGCCTATCGGACCGTTTTCCAGTGCACAAAAGTTTCCAAACATGCTTAGAAACCTGTCCGCTGGAAACCTGTCCGTCGGACATGTTCGATGGTTAGTACACGAAATCATCGGACCAAAATCCTGCACATGCTCAGAATCAAGTCGACGCATGCTTGTAAGCATTGAACTTCGTTTTTTCATCACGCCATTGTGTTCCAAGTCACCGCGTTCTGATCCGAGGGGATTTTGGTCCGATGGTGTGTACGCACATCAGACCATTTCAGCCTGGTCCGATGAAAAAAGTCAGTCGGACATGTTTCATCGGACATGTCTGCTCGTGTGTATGCGGCCTAATAGCGCAGCACCACACATTTTAATCTTACTTTACATTGGGTACAGATTTAGCTTATCAGTGTTTGCGGCTGTTATTTCTTTACTTACATATAGTGATCTTTTATATTTTTTCATGTTGTTTATTGGTTGTTAGGGATACCATCGGCCACTCGCTCCTTAAAGTGGTTAGCCTATATTAACCACTTGCCGACCACCACACACACATAAACGTGGGCAGAAGGGCTTGTACAGGCAAATGAGCGTACCTGTACATCAGCGCATGCATGCCACGTTAGTGTGCCAGTGGGTCCTGCAAACTAGATGTTCGCTGGCGGCCCGCGATCGTGAGATCGTGAGATGAAGAGGCAAAATGGGGAGATGCAATGTAAATTTAAACAAGGCATTTTCCTGTTCTGCCTAATGACATGACAGGAATCTACTGCTTCCTGTCATCGGGAGCAGTGATCGCTGTTATGTTAGTAGTAGCCCATCCCCCCACAGTTTTAATCACTACCTAGGACACACTTAACCCCTTGATTAATTAAAATATTGTTAAAATTGTAATTTGCATTTTCAGAGCAAGTTAAAGCGGAGCTCCAGCCGCGATTTTTTTTTTTTTTTAAAGTCAGCAGCTACTAACAGTGTAGCTGCTGACTTTAAATAAGGACACTTACCTTGTCCTACTTGCCCGCACTGATGGGCCCCCCGATGCCGGTCCCACGATCGCTCCGGGTCCCACGCCGCCATTCACACTATGGGAAACAGGCAGTGAAGCCGTACGGCTTCACTGCCCATTTCCTACTGCGCCTGCGTGAGTCTCACGCTGGCTTGTGAATGGGCGCGCCAGAAAGCAGCACGCCCCATTCACAAGCAGAAGGACAAGAAGAAAAGGCACCGCGGAGTGGAAGAGGCAGATTACGGACTTCCGCATAGCAACAGGTATTTCGGGTGAGTATTTATTTATTTATTTTTTCAGGTTTTTATTTTTTTATTTTTTTAAACAACATGGGAAAATGTTGTTTTCCTGGGTGGAGCTCCGCTTTAATATACGAAAGTAAGCCAATGCCTAGTTGTCCAATAAATATAGCAAAGCACTATTTTAAGGCTTCATGTACATCCAGCCTTCTTTGACCATCAGCAAATCTAGGGCAAAATAATGCCACAATTGTACCATAATTTTGCCAAGTTTTGCGGCGAGTGGTCAGAACATTCCTATCCTGAATTTGATTCTTCCACATTCAGAATGGGGAAGTTGAGGGAGGGTTAAACTCCCCTAACTGCAGCAGCTCCTAAGCTCTGCTAGAAGCCTATGTGTACATGGACACATAGGCTTTTATGGAGTTAAGTTTAGGAGCTTTGGCAAAACATGCCAAAAGCTCCTAAACTCAAGTTCAGAAGCTATTGTGTACATGAAGCCTTACTGTTGAAACCTTGAAAACCTTGAAAAAACACAATATGCTCCCATAATTAGTTTTTCATGAAAGCAGAAAAATATGTACGATACGCTTGCTTGATCTTATTCAATTCTGGAGTATTATCCATCAAGAACTTTGTAAGTGCCACACACATACCGTACAGTATATAGGGATTTTTAACTTTTAGTGAAAACATCTTTGATCTAGAGATAATTAAAGAGCCTTTCAACTCAAAACTGTTATTTCAGTTTTTACGAAATACTGGAGAGGTAAACCAATGACACTTTTTTACCTCTCTGTGACCCTTTTGGTAAGATATCTTTGCTTGAAGTCCTAAGTCTGCATGCCTGCTGTAAATTCCTATTTTATGAAGAAGGGAAGTACTGGAACATATGACAGCAGGTTGAAATGTCAAAAACTCCCACGTGGCCAGGAACAGAGCCAGAAGTTATGTCAGGTAAAACCCTTATGGTTGAAGTATCTTTGACAAATAAGTAATTTGCGTCTCTCTACTTAGGCACATTGTACACCTTGAAGTACACAGTGGATAGAACATGCCTTCTCACTGCTATAATCATTCAGCAAAATGGGGAACTTACTAGTTACACAACCAAAGTGGACATTCTATAAATATATTGTGCATATCTAAGAGCGGGAAACATATTGTTGAGTGGTTACAGTTAAATATATACAGAGCTTTTTTTCTCAGAAAATAGGTGCAGGAACTCAACCACGACCCGTTCAGATTTCACAAACAGTAGAAGGGTCTTAAAGGGGCATTAAATACCAGAATTGCATTACATACAGTGTGCAGAGTTCAGGGGGTTACAAAGCAGTCACTTGTAAACACAGAAACCAGACTTCTGTGTTCACAAGTGATTGTGGTGAGCGGGCACCAAAGGGTCTGAGCCAAAGGTGGTGGAACTGAGTTCCCCCAAGTTCCCCCAGAAAAAAAGCCCTGAATATATAAGTAAAGTGTTCATTGAACATCCCCATAGGTATGTTCTTTAGAATTGTATGCATTACAGAATATTGCATTAAGTAATGTGTATATTAAGAATCTACAAAAAAAACTATAATGTGGCAATTTCTCATTTACATTTGAAAGATGAATGTTCCCCTACAAAGAAGTAGATCCAAATATGCCTGCATATCGTTCTGTTAAAATTAGGCAGCATGACTATAGGTATTTATCATTAGAGCTTTTGCATACAGCAGCATATTAAATTGTTTGTGTGTACTAGTCATGATCAAAGCATGCATGTATGTGCTGGAAAACTGTGGTAACCCACTAAACATTTTGGTTTCTATACCTTTAGTGATGGTTTATAGTCACCTTTTTTGATGTCCATGTATGGTTCTTACATGAAAAGCAAATGAGAAATGGCTAAATTATATACACTAATAAAACCCTAAAATAGTAATGAAAATTCTATTTTGATTCTAGTTACACCACTTAGCTAGTGTATACTCAGATTCTGGAGCATGTACTGCTTAGCAAACCACATTTGTTAGCAAGTTATCATGTCTTAAGTTGAATCGTATGAATCTCTGCAACCATCTCATGTGTGTGAGTACACTTTGGTTGTTCACTCAGGTTTGCGGACACATAAACATAACCTTAGTAAATCAAGCCTATTGTTTTAAACCTTATGAGAGGCATTGTCATATATGTAGAAGACTTAATATTTGAGTTCTTTCTAAAGGAGTCTACAGTCTGCCACTCCATTAATGAATGATTATGTGCAATAATGTATACCCTGACTTTCAGTAAAGGTAAATACAATGTTGATTATATAAATTTCAGTACAGAAATAAACACTTTAATATATGTATCTCCAGATTTTCCAAGAAGCTCTATTGTATTTGTTGTATGTGGTGACTGGCATTAAATATAACCCATAAACAATATTTGGCTTATTTATTTAGGTAGTGCAAAATGATGATGTACAATGTGTAGTATAACCCAGTAACTTCAGTACTTCAGCCTGCCATACTACACATTTAACATTGGCAATGCTTATAAAAACATGCCGGTATTTGTAAACAGTAGCTGTTCTAAGTTTTGAATACCAAACTGTGCTTTTTTTTTTGAAAAATGATGCTGTGAAAACTATGATCTATTAATATGATTAAAAAAAAAAAACACTAATGTGGAAATTAAGAAATAAATGTACACATTATTCATAGCTAACAGACTACCACTAAACCAAACAAATTGATGCATATTTTAGTCTTCCACAGACATGGTGGACATTTACTATAGGGTCACAGAATGTAATAAATTAATGAATCTTTTTACATTTGCTTTCCAGCAAAAAGCAGCATTTGATAATATTGCTCTTTTTACACTGAAAATTATTAAATATCACATTGAACACAGAACTTACACTGACAAAAACATTTACAGATACACAATGCTGTCTTGATCATTGCTTTATAAAAATGAAAGTCATAACCACCTCAATATTTATTATTTTTTTCTTGAACACTGAATATGTTTATTTACAAAGGACACAAATATCTTGTATGGGAATGAAAAAAACTAAAGTTTTTACATTGCAAGTGCTCTCTGATCTTTTGATCAATTTATTTGTCAAAAAATATCAGAGAAATTGTATTGGTACACATTTTCAAAAAGGCATTATGCCCTGCACAAGCATTACGCTCTGCAAAAGACAAGCAAAGCTTTTGACAATCCCAGGAATATTAGTATAGAATAATCTAACATATTTATAACAGTAGTAGGCATCCCTGCACAACTTCATTAGCATTTCTGGTCACAAAGCAAAGAGTCCATATGCATAAAAGTCCATAAAATGTCATCTTGTTTCTGAGCCACATGCTGAGAAGAAATATTTTATATAAAACAATATATTACCTAATTAATTTTTATATTGCACCATGAAATGTTTAACAATTACTTCCAGTATAGTACACTTTGCTTGAATCAGGAGATAAATTCTAGTAATATAATTTTAACAGGTAGGTGTGAATGAGTAATAGCTATTCAAATCTAGCCTTAGTGCACTGTGACAAAGGTATAACATTTTACCCAAGATTTCTTTAATAATTATGTGCATGCATAGTACATAATGGCAAAATAGTCAGCTATGCTAAACTAACCAACATACTACATGCCCCAGCACAAAAAATAAAAATAAAAAAATGAAATAAACTTTACTATTCAAGCTTAATTCCAGCCAAAGTGTTTAAGTGTTACTGCTGTCCATTACACAGTTGTGTAACTGTGTAACTTTGTGTCCATGTGGCAGCCCATTACAGCAGCATAAGAAAGGGTGAAGTAGTCATCAGGATACATGCATTAACTATAACCTGACTGCTGTTCCAACCCTTCCCAGTTTAAGGGTTCTCTTACACGGGTGGCCAGGGGGCAGTAAAAACATGCATCTGGAGGCAGCAGTAGGGCCTCCTGAATTTCTGTTAGCCACTACTATACCACCCTCTGAAAAAGTGATACATTTTATAGAGTTCACTAAGCTAGTCGTCTGTTTGATAGAACCTGTACTGAAAAATAAGTGTTGTGTTGCAGTTTTGTATTCATTGGAGAGTGTCCATATCGAAGGACAACACAAGTAGAAGAAGAAATAGCACAAAGTGAAGGTAAGAAAAAAACCTAGGTGCATTTTGAAGAAATTAGGCATATGCAGGTTTTTGGTGGTGGATATCACAGAGAGTCATCCTAAGAAGCATTAGTTCTAATTAATATGTTCTGATAGAAATAGATAGATAGATAGATAGATAGATAGATAGATAGATAGATAGATAGATAGATAGATAGATAGATAGATAGACAGACAGATAGATATTTTTTCAATAAATCGTGTTTCTTAATAGATGAAACTTTCAGGTTAATGAGAGTGACAGACATACCAAAGTATTTGAATTTATAATTGTCCATATAGACTGGTATACTATCTTAAGTGTTAGGCTGCTGTTATTTTATATAATCAAATTATAGTCCTTGTCAGGCTATAACAATAAAAATAACCTACATTTAATACAAAATGGCTTTTTATCACCTGTTGATTGACTTAAATTTAAGTAGGTAGTTTATCCAGCATGTTAATAGCTAAACTAAGCTCATAAGAGTGGTATTAAACCCAAAAGCAAACATGTGTTATATGGCAGCGTAACATTTCTTTGATGTTATGGCTGCATTTATGTTAGGGACATTCTTTCTTCTATTTTTACCTGGTGATCCAGCCAGTAAGACTGTTGTTTTTCATGAGAACAAGCTCTAGCAGAATGTATCAATAACAGAGATGAGACAAACCATTTAACACCAGCAGGGTTGATTAAAATTACCATATTTAAATGACTTATGTAAAGCCTTTATCCCAAAAGGAAAATCCAGAGAAAAGGCACTGTAATGCAGGAGGTGTGTTACTGGGCAGATCATCAGGTAAATACAGGGAGAAAATTAATGCAGCCACCATATTTAATGTTTGGTAAGCTGAAATACATTACATTTTTGGTTTGGGGTTTATTACTGCTTTACGTTCACTTAATTTATTGAATTTGTTTTCAATACCAATGATAGACCTCAGAAGAAGCACATCAGTGCTTAAATAATATAACAATGTATGTTTTAAACAGTGTAAAAACAACACATCTTTCACTAGTTTCTTTGTTGTTCATCATAGCTCAAGATGCCCCTTTGACCAAAATACAGAGCTGTATTGTAGAGGAGGTGAAGCAGAAAGTGAAATAAAGCATTACTAACCAAGCATTGCTCATTGATCATTATAAATTAAATGAGAATGTAATTCAATGAAAAAATGTTAAGTAAACATGCAGTATGCAAAATCAGGTCACATTCACCTGTTTATTCTCTATTTATTTTAAATTTAAATTAAGAAGACTTTTTGCTGCAATTTAAATCTACCAAAAGCTGAGATGATTGCCATTGTTAAATAAGGATGTGTCCACATTTTGATCAGATTGCACAGTGTTTCAGTTTTGTTCTGAAAATACACAGCTATTATTAGTCTTCATTAATACACAGAAGGTTCCAAAGCAGTAGAAAGCTGAATAAAAAGTTTATCAATGCCTACAAATTACATTGTGGAAAATTTGTTTGGCAACATTGATAGATAGTTTTGAATTAGTTTAGGTGCGTCCATATCAGTTTATAGGGTTCTTGAAATAAAAAATAATAATTATATTAGTAATAATTAGTATAAATGTAAGTAGCAATAATAATCAGTGATTAAAAAAAAAATAGATGTAAGTTTGTGATAAAAATGTAGATATATTATAACTGATATTTGCAAAACTTGGCACAGATTAATCCTCAGCAGGCATTCCTGCAAATAGACAATGTTACAAAAAAGAGTCATGCATACATACCTATATAAAATAAACAAATGTCAAATATAATGTAAACGCTTGAAAAAGTACAACTTTCTTTCTCAGAACGTTATAAACATACAAATGTTGGGCCAGATTCAGAGAGCCATTACGCCTGTCTAACTGGTGTTAGACTGGAGTAATTTCAAATTACGCGCGTTTTCTAGCTAGTCAAAAACCTCAAACCATGAATAGACGGCTGCGGGTTTCAATTCGACTGGATTACGTGTTCGTACGCCTTCGGATCTACGCTGCAATAAAATTGTGGCCACTGGGTGGACTTCCCGTCGTTTCCCGCGTCGGGGTATGCAAATGAGATTTTGCCGGCGATCCCCGAAATTTTGATCTTCAATCGCAATCTCTTACGGCATCTTTAGTCATCTTATTTGGTGCGTAAAACTATACCAGCTTTTTGCTGCTCTAATATTAGACAGCCCATGTTAAGTATGGCCGTCGTTCCCGCGTCGAATTTCTACGTTTTCCGACGTCTTTTATTATTTTTTACATAAGTCGTCCGGGAATAGGAATGTTCGTAAACGTCGCTACTCAAACAACGAATGACGTAACGATGTGATTTCGCGCAATGCACGGCGGGAAATTTCTGAACGGAGCATGCGCAGTTCGATCGGCGCGGGGACGCGCTTAATTTAAATGCTTCACGCCCCCTAATCGCGTATTTCGATTACGCGGCAAGAAATAGACTACGCCACCGTAGTGTACGGGCAAAAATCTACCAGGTGTAGAGCCTGGTAAAATACGGCAGCGTAGAGTATTTCGATTACGCAGCGCAATATTAAGTGTATCTGAATCTGGCCCGTTGTGTTTAGTGCTTTGCATACAGATTAATGTGTGAATGTTAATTCCTCTAACTAATTGAATATCCCTCTGTATATTATAGTGATTTGGCTATGATATTGGCATTATTTATGTTTCTTTACTTTAGCTTTTAATTTCCAAAATGTAATCATTTATATGCTACTGCCAACAGTTTGAAATACATACAATTTTCTATTGTCTATACAAAACATGTTAAATTGTATAAATTACAAAATTATGCTTGAAATTAGGGAAACTTATTTCAGTTTAGTGCCTAAAAAGCAGGACACAAGATGCACAAAAACCTCAAAAATATAATAGGGTTAGATTTAAAAAAAACATCCACCACCAAGGTGTATAAAAATAGAAAAGTACTGAATGACTGGTTGTTGAACAAGTGATCAGGGAAAAAAAAAAACAGTATATAGGAATATGGAGGGCTATAGGTGTGTTTAAGCAGCAATTATACAATTTGGTTCTGGACCAAAACACATACTGAATCTTATCTTATTGCATAACATTTTTAATTGGTCATTGTTAATTAATCTTTTACCATTGTTTTGTAACAATACAATTAGTTGTTTTAAATATTAAACATCATCATTGTAGCACCTGAAAAGTCCCCTCAAAAAATATTATTGTTTCCAAGTGCAGCATATCTGCAGACTGGATTAATGCTAGGCTCTACCCTATGCAATTAGTGCAGCTCAGCTTTGTGGAGACACAGACGACCATTTGAATGGGCTGCTGTACCTTGGGAAAATGCAGGAAAAAGCTACCCGCACCTTAATTTTCAGATGCATAGGGGTGCCATTAAAAATTAATGGCAGCCCCACAAGCCTGCTAAATAGTAGTGGGGTTTGCCTGCAGGTGTGGGAATGCTTGCAATTTACACGCATCCCTGTACCTGTATATATGTGAACCTAGCATAAAACTTATGCTATAGTTAGTGGTGGCCCATCCATTAGGGCCACCCCCCCCCCCCCCCAATCCATGTTCCCGGCCCCTAATCTACATACAGGATGCCAGATGCATGGATTTCAGTAGGGTTTATTTTTTAAGCACATGATTATAGACTTAGGCTTTAAAAAATGGTGGGCTCGGAGTGCAGAGTGCTTTAATTAATATTTGCTATTGTCTTCCTGATTCTCCACCTTGCCAACCAGGAAATGGGTCTTAAGACCCCATTGGCCAGGGAGTCTTAGGCCGCGTACACACGATCAAACTTGTCTGCTGAAACTGGTCTGCAGACCAGTTTCAGTGGACATATCTGACCGTGTGTACGGGCTAGCAGACAGGTTTTTCCAGCAGCCAAGTTTTAAAGAATGCTTTAAAACTTGGCTGCTGGAAACCCGTCCGTCCGACATGTCCGCTGGTTAGTACGCCTAATCAGCGGACAAAAATCTCCCGCATGCGTCGAATGGATTTGATGCATGCGTGGAAGTATTTTACTTCCTGGAGTGGTGACCTGGCGGCGTCAACGTCACCGCCACGTCACCGCTTCCTCAGCCCGAGGGGATTTTGGTCTTATGGTGTGTACACACCATCGGACCAAAATCCAATGAGACATGTCCGCTGGAAACGGTCCGTTGAACATGTTTGAGCGGACATGTCTCATCGTCTGTACGCGGCCTAAGGACACCCAGCAAATCGGGTCTCAGGAGTCAAGACCCACTTCTTATTTGGCCAGGAGGAGAAGCAAAGCTCTGGCTCTTTCCTGGAGTGAGGAGTAACATCGGCCTCCTAAGGTAAGGCCACTGATTGCCATGTCTATCTCCCACTTGGGTAGGGGGTAATTGATTGCTACTGTCCGCACCCCAGAGGGAATGGCACTGATAGTCACCCATCTGCCACGGGGGGCACTGATCACTGCCATCTGTCTCCTGTGGGGGGGGGGCAGGTTTGTTTGCCCTCTCAAAATTTTAAGCACCAGACGCCACTGGCTATAGTATGTTTTTATTTAGGTCTACAATGCTCTAACATTGAAATTAATCAAATATTTTCCAGCTGCTGTTTCAATCAAATGCTATTTTTTACGTTAAATAGCTTCATATGGTTTTTGCAATTTGTATTTAATTTGAAGGTATGTGAACTAACTTAGTCATCTGTATTGTTCAACTATAGATTTGTAAAACTTTTTGTTTAATATGCTATAAATGGAAAAAAATAACTAGGCAGGATGATTTTATGACTGCATCCTACAAGTGAAGGAAATGTTGGCTTAAAAGCCTTTTTATGATTTAGTGAGGACTGTTACAGTGATTGCATGTTATTTTAAGCTTGTAATCTGTCCATTTGGCTCGTAAGTGATTGAAAAAAAAAATGAATATGGATTTTTGTCATCAGCTTTTTTAATCTTTTTTTTTTTCTCTGACTTGCATGGCAGCAGTTATATTTCTAGTTGTATGATGGTGTACAAATGTTTGCATCATTTGGAAGGGCAGAAGCAATGTACCATGTATTTCCCTGCCATCACTCTTCTATTTTTTTTTGTTTCTAGGTGGCTTTGGGGACATAATCCAAACTGACACAGAATATCAAGGTATTTAAAGCAATTGTGGGAAATGAGAGGGCTTTTTAGGGCTGTATTCATCTGAACTAGTTAGATCTGCTTGTAAAGTGTAATAGTAGTGTAGCTTAAAATGTCTAATTCTTTCAAAACTGTTACTTCACCCTTGAAAGCATAATCAGCTGAGTCAGTTGACAATTTGGATCTGACAAAATCTACACAATGGAGTTCACAAAATACATAAACTGGTCGATTATCGTTATCCCAACACATCATTTTAAATTTAAATATCAGTTTTAGAAAGACTAAACATTTTTCAAATGTTTTAAAATTTGAAATACATCTAAACTTTTATAAATAAATCAATATTTAAACAAAATATTTATGGAAATAGTTATCTTAGAAAATAAAACCTTTTTTCTTTAACAATCAACTGCTTACTATAACACACCAGTATTTTTTCCTAAGGTTATTATCTATTAAATAAAAATATATTTTAGCAATAATAATAATAAAACGTTTCTGTGGTCTGGCTCTTCCCATTTGGCAGGTGGTTTAAAATACTGAAAGAGTAGGGTTACAGAAAAGCAAATTGCTTTACATTGATGTCCTTAAGGCATATGTAATGGTACCCAGGAAAGTGCACTATAAATCATTTATCTCATGCATGAGAACAAAGGATGAGCAATTAAGATAAATTCAGACTATTACCTAAAGTCTTACAGGTATATATGTAGGATTAGGAGACAGGACACTGTGTGGTATAGTATCTTTGCTGTATATTGGCCCAAGTGGATGCATGCATTGACCTATGCACTAAAGGGTAAATAAAATATTTACATAATTTTACATGTGCTCTCCAACTGGTGAGATGTCAGTACTGTTATAAAAAGAGTTTTCAGCTATATTCCAGTAAATTTGTGTCAATAATATATCCATTACTGAAATGCAATGAAATATTTACATAGCAATTTAATCTGATGGTATGGCACCATAACATATTTCCATTCACGCTTTTGTTAAGCTTATCCTTTTTTAAGAATCATTATCAGTCCCTATAAGACGAATAAAGAGTTTGGGAATTAACCAGCTTAATTGTCAAAATAATCCACCATTTCAGATTTCATGAGTAATACTGAATTATGGCACTCCATGAATTAAAGGAATGGATACAATTTGTATTGGTGCAATACACCAACCAAATTACTCCATAAATGAAATGATTTATGCTTTATAAGGCCTGCATTGCCGTGCATGTTTCCATGGGAGATTCCGCTGTTTATTTTTAAAGGTAAAGGTAGGATACCCAATAGACCAAATTGAACAAACCGAAAGCAGTTGGGAAGAAAATTCGGGAGTAGGAGTCAAGTTTGGCAAAACGTATGTGTATCCTTCCATGTCGCCAAGCACCAGTTCGGCAATCCTCAAAACAGCAGAAGAAGCTGGCACAATCTTTTCCATCAAGACATTCATACCCATATTCTTCATCCCTTTCTTGAAGATGTGTGGCATTATTCATTTGAATTGTTGCTGATCGTGGACGAATATCAATAGTAGGTGCCTATTATTATATAATTGAAAAAAAAAACATACACAATTGTTATCACACTATACTATATATTATAAAAAATAAAAAATAATATCACCATCTATAATAATAATAATTATCATGATCTATAAAACCTGAAAGTACAATTAAGGTTATTATTAATTCCTTATTAACACAAACTAGTCAGTGCAAAAGAACAGAATATATTAAAAAAACTTGTAAAAATAGCTTTAAAAATTTGCATGAAAAAAGTCTAGGACTTTGTACTGTGTTCCATCCACACAAAATGCTCTCACAATTGTTTTTACATTTCAAAAAAGTGTTTTATGGCTTTTTTTAAACAAAAATTTTGCATGAAGGTGCAAAAGTACAAATAAAAGTAAGCCTAATAAATTTCATACGTATAGCAGTTGTTTTTCTAATGGCAACTGGGTTATTCACTTTCACAAGAAAATGTTCCCCAGAGCTTAGTGAATGCGGTGAAGTTTCACAAAAATACCCAAATGTATACAAGGAAAAAAAATAGCAGTTTTAAATGCACCTAATATAAATGAATAATGAGAATTTTTCCTTGCTAGTGATAGGGTATTCTTCAATTTTCTCCACATTCATTAAGATACAAGAACATTTCCCTGCAAAGTTAAAAAATCCTTTCTTGCATTTGGTATATCAACTCCATAGTGTGTAGCCTTGTTTTGCTTGACTATCAGCTGAAGTTTCTATGAGCATGTTCTTAAAGGGGTAGTTCCCCCAAAAACCTTTTTTTTAACATTTATTCAGGCTCGTTATGTCAAGGGGAATCAGGTTTTTTTTTTTTAGAAATGAAGCAGTACTTACCGTTTTAGAGATGCATCGTCTCCGACGCTTCCGGGTATGGGCTCCGACTATAGGCGTGCCTATTTGATTGACAGGCTTCCGAGGTCGCATACATCGCGTCACGATTTTCCGAAAGTAGCCGAACGACGGTGCGCAGGCGCAGTATAGAGCCGCACCGTTGCTCGGCTTCTTTCGGCTACTCGTGACGCGATGTATGCGACCGTCGGAAGCCTGTCAATCAAATAGGCACGCCCAGACCAGACGATCATACCCGGAAGCGACGGAGACGATGCATCTGTAAAACGGTAAGTATTGCTTCGTTTCTAATAAAAAAACACCCGATTCCCCTTGACTTAACGAGCCTCAATCAATGTTAAAAAAAGGTTTTTGGGGGAATTACCCCTTTAATGTCAACAAATTCCAGTAATGCCCTGTACACACGATCGGTCAAACCGATGAGAACGGTCTGATGGATTTTTCCATCGGTTAACCGATGAAGCTGACTTATGATCAGTCGTGCCTAAAAAAACAATTGTGTCAGAAAGCAGTGACGTAAAACACAACGACGTGCTGAAAAAAATGAAGTTCAATGCTTCCAAGCATGCATCGACTTGATTCTGAGCATGCGTGGATTTTTAACTGATGGTCGTGCCTTCTAACGATCATTTTTTTTTCTATTGGTTAGGCATCCATCAGTTAAATTTAAAACAAGTTTCAATTTTTTTTAACCAATGGATAAATAACCAATGGCACCCACACACGGTTTGGTCTGATGAAAATGGTCCATCAGACCTTTCTCATAGGTTTGACTGATCGTGTGTACACGGCCTAAGGGTATAGGGGAAACAGTTAATTAGTGAATTAAAATGATCAGTGTAACAATGGTTAGGTTACACATCGGAGCTACAGACAGGATTCTTGCTATTGGATTTTTAACATATTTCTACATGTAAAGGCACACTGCAATGTCATAATAACTATTTCCACATTCTAATATTATTTCCTATAAACACAGAAAATTCTTCTGAAAACAGAAGGTAATTGCAGATCCAAAAAATAAAAGAGTTATTCTTCATTATAGCACAGTGAGTAAAACCATGCAAAATATTCCTTTATTGTTGTCAACTGTATGTGTTTGCTTATTCCACTATTTCCTAAAAAAAAATATGGTCCAAAAGGTTAATTGTGGCTGAGGAGGTTGAAGAATGTCATAGTAATTGTCCTGAAGCCCACTGAAACGTGTGAACTGTAGGAAGATGATGATATACCAGCAGACCTCTGATAAATACCAAATAAGCTTTAAAGTATTTTATATGTTCTCAACATCTTTTATTGTATATACATTTTTTCTTAGCCTTATAGGAAAGGATCTGTCTTTCAGACTGTACGAGGGTCACACAATACCAGAGTATTCTAAATTATTCTACAGTCAGAGAAAATGGATACTTTAGAAATGTGCACATTAGCAACAGTATACAGTACACAAAATACATATTCATAATTACATTTGTATTTATTTAATTTGTCTGCACAAAGTTTTAAAGTCCAAACTTTCTGAATTAGTGACATTTTTCATTTGCAAATAGAAATGTCTGTTGGTTTATCATTATTATGTTTCCTAATTTATATATACTGTATTTCCACAATAATCAATTATTAAATGCATGTTTCTCCATATTAGAAACAGAGGGCCAGATTCACAGAGCGATTACGCCGGCGTAACAGGAGATGCGCGGCGTAAGTCTATTTGTGCGCGTGCGTTTCGATGCACGGCATTCCCAAAACGAGATACGCAAGAAATGTACTTTTTTTTGTCCAGCGTAATTTCGTTAGACAGGCGCATCCGTCCGCGCAAAACTGCGCTAGACACACCATTGATTTGCTATTCAAATATGCTAATGAGGGAGTTACGGGGATCCACAAAAAAACGTTGGTGCAGCGCAGGCTACGCCCTTCTGCGCAACAGCTAAATGTCCTGTCTAAAATTAGACCATATAAAAGCTGGTATAAAATTAGACAATTCGTCTACATGTCAGATAAAGCAACACTGTTAGTGAGGAGCTGAGCAGTCACACGTGTTCCCCAACAAACTGTATGCCAACATGCCAGTGGCATCCATGCTCATAGCTATACTACTGACTTTAGATGAGCAAAGAAGGAGGAGGGCACTGAGGAGGGCACTGAGGAGGGCACAGGATTTTTTATGGAAAACTTTTTTTGGCTTATATAAACTTTAAAATGTAATCTAATCTAATACAATATTCTTATCTGATACAAGCCCCTCACTCTTCACTCTTCACGGGAGAGGATATATCACACACGCATAGACATCTATGGCATGAGTGATTCTGAGGTGTCTCGCATCTTCAGATTCACCCCTCATGCCATCATGGAATTAACCACAACCCTGCAGGAGGACATCACCAGCCCAACACATGACACTACCCATGACACTCATGACAGCTGCATATACAATCAGAGCCCCATCCTCACAGATTTCGAACAAAAAATGTCCAGCAAAAAAAAAAAATTCCAGGAAAAAAAAAACATGAAAAAAAAGGGGGGAAACAAATTAATGCCGCTGGCGTGAGCCAAGCCTGGGGCGCCCACTGCCACGGCCCTGGCACCTCAGGGGAGACTCATGGGGAGGGGGGGTAATCCGGGGAAGGAGGAGCAGCCCCTGGTCTCTGCCCACCTGGCGGCCTGCCCTCCAAGGCCACGGCAATTCTGTTCAGGCCGGCACCTAGTGTTGCCGTGTTGGCTTGGATAGCCTGGGTGAGGGCCCTCACATCCTGCCTAACGTCTGCTGTTGTAGTCTGCAGTACGTTTAGGCAGTTTGTAAGAGCCCGGGAGTGGCAGTCCAGGTCCCCAAGCGTATCCTTTATGGAGGACAGGCTCTCCTCCATCCGTCCCAAAGTCTGGCTAACCTGTCCCAGATGGCGGGTCTGAAGGGCCTGGTCCCTTCTCAGATTGGCGGGCAGAACCTCGGCCACCCCCCTGGTCTTCTGGGACGACTTCCTGCCTCCAGCTGAGGCTTGTGGCCAGGGAGAAGGGGAGGCCCTTGGGAGAGGAGCCCTGTTGGGGGAGGAGTGGGAGGGGCTAGCCCTTATGGAGGGCTGGCTGCTGCCAGCCAGAGAGGAAGACTCCTCCAAAAACAGCAATCCACTGGCTGACATGACATCCTCCTCCTCAAACTCCTCCTCCTCAACCTCCTCCTCTTCAACCTCCTCCGAGGACTCCGGCATTGTCTGGGGGTCCTTATCAGGCTGTTGTCCCTGGGATGGTGCGGTCAACCCAGGTTGGAGGATCCACACACTTGCCACATATTCCCTTTCACCTCCCCCCACATGCTACACACCTGATAGGGCAAAAAAACCTTACCTGGCATAACGCCTTCATGACTGGAGTCATAGCCAGGCAGGCCCTCCACCTGTTGTCTATGAAAGGTGTGGGACACCGCACGCTCCTCTGCTGTCAGCCTAACAGGGCATGGTGGGCCCCCTCCTGTGCCCCTGGCATGGGCTGCCATTTTGGCCAGCTTCTTTCTGACCAGACGCCGGAGGTCATTGATTTTCTTTTCAATCCCCGGCCGTGTCTGGGTCTCCCCCCCCCCGCTGAATTCACCTGGTCAGTAATGTGCTGCAAGATCTCACGCCTTCTGGCCGGGGTGGTGTTGGCACTCTCTGGGCCGTTGAGGAAACGCCCATATTGGGTAATGGCCCGGGTAATTATTTGTTTCTCCCCCAAAGTAAAATTCAACTTCCTCTTCCTCTCAGTCATACTCATACAAAAACTCTCTCCCAAACAATCAGCAAAAATCACTCGCAAAAACAAGCAGGAAAAATCAAGCAACAAAACAAACAAACAAAAATCTATCAACCAAAAAGTCTCACAAGCAGTCACCAAAAAACACTTTCAAATATATTCTACAAAACACTAGATCAAACAGTCCACAAATATAACAAAGACAAGTCACAACGCAACAAACAACAGAACAAAAGCCCCTTGCTGTATAGGGATGGATACAAAGGGATGTACTTTTGCAAAGGAAGTGCGTTTGTGTCTGTCTATTTATGCTGTCTGCGTAGTTCACAAAGTTGCCCGGGTCCACTTCCAATTTCACTGATTGCGCCGTTCCTGAGTTGTGAGCATGCACACAGAGGTGCTGACCATGGTCTGCTTCATGCGCGCATGCGCGAGCCAGCTGGCCCTTTATTTGCATGGGGTCACGGCTCATCTCAATGTAACACGCCCACGTCCTTCCCAATTTGAATTACTCCGCCTTACGCCTCTGAAATTACGTTGCACAGGCGCTAATTTCTGCGCAAATCAATTGAGAATACGGTGATTGCGCCGCTACATTGTGGCAGTCTTACCTAAAGGAGGTGCGCTACGCCAGTCAAAAAATGCGCAGATGTACGTGAATCTGGCCCTATGCTTATATAAATATCTATTCATTACAATTGCATGTATGGGTGTATATATATATTTGTTTCTTCCATAGTGAGTTTAACCACTTCAATACTCTGCTGTAGTTTTTATTTGCATATTGTTTTTATGTGTATTTAAAATTGTTCAATTATATTCAACATATTGCAATTTGAACACTCAAATAGAATTATTGTGCTGGAAATCACCTAAGATATTCTGGCATACACCACTTTTAAGTACACAATGGAGTTTATTTACTAAAGCTGGAAAGTGCAAAATAAGGCTCACTTTTGCATAGAAACTAATGAGCTTCTAACCCCAGCTTGTTCAATTAAGTTTTGGTAATAAAACCTGGAAGCTCATTGGTTTCTATGCAGACGTGAGCCTGATTTTGCACTTTCCAGCTTTAGTAAATAGACTCCATTGTGTACTTAAAAGTGGGGTATGCCTGTATTGTCATTTGCTTAAGTATATCCTAGAGATCTTCTATTAACCATAGCCATGTTCAACCATACACATGAATGCCCAAGTAAATAAGCAGCAAGGAAGACCAAACATTGGTCACTTTAGCTGTAATCTTCCCTCTTAAAATGGTTGTAAACTGCTGCATATTCCCAGTCAAATGAATGGCCTGATGTAATACACAGAGAATAAACAAATCCTTCTACATAAGTTGCACCTGTTTATCTTCTCTATAGCGGTTCAAAGTGCTAAATTTATACACCTTGTCTGAGAGTTGAGAATACAGGGGGCGGTGAGCTGAAATTACACTCTGCAAGGCTCAGTGAGGTGAGCTATGATTGCTTATCAGTGGGAAGTGACACACCCACACCACACAGACTATAGGAAAAGAGCACCATAAGAACTGACTCATACTGTACAGATAGCAGAAGAATGCAGCAGCAGACAGAATTGACACTTAGGCCACATACACACGATCGGACCAACCTGATGAGAATCGGGTCACCGCTAAAGTGGCCTGATGGTCTGATGTGCGTACACACCATCAGTCCAAAATCCGATCGGGTCAGAACGCGGTGATGTAGAACACGACGACGTGCTGAAAAACGAAGTTCAATGCTTCCAAGCATGCGTCGACTTGATTCTAAGCATGTGCGGGTTTTTGGTCCGATGCTTTTGCGTACTAACCATCGTTTTGGTCCAATGGTCAGGCGTCCATCAGACCGATTTTAAAGCAAGTTTTAAAACGTTGGTCCGATGGACAACGGTCTGATGGGCCGTACACACGATCGGCTTGATCCGATGAAACTGGCCTTAAAGCCAGTTTCATCGGACAAACCCGATTGTGTGTACGCGGCCTTAGTGTTCCTAAGTGAGGCAAGTACATACTATAGAGGGATATGCTTGGTTCATACATTTAAATAAATCAGGCTAAGTCTATCAAAGATTTAAGCAGAAGTTAATAATCAAATGTGTAAAAACGGTGGCATAAGAATAAGAGTTGAAGCAGGCACAACTGAGACAGGGCCCATTTTGACTCCTCTTTTACATATACTTATTGTGAACTCATCAAGATGAGAGTAATGATTGAATGAGACTGATGTACTAAAGGAGTTAAGAATCTTCACTTAATACAACGTGTCAATATTCACTCAAATCACCTGGAAAGCAAATTTATGTTCACTTTGAATATCTAAACATTTGCGGAAAAAAAATGGAAAAAGAAGGCTGGGGGTAGACTTTGATGGCACCTTAAGACAGGAGATTTTACATTTTTATTACAAAAATATATATAAAAGAATTGTACAGATATTTTTTTTTTTTAAAACCAGACACTATAATCGAAAGACATTGGCTCTATAGTCACATATTGTGACATCTTGTTAAAGTACTACTATCTGTGTATTGCCTGTTCTACGTGTTTTGGGGATGAGGTCTACCACTTCTTCAGGAGATTTATTGTAAATATACACATATGCAATGCTTTATAGAGGGATTATCATATGACTATAAATAAAGAAAAACATATATTAATCATATAATACTAATTATGTTTCATATAAACAAAGATAGAGATAAGGATACATCATATGTCTGCTGTGGAGACCCTATGGGTGAATAGTCTTGCCAAAAAGTGCTGTAATGCAGGCGGCCCAAAGGAGGATGGCCCATCCCTGAGGGCCTGGGAGCCTCTCACACAGAATAGAACACCAGTAAAGGTCTAATTGAAAAATATCTTTGAGTCCCCCTGATTCAGCCAAGATCTTGTTACAAATACTCATTGTCTTCTAGTATTTTGTGACTAACCAATTTGGCAAGATGATTTATTCTGATTGGATTTCCTATTTTTTAATTAGACCTTTACTGGTGTTCTATTCTGTGTGAGAGGCTCCCGGGCCTTCAGGGGCGGGTCATCCTTCTTACTACAGCTGTACTACAGCACTTTTTGGTAAGACTATTCACACATAAGCTCTCTACTGCGGACATATGATGTATCTTTGTCTCTATCTTTGTTTATATGAAACTTGATATGTATTACATGGTTAATGTATGTTTTTCTTTATTTATAGTCATATGATAATTGCCTTATAAAGCAATGCATATATGTATATGTACTATAAATCTCCTGAAGAACGAGTAAACAACGTGGATTCATTCATTTTATGTTTTTGGACTTTTTTCATATTATTGCAATATCAGTGTTTATCACCATAACTGTTTATTTCACGTTTACAGCGCTGTCACACCTTATTGTTTTGTACACATATGGTAGTAATTTACCAAGATGTCACAATATGTGACTATAGAGCCAATCTCTTTCGATTATAATGTCTGGTTTTAAAAACAAATTTTTGTACAATTCTTTTATATATATTTTTGTAATAAAAATGTTAAATCTCTATTTGAGACTATTGCCATCAAAGTCCACCCCCAGCCTCCTTTCTCCGTTTTTCTTCCATATCTTCAGAACAAAGGTACCATACTTTAACATATGAACCAAACTTGGCACTCTCTCTAAACATGTGCAGATGCTTTTCATGTGATTGGATACCTGGAGCAAATATACACACATATAAATCTGTGCCAATGTGTGAGATGCCAGTGTTGCTCATTGAAGCAACAGCAGTTTCTTTGCATGTTCCCTATGCTTCATAATGTGACAGCATCCTTAACTTGGTGAGTACACAGGTAGTCATATTTATCAAGAAATACTCTAGTGATCATTTTGAATGCTTAGCCAGTAGCTACACATCTGGCGTGAGCATTTTTTTTTTCACTTATTAGAAACAGTATAAATAATACAACCTGCAATATATGAATAAGTAGGTGAATGTGCCAACAGTTTGTGTGCATATACATAATAAAATAAATGTATTTTTAATAAGCTTGAATTGCAAAGCAGGCATAAATTAAAAATAAAATCACAATTTATTTAATTGCATACAAATGCTATTTCTCCAACTCTACACAGTGATACTGCAAAATATGGGCGAATACATATTTTTCATATTTTGTTACAACTAACATTCCTTTTAATTTAAAATTGCTGGCAAAGCAGAAAAAAGTCTGGCTTTAAATTTACACACTATTACATCCAGAGTATATTAGAATAAATATATTTTGTTTTTACAAAAACAAAGTCAAAGTTGATTACTTTAAAAAACGTGCAAACATTAAAAATAATGTTATTATTCTTCTCTGGTTCTCAGAATTCGCCCATATGGGTTATGAAGACATTCGAGAAAATGAAGGTAATGTACAAGGTGTACTGCAGCTCTAGTGATAACAAACTGTCATCTGCAATAATGCCACAAATATGAATAGTTCTAAAACAAATTTTCAACAAGTGGCAAAAATTTAGCAAATGACAGATCAAAGGCTTAAAGTTTTGCATAATTCTTTTAAAGGCATACTTATGTGGAGCAGTGAAATGGGATGATACTTTTTGTGTCCTTTAACCAATAAAAGATGAAAAGTACCATTAAATAACATTGTTTCTCAACTGTGAAGTGTGTAAATGCTGCTGAATCAACTTATTAACCTTATTGTTTTTTTCATTCTACAAATACATTCTTTCCATACTGTGTTTGCTTATAAAAATAAAATTAAAGCCAATCATAAATTAGGCTTTTATAGTTTAATTCAGCAGACACATGCAGTGAATTTCCATTCCAGAAACATTATACCTTGAATGAAAACATCCAGAGAAGCTTTTGTTGTACAGATAAGAAAGGAAAATCAGGATTTAGGAGTAAAATAATGAAAGAAATGTTTTAAATTAAAGAAAAAAACCTTTGAAGCATTATCAAAACACATTGCTAAAACAATGTAACTAAAATACAAATAAGATTAAAAGGTGTTTCTAAATAATCAGGTATTATAGGTTCAAAAATGATTAAACTTAAAGTACTCAAAACTTTGCAAAAATTATTAATACATCATTAAACTAAGAAGTTAGAGTCCCAGGATTTAATTTAATTTAATATTCTCCCAGGTTTGTCAACAGATGTTGTGACTTAAATAACTTTACTAAGCAGTGTCTGCATCTTAGATAACCACATAATACAATATCAATGACATTTCTTAAAAATAACTTCTGTGAATTAATGCTATTTATAGTGCTTCAATGCCTTACTATGATACATTTGTGAAACAAAATACAAGAGGCACTCCTGCACAGCAGTTAAAGGCATCAATTCTGGGGGAACCTATACATACACAGATTCTAGGATCCTAAAAAGGTGATTCTAAAAATACCCAAGTATTAATTAATTAGGTATTGAAAAATGTCGGGACAAATTGCAGCAAATGCCTTGGGACAGAAGAGTTTTCAAAAGCCTCCCAGCCACTGTCACTATTACAAGAATAAGGCATACAACATCTTGCTGGATCAATTGTAACAAATGCCTATCAATCCATGGATATAAAAACCTTCAGTAGTCTTACCATCTACCGAGACTTGTGTATCTTGCAGATTAAATTTTACACCATCACTTAAGTCAAATGTATTTTTCCTTTTTTTATATTTATTTTGGTAAGATGATTTTACTTGGTTATAGTAAATTTATCATTTAAACAGAAACTGTCCTAAGAGAAATATACTGGTATCATTCTGTAATACCCCCTCTGTAAAATGACTGCCTTTGACTATATCATAGAGAGAGAAAATCATCCTGGACTGCCGCACTCTGATTAGGAAAATTTTATTTCAAAAATAGCAAATGAAAAACAAACAAAAACACTACAAAGTAATCCAAAAATCACACAAAGCACGGTCAAAGGCAAAAAGTGGACATACAGGGACAAATAATGACGCGTTTCACATCTTAAATTGATGCTTACTCATAACCGAGGTGTGTGGGAATCAAAATGTGTATAAATTCAAGACATCAGAAGCCTTCAAGCCAATCAAGACCTCTCTGCACAGCATTGGAATATTAGATACCTGATTGAATCCGACACAACCCCTAATAGAAAAGCACCTACATAATCGAAAACACACGCGTATGTGAACAAAGATTTAACCTAAAGCACATCATGTAATATATAAGCTCAAAGTTGAAATATACATAAAGATGTGTATAAGACATAAAAATTAAAATAAATGTGCAAAAGGAAAATTGTGTAAAATAGTGTTATGGTGTTATTATCATATTGATAAAACTTTTAAACAGTATAAAATGTGGAGTTATCATGAACTCAGTGCTAGTCTATGACAAATGAAACAACAACAGAATATCTACGTACAAGTGCACATAGTGGTGATAATAAAAATAATTAGGAACATAGCCAAATGTTAAATAAAGTTAAACCATGTATAGTGAGATCTGTTTAATATATAAAGATCAATTGCATATGTATAAACATGTGTGTTCAATATTCATATAGTGTAATACTACCCATAATTTAAGTAAACCCCCAAAGGGTGTAAATGTGATTAGTAAGTATACGTATAAAATAATTATTTATGAACATAAACACATAATGTGATATTAAAACCTATGTATATTAACCACTTAAGACCCGGACCAATATGCTGCCAAATGACCCAAGGGGTTTTTGCGATTCGGCACTGCGTCGCTTTAACTGACAATTGTGCGGTCGTGCGACGTGGCTCCCAAACAAAATTTGCGTCCTTTTCTTCCCACAAATAGAGCTTTCTTTTGGTGGTATTTGATTGCCTATTTTTTAATTTTTGTTATAAGGAAAATCAATAAACTAAATTTTAGTCAAACATTTAGGCCAAAATTTATTTAGCCACATGTCTTTAGAAAAAAAAAATCACAATAAAAAAAAATTAACTACCTAGCGGGAACAGCGACACTAATACAGCGATCAGAAAAATGATCGCTTAGTGATGCTGGCAATAGGGAGTGAAAGGGTTAACTAGGGCGGTGATCAAGGGGTTAAAACTTTATTAGGGGGGGTACGGGGGCTACCCTGGACCTAACACTAACTGACTGTCACACTGCCTGTCACCGCCGCATGTACGGGGGGGGGGGGTCCGATCAGTGGATGGGCATTACGTTTATCACAATGTTACAGTGTTGCCGTATCCATTACAGAGTGGCAACTATTAAGGCTAATATTGTAGTGATAGTGTTGTCGTATCCACTAAACAATGTCAATTGTTACAGCTGAATGTTATATTTAATAATTGAAGATGGGAACTAACGCCATAAAGTATAAGTAAGCTGTGCAGAGAGGTCTTGATTGGCTTGGAGGCTTCTGAATTGTCTTGAATTTATACACATTTTGATTCCCACACACCTCAGCTATGAGTAAGCATCAATTTAAGATGTGAAACATGTCAGCTATTTGTCCCTGTATGTCCACTTTTTGCTTTTGACCATGCTTTGCATGATTTTTGGATTAGTGTGGCATACCAGGATGATTTTCTCTGTCTATGTATTAGTGCAGAGCTAGCACCTGTCGGTGTAACAGGGCGGGAGCGTATTACAGGTGTTCAGGGGTTTGAAGCGGTACTTTTTCCATTGCCTTTGACTATATGCATATGAGTAGGCGATACAGAAACGTGGAACAATTATACAACTCAATTCATCTGACATCAAAAGCTGCATATTTTTCAGAGTAAGAAATAAAGCTGAATAGTCAGCGTGATAGTAAAGAGGCTATCACCTTAAGAGAATGTTAGGCCTCGTACACACGATCAAATCTGTCTGCTGGAAACGGTCTGCTAGACCATTTCAGCAGACAGATTCGATCGTGTGTACGGGCAAACAGACGGATTTGGCCACCCGACAGATTTCAAAGCATGCTTTGAAATCTGTCGGCTGGGAACCCATCCGCCCAACATGTCTGCTGGTTAGTACGCTATGGTACGAATGGTTTCGACGCATGCGCAGAAGTGTTTTACTTCCTGGTGCGGTGACGTGGCGGCGTCAACGTCACCGCCACGTCACCGACACGTCAGCGCGCTGTCTGCTGGCGGGGATTTTGGTTTGCTCGTGTGTACACGCGAGCAAACCAAAATGCCAGCAGACAGATTTGTTCAAATCGGTCGGACAGACCGTTTTGAACAAATCTATTTACTCGTGTGTACGAGGCCTTACTGATTGATTCACAATGATTTATATTAAAACATGTTCCTTTTTTATTTAACTGTTTAGGGTATTTTCCATATTTTACAGAAAACGGAGAGCAAGGTAAATAGTGCACCATACATCATAAATGTGGTAACCAAGAATGACTAATAGTATCGTTCGAGGTGGGGGGTGAGTAAATAAAGTCCTCAGGTGCCACCAGGAATATTACAACATTTTCTTTTTACATTTTTAGGATGACTAAGCATTTCTATTAATGTCAAACTGTTAAAGCAGTCTGTTGCAATACTTTTTTTTTAGTTTTTAGTAGTATTGGTAGTAACATATTATATTTATTTTTAACTGTAAAATTAGAAAATAACAAAATGTACTTAAAACAAAATGCATAACAATATAGAACTCTTTAACCACTTAACCCCCGGACCATATTGCTGGTCAAAGACCAGAGCACTTTTTGTGATTCGGCACTGCGTCGCTTTAACTGACAATTGCGCGGTCGTGCGATGTGGCTCCCAAACAAAATTGGCGTCCTTTTTTTTCCCACAAATAGAGCTTTCTTTTGGTGGCATTTGATCATCCCTGCGTTTTTTTATTTTTTGTTCTATAAACAAAAATAGAGCGACTATTTAAAAAAAAATGCAATATTTTTTACATTTTGCTATAATAAATATCCCCAAAAAAGATATAAAAAAACATTTTTTTTCCTCAGTTTAGGCCGATATGTATTCTTCTACATATTTTTTGTAAAAAAAAATCGCAATTAGCATTTATTGATTAGTTTGCGCAAAATTTATAGCGTTTACAAAAAAGGGGGTTTTATGGCATTTTTATTAATATTTTTTTTTTACTAGTAATGGCAGCGATCAGCATTTTTTTTCAGTACTGCGATATTATGGCGGACACATCGGACACTTTTGACACATTTTTGGGACCATTGGCATTTTTATAGCGATCAATGCTATAAAAATGCATTGGATTACTATAAAAATGCCATTGGCAGTGAAGGGGTTAACACTAGGGGGCAGGGAAGGGGTTAAGTGTGTTCCTGCTTGTGTTCTAACTGTATGGGGGGGTGGCCTCACTAGGGGAAATCACTGATCTTATGTTCATACATTGTATGAACAGAAGATCAGCGTTTCCCCCACTGACAGGAACGAGAGGTATGTGTTTACACACATACCTCCCGTTCCCCGCTCTGTAACGAACGAGCGCGCGTGCCCGACGGCGATCGCGCCCACCGGGCACGTGCGCGGGTGATTTGGGGGACGAGCGCGCGGGCTGCCGGTGGTGCGCACGCGCCCCCAGCGGCCGCTAAAGGTAGGACGTAGAGCTACGTGCTCTCGCCCAGCAGTGCCACCGTCCCGCCGTATAACTGCAGTGGGCGGTCGGCAAGCAGTTAAATCAAAAACAGAACTTTTGGTCAAAACTGTTCAACCATCAAATTTTAAATGGAATAAGATAATAATGCATGTGCACGTGTGTAGTATAATATATTTTAACACATATATATATATATTACTGTATATATTAGTACCACCAACTCCACTACAGTTTAATACAAAACATAGGAATTGTCTCCCTGACTTTTTATGATTGTAAATTAACAAACAGCTTATGAAAGCTGGCTACCCATTTGATGAGACTGCAATGGCATGATCTTGGTTTGAAATGGTTATGGTATGAGTCAATTCAAACTATTTAAACTTTAATGAGAACAACAAGTATTTTTAATCTCATAAAAATGTTTTTCAGTGGTCTGCCTGCTTGGAACTGATAAGGCACAATCATATTCAGTGGGTTAATGCTATTTTTTTTTAAATTAAAAGTAAACTATATAAGATGGTATAGTATGGATGTAAATAATAATAATAATAATAATAATAATAATAATAATAATAATAATAATAATATTAATAGAAATTCTCCCAAAAAACTTACTGGATTTTTCTTCTTTTTCTCTTTGTCCTTACTTGGCTTCCTGTTACTAACAAAATAATGGAGGGTGCCATATTCCACCAAGGCAGAGAATACAAAGATGAAGCACACTGAGACAAAAAGGTCCATTGCTGTCACATAGGAGACTTTTGGGAGAGATTTCCGGGCAATAGTACTCAGAGTTGTCATTGTGAGCACAGTTGTAATACCTGTTTGAAAAAGTAGATGCCATTTAAAAACAAACAAAAACAAAATGGTTACTGTGGTTTGTAAGATGTCCTGGGTAACCTAGACACCTATTTTACATGAAAACAATAGCAAGATAACAAATCAAACATTTATATTTTACTAGTTTTGTATTAGACATGAGCCTTTATTTCTAATCATTTGTGTATGGGTGGAGAAACACATAGATTCACAGATTTTTGGATATAGCAGGTGCAATGCATGTGCAATCATTACCTTATCTATGATGTAATTTTTTGTGGGTCAGATTGGCACCATTTTGAGAAAACAATGTTTATAGCAGTGGTATTAGACTATTTATAGAACTTGCCTACTTTTGTTGCTATTAGGTAAGCAGGCAGACTGGGGGAGATTTACTACAACTGGAGTATTTAGAATCCGGTACAGTTATGCATGGTAACCAATCAGCTTTCAACTATAGCTTGTTCAATTAAGCTTTGACAATAACATTTTGAAGTTGACTGGCTTCTATGCAGAGCTGCACCAGATTTTGCTCTCTCTAGTTTTAGTGAATAACCCCCACTGTGTTAACACCAGTTTACTAATAAAATGCCTTTCAACAAAGTCTAATGAACTGATCTATATTAGACTCTAATTAAGCCTCATGCATCAATGCATGTTGGCATACATTTTACATATAGTAAACGTTAGCTGGATACAAACACCTTCAAGCTCCCTTGAGATTGGCTTCATGCACATGTGTGCAGGTAACATAGGGTATAATGAGCAGTAACCCTTTGACTGAACACGGTATATTCCATGTGCCATTGCTTTTTCTCTCTTAGGTAGTAATCACAACACATGATTAACCTCCCTGGCGGTATGATTCTTTCAGATTTTAGGTGCTAAAAGCGGTACCATTATTTGCAAGAGAATTTGGCGTTTTATACTGTAGGCTTGTAATTCTTAGGAATAACTCACTGAAATCTATCCAAACAAGAGTCTAATAGGCATCCTGGGTATGATTTTTTTTTTTTCTTATTAAAAATTATAATATAATAAATAATTATAAAAAATTATAACAAATAATAATATAATTATAGTAAAAATTATTCAATAATGTAATCAAATCAAAATCACTGAAATTTGCTCAGTTGCAGAATTTTTGCTGTCATTATTTTATTTTTTTTATGACGAATTTCCCCATAAATCGCTATCGCTAAATTCTGCAAGTGATTCTGATTTATTATCGCTGTTTTTTAGCTGCTCTAAAACAATTTTTGCCATAAAGGGACACTTTTGGTTGCTATGGGCAATCTACAGTTTGCAGGGAGAAAGAACAGTTTTTATTATATAAAATGACATGTAGTGTACAGGGCAGACCACTAGGGACATGGGGGGTGTGTATTTTTTACATACAGTACTGTAATCTATAAGATTACAGTGTACTGTATGTATAGTGTTTGTTTACATTTTTAAATTTGGCGCCGTTCCCCCCCCTACGTCGCGACGCTCGCAGGGAAGGGAATCGGCGGTACACACAGCATCAGGCGGACATCCGGCCGCCGTGTACTGCGGGGATTCATCGCTGGATCGCAGAGAAAAGGTAAGTAAACTTTTTTCTGCATCCAGCGAGGTAAGCGCGTGTGTGGCACGGGGTTACCGATCTTAGCTTTAAAATCTCACCCCGTGCCACACACGGGAAGACCGCCAGGGAGGTTAAATAAAGCACAGCCTGTTATAGTTGTATTTCTATATGTAGTCAATAAAGAATAGCATTTTACAGATGACACTGAGTAGCTGACTTTATTCTACTACTACAGATTGATTTTTTTTTTACATCTGTGGCCATTGTGGAAATTACTAAAATGCTTTGGGTGTTTACAGCTAATCACTTCTGCAAGCTCAAAATCTCATCTCCTGTGCCAGGTCCAATTCCATCATACATATGGTCTCCTCTGCTGTTGTCTATTATACTGTATTTTCCTGCATTCAACTTAGCACAGTGAGTGAGTAGTTCACTGAACCTGAGTTTCATGTACAGCAGTCTTTTTAATTAAATTTAATTAAAGTTTTTAGTTCTGAGCAAGTTACAAGTTTATGCTCAGTTTGGTGTCAGTTGAGAGAGGCATCAGGGTCTATGTAACCCTAATTTTGAATTTTAGCACACATGATAGACATCCTATGAAAACCTATGATGTTTCCTTATTGCAAACCCTTTACCACCAGTATATTTTGTCATACATGGGGGCTGATCAGACATCTTGTATTGATGTAATAAAAAAGTAGATCAAGAAAAGTAAATTGGGATAATTTAAAAGTACATAAAAACCCATTCAGATATCAAACCTGCAAAAACACCTACAAAATACATAACTATAATTAGGATTCACAGGTGTATATGAGTGCCACATTATATTATCCACACACACTTTAGAGGTGTAAGAATATATAGGGTTTTCAGTTAATTAAAAAAAGTTCACATTACAGATTTGCAGGCTTCCAAGTTTCTGCTCTGAGTAAAGCAAAACGAGCTGTTACTTCAGTGGCAGTGCCTTTTCTCAAAATGTTCTACATTAATTTCTCCACAAAGCCTGAAGCTATAGAAGTGAGTGATGACTTGTTTAAAGCCTTTTTATGTTTTTTTTTAAATATGTAAATACCTTATATTGTATAGCCTGGGCACATGTTACATTAAATACAACAAAATGCTTTATTCTTGGTCTTTAAAAAATAAAATAAATGAAGACATGTTTGATTTTGATTAATGATTAAGGAGGAATGTTGGATATTATGACTGTACTTGCATTAGCTAATTACATGTAATTTTCTTTATTTGGTGACATATTAGACAGTAACATCAATACAAGCAAATTTAAGGAATCATACAATGAATTATCACACATCACATATTGTTGTTTACAATTCTTATGGACTATATTTTGGAAAAAAAAAAAAACAGTTTTAAGGTTAGCCTTTGTGATAAAAATTAAAACATGCAGCTATTTTTGCAGGAAAAAATGTGCATTCATTTTTTTTTTACAGCAGCATGCACAGCATTGCACCTGTGATTAGTCGCTGCAGCTCTGTTGCCCATATCTCTGTACAGGCTTTTAGTTAGAGGGTTGTAAACAGTGTGAATGGACTACAAAGACACTCATCAGTGCCCTTGCAGTCCATTGAGAAATATAAGCCATCTGCAGTGGTGGTAGACAGAACTTGTAGTATCTTTTTATTCATAGATTCCTGTGAATGAATGATGCAGCTGTGACAGCGGGTGGAATGAGAGGGGACGGGGCGCTGGTGGCAGCAGGTGGGTGCATAGCAAAATGTTACATGTTACACCCAAAATATGGGTAACATGCTTCTAAAGGTGAAACTATCCTCTAAAGACAACCAATAACATAAAGATAGCAACTCTAAAAAAGGATGTATAATATTTCAGCCATTCCAAATGTATTTTACTGTTATGTGCAGTGTTTCCCAGGTATGGATTACCCTTGCTTAAAAACTTAAAAACAAGACCAAATAGAGTAAAAATGTAAGTTTCCAAAAAAAGAGGAGCAGTGATTTTAATAATGCTTAAAGTGAAGAAACAATAAAAATTAAATCTTCCTTTAAATATTGTGCCGGGGGGGGGGGTTACCTTAGTATGCCTGTAAAGTAGCACATTTATCCAGTGTTTAGAACAATACCACAGCAAAATTATATTTCTAAAGGAAAAAAAGTAATTTAAAACTGTTTGCGGCTGTACTGAATTGTTGGATCCGGAAATATAGAGAAAAATCATTGAAAAAAACAGCATTGGTCCCCCCCTGTCCATTACCATTTGGGTCTGGTATGGATATTAAGGGGAACCCTGTGCCAAATATAAAAAAAATGCCCTTCAAGTCTGGTATGGATATTAAGAGAAACCCTGCACCATTTTTTTTCTTAAATGGCATAGGGTTCCCCCTAGAATCAATAACAGGCCGTTCATGTCTGGTATGGATTTAAGGGGTATCCCTAGCCAAAAAAAATTGTGTAGGGTTCCCCTTAAAATCCATACCAGACCTTTATACGAGCACGCAACCTGACAGGCAGCAAGAAAAAGGGGGGCGAGAGAGCGCCCCCTCCTGAACTGTACCAGGCCACATGCCCTCAACATGGGGAGGATGCTTTGGGGTCCCCCCAAAACACCTTGTCCCCACAACCCTTGCCCAGTGGTTGTGGGGTCTGCAGGTTGGGGCTTATCGGGATCTGAAAGCCCCCTTTACCAAGGGGACTCCCAAATCCCAGCCCCCCATGTGAATGGGTAAAAACTGTCCATTCTCTTTGATCAAAGAGAATGGGCTGCAACAACTGTGCCTCCAAAAACTGAAACAACTGCGCCTCCATGGGAGGCTCCCGCCAACAGAATCCTCTTTGAGATGACAGCTTTTATATAGCTGATGTAAATGGGTGACCCCCCATGTCATACTACATCACGTGGCATCAGAAGGGGGACCATAAAACCCCACCCCATGTTGAAGGCATGTGACCTGGTATGGTTCAGGAGGGGGGACGCTCTCTCACCCCCCCCCCTGTTCCTGCGGCCTGCCAGGTTGCATGCTCGGATAATTGTCTGGTATGGATTTTGGGGGGAACCCCACACCTTTTTTTTTTTTTGGCACAGGATTCCCCTTGAGGGGTTGTAGAGGTTTGTTTTTTATTTTCTAGAAAAGGAGAAAATCCACCAGGGTGGGGCTTTAACGGTAACAACTCAATTAATCAAGAAAAGTAGTAATAGTAGTAAAAGTTTATTACACAGTAAATACAAAAATATACATATTAAAATCAAAGGTAATGGATAGGTGCATGACTTGTCCACAGTGGTTCATTCAGGCCCTACGCGTTTTGAGACCTTGTCCCTTCATCAGGGGTCAATGTCCGCGTGGAGTCACACTGTATATAACACAAATTAACATGTTTCAAAATATTGCACAATTACTTGGATTACATATCTATACAAAACAGGAGAACATAGAAACTGCACAGCACATATATCATACCCGTCACCATATATATAAAGCGGTTCTGTCAGTATGTTTCTGTCTCAGCGGTTCTGTCAGTATGTTTCTGTCATAGCGGTCTGTCTGTATGTTGCTGTCATAGCGGTTCTGTCAGTATGTTGCTGTCATAGCGGTTCTGTCAGTATGTTGCTGTCATAGCGGTTCTGTCAGTATGTTGCTGTCATAGCGGTTTTGTCGTAGCATTTCTGTCAGCAGTATGTTTCTGTCAGCAGTATGGTTCTGTCATAGCGTTTCTGTCAGCGGTATGTTTCTGTCAGCGGTATGTTTCTGTCAGCGGTATGTTTCTGTCAGCGGTATGTTTCTGTCAGCGGTATGTTTCTGTCAGCGGTATGTTTCTGTCAGCGATATGTTTCTGTCAGCAGTATGTTTCTGTCAGCAGTATGTTTCTGTCAGCAGTATGTTTCTGTCGTGGCATTTCTGTCAGCAGTATGTTTCTGTCGTAGCGTTTCTGTCGTAGCGTTTCTGTCAGCAGTTTGTTTCTGTCGTAGCGTTTCTGTCAGCAGTATGTTTCTGTCGTAGCGTTTCTGTCAGCAGTATGTTTCTGTCGTAGCGTTTCTGTCAGCAGTATGTTTCTGTCGTAGCTGTAATGCCAGTGTCATGTTTTCTGTCTTAGCATGTTCTGTCCTAGCAGTTGCAGTCACGGTATGTTTCCGGGCATGTCATGGCGGTGCTGTCAGCTACGTGCTTCTGTCACAGAGCATTTTCACTATCACCGCTCTGTCATCAGTATTCGGTCACAGCAGCGCAGTCTTTGTCGTGTTTCTGTCATGGCGTGTTTCTGTCATGGCGTGTTTCTGTCATGGCGTGTTTCTGTCATGGCGTGTTTCTGTCATGGCGTGTTTCTGTCGTCACGCAGGTTCAGCTTGCACCAGTGGCCTTTCTAGCTTTGTTCGCTTCCATGTCTCGTTATTTTTCATAGCTTGCTTTCCTGGTCCGGTTGGCTAGGGCTCGCATCTCGGGGTCTGTCACGTCTACAGATCCATTCGTGCTGAGGTTTTCGTTTTCCAGATGATTGTTCACCTCAAACTTCTCACCTGTCATGTCACGTCTTACTATGCATTGCGTTTCATTTGTCGGGCAGGACTACCCACCACGGTCTGTGGGTGCACGGGTCCTCAGTGTTCTGCTGTGCAGCAGGTCACTTACGCTCACTCACGTTTCACGGGTGGGGGGGGGTCGTCGGGTTCATGGACATGCGGGGGTCCCTCCGTCACTGCCATGTCTTCGTACTTGGGTAGGCACAGAGGGGGTTGTGTTTCTGTTGGGGGTCCTACTCCAGCGTGGGTTGGTCACATAGCTTGTCGGTGCTATGCAGTCACAGCGCACATACAGCCTTGTAGTTTTATTTGTTTTCTTTGTCTCGTCATACCGTTCTTTCGGGTATAGTTAGCCAGGGTGCGCATCTCAGGATCTGTCACGTCTACAGATCCATACGGGCTGAGGTTTCGTTTTTTAAATGATTGTTGACCACAATTTACTCGCCTGTATAACATACGTCATACGTGCACGTTCATTCTCACGCCTATACATCTACCCACCACGGTCTGTGGGTACATCGCCTTGAGTGTTTCGTTTTTAATTACCTGTCTGCGCGGCAGGTTACTCGGGCTCGCTTACAGCTTACACTTATCACATACACTTGGGTGGGATCTGTCGTCAGGTCATTCACGCGCTGAGGTCTGGTCATTTCTGCTCACATCTTTGGCCCAGGCAGCTACAGTGGGGGGGGGGGGTGTCTCTTGTTTTGTTGTCTGTTGTCTTTTATTTTGGTTCTCCTAGGGTTGGGCGTGCGGCACGTTTCGGGGGTGACACAGTCGGGTGCATCCCAGCGGCTCCACGTGGGGGTGCAGAGCATGGTAGTACGCCGTCACTCGGGGGTTGGTCCGTACTTGTCTCATCAGAGCGGTAAGTCAACAAGGGGTTTCCTTTTTCCGGCCGCAGCGGGGTAGGCGGTACGTTTTCAGTTTGTGTCCAATTCTATCCCAGCTGCTTCACATACCAGCATTGGGCGTGTTCTGGCCGTTCCTGCTAGGGCAATTTTATTAGGGTTTTCATCCATGGAGTCGTTGCTTCTTCTCTGCTCATGGTGGGGGTCTGGGCCGTTATCTTTGGCGCTGTTCTCTTGTTCATAGGTTGCCGGATCGTCAGGGCGAGTCCGTCAGTCCAGGCCCAGTTACTCGGGTGGGTCGTGTCATGCCATGTCTGGTTCTGTCTCATATCGTTGCATATCGCTACTGCGTGTTGGCCTCGTCCATTAACGTCAGCAACTCATATTTCGGGTAGCGGGCTCTCAAACCCCTTCCCTCCTATCAGTTTGTCCATTTTGGGGCATCTCTCCCTCTCACGTCCCCTTAACAGATATGGATAGTTAGGCCAGGGGTTGTGGGTATTTGACAGGGTTACTGGTCTTGTGTCCTATTGGATGGTGTTTGCTTTTCTCAGGGCGGCCCTTGTTCCATTCCCCCACGTATCCTCTCGCCACCAGCAGTGGTTCTCATGTCTGTGCTTCTGGAGGGAGGCTTAAGGCCAGATTCAGGTAGATGAGAGCATCTTTGCTCCAGAGTAACGCTTCTCATTTACGTTACTCTGACGACCCTTTCAGCGCAAGTACTGTTATTCACATAGCAGTTGCGCGTAAACTTGCGCCAGAGTAACGATAATGCGCTGGCGTAACCCGACGCAAGTGGAAGTGGGTGTGATCATATGTAAATGATGGGCGGAGCCCAGCGCAGAGGCTTACGTTCAGCGCATCATCCACGGAGCATGCGCAGTGAGTGCGGCTCCACTCGCCCCCTTGTGCGCATTCTCACAACTTCCGTCGGCACCACTTCCCGGGAAACGTCAGCGCAATGCCTTCCGTTGGGCGCTTAAAAGTGCAGGCAGAAACGCCATTCCGGCGCAAAAGTAGTTCCTTTCCCCCCACCCCAGGGAAGATACTTTTGCTCAGTGATGGCTGCTCCCGCTACCCCCAAAGAGAGGAGGAACCTCAATTTTAATTCCCAGGAGGTCTCGGTCATCATATCAGCAATGGAGTCTGTTAATGAGTTACTCCATGGGAAAAAAAGCCGGAAGACCAGCCGGGAGAGAAAGCAGGGCATCCTGGAGACCATTGCTGCCAGGGTGAATGTCTTGGGGTACTCCACCCGGACTGCTTCTGACATTCAGAAAAAATAAATGACTTGCGGCGCAAGGTCAAGGGCAAGGTGGCCACCATCAGGAGGCATGAGAGGGGCACAGGTGGTGGTCCCCCATGTCCTGTCAGCCTGACCGCAGAGGAGGAGGTGGTCGCACGCTGCCTGGACAGGGAGCAGTTGGAGGGGGTCCCTGGATATGACTCCATGGAGGAAGGCTCCAGGACAGGTAAGTGTTTTTTATCCCCTATTTGGTGTGTTGCATGTGGGGGGGGGGAGGGTACATGTGCCAAGTGTGTGGGACCACCAACATGTGTCTTCTTTGTGTCATCCACAGATGACGGAGCTGGGCCATCATCTCTTGGCGGCCAGTCCACCCCAACCTCCCAACGGGATCGTGATGATGAGCCCCTGGGTGCTGAAGAGACCGAGGTGGAGGAGAGTGCCCACACCACCTCTGCAGAGGTGGTTGTGGAGGAGCCTGTCCCTGAACAGGACTTCATCTTATTGTTGGAGGAGTCCTCCTCTTCAGCAGGGCCCTCTGTCATCCCCTCCCCCATCCTCGGTAGCCCCTCAAGGGCGACTCCATCCCCACGGGGACAACCTTCTCCTGCCCCCAGGAAGGCCACCCGGAAGACCAGGGGGGTGTGTGATCTGGTCGAGGACCAGGTGCTGTTGGACCACGCCAAGCAGACCCAGCAGATGGGGGAGATTGCTGGCCACCTGGACCGGGTCGCTGACAGCCTGGGCTCCATGTCGCAGCTGCCCAGTGGTGTTCAGAACCTTGTTACCAGCCTGGGGGAGGTGCAGGCTGATGTCCGGCACCTGACAGCAGCTGTACATGCCAACACTGCTGCCATCCGGGAAGAGGGGAGGCAGCGGCAGCGTGACCAGCGGCATCAAGTCACCCGCCAGTTGAGGATGCAGGCCCAGACAAACCTGTATCTGAGCCGGATTGCAGTGGCCTTGGAGGGCATGCAGCCAACAGCTGCCCGGAGTGGCCCACCCGGGGATCAGCCTCCTCAAGATGCCCCCACACCCCCACCACCACCCACTCCCTCCAGGCAGCTGAGAAACCCGAGAGTGCCCCCAAGGAGGAGCCCCCGTCATCCCAGATGAGGGTTTTTTTTTATTTGGTTTATATTTTTATTTTTTATATTACTCAGGTTATGAGTTTTTTGTTATTTTTATACTCAGGTTATGAGTTTATATTTTATTTTCTTGCTCAGGTTATGAGATTTTTTATTTCTTTTGAACTGCACACGGTCAGGAGTGCAGGGGACAGTGTGAATGGTGTGTGAATGTGAGGGGGTGGCACTCCTGACAGTAAGGGGTGTCACCCTCGGCCGTGGTGGTGAAGTTAACCCCACGGCTGTATGAATGACGTGTGAAAGGTGTATGAATGGACAGTGACATCATTGGGGCCTTGACGCTGGCGTTGCTGCTCCCAAGTCCTACATGCTGGACTTGGGCTAATCCAATGCGATGTGGATGTGGTGTGTGTGATCTAGGGACATCAGTGGTGTGCATGCATGCATTGTCTGTGTGATTAATGTTTTGGTTTATTGTCCAAAGATGCCTACGGCGAGGACTCTCCTGACTGCTCTTCCATCAGCAGACTGGTTCTCCTCTGGCAGGTGGGGACTGTGTGGGTCGGGGGTCAGGTCATCACGCATGTCAATCTGCAGGCCTTTTCTCAAAGCAAAGTTGTGCAGAATGCAACATGCAGCGATGATCTGACACACAAAGGTAGGGGAATACAATAGGGTCCCCCCGGACTTATCCAGGCAGTGGAAACGGGACTTCAGGAGCCCGAATGTTTGCTCCACCACTGCACGAGTTTTGATGTGTGCTTCATTGTATTTTCTCTCTCCTCTGGTTTGGGGGTTGCGGAAAGGAGTCATAAGATGGGGTCCCAGTGCATATGCAGAGTCACCTGTAAGGGAAAAGACAGGAGGATGTTAGTCATGCATGTGCCACTTCTGATGTGCATCACGGGAGGGGATAGTCATGCCTGACTCCCATGTCACTCACCAACCAGCCAGCTGTCCCCATACATGTTCTGCTCGAATTCTGCTGGGATGGGACTCTGATTGTATATGAAGCTGTCATGGCTGGACCCGGGGTCTTTGGCACGGACGTGCCATATGAGGCGTTGGGCATCGGCTATCACCTGTACGTTGATGGAATGCCAATGCTTCCGATTGCGGTATATGTGCTCTGTGGCACTGGGGGTCTGAAGGGCCACATGTGTGCAATCAATGGCCCCCACAGTGCGTGGGAATCTGGCAATGTTGTAGAAATCTGTCATTGCCTTCAGCCGCAGCTCCTCAGTGGTTGGTCTGATGAACTGGTTGGACATGCGTCTGAGGATTGCAGGGACAACCTGGTGCACACATCTGCTTATGGAGGACTGTGACATCCCAGCCACCACTCCACTTGTACGCTGGAATGATCCACTTGCAAGGAAATGAAGTGTTGCCAGGACCTTCACCAGTGGCTGCACTGCTTGTGAGCGGTGTGTCTTGCTGGTGATGTCACCCTGCAGGGTTGTGGTTAGTTCAAGTATTGCATCTGGGCTGAATCTGAAGAGGCGATACACCTCCTCATCACCCATGCCAAAGAGGTTCATACACGTGCGGTATATCCTCTCACGTGCCCGCCTCCTCCGTAGCGAGGGACCCAGTACTAGTCTTAGGACCACGAGTGCCCCCGGCATGTTGGCACACAGAGGTGTTGTCCTTGCAAGTGTGGTTGTTCAGCTTGCTAGTTTCGTCGGTAACGCTGCTGTAGCTGCTCTCCTGCTGACCTGTGACCGTCTGGAGTAAAGATAAAGCAGCCTTTTGTAGAAATAACTTTGCGCCGGACGGACGAGATACGCGCGGCGCATGTAGCCAGCGTATGGTGCTAATCCGTTCGTGAATTGGGAAAAATCCCTCATTTGCATATTTGCAGGGGAAATCAATAGGCGCGACTGATGCGCCAAGCGAAATTAAGCGCTGACGATACTCTGGCGTCGGAACGTTCCGCCGGTCGCAAATGGCCCGTTATTGGGCGCATCTAGTTTGGTGGGTACGGGCACATAGAAACAACGGCGCATCTTCACAGTTACGCAGCGCATATCGAATTACTCCAGCGCAACTCTACCTGAATCTGGCCCATAATTTTTGCATAAATCAACAGCCCTGTCGTGGGCTCCTTCTTGTCCCTAGGCTCCTGGGGCGCAGTTGCCTGGGGCGAGCCACAGGTGGGGGGGCTGGGGGGGAAGATGGTTGAACCTCAACCAGTCTCTCCCTGGCTGCCCTCCATTGCCACGGCTAGCCGGTGGAGGTACGTATTGGTGGCAGCCTGCATCCGCAGCCGGCGGGTAGTATTGCTGCGCTGCTGTCGCCGTGTCTGCCTCCCCTCCTCACCGACAGCAGCTGCCAGGCTCCGGACCTCGGAGACCAGGCCAGATGTGGTGGTCTGCAGGTTCCCCACAACGTCCTGCAGACTCTCGTTGATAGCAGTATTCTGCCCAGCCTGCTGGGTGATGGCTTCCTGCACTGCCACAGTGCAAGCAGCCTGGCTCGCGACCGAGGACGCCAGGCTATCTGCCACCCGATGAAGATCACCCGCAAGAGAACCAATATGGCGGGTCTGTCTTGTCTGGTCCCTTGCCAGGTGATCTTCAAAATCATCAGGGACTCCTCTGGTTTTCCTCGTTGCCTTCCTAGAGGCCTGAGAGGCTGGAGGACGGGTGTAGGGGAGGTCCCTTGAAGGGGAATCCCTGGAGGGGATGGTGTCCCTTGAGGGGGAATCCCTGGAGGGGATGGTGTCCCTTGAGGGGGAATCTTGCATGGGGGGGGTGGTTTGGGAGTGGCCAGGTATGGGGGTCTCCTCAAGAATATAAACAGCAGCCTCTTCTACCCCGACGTGCTCCTCCTCAACCTCCTCAAGCACTGCTGTAGGGGCGATCTCCAGCATGGATGGGGTGGTTCGCCCTGCATCAACTGACGGCCCAGCTCCATCCTGCACATCTGTGGATGACACAAAACAAACACATGTTGGAGGAGCCACACACTTGGCACATGTTTCCCCCCCCCCCCCCCCACCCATGCAACACACCACAAAGCAGATAAAACAGACTTACCTGACCTCAAAGGCTGATCCCCTGATTCAAAGCCAGGAAGACCCTCCACCAGCTTCCTATCCAGCAACCTGGCCACCACCATGTCCTCTGCAGTCAGGGTAATTGTTGTGGCTGGTCCTCCACCTGTGGCACTGGCATGCTTTCTCATGGGCACAAGCTTGTCTTTGACCAGTCTCCGCATATCATTTATTTTTTTCCGGATATGCTTGGGCTCCCTCTCCGCCACACCAACAACATTCACCTGCCTGGTGATTTCCGCATAAATGCGTGTCTTCTCCGCTTTGCCAGTGTGGGCACTCTGTGGCCCATAGAGGCGGGACCCATGTTGGGAGAGCGCATCCGTTATCACAGCCTTCTCCTGATGGCTGAAGTTGAACATTCTGCGGTCACCGGCAGTGTCTGGTGCAGCCATACTAAATACAAAAGCCCTGGCAATTCATAAAAAATGCTGGTCACATTTTGCAAGGTGGCGCTTCTGTGTGCGTATTTATGCACTAGTAGGAAGTAGTGCGGCGGATCTTGGTGGTGACGGCGCGCCGTACTGCGCATGTGCACAGGAGCCAGCCAGCCAGGTACCATCAGTGCGCATGCGCCGTTTAAGATACACCGTACGGATCTCTCAGCACCACCGTCAGACCATCATTTGCATGTGTTGACGCCCACTTCCAGTTCCGCCGCCTTACGCCGTCGAAAAACCGCTACGTAGGTGAGTGAAAAAATGATGAATACAGTAAATGCCTCTCCGCGCGGGTACGGCGTAGCGGAAAAAAGATGCGCCACGCCGGAGCAACGATGCGCCATTTTACATGAATCTACCCCAATGTCTTCAAATCGTGTGTTAACAGCATGCAATAAGGTTTTTTTTAGCTATTTTTACACCATCATCAGTTTGCGCCTCTCTTGCTAGCAGAAGCTTCAGTGCTGCAATCAAAGGAATAACTTCAGCAATTACTTGAACTTATTTCCTTGGTTAACTGTTCAAATGGAGCAAGAATAGAAACAATATTTTCCATTAGCATCCACTGATGTGAACTCAATGTTACTGGCAGTTCGTGACCGGACATGTATGCAGCTAAGACTCTTTTGTTCAATTAGACTTTCCAACATGTACAGTAGTATGTGCTGTTTCAGCGAGTGGCTACATCTTGCTGCAGTCGTTTGGGTGGCATTCCAAACTGTACTTACACAACTTGTAATCTGGAATAAGCAAGTATTGAATGCTTTAAATGACCTACACTTTTCCTCCCTGTTGCTGTTATTTCTGATATGCTGCGCTGACTCAGCACTCCCTCATTCACAGCTAACTGCAGCGTGTGTGCCATGCATGGTATACTCTGGAGTCCACTATTCTCCATTGCTTTTGCCATGTTCCGTGCATTATCCCGAACAATCAGATGAACTTTAGACTTTTCAATGTGCCAAGTTTCAATCATGGTATCTAATGCTTCTGATATTGCTGCTGCAGTGTGTGACCCAACAAACTTTTGTGCGTGAAGCAAGATATTAAAATCGGTGTCTATCCACTGCGCTGTTAAACTAAGCAGGCTAGTTGGACTCACGTCTGCGCTCCAAATGTCTGTGGTAAAACTTATAGCTGGGATGTCTGTGGACATCAGCTCATGAATGTGTTTTGCAACACGGTCAAACATTTTCAGTAGACAGGTTTCACTGCTTGGCAGTGTGTAACGTGGCTTAATATGTTCAATAAGCCTGCAAAATCCAATGTCCTCCACAACAGAAAATGGCTGATCATCTAAGGCAGGGGTCTCCAAACTGCGGCCCCGGGGGCCGGACGTGGCCCTTTGCTAGTCCTTATCTGGCCCTTGGGGCAGTATTGCTTCCAATGATATGAGGCACTATTCCTCCCAATGACACCAACAATGGGGCACTATTTCTTAGACTAATAGCAATGATGGAGCACTATTCCTCCTCCCTACTGCCCACCAACACTGGGCCCATGTTTATTATCACTGATGCTCGGCCCTGGGGGATTTTTATACCCGATTCGGCCTCCCTGAAGCCTGAAAGACCATAAACTGGCCCTTTGCTTGAAAAGTATGGAGACCCCTGATCTAAGGCAAAAGATTCCATACGTTTTTCTGTAATGTCTTGTGGTTTGGCACTATCATTGGCACATTTCTTAACTCTTTCAAATGCTGTGGCAATAGATGGTGTTGTGCTAGTTAAGGTTTTAAGTTTTGTTGTTTGACTGTATTCTGCATGCTGATTTGGATGATGTGTTTTCAGATGATATATCAATCCTGTTGTGGAAAAGTGCCTTGCCACTGCACCTCTGCTGAACAAATATTGCAGACTGCAAATTGTATGGGCCAGATTCAGGTAGAGCAGAGCATCTTTGCTCTGGAGTAACGCATCTCATTTGCGTTACGCTGCTGAAATTTTAGGAGCAAGTGCTGTTATTCAGGAAGCACTTGCTCCTAAAGTTGCGGCAGCGCATCGCAAATGAGCCGGCGGAATTCAAATTGGGCAGGTACGGGGCGTGTAGTATTCTAACTAAGCGCGATCCCGCCGCCAATGTACTGCGCATGCGTCGAGTGTCCAAACATCCCCGTGCGCATGCTCCAAATTCTGTGAATGAACGTCAATGACGTCACATTCCCATTCATGAACTTTTTACGCAAGCGACGTGATTTTTTTTTTTCCCGACGCGATGACGACGCCTATACCTAACATAGGATACTCCAACCCCATGTAGGTATATCTATGCGCCGCGTATCCCGTCCGGAAACGTCGTACCGTCATTGCGTCGCGCCGGAATTCGATCGTGAATTGCCGATTTCCGCTCATTAACATATTTTTTGAGCGTAAATCGGCGGGAACGCCCCCGGCGCCATTTTTAAGTTGAAGTAACGATGCGATGGCGAAACTCAGTTACGCTGCTCGCATCGGAGCTTCAACCCGGCGTTTCTTGTTTTCTGGTTACAGAAAACAGAAACGCCGGCTCAAAGTCACAGTTAGGCTGGCGGATCACTGGATCCGCCAGCCTAAGTGTTCCTGAATCTGGCCCTATGTCTTTTTCCGAAATTGTGAAATATTTCCACACCACTGACATGATCGACCTTTCCTGGAATCTGGACATGCCTGGGCATTAGGCGCTTGCACTCAGGGTAGGCAGCTGAGGCAAATTATGGAAGAAAATGTTGTCTGGTTCAAGTTCTACAGCTAACAGCTTTTTCTTCCAATAATCAGAACTTCCTTCAATTCCTTGCTGTCCTCTGGTCCCTTCCAAAATTAAAGATTGTTGTCAGTATGTTGTGGCCATTTTCTACTCCCTGTAGCTGAGGCTGCTTGGAGGGTACCAGTTCTACATTTGGGAAGCCACTGGGCACATTCCAGATTTAACCCTTTTGCTGCCAAGGATTTTTGGGCACACATGCTATAATCTGCATTTTAGGCCAGAAACATTTATTTAACCCCTGAGAATTATATAGATCCTGAAAGCACAGATCCTGTAGAATAAAATGGCGGCAATTGAAAATTGTTACGTTGCACGATATAACTACTCAGTCTTTATTAGACTGAAGTTTAAGAAAAAATTACACTTAGGTTAATTTAGGTGCACAAAAACACAATGTAATACCCAATTTTTTAATATGATTTAAAGGATGTGGTTGTGCCATTTAAACCGATAGCCAACATGCAAGGGTTAAAAACTGCGCCCGCAAAACAATGACAAAATACAGTATCCCCAAAATATTCATAGATGACGCTTTAAAAACCCAGTTCAGTTTTCCATGAATATTGGTCCGATAATTACTGCTCTCTGGCACGTGGGGCGGTACCAAATATCTGTAGTGCAATTGTCCTTATTGTACGTAGGTGCATCCCACTTGTGTTTCCAATGCACACAGGGGTAGGGGGACATTGATTTTTTTTTATTTACCTTTAAATTTTAATTGTTTTTATATATATATTACTTTGATAAGATGCTCCATACATTTTTGTAATCCAAGTGTACTTTATGAAATAAACCAATAGTGGTACTAGTAATGGCAGCGATCAGTGATTTTTTTCGGTACCGCGACATTATGGCGGATACTTCGGACACTTTTGACACATTTTTGGGACCATTGGCATTTTTATAGCGATCAGTGCTATAAAAATGCATTGATTACTATAAAAATGCCACTGGCAGGGAAGGGGTTAACACTAAGGGGCGAGGAAGGGGTTAAGTATGTTCCCTGGGTGTGTTCTAACTGAAGGGGGGTGGGACTGACTGGGGGAAATGACTGATCGCTGTTCATACATTGTATGAACAGAAGATCAGGCATTTCTCCCCTGACAGGACCGGGAGCTGTGTGTTTATATCGTGCGGGGGCGCACGATATAGCTACGTGATCTCGCCCAGCAGAGACGACCTGCCGCTGTATAACTGCGGCGGCTGGTCGGCAAGCAGTTGAACGTGGTTGTTTGGTCCTTCCTACGTAGAGTAGTCAAAATGGGCACTGCATTACATAAACCACTCCCTCCATATTGCAAAGCGAGTCCTTTCTTGTATTACGAGACAGGATAAAGAATGGCAACCAATCTGATAAGATGCATGGAGGAGCTCAGCAGGAAAGGTTATAGGAAGTGAATTTATTCTCTCTTGAGAAGCAGAGATGAAGGGGGATATGATCAACATGTATACATGGTACATATTGTAAACTTGGTGTTGAGTTATTAACTTTAAGGTCATCACAGAGGACAAGTGGGCAACATGTATAAATACATAAGTGGTACATATTGTGAACTTGGTGTTGAACAGTACTATTTGCACAGACAGCATATACTGGAAGTTCATATTTGGCTTTAGAATTGATATGTTTTTTGTTTTTCTATTAGCCAGCTAGCCTGGCTTCCATACAGCAGTAGAATCCAAACTGGATTAATTTCAGTAAAAAATAAAAAATAAACTGCAAACAGGCCCACTTAGACCTGCAGATAGAACTTGGCCAGTAGTTCTCTTAGGCTGTCCCTGTTCTCAATGAAATAAAACTATCTGTCTGCTGGCTAATTTCTATCTTTCTGTTTATGTTCAAATATGCATAAATGTGCTTCCACTGAGGAGATTTTAAATTTTAGAGTTAGGACTGCAGTACACAGGGGCCTGCAGCTTATGCGTGCATTTGCAAAATGCGTGCAACTAAACTCCTGTTTTTAACACACTGTTAGACAGGTGAATGTGGTTGGTTGCCGATTGGTTAGTAAGTTGAGCTTGGATATTCTGTGTGTTTTTTGACATGCGTTTGCCCTTTCCAGTGCTCCTTGCTGTGAAGACCAGTCATAGGTGGGGCAGTGACAGTTGTTTTTTTTTATGTTCAAATATGTGGCATATGGCATGGAACTGCACAGGTTAATGCATGACCTCTGTCTGTAATGTGAGAACTGACATTTCCTGTGAAGAAACTAAATATCCCATTATCTCTAGTGCTTTACAGGTGAGAGCTGAAAAGTAATTAGGTCTGAAACAGACAGGCACAAACAGCAGAGATTACCCATGTTAGAACAAATGTGTTTCATCACCTTAATACTTCCACATTTATGATGCAACATTGGAGCTGTGTAACCCAGAACATTAAGTTGTCTGCCCTTAAGGACAAGCAAGCTGAATTGATACATAGATCAGACATAACTCTATAACTGCAGCCACAACATGTGAGCCCATCACTACAAGACAAGGGAAACAAACACAGGGAGTATAACTACACTATGACCCTGATGATGTAATCTATGATGAAACACATAGGGCAGAGCTAGGATGTACAAAACAGAACTTACCACGCATGCATGGCCCATCGTGGTCATTTTGGGTATTGGTGACAGGAATTGTTTGCTCTGATTACATCATATATACATGTATGCTGCTTTCATCTTGTAAGTGCAATATTTTATACTTTATTAAACTTTTTTAAATGGCATTACACTATGGTTAGTTCCTCAGTTCCATTTATACAACTACACTATTATCTAGTTAACCACTAGAGCAGTGTTTTTCAACTCCAGTCCTCAAGGCACACCAACAGGTCAAGTTTTCAGAATTTCCCTCAGATGAAATGGCTGTGGTGATTACTAAGGCAGTGAAACTGATCAAATCACCTGTGCAAAATAATGGAAAGCCTGAAAACATGACCTGTTGGTGTGCCTTGAGGACTGGAGTTGAAAAACACTGCACTAGAGGACCAGCCACCGCAGTTATACTGCAGCAGGTGAACTCTCCGGGGCAAAACACTGTAGCTATACATTGGCCGCTTTAAGACCACTAAGTGACGTGCACATGCCCGTTGTGCAACGATAGAGCCAATGCATGTGCCCCGCTGGGCAATTGCTGTGATGACGGTAGGGTACCTGTGATTGCTCCTGAGAGAGACAGAATGGAGACCTGTCAATCTAAATAGACAGATCTCCATTCTGTGAGGGGTGAGGAGACTAATGTGTTGTTCATACTAAGTACAAACAACAATCAGTCTTCTCCTCCAGCCAGTCCCATCCCCCCACAGTTAGAGTCACTCCCTAGGACATACATTTAACCCCTTGATTGCCCCCTAGTGTTAACCCCTTCCCTTCCAATGACATTTATACAGTAATCAGTGGCTATTTTTAGCCCTAAATGCTGTATAAATGTCAATGGTCCCAAAAAGTGTCAAAAATGTTCGACATGTCCACTGCAATGTCACAGTCCCAATAAAATAACAGATCTTCGCAATTACTAGTAAAACATAATAATAATAAAAATGCCATAAATACATCCCCTATTTTGTAGACACTATAACCTTTGCACAAACCAATCGATATACGCTTATTGGGCCAGATTCACAGAGCGATTACGCCGGCATAACAGGAGATGCGCGGCATAAGTCTAAATTTGCACATGCGTTTCGATACTCCGCATCCCCAAAACGAGATACGCAAGAAATCTACTTTTTTTTGTCCAGCGTAATTTCGTTAGACAGGCGCATCCGTCCACGCAAAACTGTGCTAGACAGACCATTGATTTGCTATTCAAATATGCTAATGAGGGAGTTACGGGGATCCACAAAAGAACGTTGGTGCAGTGCAGGCTACGCGCTGTGCGCAACAGCTGCACGGCCTGTCTAAAATTAGACCATATAAAAGGTGGTCTAAAATTAGACAATTCGTCTACATGTCAGAGAAAGCAACATCGTTAGTGAGGAGCAGAGCAGTCACACGTGTTGCACAACAATCTGTATGCCAACATGCCAGGGACATCCTCGCTCATAGCTATACTACTGACTTTAGAGGAGCAAAGAAGGAGGAGGGCACGGGAGAGGATATACTGCACCCGCATAGACCTCTTTGGCATGAGTGATTCTGAGGTGTATCGCATCTTCAGATTCACCCCTCATGCCATCCTGGAATTAACGATAACCTTGCAGGAGGACATCAGCAGCCCAACACACCGCTCACATGCAGTGCAGCCACTGGTCAAGGTCATGGCAACACTCCATTTCCTTAACATCCAACACACGGCAATTGCACGGAAACGCAACGCATCCTTGAGGTACTGCGTGATGACGTCATCCCCCCTCGCCAAGCCGCAATAGCTTCTCAGCGTGCGTTCCAGAGTGCGTTCCAGCTCCTCTCGCTGATACACTCGCATACAAACGCCGACACGCTTTCGGATTCAGCATTGCTGGTGCTATCTTCCCTGCACAGCAGACATCAGCTGGATGATCTCCCTGGGACGCTATTTATCCTCGGCTGGTTTGACGATCCATGCAGACCCTCACTTCACCATATGCCTGTGAACTTCAAATTACCATGTGAGTGCTTTTGTGTTATTCTATCATTAAAGTTCAGCAGATTTACTTATTGGCACCTGTTCTTTTGTTTTGTTTACATGTCCTTGGAGCATTGCTTCGGCTCCCCACACACGGCTGCCTTATATCCAAAAAACTGTGACTCACCACCAAGCCTGTTACAGCTTGTAGGACTTTTTGCACTGAGGACAGTCTAAATTACAGTAGGTTCTTGTTTGCGCCAGTATTGTGTATCTTTGTATAACACTCCATTTCCTTGCCAGTGGCTCTTTTCAAAGAACAAGTGGAGTGGTGGCTGGGATGGCACAATCCTCCATGAGCAGATGTGTGCACCAGGTTGTCCTTGCAATCCTCAGACGCATGGCCAACCAAATCATCAAACCAACCACTGAGGACCTGCGGCTGAAGGCAATGACAGATTTCTACAGAATTGCCAGATTCCCACGCACCGTGGGGGCCATTGATTGCACACATGTGGCACTCCGGCCCCCCCATGAGACAGAGCACATATACCGCAATCGGAAGCATTGGCATTCCATCAACGTACAGGTGATAGTCGATGCCCAAGGCCTCATATGGCACGTCCATGCCAAACACCCCGGATTCAGGCATGACAGCTACATATACAATCAGAGCCCCATCCGAATGGAATTCGAACAGAACGTGTATGGGGACACCTGGCTGGTTGGTGAGTGACATGGGTGGCAGGCATGACTGTCCCCCCCATAATGCACACATCACAAGGGGCACATGCCTGACTAACATCCTCCTGTGTTTTTCCTTACAGGTGACTCTGCATATGCACTGGGACCCCATCTCATGACTCCTATCCGGAACCCCCAAACCCCAGGAGAGGAAAGATACAATGAAGCCCACGCCCAAACCCGTGCAGTGGTGAAGCGCACCTTTGGCCTCCTGAAGTCACGTTTCCGATGCCTGGAAAAGTCTGGGGGGACCCTGTTGTATTCCCCCAACTTGGTGTGCCAGATCATCGGTGCATGTTGCCTGCTGCACAACTTTGCAGTGAGAAAGGGCCTGCAGATTGACCTACGTGATGACCTGACCCCTAAACCAGACAATCCCCCCCTAACCGAGGTTACCCCGTCTTCTGAGGGAAGAGCAGCCAGGAGACAGCTCACATTAGGCATCTTTGCACGTTAAACACACACATTAATCATGGCACAATGAGAATGCATGCATGCACACCACTGTGGTCCCTAGCACAGACACATCACATCCTCATCTAATTGGATTAGCACAAGCCCACCATGCTGGACTTGTGAGCAGCAACGCCATGCCACGGCTCCAATTATGTCACTGTACATTCATACACCATTCACACGGACCTGGGTATCACTTCCCCCTGGTCCTGGGGAACCCTTCTCCACCAAACTGAGGGTGACACCCCTTTGCCGGCAGGAATATCACCCCCACATTCCAAAAACATTCACATCACAAAAAAAAAAATGTCCAGCAAAAAAAAAAGGGGAAAAACAAATTAATGCCGTTGGAGTGAGCCACACCTGAGGCGCCCACGGCCACAGCCCTGGCTCTTCAGGGGAGACTCATGGGGAGGGGGGGTAATTCGGGGAAGGAGGAGCAGCCCCTGGTCTCTGCCCACCTGGTGGCCTGCCCTCCAAGGCCACGGTAATTCTGTTCAGGCCAGCACCTAGTGTTGCCGTGTTGGCCTGGATAGCCTGGGTGAGGGCCCTCACATCCTGCCCAACGTCTGCTGTTGTAGTCTGCAGTGCGTTTAGGCAGTTTGTAAGAGCCCGGGAGTGGCAGTCCAGGTCCCCAAGCGTATCCTTTATGGAGGACAGGCTCTCCTCCATCCGCCCCAAAGTCTGGCTGACCTGTCCCAGATGGCGGGTCTGAAGGGCCTGGTCCCTTCTCAGATTGGCGGGCAGAAGCTCGGCCACCCACCTGGTCTTCTGGGATGACTTCCTGCCTCCAGCTGAGGCTTGTGGCCGGGGAGAAGGGGAGGCCCTTGGGAGAGGAGTGGGAGGGGCTAGCCCTTATGGAGGGCTGGCTGCTGCCAGCCAGAGAGGAAGACTCCTCCAAAAACAGCAAGCCACTGGCTGACATAACATCCTCCTCCTCCTCAAACTCCTCCCCTTCAACCTCCTCCGAGGACTCGGGCCTTGTCGGGGGGTCCTCATCAGGCTGTTGTCCCTAGGATGGTGCGGTCAGCCCAGATGGCCCAGCACCCTCCTGCTCATCTGTGGATGACACAAACCATTCACAGGTTGGAGGATCCACACACTTGCCACATATTCCCTTTCACCCCCTCCCCCACACATGCTACACACCTGATAGGGAAAAAAAACCTTACCTGGCATCACACCTTCATGACTTGAGTCATAGCCGGGCAGGCCCTCCACCTGTTGTCTATGAAAGGTCTGGGCCACCGCACGCTCCTCCGCTGTCAGCCTAACAGGGCATGGTGGGCCCCCTCCTGTGGCCCTGGCATGGGCTACCATTTTGGCCAGCTTCTTTCTGACCAGACGCCGGAGGTCATTGATCTTCTTTTCAATCCCCGACCGTGCCCGGGTCTCCCCCCCCCGATGCATTCACCTCGTCAGTAATGTTCTGCAAGATATCACGCCTCCTGGCCGGGGTGGTGTTGGCACTCTCCGGGCCGTGGAGGAAACGCCCATATTGGGAAATGGCCCGGGCAAGAATTTGTTTCTCCCCCAAAGTAAAATTTAACTTCCTCTTTCTCTCAGTCATACTCATACAAAAACTCTCTCCCAAACAGTCAGCAAAAATCACTCACAAAAACAAGCAGGAAAAATCAAGCAAGAAAACAAACAAACAAAAATCTACCAACCAAAAAGTCTCACAAGCAGTCACCAAAAATCACTTTCAAATATCTTCTACCAAACACTAGATCACACAGTCCACAAATATAACAAAGACAAATCACAACGCAACAAACAACAGAACAAAAGCACCTTGCTGTATAGGGAGGGATACAAAGGGATGTACTTTTGCAAAGGAAGTGCGTTTCTGTCTGTCTATTTATGCTGTCTGCGTAGTTCACTAATTTGCCCTAGTCCACTTCCAATTTCACTGATTGCGCCATTCCCGAGTTGTGAGCATGCGCACAGAGGTGCTGACCATGGTCTGCTTCAAGCGCGCATGCGCGAGCCGGCCGGCCCTTCATTTGCATGGGGTCACGGCTCATTTCAATGTAACACGCCCACGTCCTTCCCAATTTGTATTACTCCGCCTTGCGCCTCTGAAATAACGTTGCGCAGGCGCAAATTTCTGCGTAAAACCGACGAGAATAGGGTGATTGCGCCGCTACATTGCGCCAGTCTAACGTAAAGGCGGTGCGCTACGCCGGTCCAATAATGCGCAGATGTACATGAATCTGGCCCATTGTGTTTTTTTTTTTAACCAAAAATATGTAGAAGAATACATATTTGCTCAAACTGAGGTAGAAAGATTTTTTTTCATATTTCTTTGGGGGATATTTATTATAGCATAAAGAAAAAACATTTTTTCAAAATTGTTGCCCTTTTTTGTTTATAGTGCAAAAAATAAAAACCACCAAAGGAAATTCTATTTGTGGTAAATAAGGATGTCAATTTTGTTTGGGTACAATGCCGCACGTCTGCACAGCAACGCAGTGCCGTATCGGAAAAAAATGGCCTTATCATTAACTGCTTGCCGACCGCCCACCGCAGTTATACAGCGGAACGGTGGCACTGCCGGGCGAGAGCATGTAGCTCTACGTCCTACCTTTAGCGGCCGCTAGGGGGCGTGTGCGTGCCACCGGCGGCCCGCGCGCACGCCCCCGCTCGTCCCCCGAGTCCCGCGCGCGTGCCCGGCGGGCGCGATCGCCGCCGGGCATGCGCGCTCGTTCGTTACAGAGCGGGGAACGGGAGCTATGTGTTGTAACACATAGCTCTCGTTCCTGTCAGCGGAGTAAACGCTGATCTTCTGTTCATACAATGTATGAACAGAAGATCAGTGATTTCCCCTAGTGAGTCCACCCCCCCATACAGTTAGAAGACACCCAGGAACACACTTAACCCCTTCCCTGCCCCCTAGTGTTAACCCCTTCACTGCCAATGGCATTTTTATAGTAATCCAATGCATTTTTATAGCATTGATCGCTATAAAAATGCCAATGGTCCCAAAAATGTGTCAAAAGTGTCCGATGTGTCCGCCATAATATGTCAGTACCGAAAAAAAAAACACTGATCGCTGCCATTACTAGTAAAAAAAAAAAATATATTAATAAAAATGCCATAAAACTACCCCCTTTCTTGTAAACGCTATAAATTTTGCGCAAACCAATCAATAAACGCTAATTGCGATTTTTTTTAACGGAAAATATGTAGAAGAATACGTATCGGCCTAAACTGAGGAAAAAAAAATGTTTTTTTATATCTTTTTTGGGGATATTTATTATAGCAAAATGTAAAAAATATTGAATTTTTTTCAAAATAGTCGCTTTATTTTGCGCAAAAAATAAAAACCACAGAGATGATCAAATACCACCAAAAGAAAGCTCTATTTGTGGGAAAAAAAGGACGCCAATTTTGTTTGGGAGCCACATCGCACGACCGCGCAATTGTCAGTTAAAGAGACGCAGTGCCGAATCACAAAAAGTGCTCTGGTCTTTGACCAGCAATATGGTCCGGGGGTAAAGTGGTTAAGGGGGCAAATCCTTCTGGGGATTAAGTGGTTAAAACAACAAAAACTTCATAAGCGTACAATTCCTTTAAATGATGTGCACAGCATGCTGTGAAAAAAAGGTAGATCCAAGAATGGTGGTCATTTACAAGTAAATGCTGTACTGTGAGCACCCCAAACTAAGTTGAAATGAAAACCCCCAAATAATACCCCCTGAAATAAATGCACAAGAGAAGCCTTGCTGCTGCAAAAAAAGTAGTTTAACCTAAAATGAAGGTCCTATCAACATAAAATACAAGCCAATATATATAAAAAATAAAGAAACCCCCAAATAACACACCAGAAATACAAAAAAATACAAAAATAACTAAAATAAAGGCCTATCAACATAAAATAAAAATATACTGCCAAATTATATGAAAATCCTAAAATACCATTCCTGCAACAAATGCACATTTTTGGGGAAATCTTGCAAAAAAAAATAATAATAATTTTGACAGGACAGCAGCTAAACATTGTCATTTTTTGTGTGTGTGTTTTTAATTATCGGGTATGATGGAGATGAATTCCTTATTTGTGTTATCCAATATTTTAACGTACTTTTGATTTATTAATAAAGCTCATTAATTTTCCCATATACGGTATACCGTGGCTAATTCCCCATATGGTTTTTCTGGGGCATCTCTTTGCTCCACCATTCTATTTAATTCAGTAGTTTCTCTTTGCCTTGGAGGCATCCCATTTAATTTAGATGAATCGGTAACCCTTTTAGAATGGTTGAGTCATCTCAACACCAGTAAATTGGATCCCTGTTTGTTTTTATTTATATACAGCAGCTAAAAGTAACCTCAAATCAACCTTGAAATAATAATTGAAAAAGTCTGCAAGGTGGTTGATTACCCAAACACCTAATAAAAAAATAATAAAAGTATGTTTTCCTAACTGATTCTAATCTCTCCATTTGCATTTCTTCAGCTTTCCCTACTGTAGCTTCCAATATACAGATAATATGGCTTTTCTGCACCCCTCCCCTTTTTAAAGCGAGGGAGCTGGTTTACTCAAAAGCCCCAGTATTTGGCCCATCCAAGCCTGTTGGTCATGGTTTAAAACAATTTAGTGCATTATAGTAATAAAAACAGGGTGAATATGCACATAAAAATTTGCAGGGACTGCAAATCTCAAACTTGCAGGATTTACCTCTAACCCATAGTAGCAGCACACTTGAACTTCATCCCTTTTACACAGTAGATGTGTATTGTACTGTAAGTCATGCAGTGTATGACGTTTCACAAAATACACCCATATGTACCCATACAGTATGTGTGTACATACTCAGCTGTTATGTGCTGTTTTCTGTAATGCATTTCTATGGGCACAAATATGCTGCAGCTGTGGCTCCTGGGTTATACAATAGCAGGCATATTTTACACTGTATGTCAAACACTGTACTATGCAACCACGTGAAAGAGACCTAAAAGTGACCTTTCTAAAGCCTTCTAGTGTGTTAATTTTACTGTCACTTATAACAACATTTTATACAAAAGGATTGAAAAGTGTCAAAACTTACTAAAAATTTGAATCTTAGTAGTTAGAAAATGTAATAAACATGTCAATGTGACTAATCAAAATATATAAATCACTGTGTTTTGTTCAGGTTTATATTGTGGTTTTGTAAAGCAAAATATAGTTAAACATAGCTATAACACTGCCTGGTATGTTATATTAGTGTTTCCTATTAAAGGATTCTTTCCATGTAGTTTATTGAAAACTGTGATCTTTTGGGGGCTTAACTTGGACATCAACAGATTTATAAATGATGAATGTTATAGAATAAAATGGGTTTGTATGTAAAAGACAATAAAAGTATAATAATTCACTTGCCAGGAACTCTCCTTGTATCCATTATTTTTTTCTTTCTGTGGTGGTGTGAGGATTTCCAGATTATGTCGGAGTGAGGGTGGTGGAGATTCATCATGTGGAGACTTGAGAGTGCCAGGTTAACGAAGTAGCTCGTAAAGATACAGCAGATTTCCTTGCATCTAGACGATGCCATATTTCTTACAATTCTGAAGTTCTTACTGAACTTTATAGTTAGTCATACAGAAAAGTGAGTGTCTGTCTTGGTGGTGGAGGGATGAAAAGTTTGTTGAGTGCCACAACTTACGTGTATTAAGTTTTAAACGCGGGTAGAAGGGCATGCATGGTATTGTGGCACAGTCCACCTAATGGCACAAAATCATTAAACATTTGCTGATATTGATCAAATCTGACTCCCAAACGGGTCTCATCTCAGTTCACACACTTTGCTAATTTCTACTGGGATCTGTCGTAACTTACCCAAAGATGTCCTGGCTGGAACAGCATCCTTGTTAATCCAAAATGATACCCAGGACAAAACAACAATAAGAGTGCAAGGTATGTAGGTCTGTATAGTAAAATAGCCCATTCTTCTGGCCAGATCAAAGTACACAGTCATAACTACATAGTCCCCTGTGAAAGAAAATACATATGTCATTTATTTTAACAAAAGCAAACACAAATCATATTTAGTATATTAACTCAGGGTATAAAATAGTGACATTGAATAAACAAAAAATTAAGCTGAGGTTATGGAGGGGAATTTCCATACATTTTTTATAGCTATAGGCAATTTTAACCACCACCATCACAGTTGTTATGTGGTTTACAGCAAAATATTGATCACTGACCATAGATTTTTACATTTTATGGTGCAATAATGTCTGTCAAATTGGTTGGAGTAATCCAATCTAACCAGATGAAAACCAAGATTCCCTTACAGGTGTTAAAAATAAATCAGACTTTTTTGGTTTTAGCTCAAATTTTTTAATCTATGTTATTATTATAGAAATAATAACAATAATATTCACATGGTCTTGTGAATTATGTTTCTTGTGCAATATAAATAATAAAATCAATAAATGATCATAGTGACATTGTCTAAAATAAAGTATATGTAACCTTGTAAACCAACCCATTCAGTTTAACAGATTGCTGTTTTCCTGGCATATCTAGAAAACTGACAATGCTAATATGAATGTGCTTTCTTGCCAGAGAGGTCAGTTTGAAAGAGGAGAGCATGGGGACTGACAGGATCACCAGGTATTTCACACAGAGGAAACAATACAAAGAGAACATGATATTTTTTTTTTAACACAAAGTACAACAGACACATATCATGAATATGAAATGTTGAGGGTAACATATTCTGTAAAGGAAACCTTTGATAATCAGCTTTCACAAAACAATAGTACTATCTATTTTCCAGTTCATTTATTAACGTCCATACTATGCTTAAAGTCATGAAAACACAATTGTTTACATTATTTTACCTCCAACAGGCAATCAAAAGTAATTAGAAATATTGGCAGTGGTGGCTGCCCAGCCCTAATCTACATGCCAGAAGCATGGATTTCAAGATTGTTATTTTTTTAAACACATGATTAGAACCTGAGAGCACTGCGCCCTGAGCCCACCCACTTGTGTTACAATAGCGAAATAATATTTGTTATTGTCTTCATGCCTCTTCTCCCAGCCAATCAGGAAGCGGGTGTGCGACCGGGCAAGCTTCAGGAGGGGATTTGTTTACCTAAGGCGACGGGGGGTTGATTTTGATCAATCCAAAACAAAATAAATCCACACTATCTAGATAGGTGAGAAGCTACAAAAAACAATAGACAAGTGGAAAGTAACAAACATATAACATGTGTATATAGAAAAATTTGTAGAAATCACCATGTGATTGATATACAATCAAAATATAACGATTAAATACAAAAACAAGCGTGGGTGAATATCAAATAAGTGAAAACGTCCTATACAAACATATACAAACATATGAAGTTTGAAAATCGTCAACTTCCAATATGTGAATAGTCCTATGCAGACAGAAAGGCCAGGTGGTGTTCCCACATCTGGACGTGACACACACTTGTAAAGAGGCTGCCAGCAAATGAACAGAGGCTTACAAGAAGTGTTGAACCCTAAAAGCGAACGCTCAGAGGGTCAACAAGGCTTAATATAATCACTGGATGTTACCACTGCGAGACCAGATCTTCAATAGCAATGAACGAATGACTTCAAACACACCAATCAAATGGAGCAGATGTACATACTTCCAAGCGTGAATCACATAATAGGCACAGCATATATACAGTAGGAAACACATGCTATAGGTGTTTCCTATATATGCTGTGCCTATTATGTGTTTCATGCCTTGTTGACCCTCTGAGCGTACGCTCTTTAGGGTTCAACACTTCTGGTAAGCCTCTGATCATTTGGTGGCAGCCTCTTTACAAGTGTGTGTCACGTCCAGATTCTGGGAACACCATCTGGCTTTCCTGTCTGCATAGGACTATTCACATATTGGAAGTTCACGCTTTCAAACTTCATATGTTTGTATAGGACGTTTTCACTTATTGGATATTCACCCACACTTGTTTTTGTATTTAATCATTATATTTTGATTGTACACGTGGGGATTTCTACAAATGTTTCTATATACCTATTTTATATGTCCATTTGTTCTAAGACATATAGGGCCAGATCCACATAGAATTGCCCCGGCGCAGTGTATCAGAGATACACTACGCCGCCGTATCTTACCTGGCTCTAAGTCGAATCCTGGAAGATTTTGCGCCGTAAGTTACGGCGGCGTAGTGTATTTCTGGCGGCGTAATTCAAATCGGCGGGTAGGGGGCATGAATCATTTAAATGAAGCGCGTCCCCGCGGCGATCGAACTGCGCATGCTCCGTTCAGAAATTTCCCGCCGTGCATTGCGCGAAATTACATCGAAACGTCAGTTTTTTTTTACTACCGTAAATTACGTAATTCCTATTCACGGACGACTTACGCAAAAATAAAATAAAAAATGTAATTTCGACGCGGGAACGACGGCCATACTTAACATGGCAAGTCTAACTATAGACCGGATAATAGCAGCTTTAACAATACACCGGAAAAAGCCGACTAGCGACGACGTAAGAGAATGCGACGGCTGCTCGCACCTTCGTGGATCGCCATAAAAAGTTTATTTGCATACCCGACGCGGAAAACGGCGCAAACTCCACCCAGCGGGCACAGAAATATTGCACCTACGATCCGAAGGCGTACAAAGACGTAAGCCTGTCGGATCGAAGCCTGAAGGCGTCATATCATGGTTTGAGGATTCAAACTAATGATACGACGCGGGTAATTTAAAAAGGACACCGGTGTATCAGTAGATACACTGGCGTAATGGCTCTGTGGATCTGGCCCATAGTTTATACACATATTTGGGATATTATTTAGCGCTACAATTTATATGTTCTGGTTTTGATCAATCGAATGACTGACCAAACGGGGTGGGTGGGGTGGTTGTTTGCAAAAAATGGAGCACCAGCCGCCACTGAATACTGATGACAATTAGGATATAATATAATTTAATCATAATTTGAAAGATGCAAACCAGGAGTAACCAGTTAGAAATCAGACTGTGATTTATGTTTGTGCCTTTTCTAAAAAAAAGGTTAGATTGGTTATAGGGTGTTGTTGCATAACATTGCAAGTAAAAAAAAAAAAAAACAACCCAAAGGTCTGAGGCCAGCATATAAATGTTAACCTAACAAAGATGGAATGGCAGTGCAGCAATGATTGTCAAACTACTTGTATTGCTATGCCTATTGAGATCTACAAAGCACATCCACTCAGGATACATTTATAACAAAGTACAGTTGGGGATTAGTGTCAATCCAGAGAGTGAGACAGGTTGTGAAGTATTTATGAATAAAATTAATAACATTTAGTAGGCATCTTGTGTAAATATAAATCCCACAGAAAAGACCTTAAAGAGGAGGTACAGCCCGGGTGAAAAAAAATAAAAGTAAGCAGTTGCAAATACTGTAGCTGCTGACATTTAATATTAGGGCACATACCTGTTCAGAGAGCACGCAACATTGTCACCCCAGCAAATCTTCGGATCGACTCCAGGGTGAGGCCGCCACCATTTCTGGTTAGGAAACCCAGCAGTGAAACCTTCCGGCCCTGCATTTTCTAATTGGCCCTGTAGTAGAAATATTTGCCAGCACACCATGGAACAACGTGAATAGCGTCCAAACGGATGTTTTATTGCATGCAATAAAACATCCATTTGGATGCTATTCACGTTGTTCCATGCTGTGCTGGCAAATATTTCTACTGTAACGTATACCAGTATCCAGCTAGTTGTTGCTACGAGTACGAGCACCCAAACCCAAGAGCGGATCCAGGAAAGTGTGCGATAGGAATATGAAGTATGACTTGGGCCTGTGGTGGGGAAGGAGGAGGGGGGCAAACTTCTGGAAGGTCGGGCCATGGTCGAGCCATGGCCCAATCTCCGGAAGTGGGGAAGGGGACCTGTCAAAAACAGGTCCCCGTTCCCCTTCCCCCCAAATGTGGCACTGGAGGGAGGAGGAAGCATATAAACACTTTTGGGTGGAATTCTGCTTTAAACATATGCTTGAAACAGGTTAACATGGTTGTAAATGCAGAAGTTTTTTTTAACTTAATGCATTTTCTGCATTAAGGTAAATAGCCTTTCGGTACGCAGCTCCCCCCACCCCCCAACTATACCTGAGCCGTATGTTGATCCAGTGATGTGCAGAAGAGCAGCATCTCTTTCCCTCCTGACAGGATCAGAGATAGAAGTGGAAGCCATTGGCTCTTGCTCCTGTCAATTACAGCCAGTGAGGTGGGAACAGGGGGCAGGGCTGAGCCACGCTCTCTTTGTCAATGGATAAGCAGAGCGGGGCTAAGGACTGAACACACATACATGCTCGCTATGGGGCACTCAGCAGGGGGGCAGAAGCACCAGTGGGGGACCTGAGAAGAGGAGGATTGGGACTGTTCTGTGCGCAGAGCAGGTAAGTTTAAAATTTTTGTTATTTTAATAAATACATGTGAACATTTACAATCACGCTAACCTGTGTACCCAAGTCTACAGTGTTACTCCTAATTCCTGAAAAATAGCTAATCCTGTAACACAGTGATCACTTACTGAGATGTACCTTTAATATATATTAAAATAGTTCTTGATGCCATTTACACATAAAAAATATATATTCTCTGCAATACAAAAATAAAATAGTGAAATAATTTTCTAGAGAAATGTATTAGCACTGGGGTTGAGCGAACCCGAACTGTAATGTTCGGGTTCGTACCAAACTTTTTTGTTTTTTTTTGGACCCGAACCTGAATAATTTGCTGAAAGTTTAGGTTCTGGTTCAGAGTTCGGCAATGTAATGGCGCGCTGCACGGCAGTCAATCGCCATTTGTTTTACTTGTGTGACCTAGAAGCCATCACAGCCATGCCTGAAAAAACAACCGTTTTTAAAACTTTTTTCCATTGATACATGTTCCCTCGGGCAAGACACAGGTTCTTAAAGACGTTTTCACAGGCAAACTATAGACACCCAGCACTGCAGGTACAATATTTAAAGGAATTTTTTTTATTTAAACATTATTAACCACTTAAGACCTGGACCAAAATGCAGGTAAAGGACCTTGCCCCTTTTTGCGATTCGGCACGGCGTCTTTTTAACTGACAATTGCGCGGTCGTGCAACGTGTCTCCCAAACAAAATTGGTGTCCTTTTTTCCCCACAAATAGAGCTTTATTTTGCTGGTATTTGATCACCTCTGCGGTTTTTATTTTTTGCGCTATAAACAAAAATAGAGCAACAATTTTGAAAAAAATGCAATATTTTTTACTTTTTGCTATAATAAATATCCCCCGAAACAAATATAATTATTTTTTTCCTCAGTTTAGGCCGATACGTATTCTTCTACCTATTTTTGGTAAAAAATATCGCAATAAGCGTTTATCGGTTGGTTTTCGCAAAATGTATAGGCCCAGATTCACAGAGCAATTACGCCTGTCTAACTGGTGTTAGACAGGAGTAATTTCAAATTTCGCGCGCCGTATCACTAGTTTGAATCCTCAAACCATGATACGGCGGCTTCGATCCGAGAGGCTTACGTCTTCGTAAGCCTTCGCATCTACGCTGCGATATTTTTGCGGCTGCTGGGAGGAGTTTGCGTCGTTTTCATGCGTCGGGATATGCAAATTAGTTTTTACGGCGATCCACGAAGATACGAGCGGTCTTCGCAATCGCTTTCGTCTATTTTTTTATACGTACTGTTAGACCAGCTTTTTGCTGGTCTAACGGTGCATAGCCCATGTTAAGTATGGCCGTCGTTCCCGCGTCGAATTTAAAATGTTTTTTTTTTGTTTTTACGTAACTCGTTCGGGAATAGGAATCTCCGTAAACGACGCTACTCAAGAAAAAATGACGTAACAACGTGATTTCGCGCAATGCACGGCGGGAAATTTGCGAACGGAGCATGCGCAATTCGATCGCCGCGGGAACGCGCCTATTTTAAATGTTTAATGCCCCCTACTCGCGCAGATGGATTGCGACGGGAGAAATACACTACGCCGTCGTCGTTTACTGGACAAAATCTACCTGGATTCCACGTAGAGCCAGGTAAAAAACGGCGGCGTAGTGTATTTCTCATACTCTACGATAATCTAATTCTCTCTGAATCTGGGCCATAGCGTTTACAAAATAAGGGATAGTTTTATTGCATTTTTAATATTATTATTTTTTTTACTACTAATAGCGGCGATCAGCGATTTTTTTTATGATGCGACATTATGGCGGACACTTCGGACAATTTTGACACATTTTTGGGACAATTGTCATTTTCACAGCAAAAAAATGCATTTAAATTGCATTGTTTACTGTGAAAATGACAGTTGCAGTTTGGGAGTTAACCACAAGGGGGCGCTGTAGGATTTGAGTGTTCCCTGTGTGTGTTTACAACTGTAGGGGGTGTGGCTGTAGGTGTGATGTCATCGATCACGTCCCCCTATAACAGGGATAACGTGATCGATGTTGCGGCCACAGTGAAGCACGGGGAAGCCGTGTTTACACACGGCTCTCCCCGTTCTTCAGCTCCGGGGACCGATCGCCGCACTGCATCGGCGATCGGGTCCGTGATTCCCGCGGTCCCGGAGCTTCGGACCGGGTCACGGGAGTGCGTCATGGGAGTGCGCCACGGGCGCGCGCCCGTGACCCACGGCTGGGTACTAGAACCAACGTATATATACGTTATATGGGCAGTAGGAGGTCCTTAAGCAGTTAAAATCACTGCTCCTGGAGCAGTGATTTTTTTTTTTTTTTTTTTTTTTCTTTCAGACTGTCTTTTAATAGGCTTCGTGAAGCCAAAAAGAAAGTAAATACAATTCTGTAACCACTTCAGTACAGTATTCAAATGAAATATTTGTATAAAAAAAGGACAATACAAACAAACATTTTAAGAATGTCTTGTGACAGATCCATTTGTTCACTTTAGTTATATCAAAGGTGGTACAGCGGTCATTTGCAGCACATTCCCAGGCTCTGCACTACCCCACACACAAAAAATTTTTTTTAAACAATAAGAGCTCAAAATAAGCTCACGGTTTCAATCCCATGACTATTTACATAACAGCAAGAGATCTAGTAAGACCACGCTGTAGTAGGAGGCATACCCATTTACAGGGATGCAAATGCAGAACATCACCCCATTTGCTGAGCAAAGCGATTTCCTGCAGCATGAATCTGCTCATTTACAAATAAGCTTCACGTATCTTCAGCCTCAGAACAGCAGTATGAAACAAAAAGTAAACGTACCCGAAGGATAACGCCCTCTGAACAGCCGTTCACATTCTACCAGTGAGGCTGTCAAGATTAACCAAATTTATATAAAAAAAGTGAACACAAGTTGACATACTACACATTATTGATTCAGCGAAGCTCCAAAAATCTTTATAAATACAGCCATTGGAAGGACGATCTTGAGTCAGGAAGGTATTTTACTCGTTTGCGGTGTAGTTGTCAAAACCGTCTCTGTAGGAGCCTCCTGAGCGATCCCCATAACCTCCTTGACTCCTGCCACTGCCATAATAATCCCGAGATCCACCACCATAGCCACCCCTGTTGCTGTCAAATCGGTTGCTTCCATAACCACGGTCACCTCCACCTCCACGGAAGAAGCCTCTTCCTCCTCCAGATGAGCCACCTCTGTAGCCTCCTCTCCTGTCACTTGGGGACTTTCCAGCCTGATCAACTCGAATCTGACGTCCATCCACAGACATTCCATTCATGGCTTGCATGGCTTCTTTTGCATCATCTGGATTATCAAAAGTGACAAACCCAAAGCCACGCGATCTCTTAGTCTCCCGATCCTTCACCACAACCACCTCAGAGATTTGTCCGTATTTGCAGAACACTTGCTCCAGACTCTGCTCATTGGTATCAAAGCTCAGACCTCCAACAAAAAGTTTTCCTTCGTCAGACGACATGATGAGATCTTGTCCAAGTACAGAGAACAGCAATGCAGAGTCCTGGAGCAGTGATTTTAATGATGCTTAAATAAAAAAATTCCTTTAAATATTGTACCTGCTGGGTGTCTATAGCTTGCCTGTGAAAACGTCTTTGAGAACCCGGGTCTTGCCCAAGGGAACATGTATCAATGGAAAAAAGTTTTAAAACGGTCACTTTTTCAAGAGTCCTGCTCCTGAAAAAACGACTGTTTTTTTAAACTTTTTTCCATTGATACATGTTCCCTGGGGCAATACCCGGGTTCTCAAAGACGTTTTCCAACAATAACTTGAATATTGGTCTTTAAAATGAGCGTTTTTGAATTCGAACGTTCGAGTCCCATAGACTTCAATGGGGTTCTAAATTCGCGCAAACGGTCGGTCTGTTCGACGGTTTTGGTGCGAACCGAACGCGGGTATGTTCGGCTCATCCCTACTCTGGAACGATTGAAATTTGTTTTGTTGTAATGAACTTTATTTCCAATTAAAAAAAAAGTTATTTCCATATTCCTGCAATTGTTTCCTGTACTTGGCACCTCAAAACGCTCACATTCTCTTAAAGAATGTTGGCAAAGGAATCTAAATCTAAACAAAATGGAGAGTTAAACCACATTATACTGTATATCCTTATGTCTATTGGGCACCCTATTGACAAGATGTCTGTGCTGACCACCTGATATGGTCATTAGGAATGGTTCCCGCTATTTTTCTTGGATTTTTTCTAAATAATTTGAATGATCTAAAATACAGCAGAAGGTGAAAAAATAATCAACGTTGGATGGGAACACTTAAAACTACTAAGTGGCATGTAACACATTTAGAAACTCACTATAAGAATATCCTAGACGGGGCGTGGCTTGCGCGCAAGGAGAATGGACGCCTAGACCTGGAGCTCCCGCTAGCCGGACATACAGCGACGATTCCTCAGCAGCCACACCGCACAAACGATCGCAAGTTTCATCGTCCGAGGCGTAGGAGGACCCTGGGGAAACAATGTCCCGTAAACGAAAGGAGGAACATTACCTCCAGAAGCTCACGGCCTTCTCGTTTCAGCCCGCGCGGCGGGGCCTAGCCAAAGATGGCGCCGCTGGAGAGAAGGGACAGATGCCTGTGGCCTACACGGACCTCCCTGGCAGTGACCAGGAAGACACATCAGGGGGAATGTCATCCCCACTTCATGAAGGATCCCCTCCGGTATCCCCCGGCACTGGAAGTCCTGCAAAGGCGCGGATGCGCCTGGATCCATCTCAGCAGCATGGAAATGTGAGTACCATGCTCCAAAACCCTGACGCCATTTCCTCACTGCAGTCCTCCATTGCGGCCTTCCCCACAACGGGACAGCCAGTTCTGGATTCAACCATGAAGGACATGTTAATGTTACTGCAATCCTCACTGATGTCCAACCTGTCCTCATTGATGCATAAATTCTCTACTGGCATGCAGCACATGGGCAATAGGGTGTCATATATGGAGGAAAAAATGGAGGAGTGCACAGTAACTGTGAATGATTTTGTGGATGAATGTATGGCTCAGAAAGAAGATACTGAATGGGTCAAGGCCAAATTAGCAGACCTCGAGGACAGGTCCAGACGCAATAATATAAAACTTAGGGCTGTCCCAGAAACTGTCCTCCCTGCAGACCTCCGCACATACGCGGGCACCCTGTTCTCCACTCTATTGCCTGAACTATCCCCTATTGAACTAACGGTGGATCGCATCCACAGGATCCCCAAACCGCGCCACCTTGCAGACACAGTCCCGAGGGATGTGCTCCTCCGCATTCATTTCTACCAAGCGAAAGAACAGATTCTTTCCAAGGCCAGAGCACTCCGCACACTGCCTGCTCCCTATGCTGACATCCAAATGTATGCTGATCTCTCCCAACACACGCTTCAGATGAGGAGGCAGTTAAACTCTGTGACCAAGGCCCTTACAAATCACAAAATAATCTACAAATGGTGCCACCCTGCCACCATCCTGGTAACATACAATGGGATCCCGCACACTATCTCCACTGCTGAGGGGGGAGCAAAGCTACTTCTCTCCTGGGGCATCATTCCGGAACTGCCAAAAGCTTACCCTAACCCAATGGAGAAACCTTCTCCATCCCTCAGGAGCCCCCGCCGTACGGAACAACTTGCTACCAAGTTACACTGAGCCAACTACAGATGACATCAGGCACTTGTTTTACTATGCAATAGTCCGCTCCGGCTAGCAGCCTGTATGCTGCGCTTGTTTTTGTTGACCGTTATTTCTCCCTGCTCCTCGTTTTTGAGCCAAGACTTTACCCCTCAGTTGCTCAGCAATAAGGCTTTGTCCAACCTGCTGATTTGTATTTTTTTTTTTTGTTATTAATTTTGGTTTTGACTGTTTTGTAGCCCTCGCCTGCATTCCAGCCTCGGAGCACTCTCGCACAGGAACCTCAGCCATCTCAGCTTACACAGGAGTTCTAGAGACGTTTACCCTTCTTCTGGTAACTGTAAGTCTTCATTCTTGAACTTTGATCCCTTATCTGGACACTATGTCGTTCTCCATACTGTCGCTGAACGCGAAAGGACTAAATCATCCGGTCAAACGTTCTTCCATGTGGAAGACTGCATTATCGCTCAACTGCGACATTTTGTGCGTTCAGGAGACTCACCTACTACATCAATCACACCCCCGCTGCCAACACCGTCAATTCCCCCATGTCTTTACATCTTCCTATACGAAGAAGCAGAGGGGAGTGTTGATTGCTGTCTGGGACACAATCTCTTTTCAGCTCCAAGACAGTATACTTGACCCAAAGGGTCGATTTATTATTTTAGTTTGTTTAATTAACAATGTTCAATATACCTCGGTCTCACTCTATGCACCCAATGAACGCCAAATATCTTTTCTCAAATCAGTTATGCAGAAGGTTAAAAAGTCCCAAAAAGGTCATCTCCTACTGTGTGGAGACTTTAACCTTGTCCCAGACCAGGTTATGGACTCCACTGCAGGCCCCAAACGACATGCATCTCCCTTGAAAAGCTTTATATCATCGAATGAACTGTTTGATGTGTGGAGGTGTTGTCATGCGAGTGAAAAAGATTATACCTTTCTCTCCCCGCGTCACAACACCTTTTTGCGAATAGATCTATTCTTATCCGATAGGTCGTTACTCCAGAGAATCACTGCCTCAACGATCCACCCCACCACATGGTCGGACCATGCCCCTGTCAGCATAACTGTTGACTTTCAGATCTCCCCGACAAATTCTTATCTCTGGAGGGCTAACAACTCCCTAATACGAGACAAGCACACTGCTAGTCTTATACAGCAATGTCTAGAAGAATACTTCTCCCTAAATTCCCAATCAGTGGCTGACCCGGTGGTGGTGTGGGCTGCCCACAAAGCGGTAGTTAGAGGAGTATTCATACAACTAGGAGCTAGAGCGAAACACACTAGAGCACGAAAAATAGATCAACTGACAGCTGATATAGAGCTCGCTGAATCCCAAAATAAGACTCTACCCTCTTCCTATCTGCAAGCTAGAATTTTTTCCCTCCGCCACGAGTTAAGATCATTACTTTTAGACTCATTTGAAAAGGCTTCTACAAAAGTTAGGGCCACGTCCTACGCGACAGGGAACAAGGCAGGTAGGCTGTTAGCATTAAAAATACGAGGCCACAGAATTAGATCGAAAATTTCATACATTTCCCACCCCCACACCAAAGAAAAATTGATGAAACCCCACGATATCTCGAATGCTTTTAGCACTTACTATGCTGACTTGTATAACTTAAAGAATGATAAAAATACGACCCAACCATCACTACAAGAAATAGCATCTTTCCTAGAACGAATTAGTCTTCCTTCATTGTCTGAATCCCAACTTGCATCGCTTAATGCACCTTTCACGGCCACAGAACTAGAAAACACAATCAATGATCTACCCAATGCAAAGTCACCAGGACCCGATGGTTTCACAGGGGAATACTATAAAAAGTTCCAGCATGTCCTAATCCCTACCCTCTGTGAAGTATTTAATCTAGCAGCGACATCCTCGTCTTTTCCCCCAGACATGTTATCTGCAACGGTAGTAACTCTCCCTAAACCAGGTAAAGAACCGACCTCGCCCCAAAATTTTCGCCCAATCTCCCTCCTCAATGTGGACACCAAACTATATGCCAAAATGATAGCCAATAGAATGAACGACATCCTCCCCACACTCATCCACACGGACCAATCAGGCTTTACAAAAGGAAGGCAGGCATCGGATGCCACAAGGCGGATGATAAATGTCATTCATCAAGCAGAAACATCTGGAGCCCCCTCTATACTCTTGTCCCTAGACGCTGAAAAAGCGTTCGACAGAGTACATTGGGGGTACCTGTCTTCAGTTCTCACTAAATTTGGATTCACAGGCCACATACATAGCGCAATAATGGCATTATACTCTAATCCCTCGGCCAGAGTGTACTCTGCTGACTCGTTGTCTTCCCCCTTCACTATTACTAATGGGACAAGACAGGGCTGCCCCCTCTCCCCCCTGATCTTCAACCTGATAATGGAGACACTGGCCCAATTCATCCGTACAAACCCACTCATATCTGGCATAATGGTAGGTGGACAAGAACAAAAAATCATCCTTTTTGCTGATGATGTCATACTCATGCTATCTGACCAATCCTCGTCACTCCCTGCGGTCCAAGAGGCGCTAGCCTGTTTCAGTAAAGTATCTTATTACAAAGTCAACGAAGCTAAATGTCATGTTTTAAACCTAGGAATTAACCCCACCACTAGTCTCTTACTGCAACAACTTTACCCGTACTCATGGGCGGATAATAGCATCACCTACCTTGGCATCCAACTAACAAAATCTACTGGCCAATTATTCCGCTACAATTACATGCCTTTTTGTACTAAACTTCAAACTGATCTACACAGGTTGGCATCTCAAGAATTATCCTGGACGGGCCGCCTAGCGGCCTTCAAAATGTTCCACTTACCCCAGATCTTGTATCTCTACAGGACTCTACCAATTAACATACCAACTCAATACTTCAAGTCCCTTCAGTCTATTTTTTCCTCCTACATATGGCAGGGGAAAAGGGCCAGAAGCGCGCACTCCACCCTTATTAAGAACCGTAAGGCAGGGGGTACAGGCTATGTGGACTTTCACCATTACTACCTGTCCACGGTCCTTACCCAATCCAGAGAGTGGTTTCTGCCTGAACCACACACTCCGTGGGGAAGGTTGGAGTCCGCTCTCTTCCCCAACTCCTCACTAGCCTCCTGGTTATTCTCTACCACTTCTAAAATTAAACTCCCCTCCTCCGTCTCCCCCACAATGTCTGCCACGATCCGTACATGGAACAAATTTGTTCACATTTGCCACGGATACCCCAACAACACCCCCTTAAAAATCCCGATCGAGACTCTACAATTTAACATAGACATGATATCTTACAAACATTGGCGTGAAAAAGGCTTACTGTATATCAATGATCTCCTCACAAATGGTAGGAACAAATCTTTCCCCATTTTGCAACAATAATTCAACTTACCCAATTCGGACATCTATCTTTACATTAGAACTCGACACTTCCTGTCTGCCTCCCCCCACTGGGAACGTCACATACCTCGGCCCACTTGGTCCTTTCTTACACACCCCTCACCCTCCCAAAAGGGTACCTCAATTTTCTATAACGCTCTCCAACAGAAGTCCATATTCTCAAAATCACCTGCCCTGCTCAAATGGGAACTGGAATTAGGTAGTCCATACACCACCCAACAATGGGCTAAAGCCTGTTCGGCCACATTTAAAGTTACTAGTTGTTCTACCCTCTGGGAACTATCCACCAAAATTACGCAGAGATGGTACTTAACCCCTGACAGATTGTCCAAATTCAATAAAACAAAGAGTGATCGGTGCTGGAGAAACTGTGGGCACCGAGGAACATTACTTCATACTTTATGGAGTTGTCCTAATTTATCTCAATACTGGACTTCGGTCTTCCATGTGATCTCCGAAGCCTCTCACTCTGCAATCACTCCCCAACCTGGTCTAGCGCTCCTGTCGCTCGACCTGGACCAAATTCCATTCCACGCCAGACATACTGTCCTACATATTCTGTTATCTGCTAGACTCAGCATTACAAGGAACTGGAAAAATCCTGTGCCCCCCACTATAGGAGCTGCCATACAGACTACACAATTACACTGTACATATGAGAAAGTGCTAGCACTCAGGGATAAGCACAAAGAGGATACGGCAAAACAATGGCACCTATGGACATCCTGGTACGACAGAAACTGCATGAGTCCACTTGCCTTGCCGTAAGACTTTTGGGCCAATTTATAGGAACTTGAAGGGGAGCCCACCTCGGAGCCCGGGACACAGTCGTGAACCCAGTTGGGGGTGTCTGGAGTCGGAGGTGGCCCTCCCCCGGGGCCAAGCATTTCAAAGGTGCCCTACCCTTTGCTCTATCCCTGCATGGTAGCAGCCTTCGAGATTGGAATCCTAATACAGTTAACAGTCTAGTTGCACCTGGTTGAATTGTCGTGGTGGTGTTTGACCACCATACTTGTGTTTGTTCTTGTGTTATCTTAAGTCACTACTTGTTATGATGTTATGCTTGATGTAGTGCTCCGACTACATTGACTTATATTGCTTTGATCCACAATGTATTGCATTATTTTGCATTATTTTGCTTTGTTCTGTTAAAAAACAAAACCTTAATAAAAAACTTATTGATAAAAAAAAGAATATCCTAGACATATAATGGTGGACTGAGCCTTTAAGCTATTAAACACACGCATGGTGATGTGATTAACAGAACTATTTTTGAGGAAACAAATTTAATGTGATGAGATATTTTGGAAGCATTTAAAAATAACCCAGTGTTGCAGTCTTATGTAGATAATTATGCTTGGTGAAAAGTCACATAATACTCATCCTGTTGCTTAAATTGTCTTTGCTGATTTAAGCTGTCGTTTCTGTCATGAATTCTAAAAATAAACTGTAAAATAGCTTTTTGAAGGAGCTGTAAATATATTCCTCCAAAGCATTTTAAACATATTGTTTTAGAAAATGAGAGCAAAAACCTGCAAAATAGAACATTAGCATTCTACTATATATTAGATTATATAAAAATGTATGTAGTAAATGTTTAACTAAGATAATAAAAAAATGTTGATAAAAATAACAAACATCAGCAGATTAAAATTTTATTAAAGAAGGGGCGTGTCCAGCCACGGAAGTGTATGGACGTGGGGTGAGGGAGCTCCGCTAGAACGGACTTCCCTGAGCCAAATCCACAGCGACTTATAAGCCCTAAGTGACTAAGTTCCGGAGAACAGCGGGAACAACAGGGCGATGGCAGCCAAACGAGAGGGGCCACGTAAACTGAGCGCATTCTGTAGCCCTGCAGGGACTCAGAGATTTCAAGATGGTGCTAACCCCACCCCTCACTACAGCACTGAGAGCCATGCATCTAGCTCTGAACAGGCTGAGGAGAAACAATACGTTTTACAGGCAGAGTGCAACACTGAACACCAGGATGACATTCTGAGCCCAGTGAAGCAAAAGAGAAGGATCCCTGATAATGAAGGTAACTTTACCATCTTTAACCCTGACACTGCCTATATCCCAGAAAGCAATCCATATGATGATAAGCTTAATGCTATACAGACAGCGGGACAACCCATACTGGACACAACCATAAAATAAATGATTATGTCACTGTCACGGTCCCTACCATGCCAAGCAGACGGCGAGGCGTGGTCGCACTCCAAGTGGCTCTGGGTGGGATTGAACCCAGGACCTCGCCGTTGCTGCTTCAATACCTTGCCTCTGAGCCACTCCTCAGTTTGGGTTTCTGCTTGCTTTCCAGCTAAGGTGGTGCTGAATGTGCTGATCACCTTTAGTTGGATCTCATTGCAATCTGCACCTGACTATCCTGGTCCAGCTGAGGCAGGTTACCCAATTAACCAGGGTATAAAGCCCTGCCTCACTCTGAGAGCCTTGTCAGTTCATTGTGCTCTGATCATCCTGTCTGTGCCAACGGTTTCTGTGGTTATCTCTAGCTACAAGACTGACCCCGGCTTCTGACCTTTTGGCTTATCTACCCTGGAATGCTGCTGTCTCCTGCCCTTTGACCCCGGCCTGTACATTTGGATTCTCCCTGCCTTCTCCTGCCCTTGACCCACGGCTTGTGCCCCGTCTGCTCAGCTACAGGACTGACCCCGGCTTCTGACCCTACTCTAAATTCTGGAATCCTGGACCCGGCTATACTTGACTATCCTTGGCTAATCCCTATCTGGCCCCTGTGCACGGACTCACTCTAAATTCTGGAATCCTGGACCCGGCTATACTTGACTATCCTTGGCTAATCCCTATCTGGCCCCCGTGCACGGACTCACAGTCCAGGTAGTGTCTTACCTCATTACCGTGGGCTCTGGGTACCTGTAAGGGTGAGCTTACAAGTCTGAAAAATGGACTCCACTCAAGGTAAACCCTCACAGTCACTCAGGGGTGCCTTACAGCATGACATGCTGAGCTATATGCACAAGTCCAAAATGGAAATTGATGCGCTGGGTGACAGAGTGGATTACGCTGAGAATAAAATGTGCGACTTTACCTCAGCGCACAACGAGTTAATAGACTCTCATTTTGACCTGGAGGAAGAAGTCAGCTTAGAATTAAGGTTGGATATATCGAGGACAGAAGCAGAAGAAATAATATAAAATTCAGAGGAATACCAGAAACTGTGAAACCGTCAAAAAGGCTTCATTAAAACCATGATATCAGACCTAATTCCTTCAGTCTCAAAACAAGAGCTAGAAATAGATACTGTACAATATACAATATTACACCATTTAGAAATAGATACAGCTTACAGGCTTCCTAAACCACAGCATATAGCAGAGAAAGTTACCATGAGACGTCATTGCTAGAATACATTTTTTTGGGGTGAAGGATTGACTCATGCAATACGCTCTATGCCACTCACCACTACCTGATCCTTACACAGGGATAATCCTGTTCTCGAATCTCTCCCAAGCGACAATTCTAGCTCGCAAAAACTTAAATTCAATCACGAAAATATTCTGCAACCATAGAATAATCTACAAATGGGGATTCCCCACAGAATTACTTGTGGAATACAAAGGATCCTCCTACTCGATTAAAAGCTTGGATCAGGGATTAAAAATCCTTCGCTCCTGGGGTTTATTCCTTGCATCACAACTCCTCCCATGTTTTCTGGTTCTTGTTATGGTTTCATTGTTTATCTTCCACTATATTATTTGTACCATTTTACTTTATCTGATACAACACCTCCACCTACTGGAGGAAAAATATAACTACAACTGCACACTGCTTTTTCCACATTTCATCACAAAGATGACCTTACACCTCAGCAATCATTCCCTTGTCAACAATGACTCTAAAACTCATGTCAATGAATGTGAAGGGCCTCAATAGCCCATACAAAGGGAGAGCTTTATGGCAGACACCATTAAATTTGGTAGGGACGTCCTCTGTATCCAAGAATCTCATTTTGCTATGGATAAGTCTCCTAAATTTCAACATCATAAATTTCCACAAATATTAGTTTCCAACAACAATAAAAAGAAAAGAGATGTGATTACGGCTATAAAGGATACGGTTTCCTTTCAGCGATTAGACATTAAAACAGATGTCCATGGAAGATATATTATACTAGTCGCCTCAATAGATAATTCAACGTATACTATTGTCAACATTTATGCCCCCAACAAAAATCCCCACCAGTTCATCCAGAAAGTGATCAAGATGGCAAAGGAAATCCAGAAGGGATATCTCATTATATGTGGAGATTTAATGCACCATTGGAACCAGACATGGACACATCAAGAAAAGGGAAAACTCCCAGGAAAGGTCTAGCTGACATCTTCTCAACAGAAGATATGTACGATTCATGGAGATGCTTACACACTACAGAGAAAGACTTTACCTTTTTTTCTAATGTTCACAAATCATACTCCAGATTGGATTACCTCATCATAGACAAAAATCTCCTACCGAAAATAGTGAACGCCAAAATTCACAATTTAACGTGGTCAGACCACGCACCAATTACGATAGAAATAGATTCAAATCAAATCTGCCCCAACAATTATTTATTAAAGAATAACACATTTATTCTTGCTCAGGAGAAACATCAGTCTGTGATGAAGAAATTCATTGAAAAATTTGTTGTACTGAACGACAATAACAACGTTAACGATAATACCTTATGGTATTCCCACAAAGCCTATGTTAGGGGCCTCCTAATACAATTAACTGCCAGGAAAAAAAAATAGAAACATCAAAATAAACGCATTACTAAAAGAAATAGCAAACCAAGAAGAATTACATAAAAAAAATCCTCTAGATATTAATTTAGAACGTCAATTTTTCAATCTTAGAGTGGAACTCAAATCTATATAATAGCTGACCAAGAGAAGTACTTTAAGAAACTTAGGGCCAGATTCACAGAGCCATTACTCCGGTCTATCTCCTGTTAGACCGGAGTAATTTCAAATTACCCGCGTCGTAGCATTAGTTTGAATCCTCAAACCATGATACGACGGCTTCAGGCTTCGATCCGACAGGCTTACGTCTTCGTACGCCGTCGGATCTACGCTGCAATCTTTTTCCGCCCGCTGGGTGGAGTTTGCGTTGTTTTCAGCGTCGGGGTATGAAAATTCGCTTTTTCCGGGGATCCACGAAGTTACGATCTTCCGTCGCATTCTCTTACGGCATCGGTAGTCATCTTTTTGCTGCGTAAAGTTAGGGAAGCAAAAATGTTGTCTAACGTTAGACAGCCCATGTTAAGTATGGCCGTCGTTCCCGCGTTGAATTTCAATTTTTTATTTTTTTTGCGTAAGTTGTCTGGGAATAGGAATGTACCTAAACAACGCTACTCATAAAAAAAACTGACGTAACGATGTTATTTCGCGCAATGCACGGCGGGAAATTGCTGAACGGAGCATGCACAGTTCGATCGCCGCGGGGACGCGCCTAATTTAAATGCTTCACGCCCCCTAATCGCGTATTTTGATTCCGCCGCGAGAAATACACTACGCCGCCGTACCTTATGGGCCGAAATCTACCTGAATTCGTCTTAGAGCCAGGTAAAATACGACGGCGTAGTGTATCTCTGATACTGTGCGCCAGGGCAATTGTACCTGAATCTGGCCCTTAGCTTCCCAATTATGCCAACGTCGACAAAAAAATTTAATTCTTAAATTAATCCACCACAACTCGGATAAAGTAATGTTTAACCCCCAAGAAATTGTAGATACATTCTCACAGTACTATGAAGCGTTATACAACCTTAAAGAAGACATAAACACCCCTCAACCTGATACTAATAAAATAAAAACATTTTTAGATAATGTTAATTTACCCTCCATTGACCCATTATCCTTAGATAATCTCAATAAACCAATCTCCAATAAAGACATTTTGAAAGTCATAAATGATCTTCCAAAAAATAAAGCACCAGGTGCTGATGGCCTATCAGGAGAATATTACTCGGCTTTCAAGGACATGTTAATCCCATACTTGTCCAGACTATTCAACCAAGCAGCAAATTCAAAAACTTTCTCAAAAGATCTTCTAGAAGCTATAATAATAACACTACCAAAAAATGACAAGGATCCTACTTCTCTCTTAAATTACAGATCCATATCTTTACTAAACTCCGATCTTAAAATGTATGCGAAAATACTGGCGAATAGATTAGTTAACATCACCCCCTCATTAATTAGACCCGACCAAGTAGGTTTTGTTAAAGGTAGACGAGCTCCCGATAGCACTAGAAGAATGTTAAATATTATTAATAGAATACATAATAATCGAATGCCCGCCCTACTCTTAACATTAGATGCTGGAAAAGCATTCGACAGAATGCGCTGGGAATATATTTCACAAACTTTATCTAAATTCGGCCTTTAAGGATTTAAACACTCTGCCATTATGGCATTATACACTCATCCCAATGCTAAGGTATTTTCATCAGGTATGCTTTCTAGAAATTTTGCACTAACTAATGGGACCAGACAGGGTTGCCCTTTATCCCCACTAATATTCTCCCTTGCGATAGAACCCTTAGCGGAATATATACGCTCTTCCCCAGATATCAAAGGTATTACAATTGGTCAGGATGAACATAAATTAGGCCTTTTTGCTGATGACATTATACTGACTTTAGCCAATCCCGAATTATCCTTACCATCAGTAATTACAACACTAGAAAAATTCAAGGAAGTGTCATACTATAAAATCAATCTAAATAAATGTTACATACTACCCATAAATATTCCTACTCCAATAATAGACAGCCTTAAGTCACAGTATGGTTTCATCTGGAATAATACCTCGGTAGCATACTTAGGAATACGACTAGCATCACAGCCAACCAAAACTTATGACGTTAACTTCCCTCCCCCCATAGATCAAATAAGTAACGACCTATCAAAAATGCAGAAAACTCAATTATCATGGTTCGGGAAAATAGCTGCATTTAAAATGCAAACATTACCAAAAATTCTATACTATTTTAGATGCCTTCCTATCCCAATTCATGCTAAATTCTTTAAGCAACTAAACACTAAACTTAAACAATTTATCTGGAATAAAAAATAAAAAAACAAGGGTCGCATTTTCATTCTTCTATGACATACTTTTATCCCAATCAGCTGTAAAAAATCCTCAAAGTGGGAGAAAGACTTAAACGTATCTTTTTCCTGGGATCAGTGGAAAAAATAATTTCAAACAATTAAAAATGCATCTTCATGCATCGAACACTGGGATAATGCCCCAAAAATACTTAATAGGTGGTATTTAACCCCCTACAGACTAAAATTTACCCTACCATGTCTGACATTTGTTGGAGGTGCAAAGAGCAAACTGGGAATCTCCTACACACTCTATGGAGTTGCAAATCCATGAGAAGATTTTGGAACTCAATCTCATCCTTCATAGCAGACATCACAGGTAACCTTCTTGCACTTACACCCGCCTCAGCATTACTAGGCATTGACCTCGAGAAATACCCCACAATTTATAGAACTATTGTGACCCATATCTTGATAGCCTTGAGACTAACTGTTGCTAAGAATTTGGAAGCCCCTTTTAACAAGGGGGGCTCAGATCCCGGCCCTATATGTGATTGGGTACATTGTACCCCTACCCATTCACCCCAAAAATGTAAAATAAACAAGAGACAGTTTTTGACAAGTCCCCTTTAAAAAAATAGCTCTGATCGGTCTTCTCCCCGAACCGTCTTCTCCTGCTGCCATCTTCTTCCGGTGTCATTTTCTCCCTGTGACGTCTTCTCCCGTGCCGTCTTCTCCTGGTGCCGTCTTCTCCCAGAGCTGTCTTTTCCTGCGCCGTTGCCTTCTTCCTCACCACCACTGTCTTCTTCCTTGCCACTGGTTAGCCACCAAGAACAAAAAAGTCTTCCTCCATTGTGTTGTCCCCTGCTGTCTGACATCTCTTATATAGCCATGGGGTTTGGCCATCCAAAGATGTCACCCGGAGAGCATGTCCCTTGTGACGGCATCAGATGGCCACATCAAGAGATGTCAGACAACTCAACAGAGGAAGACAGCCTCAGGAGAAGAGCAGCTTTTTTGTTTTTAACGGGTAACCGGCGGCAAGGAAGAAGACAACGGCGACAAAGAAAAAAACAGTGGTGCGGGAGAAGACACCCCCCAGGGAAGATGACGGCAGGAGAAGAGGGTGGCGGGATAAGACTGTTTGGGAGAAGATGGCTTGGGGAGAAGACAGGAAAAGATGGCTCAGGGAGAAGATGACTCAGGGAGAAAACAGCTCAGAGCTATTTTTTAATGAATTCATCAAAAACCGGCCTTTGTTTTTTTTTACATTTCACTTCTTTTGAGGTGAATAGGTAGGGGTTGTTAAAGGGGGCTTCCAGATTCTGATAAACCCCCACCTGCAGACCCCGACAACCACCGGCCAGGGTTGACGGGAAGAGGCCCTTGTCCACATCAACATTGGGCAAGGTAATTAAGGTAAACAGAGCCCGTCCAGTCTGGTAAGGTTCAGGAGGGGGAGGGGGCCATTCGCCCATCCCCTCCCTTTCCTAGGTATGAATTTTGGTGGGACCGCACACCATTTTTTTTAAATATTGGTGTGTGGGGGGGGTGGTCCGCTTCAAGTCTATACCAGACCTGAAGGGCCTGGAATTGACCTGGGACATGGGGGGTCCCAGGTCCAGCTGTCAACGGGGGACTCATCAGTTGTTAGGGATGCGGAGGCCGGATTCCCGACCCCTCCTTAGCAACCAGCTAATATACATTGGGCCAGATTCTCATAGAATCCGTGGCGGCGTAGCGTAAGCCATTTACACTACGCCGCCGCAACTTACTGGAGCAAGTGCTGTAATCTCCAAGCACTTGCTCCGTAGTTTGCTGCGGTGTAGTGTAAATGGGCCGGCGTATCCACGCGTAATTCTAAGGGGGAGGCTTGTATTTAAATTAAGCGCCCCCGTGCCGATCGAACTGCGCATGCGCTGGCCGTAAAAATAGCCCACTGCGCATGCTCCAGCTCACGACGGAAAACGTCAATGAAGCCAACGTGAGCGTCATTGACGTAAAGTCCTATTCGCGAACGACTTAGTAAAACGACGTAAACGACGGAAAAAGACGACGCTGACCCAACACCATACTTAACATGGCATACGACGGAACTTCGTAAGCCTACCCCTCATATAGCAGGAGTAGGTTTACGCTTACGGAAACGACGTAAACGACGACAAGGCGGCGTAAAAACGTCCGGGAATCGGCGTATTAGGCTCATTTGCATAGGCAAATGAGAAATCAACGTAAAGGCCACCTACCGGCCAGCGAAGGAATTACATCTAAGATCCGACGGCGTAAGTGTCTTACACCTGTCGGATCTACGCCGTATCTATGCGTAAGTGATTCTAGGAATCACACGCATAGATACCCGGGGAAAAAAACAGAGATACGACGGTGTTTCCTGCGATACACCGTCTTATCTCTTTTGAGAATCTGGCCCATTGTGTTTAAAAGGGTTTAAAACAGATGTCAGCGGATCAGATGAAATCAGATGTCTTCCGCTTACATCAGTTTTTCATTCGTTACAGGTTTTTTAAAAGATGAAAAATGGGGCTTTCATCTGTTCAAAAAAACGGATGTTGACAGTAGCGGATGAAAACAGATACAAACGAATGCTCATCTGTTGTCATCCATTTTTCCATAGGAATGCATTGATGTCCGATTTTTATCTGTCAATGGATGAAAAACGGACGATCGGTTTGTATGTGTGAAAGAGGCCTAAGGCTCTCAGCATGTTACAATGCACAGACAGCTATTAGCCACATTAGGAGCACTTGCTGTCAAATGCTTCTGTGATAGAATGATTAGCGAAAAGACAAGGGAAAGTAATCTAATATGGCAGCCCGGGTATAGGAGCGTTCATGAGAGGTCTGATGGATAATGAATGATTCCTACATTTATGTCTATGTGAAACCTTATGGATCTATAATATCAATACTCTTTCGTCTAATGATTTGAATGAGTAACTAGAAGTCTGTATAGTTATCTAATAGTAGCAATATCAGTCTAAAGTAAAAAAAAATCTAAACAGAAATAAACTGCACTTGCGAAATCAAAAACAGAACAATAGAAGCTACCCCACCATCGTGAGATATTATCATAAGGATGCAAATATAAATAAACTGCGTTGTGCTAAATTAAATTTAAATAAAAAAAATATATAGAAAGCACTAAATGTGTATAGTATTATGCCGCGTACACACGATCAGAATTTCCGACAAGAAAACTGTGAATTTTTTTCCAATGGAATATTGGCTCAAATTTGTGTTGCATACACATGGTCACACAAATGCTGTCGGAAATTCTGACGGTCAAGAGCGCGGTGACGTATAACACTATGAAGAGCCAAGACAAATTAAGTTCAATAATTCCGAGCATGCGTAGGATTTTTGTGCGTCAGAATTGCATACAGACAAGAACTTTTCCCGTCTGAAAATTTGAGAACCAGTTCTTAAATTTTTGCTGTCGAAAATTCCGACAGAAAATGTCCGATGGGGCCTACACACGGTCAGAATTTCTGACCAAAAGCTTACATCGAACTTTTTTTGTCGGAAATGCCAATCGTGTGTACACGGCATTAGAGGGTCCAAATGTCAATTGCTTGACACTGACAAAAAGTTTCAAAACCGTGAAGCAAATGAGATGAGTTTTGATTTCCAAAATCCCAAAGCCTACCTTTGTGAGTTCATCACCACTACATATAAATGAGCTCTTATCAGAGAGCATAGACCTCCCATTATGGGAGGTCAAGAGAGCGTGTGAGTATTGTAAATATTATCCTCTGTTATATCCAGTCAGGAAGAGATGATGGAGGTCTCTATTTCAGCCCATACACATACCAACAATTTTCCGGTTTCAGATCATGAGAGCTGATGTCATAGATCAATTTCCACTTTAATAAAAGGTAATGCACTTACAATTCTCAAGATAAAAACAGCAACAAGAAAATTGTCAGTGCAGGCAATTGACATTTGGACAAGGTGAAAATTATATAGCGCTCGTTGTAGAAACAATGATAAAAACTTAGAAGCTGCGATAATAAAAAGGTTATACAACCTCAAACATGATATGCAAAAAACAACAAAATCGCGCTAAAATATTGCAAGTGGAACTAAGCAGTGTGTAATAAATAATGAACAATGAGTTTAGTCCATATACATGTAAATAATAAATGCACAAATCAAGTGCAATTTGAAAGTTCAGTTATGCAGTGAACAGTTCATAGTGAAGATCTCCCGGGTGTGAACACTGATGTCAAACTTTTTGAGAAAAGAGTGTTGAAAGGAAACACCTCCACCATAGATATGAATGGCCTCTTACCAGATGCACATTGAAAATAAGCCTTATGATATAACACAGTAGTCAGCAAGAACACCTCCAACGTCCAGATCACCTATATGGGAACCCTCCTTGGTGTCATCGGTATGCGTCGGGATGTATGTAAGAACAAAAAGGCTTGCATAGTGTAAAATCGTCAGGTTTAATAAAAAAAGAAAAATGGTATGCACTTACAAGAAATCGTTCAATGATAGGCATCCAAGGAGAGGCGACGTGCTGACGTCACCGCGCAAACTTCTCTCTACCCGGAAGACACGGGCGGAATGTGCTAGCCGGCCGGCTTAACTTGTATTGGATGCCTATCATTGAACGATTTCTTGTAAGTGCATACCATTTTTCTTTTTTTATTAAACCTGACGATTTTACACTATGCAAGCCTTTTTGTTCTTACATACATCCCGACGCATACCGATGACACCAAGGAGGGTTCCCATATAGGTGATCTGGACTTTGGAGGTGTTCTTGCTGACTACTGTGTTATATCATAAGGCTTATTTTCAATGTGCATCTGGTAAGAGGCCATTCATATCTATGGTGGAGGTGTTTCCTTTCAACACTCTTTTCTCAAAAAGTTTGACATCAGTGTTCACACCCGGGAGATCTTCACTATGAACTGTTCACTGCATAACTGAACTTTCAAATTGCACTTGATTTGTGCATTTATTATTTACATGTATATGGACTAAACTCATTGTTCATTATTTATTACACACTGCTTAGTTCCACTTGCAATATTTTAGCGCGATTTTGTTGTTTTTTGCAATTGACATTTGGGCTCTATAATATTATACACATTTAGTGCTTTCTATATATTTTGTTTATTAATTTAAATTTAATTTAGCACAACACAGTTTATTTATATATGTCATAACATGACTGGGTATTACTTTCTCAATTTTTATTGCATTATTATTTCTCATATTTTTTTCAAGTTCTTTCATTTATTAGATGTTTTATATTTTTTTTTATATTAACTATTTAGGTTAGACTCTGTGTTATATTTAATTTGTTATCATTACCTTTATTTAATATATTATATTCATTACATATATATATATATATATATATATATATATATATATATATATATATATATATATATATATATGTGTGTGTGTGTGTGTGTGTGTGTGTATTTTGAAAAAAAAAATTACCATGCTAACAAATAAATATTAAAAACAAACTAGATAAAGCTGCAGCTCTACTGTGAGATACACACATAAATCAGTAAATAAAGGTAAAGAGAGCTGCGCTGACATTATACATTAATGGTAAAGAGAGCTGCGCTGACATTATACATTCAGTGCCTAATTGTGCATGTATATAGAAAATGTATAAAAGTCCACAAGATCATCAATTGAAACGATCAGTTGTGCCCATAAGGATAAATGTCCATTAATTATTATTCGTAACAGGTTATTCCACCACACCAAAACTGCACCTCCACCACATAGAAAACCTGCTTACCAGATGGTAAGCTTGGAAAGCTTGCGGCTAATACCCAGGGCCTTTATCCTGGGATAAAGGGATAACACTCCATACGGGAAAGGCCAACCAGATGTCTCATCACTCTCGCAAGGACCAAGGAGTACCCTTCCACCTAAGCATTCAAAGGACAATGAGCCAGAATAACCGAAAAGAAGAACTCCTCAATGCCAAACTCAGGACGACTGAGTCAAGTTCAGCCCCTCCCCCAAATGGCCTCTTCCTGTTTCTTCCAATCTCATACCTATTTAATCCTTCATTCCTTGTCGACTAACCAGTTGACCTGAAGAAGGGGCTAGGCCCCCGAAAAATGTAGTTCATCCTGTTGGCAGTGCATCATCCCCCTTGCCTCTCTTGCATCAGTGCCTTCGAATCAGTCACAACAGTAGGGCTTTGACCACAACCCATGGATCTCCTTGTCATATTTCTGCCAGGCTGTGATGTCACTTCCGGGCATCAGACACAGCTCCAGTGGCCGCTGGTTTCCGGTGTTTTGTCGAGATGGTACCCCTATCGGATAGGGTCCAGCCTCAACTGCGCAGGTGCCACACTTGCGCAGTTGGAGGCCACGGAAATCTCCGAGCCTCAACAGCTGTTTGTCGGCTATAAACGGAGCATGCGCAATGAACACGGTGCTCACTCCCGATGCTCGGGGCTGGTTATACACACCGCTCTCCACTCGCTCTATACAGCAAGGGGCAGCAAGAGGCGGATACTTTATTCAAAGGGGTGGATATGGTTATAAGAGGCCGCATGATGGCCACTGCTTTACGATGGGCAGTGCTTTTCTCTAAGGGGCGGATGTCATATTGAGCAGTGTTTTGTGTTGAATGTATAACCATACATGCAAGCATTTGAGCAAAGCATCCACCCCTTTGAGAAAAGCACTGCACATCATAAAGCACTGGCCATCCCTTTGGGAAAAGCATCCGCCCTTTGCTGTATTGTATAGAGTGATCGGAGAGCGGCGTGCATAACTAGCCCCGAGCAAAGGGACCAAGCGTCATGTCCAATACTCATGCTCAGGCTACAGCTGACTAACAGCAGTTCAGGCTATGAGAATTCTGTGGCCTCTGACTGTGCAGGCGCTGCACCTGCGCAGTCCAGGCCAGACCCTATATGATACAGGAACCATATCGTTAGAACCCTGGTTCCCCAGATTGCAACTGCAGCTTCTCCATCCACTGGACCCTCTCTCCTATGATCATGGTCAGGACACCCTGCCAGGGGCTCTCCTGTTATCTCTTGCTCCTTGGCTCAGCCACATTCCATCTGAGCCCCTGTGACATCCATGCGGCCCCAGCCTCCAGGTACAGTCAGCTTCAACTCAAGGTCTCTGCATGACTGTTCTCAGGCTGCTGTATGTTTTGGCATTTTTTTTCACTCTCTATTGATTAAAATGTATTTTTACTTAACCGAGGTCCACCATTAATTGCTGTGGTTCAGTGCTGCTCTTCCCCATTTTGTTTGTCTGTTTTTATCTCAATGGTCTATGAGTTTGGGACCGCAATGGCCTGGACGCTGTGGCTGGATGTATTCATATCTTGGATACCTTTTACCAGGATATACAGTATATCTATGTATATTTAGATTACATGGATGCATGGATGTGTGCTGCCATTGTAGATTGCAAATAATTACCTAATAATGGACCATAGCAGAGGTTCAGATGAGCTATGAAAAAGTTGTACCAAAAATTATTGTTGCTTTAGGATTTCCCACATTGTGGTGCAATATTGACACAACTTTGGGATTAAAAAACTGGGTTATACAGGTATTCATGTTACTGGAAGGACCCAACAAATAGTTTTATTATGTATTTTAACTTTTTGATACATAAATCATTTAGAACAGCAGTTTGTATATATTTATTCATTTGTATACGGTAGCAACCTTTGGCATCCTTTAGTTATATAAACTAATTAAAACAAAAAGAGCTTAAACACTCACATTCAAGCTTTTGACACAGGCAATGGAAAAAGCCTAGCATAACTTTTTTTCAATATTGCAATTTTGCAATAAAAATTATGGCCCAGATTCACGTACATCGGCGCATTATTGGACCGGCGTAGCGCACCGCCTTTACGTTAGACTTGTGCCATCTAGCCGCGTAATCCCCCGATTCACGTAGCTTTTGCGCAGGAAATTGTGCAAGCGTAAGGTTTTTTCCAGAGGCGTACGGAGGAGTAATACAAATTGGGAGGGACGTGGGCGTGTTACATTGAAATGAGCCGTGACCCCATGCAAATGAAGGGCCGGCCGGCTCGCGCATGCGCGCGTGAAGGAGACCATGTCAGCTCCGCTGTGCGCATGCTCACAACTCGGAAGCGGCGCAATCAGTGAAATTGGAAATGGACTAGGGCAACTTTGTGAACTACGCAGACAGCATAAATAGACAGACACAAATGCACTTCCTTTGCAAAAGTACATCCCTTTGTATCCCTCCCTCTACAGCAAGGTGCTTTTGTTTGTTTGTGACGTGTCTTTGAGATATTTGGGGACTGTTTTGCAGAGTGATTTTTGTCTTTTATGTGTTTTCTTTGTTGTTATTTTGTTTAAATTATATTTTTGCTGGGCATTTTTTTTTTTTGCTCGTCATTTATTTAATTTTTTGGGTTCTGTTTGTGTATTATTTTTGAATGTGGGGGTGATATTCCTGCGGGAAAAGGGGTTTCACCCTCATTTGTGGTAGAGAAGTGATCCCCAGGTCTGTGTGAATGGTGTATGAATGTACAGTGACATAATTGGAGCCGTGGCATGGCGTTGCAGCTCACAAGTCCTGCATGGTGGCCTGGTGCCAATCCAATGTGATGACGATGTGGTGTGTGTGTGCTAGGGACCACAGTGGTGTGCATGCATGCATTCTCATTGTGCCATGATTAATGTGTGTGTTTAACGTGCAAAGATGCATAATGTGAGCTGGCATGAGATGGGGTCATGAGATGGGGTACCAGTGCATATGCAGAGTCACCTTGAAGGGAAAAGACAGGAGGATGTTAGTCATGCATGTGCCACTTGTGAGGTGTGCATCACGGGAGGGGATAGTCATGCCTGCCACCCATGTCACTCACCAACCAGCCAGCTGTCCCCATACATGTTCTGTTCGAAATCTGTGGGGATGGGGCTCTGATTGTATATGTAGCTGTCATGGGTGTCATGGGTAGTGCCATGTGTTGGGCTGCTGATGTCCTCCTGCAAGGTTGTGGTAATTCCAGGATGGCATGAGGGGTGAATCTAAAGATGCGAGACACCTCAGAATCACTCATGCCAAAGATGTCTATGCGTGTGTGATATATCAAGTGAAGAGTGAGGGGCTTGTATCAGATAAGAATATTGTATTAGATTAGATTAAATTGTAAATTTTATATAAGCAAATAAAAACAAAAAAAAAAACATCTCCCGTGCCCTCCTTAGTGCCATCCTCCGTGACCTCCTCCTTCTTTGTTCATCTAAAGTCAGTAGTATAGCTATGTGCGACGATGCCCCTGGCATGTTGGCATACAGATTGTTGAGCAACACGTGTGACTGCTGAACTCCTCACTAACAGTGTTGCTTTATCTGACAAGTAGACTTTTTTTCTTTTTTTAGACCAGCTTTTATCAGCTCTAATTTTAGACAGGACATTTTGCTGTTGCGCACACTGCGTCGCTTGCGCTGCCCCAAAGTTGTTTTGTGGATCCCCGTAAGTCCCTCATTAGCATATTTGACTAGCAAATCAATGGTGTGTCTATCGCACTTTTGCGCGGACGGATGCGCCAGTCTAACGAAATTACGCGGGACAAAAAAAAGACGATTTTTTGCATATCTCGTTCTGGGGATGCCGCGCAACGAAACGCACGCGCACATTTAGACTTACGCACGCGCATCTCCTGTTGCGCAGGCGTAATCGCTCTGTGAATCTGGGCCTATGTACTTTAGCCCTTCTTATGCTCTTTACTTAAACAGTTCAACTCTAGAGCAAATGTTTTCATTTTTGCACACATGTATGGATGCATTCCTGTAGTGCTTCAGTTCAGCGGGTTCTAGAAAGTGGCTCACAGAGGTGGAGAGCAGTGGATTACACTAACTACAAGAGAGGGGACACTGGTGATCCAATCTATTAGCATGGGGAACTGGAAGGACAAAAAAGGACCCAAAAACTCACAGAATTCATTAGCTCTGTAGCGGGTAGAGAAGCTAAGTATGGCACCGGCTCATACAGTTCTTCTCAGGCTGCAGCGGTAAACCTCACCAGCAGATATGGCACTAGTCCCTCTTCAGATCTGACAGCCTTAGGTAACTATCTAGTACTCTCAGCCACAAACAGCCAAGTGAAAATTGCAAAAATAGAGGAACAAACCATTGATATGAGGCTGGTTTCTGAAAGCTTGGCTGACACAGCTGGGTATGAGGAGAAATTACATTCCTTCCCTACATCTGAGCAGCCTGTCTTGGACACTACCTTTAAAGACATGTTTGTGACTTTGCAGCATGATATGACAGCATTTATGCACAATACTCAGAGAGAATTAGATTCTGTGGGAGACAAAAATAATCAGGTTGAGCATAAAATGAAGGAGTTCCAGCACACACACAATGAACTTCTAGATGCTCATAACAACTTGGATGCAGAGCTCAACAATCTTAAACTCAAAGTGGCTGATCTAGAGGACAGATCCTGCAGGAACAACATTAAATTTAGAGAAAATCCACCCAGGTGGCCGAACTTCAGCCATACCTGCAGTGCATTATTGCAGATCTCATACCGTCTGTACCCCCATATGACATTAGAATTGATAGAGCTCACAGGCTTCCTAAATTAGCTCATTTACCAGACAGGTTGTCCAGGGATGTGTTCTACAGGATGTGATTTGCCTGACAACATCCTTCCCTACCTGATCCTTACTCAAGGGTGAGGCACTTTGTTGGCTTGTCTCAGGCAACCATGCTGGCACATTAAAACCTACTCCTGATTATTAAAATATTGCACAATCATAACATTTTCTACAAATAGGGTTTGCCTGACAAGCTTTTCCTTGAAAGGAACATTGTCTCTCACTCCATCCCTAAACTATAGGATGGTCTGAATCTTCTGTGAAGGTGGGGCTTAATACCAGAAACAGAGGAGGATATCTCTTAAAGGTGGAATACAGGTGGAAACAGGTGGCTTTCCCCTCAATGGCAAATTAGCCATGGATAATTGAAACTCAGTTCTGCCTCATCTGCTAAAAGCACCCGGTTCTCCTTATCTCAGCCTTTCTGTCTTTCCTCAGGGAACCTGTCTGTTCAGCTGGTTTCTCCCCACCATAGTTTTGTACAGGATTTCCTAAACACAGTAGCCACTTTGCGGCTGATTTTTTTTTTACTTTTGGTTTTCCTTCTACCTACTTTGTTTAAGAGATGGCAGTATTGATGGCAGTATTGCATCTCTGCAATTCTACATTGTTTTATCTTAATTCTTGAGGCCTGAACAGCCTGTAAAAATGGCAAGTGCAAGTGCATCAATGCTCATGGCCAATTTATCATCCTGGTAAGTTAATAATATCATTTATATGCTGATCAACCTACATGCCCCAAATGTACATCCAAATGAACATCCACAGCTCAGAGATCCAGTGAGCATGGAGGACTAGAGCAGGAGAGATGCTGACAGACAGCAGCTCTCCACTCGGCGAGGAGTAATAACCAAGCCAACGCTGATGTTCGGTGGCTCAGTTCTCAGTGCAGAGACTCAGCTGCATTGACCTAGGTACGTATGAATCTAAAAAAAAAATTTTAACACTATTATCAATGTTTCCATAGACTTGTTCTTTTATAATTTGAAATAGCGGCAAGGTTTGGGGTCTTTTTGCTTTCGGGAGGACTTATATGATCCCTGAAGGTGCCTTCACACTACTGACTCCTCCATAAAAGTTACTTGAGGATAGACTTTTTTCTTACTAATAAACTTTTTTTTCTTACTGATAAACAGTTATTGCAAAGTTATTTAAGGCCTGTGTTCATAATATCCCATGGTCAGAACACACACACATAACTCTGGATATAATGGAAACACATAAATGCTCCAATACTAACCTGTGGAGAAATAATACCTACACCCTGTCTCATCCCAAATATCACTCTAAAATTATAGCCAAATGTAAATATTTTTTTTTTCAGAATGATACTGGTTTTAGCAACACAGCTACTTTGTGGTGTACTCATAAGACATACACCCGTATTTATCGGCGTATAATACGCACCCCAACCTTAAGAGGGAGGTTTCAGGAAAAAAAACTTTACACAGCCCCCTGCATATAACACACAGGCACAGTTTACCCTCTATTTTCATGGTAAAAAGGTGAATGTTATATGCCAATAAATACAGTATATATTAATCCATATAGCGTCCCGTGAGAGGAAACGGTGACTACACCACATCTTGATTGAAAGAAATAGCTGAGCTTGAGGCTCAACATAAGCATACACAGTCTTCAAACATCCTCCCCATGTTGAGGGCATGTGGCCTGATATGGTTCAGGGGGGATGCTCTCTCTGCCCCCCTCTTTTCTTGTGGCCTGCCAGGAGGTTGCGTGCTCGGATAAGGGTCTGGTATGGATTTTTGGGGGGAACTCCACGCCATTTCGCCATTTGTTTTAATTGGCGCAGGTTCCCCTTAATATCCAGCAAGGAAAAGCGATACCGGAAGGTGGGTAAGATGCTGCACAACCCAAATGCCGTTTTTTTCAATGACTTTTATCTGTATTGCTGGGACACAACAATTCATTATAGGCGCCAGTAGTTTTAAATTACTTTTGTTTCTTTAGAAATGTCATTTTGTGCAGCATTATTATTAAGCATTATTAAAATCACTGCTCCCGGAAAAAATGCAGTTTTTAAATTGTTGTTTTGCATTGATACATTTCCCCTGGGGCAGGACCCAAACACGTTATGACAATAACTTGCATATTAACCTTTAAAATGAGCACTTTTGATTTCTCCCGTAGATTTTGAAAGGGTGTTCGAATTTGACACGAACAACCCAAATTGTTCGCTGTTCGACTCGAACATAAAGCTCATCCATAATCAGGACAATGCTAATGTGTTCTGAAAATACTATGAATCATTATATAACCTTAACCACTTTAGCCTAGGACCATATTGCTGCCCAACGACCAGAGCACTTTTTGTGATTCGGCACTGCGTCGCTTTAACTAACAATTGCGCGGTCGTGCGACGTGGCTCCCAAACAAAATTGGCGTCCTTTTTTTCCCACAAATAGAGCTTTCTTTTGGTGGTATTTGATCATCTCTGCGGTTTTTATTTTTTGCGCTATACACAAAAAAAGAGCGACTATTTTGAAAAAAATGCAATATTTTTTAAATTTTGCTATAATAAATATCCCCAAAAAATATATAAAAAAACATTTTTTTTCCTCAGTTTAGGCCGATACGTATTCTTCTACATATTTTTCGTAAAAAAAAATCGCAATTAGCGTTTATTGATTGGTTTGCGCAAAATGTATAGCGTTTACAAAAAAAGGGGTCGTTTTATGGCATTTTTATTATTATTATTTTTTTACTAGTAATGGCGGCGATCATCGTTTTTTTTTCGGCACTGCGATATTATGGCGGACACATCGGACACTTGACACATTTTTGGGACCATTGGCATTTTTATAGCAATCAATGCAAAAAAAATGCATTGGATTACTATAAAAATGCCATTGGCAGTGAAGGGGTTAACACTAGGGGGCAGGGAAGGGGTTAAGTGTGTTGCTGGGTGTGTTCTAACTGTATGGGGGGGTGGCCTCACTATGGGAAATCACTGATCTTCTGTTCATACATTGTATGAACAGAAAATCAGCGTTTCCCCCGCTGACAGGAACAAGAGCTGTGTGTTTACACACACAGCTCCCGTTCCCCGCTCTGTAACGAGCAATCGCGAGTGCCCGGCGGCGATCGTACCCGCCGGGCACGCGCGCGGGACTCGGGGGGGCGCGCGCGCGCCCTACAAGTCTCTTAAGGGAGGACGTAGAGCTACGTGCTCCCGCGAGACAGAGCCACCACTCCGCAGTAATATGACGGCGGGCGGTCGACAAGTAGTTAAAAATTAAGATAACTCCAGGAAATGTTGACTAGAGCTGCCTCTAAAATAGCGGATCCGCCATCTTCCCGCTCCTCACAGCTTCACACACAAACAGCTTAATTCTCCCTCCACTTCTCAGCGCCATGAGTCTGATTTTGATTTTAGGTCAACCCCCATTACACTACAAAACTTCCCATCAAGCTCTGATTTGTTAAGACAATTTGAAAGAATTCTCCATAAGGGATTACAAAACACTTCAGATGCGATTACTAAAAAAATTACATGGGAAATCCATGAGGTAGGCTGTCGCACATCAATTCTGGAACAGAGAGTAGATGAATTTGTTATTACTACTTCTAGCCATGCTGAGGAATTAGAATACCTCAGAGAGGAGTATTCCTCCCTTCAAACATGCCTTGAAGACTTTGAAAAGGAACAGGAGATCTAATCTCCAAATCCATGGAATACCAGAGGCTATTGAAGATCTACAATCACCAACAGCAGCACTCTTTCAGGAACTCGCTCCATCTATCCTTATTGAAAGTCAAGAAATGGACAGGATGCATAGATCTCTAGCGCCTCGCAGGGAAGATGGACCCCCCAGGGACATTATCGTAAAATTGCACTACTTCCGCACTAAAGAGCAATTGTTGGAAGCAACCCGCAATAAGGAGATCCTCCAATTCTAGGGACATAATTATCAAATCTATCAGGATCTCTCCCAACAAATGCTCAACAAATGAAAAGCGACAAATCTTCACATGCAAGTACTCCAACATCATTGCATTTCATATCACTGGGGTTTTCCCTTCACTGACCGCTTTACTTTTAAAGGAACCTCCTTCACCTGCAAAACAATTGATCAACACCTGAACCCATTACTGAAGGATCAAAATGTCGGGCTGATTCTGGTTTTCCCAAAAATAAGTAACGCCCCTGCACAACATTCTTCTTCCAGCTTCCGCAAGAGGCCTCGCTTTGCTTCACCGCCCCCCTTTCCTATATTTTTAAAAGGCTTGCCCTTTTGTTTTGCTCATAATACACCTCGTATACTAAACCACCAGATACAGAAATCATTATTCAGAATTGTGGTCGGTCTTCCTACAATTCAGTATTCCAATTTTATCCCCCCACTTGGTTTAATTTTTGTCTGGTTAATAGATAGCTTTGTTTACTGTTTCTTATTTAGACAACAGCATACAGTACTTAAACTCTTAACACAGATTAACTCACATTCTCTTCACAGTTGCCTGTTGATAATACACACATCTTGACCTCTGTTCTTTTGCAATAGATTTAATAGTTCACTTTGTTTGTTCACTGCATTAATAACCAAAATCATAAGCAATGGTTTACCTTTCTTTGACAATTATTCTTTTTTATTTATCAGTTAACCATTGCACAACTGTAACCTAAAAAAAATTCTATTCCACATTCTAACATTGAACCCTATTGTTGTCATGTGCTTGTCACATTCTTATGATTTGTTTTTTATAAATACATTTTTTATATAACCTGTTTTGTGGCTGTCCTAGTCCCAGAGATAGCCTACTGCACCTCCATTTTTTTCCTTGAGTGCCTCACATAGATGTTTGGACACTGTTTGTTTTGCACATACTTATAATAGTTTATTTTTCATGAGCATTGTTAACGCCTTTAAGAACCGCAGCTCACAAAGTTCCCAACTAGTATTCTATTGTATTAAAATAATAAATGTATTGATTTAGTTTGTTAACTCATCTCTGCTCTAAGATGCTTAAAGTGGTTGTATACTCTACACTACCACTTTCACTTACAGGTAAGCCTATAATAAGGCTTACCTGTAAGTATAAAGAATATCTCCTAAACCTGTATGGTTTAGGGGATATTCCCCCCGCAATGCGCCGCTGATTGCAGCGGCGCATGCGCAGGCGCAGCGGGGATCCTCGACGAAAGGACGGGCAGCCGCCAGACCTTGCCGAATTGAAATCTCCCACGCGCATGCACGGAAGTGACGACATCGTCGCTCCATCCAATCACCGCGCTGGAGCGGCGATACACGGAAGACACGGCTGAGCAAGATGACATCTCGCTCGGCGTGGACCAGGTAAGTGTTCTTCACCTCGTTCCGAGGTAAGTATTTCATAATCAGCTAGTATGCGGTGCATACTAGCTGATTATGCATTTTGCCTTTCAGGTGGGGGAAAAAAAAATTCAATAGCGGTTAGACAACCGCTTTAATTATCTGTACTTATTTTAATTATATTACTGCTTTTGTTACCAATGTACGATTTTTCTTGTACCTTGTAAAACTCAATAAAATATTTGAAAAGAAAAAACAAATTATACTGGAACTCATCAATGCATGGATAATACTTTAACAGAGTGGATCTACTGTCAGTTTATAAGGACACACTAGTTAGATTAATCAGCCCTATTACCATCATCTTGATGTTATTAAATCATTACCTCTGAACAAATCATCAGGTATTGATGGCTTTTCTGTTGAATATTATAAATCCTTCACTGCTATTCTCGATCCTTATCTTACCAAGGTATACAATGACGCTGCAGCCTCTGAAATGCTTCAAGCGGTTATAGTAACCTTCCCAAAGCCTGGTAAAGATCCCTCTATTCCACAAAATTTTTGACAAATTTCTTTGCTTAACTCAAATATAAAGATATATGCAAAAATTCTAGCCAACCACCTTCTAGAGGTTCCTTACTTGCTGATAGGATTAGATGAAGTGGGGTTTGTTAAGGGCCAACTAATTCCTGGATGGCACCAGATGAATGATACATTTAATTAAATATGCACTCGCATGCCTTCTCTGCTAGTGGCCTTAGATGCAGAGAAGGGGTTATCTATCTTAAACACTTTTGAAATTAGTTTTTTCTAGGTTTATCTACTCCACTATCATGTCTCTGTACACCACTCCCTCTGATAAAGTGTTTACATCGGGTATGCTTTCCACTAGCTTTAATTTAACTAATGGCACATGCCAAGACTGTCCCCTTTCTCAATTGATATTTTCCCCTTGCACTTGAACCCCTTGCAGAACTTATTAGGTTTAGCCCATTGGTTAAAGGTATCAAGATTAAAGGATAAGTTCCCTTTTTTGGGCAGAATTTCACTTTTCATAATAAATAGAAGCGTTTCCAATGCCATTTCTGGCCCAGCCATTCCAATGTGCTCTCACTTACCTTATCTACAGGAGGTTTAAAATCTTGATGATTTTTAGGTTCCATCACTAACTGTAAATTGTCTCTCAGCATTCATTTCCTGTGAGTCATCTCCCAGAAGCCTTCACTTCCTGTTTGCATCACAGAAGAGGGTGTGGTATGGTGTGTTCACCACTTATGACCACATCTCCTTCATTACAATACCACCTTCCACCCACTTTCTATATAATCTGATTGTACAATCTCATTAGATCTCCCATCAGCTATGTAGTACAAGGGCCTGTCTGATTTGATACAAATTGAATTTATTGGTCATGTGGTTCCTCCTATTCCACAGTTCTGGTACATCTGAAGGAAACTGTACAGAGATTGCACAATATTATTGAATAGTGTATGGTCATCTTTAAGTACATAGGAGGGAGTGGACAGAGACACTCAGGTTAAGGCCTCTTTCACATCTCCACGTAGTTAAAACTCAGATTCCCACATGCACTTTTTTGGGTCTTTTGGAGCAGTTTCACTGGTCACATGTGGGGCAGCCCATTCAATCGCCCCAGAGATGCTCCACAGTTGTTGGTGCATTTGCTGCACTTGAGGAGTCTTTAACATGTAATGATAAGCTCGATGGACATTTGCAGCATTTCTGAAATGCATGGCAAAGTGCGTAATGTTCTTGTGTAAACACAGAAATTTCACTTGCAGGCCCCATTCAAACCTAGAGTAGTAAGAGTGCATTATTTTTAGCTTGTTTTTTTCCAGTGACACACATAGGGTGGCCTGTTGGTTTCAATGGGCTGCATTATATGTGACAAAGTAGTTCATGGGGACATTTTGGCATGGTGCGAGTTGCATGTTTTTTACTGCATATTTTTCTGCAATTGTCACCCATTTTTTCATGTGGCAAAATGTGTGTTTGCTCTGTGTTTCATGTGCCATTAACAATAAGTGACACTAAAAGCGCAACTAGGTTATTTTAGATGTGGCCATACACTATACAATCTGATTGTACAATCTTCGTACAATCTCCTTTAGATTTACCAAAACTTTATAATAGGAGGGCACGACATTGATCCAATCACTTTGTATCCAATCAGGCAGGCCCTTGCACTATATTAGGGGTGTTGCATAGGCTGTATGTGGACCCAAAGAGTTTAGCATGTTGGTCTGAGCCCATCTGGGGAGACGCTGGAGAAGCCAAGCAAATACATGTGTGGAAAGATGTGGGTAAGCTATGCAAACATAGTTGATGGGTGTGTATACTCAGAGGTCAGATGGCAAACTCCTTCCTGTGTATTACTGGTTTCTCCTTCCCAATCTAAATGCCAGCAAGTGATGAAGCTTTGTAAGAAAAACAGTACAGGCTAAGGTAAGGTCTTGTTTTTAAAATAAAAAAAATGGAAAATTGAATACCTACCTTTCTGTAATTTTCCTTTCCTGGTGCCTACCCATGGCAGCATACCAATGGTCATGGCTCCGCCCCCGACCGACCCACAGGACCACTTAACTCTCTAATAAAAGGACGCTGTACTCCCACTCTGGCATTCTTTGTAACTAGACCTCAGACTTGCAGAGTAAACCTTAGATAGTAGGGTGGGTGTATGCTGCCATGGGTAGGCACCAGGAAAGGAAAATTACAGAAAGGTAGGTATTCAATTTTCCATTTTCCTGGTGCCTCCATGGCAGCATACCAATGGTCAATAACTCGCTTACAGGGAGGGTACTGCTTAAATGTTTTATTAATGGTTACTATAGAGTAGAGAGCTCTAGTGTTCTTCTCCCAAAGTCTCGGGAGGTGATAACTGCCGGATCCACGCTGTAATGTGTCATGAACGTATTAAACGAAGACCAGCTAGCTGCCCTGAAAATTGTCTCCAGAGAGACCCGAACCAGTGCTTCCCAGGACGAGGAGATTCCACGTGTCGAGTGAGCGTTCACCGCTTTGGGAATTGGTAGCCCACTAGCCCGATAGGTCATCTGAATCAACTTGACAATCCAGCTTGCTACTGTCATTTTAGAGGCTGCTCTACCTTTCCTTGCTTCCTTGGAGATGATAAACAACCGTTGGTCTTTCCGAAACTCGTGTGTTAACCTCAGATAATGCTTCAGGGATCTGCCAACATCCAGCTCGTGTAAGTTTGAAGAGGCTTGGTCCTCTTCAAAAGATGGAAGGACCCACTCTTGGTTGAGATGAAATGCTGATGGCACTTTGGGGATGAACTGTTGGATGGGTTGCAGAACCACCCTGTCTGGGAAGAAGTAGATATAGGGCTCTTGAGCCCCTAAGGCTTGGATTTCTGAAACTCTGCGCCCTGACGTAATTGCAATCAAAAAGACTGTTTTCCAGGTAATATGCTTTAATGAACATTCCTCCGTAGGAGCGAAGGGGGGACGTGCTAAAGCTTCTAGGACTATTGTTAGATCCCATTTAGGGTACAGAGTCTTCCTAGGTTGTCGCAGCCTTAGGACTGCCTTCAGGAAACGGTCCACTAGCGGGTTTAGGGCAAATCGTGTATCTGTCAGTGCTGAGATGGCTGATACCTGGACCTTCAAGGTGCTATGGCCTAACCCCAGGCTCAAACCTGACTGTAGAAAGGACAGGACGTTCTGGACTCCGGGCGCCAGAGGATCAAATTGACTAGATTCCGCCAAGGCTACAAATCTTCTCCAAACTCTGTAATAGGTGGCATTCGTGGATGATTTCCTTGCCTGCAGAAGGGTTTGGACTACTTCCTGAGAACACCCTAAGCTGTCCAACCTTCTCCGCTCAATCTCCAGATCCTCAAATCCAGAATCTCCGTGTGTGAGTGGAGGACGTCTCCCTGGGACAGCAGGTTGTTCCGGTGTGGCAGAGGGAGAGGAGCGACTTGTGATAGGCTGACTAGGAGTGGGAACCAGGGCCTCCTTGGCCAGTATGGGATGATCGCCAGGATGGTGACCTCCTCTACCGCCAGTCGCTGAAGGAACCTCAGAATTAATGGGGTTGGGGGAAAGGCATACCCCAACTTGATTGTCCATGGCTGAACTAAGGCATCTACTCCTGCCGATGTCGGGCACGGCCATCTTGAAAAGAACATCAGGGTCTTCGTATTGAGAGGAGATGCAAATAGATCTAACTGGGGAGTCCCCCACAACTGGCATATTCCATTGAACACATCTTGATCCAGTGACCATTCGTTGTTGTCTATCAAGCATCTTGATAGTCGATCTGCCAACTGATTTTCAGTTCCTGGAATGTAAGCTGCTCGGAGATTGCATAGATTCTTCTCCGCCCAGGAGATTATTGGAGATACCTCGTTGTAAAGCGACCTGCTGTGGGTGCCCCCCTGGTTCCGCACATAGGCTACTGCTGCTTTGTTGTCCATTTGAAGCAAGATGGACTTGCCCCTGAGAAGAGGGGCTAGATGTAGGAAAGCCATCCAGGCTGCTATCAACTCTAGTATGTTGGATATCACTCCCTCTGCGTTGAATGCCCATGTTCCTTGGACTAACTGGTTCTGGACATGGGCCCCCCAACCGTGCTGACTGGCGTCTGAGGAAAGGATTGTCCAGGAGGTAGGACCTAGGGGTCGAGAAACTAGTAGACTGGCAGGTCTTGTCCACCATTCGAGGCTGGACCTCATTGAGACGGAGAGTATTATCTTCTGTTTGAGGTGTTTCTTGCCCCATTGTGCCAGGAAACCTAACTTGAAGTCTCGTAAGCGCCACCTGGCCCATTTTAATCATTGGGATGCATGCTGAGAGAGAGCCTATAAGGCTTAAACAGTCGGACGCTGATATGATGTGGGCTTCCATCGCCCTCTTCACCTTCCGGATTAGGATTGGAACCTTTTCGGGTGGCAGGGAGACTGCCCTCTCTTGGTTGTTGAATAGGGCCCCTAAGTAAGTCATCCACTGCGATGGGACCAGTTTGCTCTTTTCCAAGTTGACTAGCCAGCCAAACCGGGCCAAGGTGCTGCGCACTATTTGAATGTGTTCCTTTAAGGTGTTCTCGTGTTGTGAAAGGATCAGAATATCGTCCAGTGCAATACTCGTATCCCCCTTTTTTCGGAGAAGCATCAGGATGGCACATAAGACCTTGGAAAAGGTTCTGGGCACTGATGAGATTCCAAAGGGGAGACATCTGAACTGTAGGAGAAGGTTGCCGACCTTGAATCGTAGGAAAGGTTGGAATTGGCTGTGGATGGGGATATGGAGATACGCATCCTGGAGATCTATCGAAGCCATCCAGTCCCCAGGCTTGACCGACAAGATGACTGTATTCAGCGACTCCATTTTGAAATGTTCTAAGCGGATATCTTTGTTTAATCTTTTCAGATCCAACACAGGTCTCCATCCTCCCGTCTTCTTGGGGATTAAAAAGATGGGAGAAAAGGATCCCGAACCCGCTTCCGATGCTGGGACCGGTAGGACTGCCTCCTGCTGCAACAGTCTCTGAATGTACTGGAACAAACCCTCCCTTTTCCCTTTGGAAGCCGGGATCTTGGTATTTTGTAGAGAAAAAGGCGGTGGGCGGCTTTTGAATCTCCAAAAATGTCCTTGGAGGATGGTTGACACTACCCAAGGATCAGTGCACCCTTCCACCCAAACCTGTGCGAAGGCTTTGAGCCTTGCACCCACAGGCCCGGTCTGGGTGGTTAGTGAGTCAAAAGGACTTCTGGCCATCCCCTGTAGATGTTGCAGGTTTGGGTTTCTCCAATCGGAGAAAGGAAGCCTGAGACCCCTTCCATCCCCTTCTGTATTCTCTGCCTGGGCGGTAGGACCTTGAGTCTCTTCCCCTTTGCTGGCTGGCCTAGGAGCGAATCTCTTCCTTCTGCTTCTGTCTTGAGGGATCAAGCCACTTTTCCCCCCTGTGACTCTGGAAATTGTGGTGTCCATCTTTTCCCCAAACAGTGCTTTGCCATCGTAGGGGATGCGACACCATGATTGCTTCGAGGATGGGTCAGCTGCCCAAGGTTTCAACCATAGTGCTCTCCTGGCCGTGATAGAAAATAGCATGGCCCTAGCTGAACATCTTAGGATGTCTATGGCTGCTTCAGCCATAAAGTCTGAGGTCAATTTTAGCTCATCCAATGCTTTGATGACTTCTTCAATGTCTATGCCCGCCCTAAGGGCTGTTTCGATGTTATCCACCCAAACCCTGGAGGCTCTGGAAACTGAAGATAGGGCTACCGCCGGCTTGCAAGCCCCTCCGGTTGCTTGATACATTTTTTTGAGGTCTGTGTCGATCCTTCGATCCAAGACGTCCCTAAATGAGACCGCGTCTTCTAAAGGGAGAGTCGTATTTTTTGCCAGCCTCATCACTGAGGCGTCAACCGGAGGGGTGGCATCAAAGAGACTGCTGTCTGATTCGGCCAACTGATATAATTTTTGGAGACGGTTAAAGGCCACAGGTCTCCTATCCACCTTTTGCCATTCTCCTAAAATGATTGCCTTGATCTCCTCAATCAAGGGAAAGTATGAGACCTTCCTTGTCAGCTGAGGGAAATATTTTTTCGCCTTGGAGGGGGGCTCAGGATCCTCCTCCCATTGGATGGCATCTTTGACCGCCATTACAAAGGGTTCCACTGGGTCAAAATTAAAGACTGAAAACTCTTCCTCAACCGTGGTAGCGTCATCGTCCGAGGTGCTTCCCTCAGGCTGCGTGGAAGGTGCCTCTGTGGCCCCCCCGCCGGCAGCGGGGGAGAAGGCCTGTGATGCGGCCATTTCCCTGATAGATTCCTTAATCAGGTCCTTAATAGAACTTGCCGGCTCTTGTCTTTCCACTGTAGCCTCCAAAAGGCATTGACCACAGGCTAGCTTCCCAGGTAGGGCCTTCCTGCCACATACCCAACAATCATCTCTTCCTGGTTTAGAGGAGGTGTGATGGGAAGAGCTCTGACGGCTACTAGATTTATGGCCTGACGCATGAGAGTGGCTAGAACTTCTGTGGTTGTTTGAGCCTCTGTCACGGGAGGATCTGCGTGATGATTCTCGTTGCGGGCTGTGGAGACACAAACCATAAAGGCTGTCAGCCCCTTGACATGCTCTTTATTTCCTCCACTTACCTATTAGTAGCAGCCCTTACCTAATGGGATGATGAGGATCTTTTTGGAGCGGCATGGCTATGTCCGGGACAGCTATGGGTAAATTTAAAAATGCTGAAGTTACTATGATTTAATCCACAAATATATATATATATATATATATATATATCCATCCCCACCATTTATTTATTTATTTTCCATAGATAAACCATAAAGCCTTTTGCAAGAAGAAACAACCAACTTTTTTTTTTTTTTTTTGAAAAAACATTTCAGCGCTGAGCCTACCTTGGCAGGGATCCATACTAATGTCCAGCAGGTGGAGTGAGAGGGAGAGAGTGAGAACGTGTGTTGATTCCCCAGCAGCCTGACCTCAAATGAGAGAGACATGCTGTTTATATATGTAAGGTGTACCAAGATGGCCGCCGCGCTTCTACTGCGCATGCGTCGCCGCGCGACGAAGCTCCACCTCCCGACAGTATGAGGCTGAGTCTCCTGACGCGCGCGGAGCGCCCCCCCGCTATGGAGGAGGCTAACCCTCGGTGCTGACATGATGGGGGGAAGGAGCTCATTCCCCCTGATAGACAGAGCGGCCTGCCGCGACCTAACCTGTCCCTGCCCATGCCTGCCCCATAAGGACCGCCAGCCTATCACCCACATGAGGAGAAGTGCAGCCCCTGGTGGTCATACATGCCATTAAAAAGATCCACAGAAAAACAATGGCTCCTATACTTATCTGGTGCCTTTAGCAACCCAAGCCATAGGACTCCATCCTGCAGGAGAGCATGAACCTGCAATGGTAACACCATGAGACGGTGAGGTAAGGCTGATCGTGATCCTGCGGGGATGAGGACAGAAAAAAGAATGCCAGAGTGGGAGTACAGCGTCCTTTTATTAGAGAGTTAAGTGGTCATGTGGGTCGGTCGGGGGCGGAGCCATGACCATTGGTATGCTACCATGGAGGCACCAGGAAAGCTTGTATTATTTGGTAACCAAGGTACATGAATAGTATATTGGTACTAGCTGGATTTTAGAAAAAAAAAAGGTGAACTTAAACGGAATGTTATACTATGCAACTGGGATGACCCATCTATTTAGGGGCACAACTGACTTCCACTTCTAATTTGTATTCTGCTAGCTTTCCCCCATTGTTGACCGAACTTGATAAAGAACTGAAACACATTGGCAAGTATCAACTTCCCTCGGTAGGCAGGATTGCAACATTTAAAAAATGAAGTCACTCCCTAAGCTAGAACTCTCCCCATTCCTGTTCCCACTTAAGTATTTTTCTGCCTGTCAGCCATTGCTCCCTTTCCTGTCTGATGCAGCCTGTTTACTTCCTCTATGAAGGAGTCTCTTGGTCCCTTCCAGAGGCGTGACATCACTCCACTCACGGCCGGAAGGGGGGACTCGGAGCGCTGTGCAGAGAACTGTGTGTTGGCGCTGCCTGTGACGAGCTAGAGAGGCAAGGACTAGTCTTGAGGAGCCTGCCTGACTCTAGTCTACTGCAATTTGAACCTAGCAGACAGTGTGCTAAAAAAGACTACTGAACTTGTTTAAAAGTAAGTAGAGCCTGGTAAGAGCATATAATTAAATGGCTGGATTGGGGGGAGGGGAGGAGGCTGACTGAGGTGAGGTGACCAGCAACTTTATTAATATAAAATGGCAGATAAAAAAAATGTTTTTGTGTTATTTTATATGAGCCTTCTCTGACTAGCAATATATATATATATATATATATATATATATATATATTTCAGGAGAGACCTCCCCATTGTCATTGACTCAAAAGTATTCCCCAATATATTTATCCAGCATGACATATTGGACCGGGTAACTTAAAAGAGATTCATTCACACGCCAGCGGAACATGCCGTCATTCGGTTTCATTAGAGATAGCACAAGCATTGAATGTTCAGACAGTGGGGAAACCCTGATGAAGGACTTGGAGGTACAAGGAATGATGGAGGCGGCCAGAAAGATGTGGTCTATCCTTGCAAAAGTTTTGTATGGGCCTAAAAATTGTGTAATCCTTCACTGTTGGGTTAAAAATTCTCTCCAAATATCCCCTAACCGATGGGTGTGAAGGAGTTTAGCGATCCTTGAGTTTTGCTTAGGGGGACGATGAAGTTTGGATGGCTGTTCCCCAGTTTATCTAACATCTGGTCCAAAGCAACATTGGAATCTCCCACCATCATTACCGTACCCGCAAAATGAGGGGTCATCATGGAGATAAAAAAAGAACCTGTCTGGGGTTTGGGGCATAGTATGAGATAATAGTGTAAAGGGCCCTATTCAAGGCCCTCGAGAGAAGAATGTATCTGCCATGGGGGGTCCCTGATTTCCTGCATGGGAGAAAGGGCACTGTTTTTGGAAAAGAATATCCCCACCCCTTTAGATTTATAAGATAGGAGAGAAGGGTTTGTGGGACTTTAAATGAGGGAACACCATGTCAAGAGAGAATAATAACATAAAAATAAAGTTACAGTACATGATTTATTGATTACATGCTTGAATACATATCAGATATTTTGGATCAAATAGATAGGTAGTCACAAGACTTACTCTAAATATGCTGCTTATAGCGTGCAATACAAATAAAAAATAGACATGACAGATATACATGGTAAAATAAATCGATTGAAGAACATATGTAATAGAGACAAGTAACTGTTGGCATCTAGTGGCACTCTACGCGTTTCCTAGCATTTCAGCCATTCATCAGGAGTGTTAAGAAATAATATACTGGAAAGAAAAATAGATTAGAGTAAATGATAATACCTTTGGAATAGGGGAGGAAATCACGGTGATCCCAGCTTGATCCAAAATACTATGGGCCAGATTCAGAAAGGCTTTACGCCGGCATATCAAAAGATACGCCGTCGTAAGTACAAATGTGCGCCGTCGCATCTTTACGCCGATTCAGAAAGCAAGATATGCCGAAAAACATGGCTTCAGTCGTCCGGCGTAACTTGCCTACGCCGGCGTATCGTGGGCGCATAGTTACGGTGGACGAATCAGAATCAGAATCACGTTGAAAGCATTGAGTATTTGTGACGTAATTCTGAGCATGCACACTGGGATACGTCCATGGAGGGCGCATGCACCGTTCGTTAGACGCTTCATTTACACAGGGTCACGATTAATTCCATACAACATGCCCACTACCAGCCTAATTTGAATTACACGGGCTTACGCTGGCCCATTTACACTACGCCGCCGTAACTTACGGCGCAAGTTCTTTCTGAACACGGTACCTGCCTCTCTAAGTTACGGTGGTGTAGTGTATATGAGATACGCTACGCCCACCGAAAATTAAGCCATTCTTTCTGAATCTGGCTCTATGTGTGCACGTTGAGTGCATAGTGTTCCTGAAACAAGTGTGTCAAAAAATGAAAATAGTGTAAATATAGTGTAGCAAAATCTCTATGTGTTCCCATAAGGGGACTGCATGGGGGAGTTTGTATGAAACAAAATCAAAGAAAGGGAGGAAAAAAAACATATCAAGAGGTGGTAACTAAGCTCCCAATGAAAAGGGTGACCTGTGTGTAGTTCCTTGTGATTGAGTCAAGCAAATTAACCATCAGCTGCTCCTAGGCTACTATAAACCTCCACTCCCAAGCGGGGCCCGTCAACATCATGCCTGATTGGCCACTCTACACAAGTAAGGCGGGGAGGGGACCGTGTGGTGGAGCCATCAGCAGTGGGATCCCCGCCCATCTCGTGCGTGGTCAGGGATGGAAAAAAAGGCATCAAATTGATGTCAATGACACCGCAAATCCATGTACTGTATACCCTTTAGATTTATGTTACATATTTGCTAAATAGAAAGAATGAAATTTAGGGTGGATATGAGGCCTAGCTGTACCAGCAGATGTTCAACATCATGGAATAAAGAAAATCCATGCATTTTGTTCTTGTAAGGAATGACCACCAGTAGTTGATCGATTTTGGGATAAAACTTGAAGAAGGGTTTTCAGTGACCTCCTCCACTGGACAGTGAAGAGAAATATAGGTCCACGAACACTTGGACAGGGTGACCTTGAATGGAGAGCCATGTAGCGTTTCTTTTTTTTTTAACATCAAGTTTATTAGGTGTGCAAACATAGACATAGTGCGATTAGGGAAACTCAGTTCCCTGATTCAATGGCAAGTATACAAAATGTAGGTCAAAGAAAACAACACATCAGCAACAATCTTAAACTGGGAACAGAACAGAATATAGCAATATATATATATATACCGTGCAGTATAGATCTTGATGAAACTTTGTGCTTAACATCAAGTTTATGAAGTCTACAGAACCGTAATAGTGCAAGTAAGAGAATATGTTACCCTGAGTTTCTGAGGAGCTATACATAAAGTAGGGCACAGGTTCACTAAATGCTCGGTACGCATCCACAACAAACATCAGCTATGGATCAAGCACGGTATCTCGTTGCGAACGCAATGAGGTACAGATCCGAACGGATCCGGAGTTTGACCAGTATTGTTATTCAGCATCGTGCTATTAATCTTAACAATAATAAAATAGGATATGAGACAGGAAGAGGTAGAGAATGAGAAAGAGGAGGGAGGGTGAGGGGGGGCAATCAATTGTACACATTTCAGTTAAGCCCTATCTCAGAGGGCAGACATCCTACAGATACAACACAATCTTGCAGTCAATGTAACTGCGAGGTCAAAAGAGATCGGCCTATGGTAGGAGCTTCATCTTAATTACCAGGCCCGGGGGGGAAACCCCAGCACAATCAAATTCAGTCGATCAGTGTGGTGTATTCCTTCGAAAATTTAAATGCAAACCAGGGTTGCCAAGTGTCATGGAAGCTTTCTACGGCATCAGTGGACTGGGCCAATGTCTCCTCCATGTAACATACCTCAGAGATTCTGTTTAACCAGGTTTTGATAGAGGGGACCGTGGTGGTTTTCCAGTAGAGCGGTATTAACGATTTGGCCGCATTCAACAGGTGTTTGGTGAGTGACTTATTGTACCTGCTAAAGGAGAAATCGGAAACATGGAGGAGACAGCAAGCCGCATCCAATGTCAGGGCCGTATCTGTGATTTTGAGGATCACCTTCTTAACCGAGTCCCAAAAAGGCGTAATAATGTGACACTGCCACCAAATGTGGAGGAGCGTTCCCGATTCTTTATGGCATCGCCAACAAGCCCTAGAGGTTTGTGGGAACCAAGCCTGTAATTTTGCCGGTGTCATATACCAGTGTGTCAGTAACTTAAAGGCTGTTTCTTGGGTTCTGGTGCTAAGGGAGCACTTGTGCGCGAAGAAACAAGCCTTAGACCATTGTTTCGCTGTGATTTGCCTTTCCAGTGCCCTGCTCCAGCTCTCCCTGAATCTGTCCTCTCCGGGGACCTGCTCGTCTCCCAGCCAGCTGTAAGCTAGTGAGGTGGCCTTGTGTATGGGTTCGCCCTTCAGGCAGACCGATTCCATGTTCGTGAGCTGTCTGTTGTAGTTGTGCCCATCAGCTCTGTTATTGAGGTAACTCCTCACTTGAAAATAAGACCATAGTTGTATGTGAGGAACAAGGTCATCAGATTTCAAAGCCTCAAGGTCTCTGAAGGTAGTGTTATGGAAGCAGTCTACCGCTAACAGGGGCCTGTCAGTCGTGTCTGAGTATAAGCTTGGGTTGTTCATCCCCGGTGTGAAGGCAGGATTGTTTTGCAAGGGTTTTAAGGGGCTCAGTACTGAAGATATTCTCTGACCTTTGATCAGGTTGTGGAAAATTGCCAGGGTGGAGCCAATAAAAGGATGGGTCTTAAGAGGTATTGGATAATTAGACCAGGGAATCCATGGGGAGAATTGGAGAGGGATAGGGCTTAGCTCATTTTCCAGAGACACCCAGTCTTTAGAAGAGCTGTGGCAGTGCCAATCCAGTATCCTTGTGATATGGGCTGCAATATAGTAATTTCTAAAATTGGGCAGACCCATTCCCCCTTTCAGTTTACTTTTATACAGCAGAGTGGCTTTGATTCTAGGACGTTTATGTGCCCAGATGAACTTTGATTGTAACGAGGAGACAGCTTTAAAAAAAGAGAGGGGGATCTTGATTGGTATGTTCCTAAAGAGGTAGAGGAGTTTGGGTAAAATTACCATCTTACAAATGGCAGCCCTGCCAAACCAAGAGAAGTTTCTCGGGCTCCATGTATTAAGATCTTTTTCAATGGTTTTGAGTAGGGGCGTATATCTCCCATCTAAAAGAGCAGCCATTCTTGGCGACTTGTAAGATGTTGTCGGGCACGGATATGTTCATGGCTTCCGATTTTGCAAAATTGATTTTAAAGTTGGAAATGTATCCGAACAAGGAGAATTCCTTCATCAATGTTGGGATTGAAGTTATTGGTTCAGTCAGGAAAAAAAGTAGATCATCGGCATAGGCCGCTATTTTGAACTCTCTGTCTGCTAGCCTGAATCCCCTTATGGTCCGCTCAGCCATAACTCGCCTGATGAACGGTTTGAGCGTAAGGATAAACAATAAAGGCGAGAGGGGACACCCCTGCCGAGTTCCATTTATGATGTTAACCGTGTCCGAGAGTATACCGTTCGCTTTTATCTTGGCAGAGGGGTTTTTATAGAGAGAGGTGATCCACGACATCATGTGTGGTCCTAGCCCCACGAAACGACATGTATCAAACATATAATCCCAGGCCACTCGGTCGAAGGCCTTCTCCGTGTCCGTGGACAAGAGAAGGCCTCAGAGTCCCCACGACCGCCCAGCATGGATCAGGTTGAGAGCTTTAATCACATTATCCCTGAACTCTCTGCCCGGCATGAAGCATGCTTGTTCGGGACCAATCAAGTCGTGTAAAAGTGGTCTTAACCTGTTAGCTAATATCTTTGCCAGGAGCTTAACATCTAGGTTAAGTAGGGAAATCGGTCTGTAACTAGAACAATGAACCGGGTCCTTATCTGGCTTAGGGATCACGGTTATATGTGCAGTGAGAAACGCTGGAGGGACCTCACGGGGGGCCGACAAGGAGTTCAGGGCACGCAGCAACGGTTTTACGAGGATGTCCGCAAAAGTTTTGTAGTATATCGACGTAAAACCGTCAGGGCCCGGGCTTTTCCCAGTTTTCAGGTCTGAAATCGCCTGTCTGAGCTCTGCTGATTCTATGGGCTTTTCCAACTGTCGGACATCGACAGAGGACAAGGAGGGAAGACCGGAGCTGGACAGGAAGTCCTGTATAGCTAGGGCCCGGTCGTTTGGACAGTGAGGGGGCCTTGGTTGTTGGGGGATGTTATAGAGGTCCGAGTAAAACTTATGAAAGTGTTTGGTAATCTTGTCTGTGGTAACGTCTATCTGTCCTGACCTGTTCCTAAAGAGGTAGAGGAGTTTGGGTAAAATTACCATCTTACAAATGGCAGCCCTGCCAAACCAAGAGAAGTTTCTCGGGCTCCATGTATTAAGATCTTTTTCAATGGTTTTGAGTAGGGGCGTGAAATTGCGGTCAAAGACCTGAGATGCCTGCGGCGTCAGCCAGACTCCCAGGTATCTAAGCGCAGATATCTCCCATCTAAAAGAGCAGCCATTCTTGGCTGTTGCGTATGCCCGCTATGTTATGGGCGGCTTTGGAGTCTTTAAGTGCCCTAGCTAAAAAACGGCCCGACTTATCTCTGTGTTCATAGTATATTTTTTTTGCGAAAGAAAAGGAACCTTTTTGTTTTACGCTCAAATGATTGTTGGAGGGACTTTCTGGCATGTAAGAGGGCGCTGGCTGAGTCTACTGTAAGGGATTGCTTATGTAGAGATTGCAGGGTGTGTATCTGGGACACTAAGCGCTGTATCTCTCTTTCAGCCTCCCTCTTCAGGCGTGCTCCCATGTTTATGAGTTCCCCTCTGATGGAACATTTGTGGGCCTCCCACACCATCATAGGGTCAGCATCTAGTGATGCATTCAAGGAGAAGTACTCTGTGAGGCTCGCGGTAATTTGAGGTAGTAATAGGTCATTAGTCAGGAGGGAGGAATTCAACCTCCATGAGTTAGTTTTGGGTCTGGGAGCAGTGAAGTTCAGGGAGACCGAAATGGGGGCGTGGTCAGAGATTGACTGTATGCCTATGTCAGCATTGGTGATCAAGTGCAGATCACTTTGGGAGGTGAAGATATAATCAATTCGCGAGTAGCGGTTATGGGGGACAGAGAAAAATGTAAAGTCTCTACCTTCAGGGTGTAGAAAACGCCAGGAATCAATCAGGTGCATGTCCTGTAGAAGGGATTTTATTCTTTTAAGGATACGGTACGTTATTGACGATTTTCCCGATGAGGTGTCAGCTAGGGGGTTCAGAGGGATATTGAAATCACCCCCCAATATAATGCACCCATTACTAAAGCCCTTCAGCTCATATAGCATACGTTGACAGAACTTCAAGTGTGAGGAGTTCGGGAAGTATACGTTCGCTAATGTGACTGGTACGCCAGCGCATTTCCTTTTAGGAAGATGTACCTCCCCAGGGGATCACTAAGCCTGTCAATTAGTTCAAATGAGGCATCTTTGCTGACTAGGATAGAAACTCCCTTGGTCTTAGCTAAATCATTTGTGGAATGGAAAGCTTCTGTGAAGTATTTATCGGTGAGCCTGGGCACTGAGGACGTTTTAAAGTGTGTCTCTTGTAGAAAAGCAAAACAAGGCCTACCTTTTTTAAGTTCCCTGAGGAGATTTGAGCGTTTTTCAGGAATGTTTAAGCCCTGTACGTTATGTGAGATCACTGTAGGATGTCGGCCTAGTGTGGAGTACGACATAGCTGGACTTCAGGGAGAGCTGGACAGTCACCGAATGTGGGTCCGTAGACCAGCTAGCGAGAAAAATAAACAAGGTTAAGACAACTTATATGCAGTATAAAGGTGTACACCTCAGGATATTGGTATCTCGGGAGCCGGGGGTGTACAGAGGGGGGTTGGGTGTGGGTTCAAGGAGAAGGGAAAAGAGGGGGGGCGAGAAAGGAGGTGAAGAATAGAAAGGAAAGTAACATATAGAAAAAAAACAAGAAACTTGTGTTCGGCCTTCGAGTTGAAATTCAACTCCAAAGGCAACAGGTAAGTAAAGCCTCTCACAGCGGATGTGGAAGTCCTGCTGGAGGGTTTATTGGGGGTATAGGAAGGCGGTAACGGTACCGGGCAACTGTGGTTCTAGTAAATGAACGAGGACCAAAAGGGGTGGTACAGCAGCCGGTACATGGCCTAATTCAAAACATTGTAAAAAAACAAAAACAAAAGGCAAGTATGTCATCCCTGTAATAGAAGCAAGGTTAGCTGCACAGAAGAACATGTAAGTAGAGCATAGGTTCAGTGCATGGCAAGTACTGTCGAGATACAATACATCTTCAGGTTAACATCACCCCAATGTAAAAAAAAAAAAGTAGGTTTAATCTAAGTGTGGATAGACCTCAGGTCTCAGGCCCCTCCCGCATCTCTGATCAGGGCGAAGGCGCCATAGGGCAGTGCGCAAGGTTGGGTCCGTCATTACTCTCAAGCATAAGGGAACTGGTAGGAAACAAAAACAAAAAAAAAAAAAAAAACAGCCATATGTTCCTAGTGGCGTAAAGAGCATCCCAACATAAATTGCGGACCCCCAGTAAGGGGGGGGGGTGAACAGTGCATCAATTGGGGACTATGTCGGTGATAGCAGTCATTTGAGAAGGGGAAGATGTGGGAGGTCAGGCTCACAACAGAGCCCGGGTTCATGCAATCCAGCGTACATGGTGCAGGGTCAGGAAAATAAAAACAAAACTAATGAAAAATGAAATAGTCAAAATCCAACAAAACAAGTGGCCAAAGTGAGGCAAAGTACCAACGTTACCTGAACCTAATCATTAGCAAGATGTGAGGTCAGTAATGAGGGGTACAGTTAGTTGCGGCACATCAGTCCCCCTCCAGAGCCCTGGAGAAGTGGGGTTTGGCCCTGGGGGTGCCCGCGATGGATCCCGCTTGGGAGCCTCCCTGGCGGGAGGATTTCATCTTTTTGGAGGATCTGTTGTCTGGTGTTGAGAGCGGGGATCGGGGAGGAATGTGGACTGGGGGGGCAGCAAGAATTCACGGTACCATTCCGGCAGTTCCAACTCACCCAGTTGTAGGTTGTTGCAAAAGTCAGGTAGATCTTCCGGGGAGCGTAGGTAGTGCTGCTTGCCCATAAAGTTCACCAACAAAGCAAATGGAAATCTCCAAGAATAGGTCAGACCTCTCCAGGAGTGGACGCAGGGCCCTGCGGTTCTTCAGAGTGATTTGGGAAAGGTCTTGGAAGAGCAGGATCGTCTCCCCATTGAAAACAATCTGGTCATTCCTGCAGGCTTTTCTCATGATGTCCTCTTTAAGGGCAAAGCTCTGCAGACAGCAGATAATGTCACAAGGCGGTTGGTTATCCGGACCTTTAGCTCTGAGCACTCTATGGGCCCTGACGAATTCAACGGCGGTATCCTCAGGTCTCTCAAGCAGGCTATTGAACACCCTTTGAAGGGCAAGGTGTATCTGATCAGGTTCAACAGATTCCGGGATCCCCCGTACTCTAATATTGCACCTCCTTCCTCTGTTGTCCAATTCCTCTAAATGCCTGTTAATATCGATGAGATGCATGGAATGTGACACAGTCACCTTCTCAAGCCTATGTATGGCTTTCTCCCTGTGTTTCCCGGCTGCCTCCGCCATCGCCATCTTGTCTGTCAGCACCAGTATATTAGATTTAAGGTCTGTAATAGCCGCCGAGAAGGTGGATTTGATGTCCGCCTCAAAGCAGGACATGTCGGCATAGGTCCCCTACCATTGTCCTCTGCCGCAGATTGAGAGTCCTCACTGTAGTCTTCCTCCACGTGTGGCGGCGCCATCTTGCCCCCGGACCTGCTGCTGCGTGAGGCCGATTGTCTCTTAAAGATGTCAGCGATATCTCCGCCAGAGCAGGCTGGCGAGGTACGGCGGGATCGAGTGTGTGGTGTGCCGCGGTTCTTTCTGTGCATTCTGCAGTTTAGAGCAGGCAGAGAGATGTGCATAGGCCAGTGTACCGGCGGAGCTCTTCCTTTAGGCTGCCATCTCCGTTGCGCGCCAAGCCACGCCCCCCATGTAGCGTTTCTAGATATAAGCATGACTTCTTCCTTCACCCCTTAGAAGAGTGGTTTGACCACTATGCCCCTGGGTAATGTGAACCAGAGGGGTGAAGCGCTCTATGAGCTCTGCTGAGCTCCAAGCGATGTTCCAGTTAGTTAGGTATGATATCTTTAACCACTTAAGACCCGGACCAAAATGCAGGTAAAGGACCTTGCCCCTTTTTGCGATTCGGCACTGCTTCGTTTTAACTGACAATTGCGCGGTCGTGCGACATGGCTCCCAAACAAAATTGGCGACCTTTTTTCCCCACAAATAGAGCTTTATTTTGGTGGTATTTGATCACCTCTGCGGTTTTTATTTTTTGCGCTATTAACAAAAATAGAGCGACAATTTAAAAAAAAATGCAATATTTTTTACTTTTTGCTATAACAAATATCCCCCAAAAATATATAAAAAAACATTTTTTTTCCTCAGTTTAGGCCGATACGTATTCTTCTACGTATTTTTGGTAAAAAAAATCGAAATAAGCGCTTATCGGTTGGTTTTCGCAAAATTTATAGCGTTTACAAAATAAGGGATAGTTTTATTGCATCTTTATTAATTTTTTTTTTTTTACTACTAATAGCGGCGATCAGCGATTTTTTTTCGTGACTGCGACAATATGGCGGACACTTCGGACAATTTTGACACATTTTTGGGACAATTGTCATTTTCACAGCAAAAAATGCATTTAAATTGCATTGTTTACTGTGGAAATGACAGTTGCAGTTTGGGAGTTAACCACAGGTGGCGCTGTAGGGGATGTGTGACCTAATGTGTGTGTTTACAACTGTAGGGGGGTGTGGCTGTAGGTGTGATGTCATCGATCGCGTCCCCCTATTACAGGGATGACGCGATCGATGCTGCAGCCACAGAGAAGCACGGGGAAGCCGTGTGTACACACGGCTCTCCCCGTTCTTCCGCTCCAGGGACGGATCGCCGCACTCCAGTGGCGATCGGGTCCGCGAATCCCGCGGTCCCGGTCCTGGAGCTTCGGACCGGGTCGCGGGTGCGGGCACTGCGGGCGCGTGCCCGCGACCCACGGCTGGGTACTAAAATCAACGTATATATACGTTGATGTGCCCAGCCGTGCCATTCTGCCGACGTAAATGTGCAGTAGGCGGTCCTTAAGTGGTTAATAAAGGCTCAGACTGCTATTTGAACATCTTTGATAGTATCAAGGAACACTCTAATGCGAAAGTTATAGCGTTTGGAACACATTTCCATTTCATAAATTTTGGAGATGGCAGTGTCCAGTTGATCCTGCAAGTCTTGTATGTGTGTCATATTCTGATTAGCCCTAGAGATTGTATGCTTCACTTTTTGTTCAATTGCCTCAATTCTTGTGCCAAGATTTTGAAGGTCAGCTTGTATAGTGGAGGTAATTTGAGATGCTGTTTGTGCTAGGCCTCTGAAAAGCATCTTAGAAAAAGTATTCATACAAAGTCCATCATGCCTGCTGTGGGCTTAATAGGGCCAATATGGCTGGGCTAGCTTCAGGGTCCCTCATAGGGGTAGTAATCAGCTCATCCGGTGTCCTCTCCAAAAGGGATACTGCGGACGCTGGAGACAACAGACTGGGAGGTTTCTCACAGAATCATGCACAGGGAGAGGAGCAGACTGTGGGTTCATGTTCGTGCCTGCCTCCTTTTTGTCTCCCTGTCCTCATCAGTAAGCTGTGCTCCGTGTTTCATTTTTGGTGCTGGGGCTAAGAGGCCAAAGCTGGGTTGGCGGGATAAATCCCTCCTGGCCGAGCCCCAAGACATAGAAGTGGTCCTGGGTAGATCTGCAGTTGATTGAGCCCAGGTTTGTTAGTGATCCAGTTGCTGGCGGTGGTGGGGTTGAGAAGGCCGGAGCAGGACAGAGCTCTGAGCCTAACCTTCCATCTCGAGTGCATCCTAAATTCAGAATTTTCCTGTGTCTAACCCGTAGACCATAGAAGATGTTCCTCAATTGGTCTGGAAAATTGTATCTATTAAGCCTGGGTGCTTACCATATAACAATTGTGTAAAGCCTTATGGTTTACCAGTAAGTATTCAGCATGTATTGATCATTAGGGCAATTCTCCAAAAATCTTCCATAAATTGTATATGACTCCTTATAGGCTTCATAAGTTCCACCCCTCTTCTTTCCTTCTGTGTTGAGAAACTGCCAGCAAATTGGTAATTTAGTCAATAATCTATGAGGTTGCAAAAATATTCTGTTTCTGAAAGTCAGTTTAGGTTTTTCTTTCCTTATTAACGAAGAATGTAATGGCTCTTTCTCTCACCCCTTTCTTAGCAAAAGGGGTGAGAGGTCATCGATGGTTCCTAATCTATATACTGTGATAAACAGGTTGAATACCCAATGCCAATATGAAAAAATGCTTGCTTATTGAAGATTTACCCCCCCCCCTCATGATCAGGGCATTTTTTGCAATACAACACTGGGTTACTTTAACCACTTCAGACCCGCGCTATAGCCGAATTACGGCTACAGCGCGGGTCTGAATATCCAACCTGCCGTCTTTTGACTACGCCCCTTTGGGTGTTCCCAGCGCACGTTCCAGCTGGGAAATTCTGCTTTGGCTGTGTCCCTTGGACACAGCCAATCACAGATCGCGGCGAACGGCCAATCAGAGTGGCCGTTTGCGATGCGATCTGTGCGGCGAATGAGAGATGATCTCATATAGATCATCTCTCATTGCCGTTTTACACAGAGACAGCGTCCTGTCTCTGGAGAGGAGGAGACCGATCTGTGTTCCTTGTACATAGGGACACAGATCGGTCACCCCCCCACAGTTCGAACACTATGTAGGGAATACATTTAACCCCTTCCTCACCCCCTAGTGTTAACCCCTTCAATGTCAGTCACATTTATATAGTAATTAGTGCATATTTATAGCACTGATCGCAGTATAAATGTGAATGGCGCCAAAAATGTGTCAAAAGTGTCCGATGTGTCCGCCATAATGTCGCAGTCCCAATAAAAATCGAGATCGCCGCCATTTCTAGTAAAAAAAAATAATAAAAAATAATAATTCTCTCCCCTATTTTGTAAGCGCTGTAAATTTGGCGCAATCCAGTCGCTTACTGCGATTTTTTTTTTACCAAAAATATGTAGAAAAATGCGTATCGGCCTAGACTGAGAAATTTTTTTTTTTTTTTTTAATTGGGATATTTATTATAGCAACAAGTAAAAAATATTGTAGTTTTTATTTAAAATTGTTGCTCTTTTTTGTTTATAGCGCAAACAATAAAAACTGCACAGGCGATCAAATACCACCAAAAGAAAGCTCTACTTGTGGGGAAAAAAGGACGTCAATTTTATTTGGGAGCCACGTCGCAGGACCGCGCAATTGTCAGTTAAAGTGACGCAGTGCCGGAAGCTGAAATTTCACCTGGGCAGGAGGGGGGTATATGTGCCCAGTAAGCAAGTGGTTAACTGACAATTGTGCAATCGTAACACTGTACCCAAATAAAATGTATGTCTTTTTTTACAGAGCTTTCCTTTGGTGGTATTTGATCACTACTGCATTTTTATTTTTTGTGCTATAAACAAAAAACAATATTTTTTTTAATTTCTTCTATAAAACCTAATAACAAATGTAAATATCAAATTTCTTCCTACATTTTCGCCAATATGTATTCTGCTACATATCTTCGGTAAACAAACAAAAAAAAAGCATATATTGATTGGTTTGCGCAAAAGTTATAGGCCCAGATTCACGTACATCTGCGCATTATTGGACCGGCGTAGCGCACCACCTTTACGTTAGACATGCGCAATTTTGCCGCGTAATTACCGTATTCTCGTAGCTTTTGCGCAGGAAATTGCGCATACGTAACGTTTTTTCAGAGGCGTAAGGAGGAGTAATACAAATTGGGAAGGACGTGGGCGTGTTACATTGAAATGAGCCGTGACCCCATGCAAATGAAGGGCCGGCCGGCTCGCGCATGCGCGCTTGAAGGAGACCATGTCAGCTCCGCTGTGCGCATGCTCACAACTCGGGAGCGGCGCAATCAGTGAAATTGGAAATGGACTAGGGCAACGTTGTGAACTACGCAAACAGCATAAATAGACACACACAAACGCACTTCCTTTGCAAAAGTACATCCCTTTGTCCCTTCCCATTTAACCAAGTGCTTTTGTCCTGTTGTTCGTTGCAGTGTGTTTTGTAGTTGTCAGATTAGTGTTCTGTGTGATCAAGTGTTTGTTAGTAGATTTTTGAAAGTGGTTTTTGATAAGTGTTTGAGAGACTGTTTGATTGATTGATATATTTGTGTTTGTTTCTTTTCCTGCTGTATTTTTGCTCAGTAGTTTTCTCTCTGTGTGTGTGTTTTTTTTTTTTGATTGGTTGTGCTTGTTTGTGAGCGTGAATTTTGTTGACTGGGACTGATTTTTTTTGGAAGGATGAGTGAGAGAAAACGCAAGCTGAATTTTACACTTGTGGAAAAACAGATTCTTGCCAGGGCCATTAGCGAGTATGGGCGTTTCCTCCACGGCCCACAGAGTGCCAACACCACCCCGGCCAGGAGGAGGGAGATTTTGGATAGGATTACTGACCAGGTGAATTCTGCGGGGCAGGGGGAGACACGGACCAGGTCTGGGATTGACAAAAAAATCAATGACCTCCGGCGTCTGGTCAAACAGAAGATGGCCAGAATGCATGCCCATGCCAGGGGCACAGGAGGGGGCCCACCATGCCGTATTAGCCTGACAGAGGAGGAGCGTGCGGTGGCCCTGACCTTTCATCGGCATGAAGTTGAGGGTCTGCCCGGCTTTGACTCAAGTCCGGAGCCCGTGGTGCCAGGTAAGTTTTTTATTTTTTTAATATCAGGTGTGTAGCATGTGTGGGGGAGGGGGTGAAAGGGAATATGTGGCAAGTGTGTGGATCCTCCAACCTGTGAATGTTTTGTGTCATCCACAGATGTGCAGTAGGGTGCAGGGCCATCTGGCCTGACCGCACCAACCCCAGGACAGCAGCCTAATGAGGCCCCCCCAACAAGGCCGGAGTCCGCGGAGGAGGTTCAAGAGGAGCAGGACAATCATGAGGAGGAGGAGAATCATGAGGAGGAGGAGAATCATGAGGAGGAGGAGTCCATGTCCATGGGTTTTGAGGACTCTTCCCCTCTGCCTGGCAGCAGGCAGGCCTCCCTAAGGGGGAGCCCCCCCTCCTCCCCCAACATGGCTCCCCTCACAAGGGCCTCCCCTTCTCCCCGGCCACAAGCATCAGCTGGAGGCAGGATGTCATCCCAGACCACCAGGGGGTTGGCCGATCTCCTGCCCGCCACCCTGAGAAGGGACCAGTTCCTCCAGACCCGCCATCTGGGACAGGTCAGCCAGACATTGGTGCGGATGGAGGAGAGCCTGTCCTCCATCAAGGATACGCTGGGGAACCTGGACTCCCACTCCCGGGCTTTCACAACCTGCCTTAACGAACTGCAGACAACATCAGCAGGCGTTGGGCAGGATGTGAGGGCCCTTACCCTGGCTATCCAGGCCAACACGGCAACACTTGGTGCTGCCCTGGACAGAATAGCCGTGGCCTTGGAGGGCAGGCCGCCAGGTGGGCAGAGATCAGGGGCTGCTCCTCCTTCCCCGGTTTTACCCCTCCCCATGAGTCTCCCCTGAGAAGCTGGGGCCGTGGCCGGGGGCGCCCCAGGCGTGGCTCACGCAGAGGGCACTAATTTGTTTTTCCCCATTTTTTTTTTTTAAATAGATTTTTTTTTTTTTTAATTGATTTTTTTTTTTGTAATTTTTTGGGGGTGACATTCCTGCCGGAAAAGGGGTGTCACCCTCTGTTTTGGTGGAGAAGGGTTCCCCAGGACCAGGGAGAAGTGATCCCCAGGTCCGTGTGAATGGTGTATGAATGTACAGTGACATAATTGGAGCCTTGGCGTGGCGTTGCTGCTCACAAGTCCAGCATGGTGGACTGGTGCCAATCCAATTTGATGAGGATGTGATGTGTATGTGTTAGGGACCACAGTGGTGTGCATGCATGCATTCTCATTGTGCCATGATTAATGTGTGTGTTTAACGTGCAAAGATGCATAATGTGAGCTGGCATGAGATGGGGTCATGAGATGGGGTCCCAGTGCATATGCAGAGTCACCTTGAAGGGAAAAGACAGGAGGATGTTAGTCATGCATGTGCCACTTGTGAGGTGTGCATCACGGGAGGGGATAGTCATGCCTGACTCCCATGTCACTCACCAACCAGCCAGCTGTCTCCATACATGTTCTATTCGAAATCTGTGGGGATGGGGCTCTGATTGGATATGTAGCTGTCATGGGTGTCATGGGTGGTGCCATGTGTTGGGCTGCTGATGTCCTCCTGCAAGGTTGTGGTCATTCCAGGATGACATGAGGAGTGAATCTGAAGATGCGAGACACCTCAGAATCACTCATGCCAATGATGTCTATGCATGTGTGATATATCAAGTGAAGAGTGAGGGGCTTGTATCAGATAATAATATTGTATTAGATTAGATTAAATTGTAAATTTTATACAAGCAAATAAAAAATAAAAATAAAACATCTCCCGTGCCCTCCTTAGTGCCCTCCTTAGTGCCCTCCTCAGTGCCCTCATCCTTCTTTGTTCATCTAAAGTCAGTAGTTTAGCTATGCGCGACGATGCCCCTGGCATGTTGGCATACAGATTGTTGTGCAACACGTGTGACTGCTGAACTCCTCACTAACAGTGTTGCTTTATCTGACAAGTAGACTTTTTTTCTCTTTTTAGACCAGCTTTTATATGCTCTAATTTTAGACAGGACATTTTGCTGTTGCACACACTGCGTCGCCTGCGCTGCCCTAACGTTGTTTTGTGGATCCCCGTAAGTCCCTCATTAGCATATTTGACTAGCAAATCAATGGTGTGTCTAGCGCACTTTTGCGCGGAAGGATGCGCCAGTCTAACGAAATTACGCAGGACAAAAAAAGATTTTTGGCGTATCTCGTTCTGGGGATGCCGCGCAACGAAACGCACGCGCACATTTAGACTTACACACGCGCATCTCCTGTTGCGCAGGCGTAATCACTCTGATAGTGTCTACAAATGATGGTATATACAGTATACTGGATTTTTTTTTTTTTATACTAGTAATGCCAGCAATCAGCAACTAATGGACCTACGAAATTGTGGTGGACAATCAGACTAAGGCCGGGTTCACACTGGTACAACACAATAGCCATATCACTTTGGATCCGACTTTGCCCTGTGATTTGAAGTCCGACATGCATCTGACTTCAATGAACAGGGATCCAACTTTTATCCCCGACAATACCAGACACTGTGTTTGGTATGAATATTTAGGAGGAGCTCCAGCCCAAATTTATTTTAATGGGTTCCCCATCCAAGAGCAAGCCAGGCCCTTCAGTGTGGGGGTTCCCCTTAAAATCCACACTAGACCGAAGGGCCAGGTATTCTCTTGGAGGAGAACCCATGCTGGTTTAATAAAAAAAATAACGTGGAGTTCCCTTTCATGTAATTTTTTGTCATAACAAAGAAAAACACAAAAAAAAATAAAGAAAACACATATTTTTGATATATACTTCTCCATTCTTTTCATGCCTTAAAAGTTTGACCCTTGGTTACTGTAAGGCCACATACACACGATCAGACTGGTTCGATGAAACTGGTCCGACAGACCGTTTTCATCAGACCAGGCTGAAGTGGTCTGATGGTCTGATGTGTGTACACACCATCGGACCAAAAATCCGATCAGACCAGAACGCGGTGACGTAAAACACACCGACGTGCTGAAAAAAGGAAGTTCAATGCTTCCATGCATGCGTCGACTTGATTCTGAACATGCGCAGGTTTTTGGTCCGATGCTTTGGCGTACTAACCATCGAATCTGTCCGACGGACAGATTTTAAAGCAAGTTTTAAAACTTTCGTCTGACGGACAACTGTCCGATGGGCCGTACACACCATTGAATTGGTCCGATGAAACTGGTCTGCAGACCAGTTTCATCTGACAGGTCTGATCGTGTGTACGAGGCCTAAGAAGTAGCCTTCCATGTTTTTCATCATTCACGCCATTCTGCATGCATCATGTGATTCAACTGTCCCGCCCAACCGCCTGGAACCCTGGGTCTTGTGGGGTAGCAGAGGGTCTCCCAGTGGTGCCTGCGCAGTGGGCACATTATGTCCTCACTTGCTCGGTGACAGATCTGAGCGAGTAGGGGGGGCGTCAGATGCTGAGCTAGTAGGGGGTACATAAGGCCGGCCACTCCAGAATATCTTTGGTAGGAGAACAGGGGTGACCATGCTTGTGTTCATGCTGTTGCAGGTATTTGCACTATTCATAGGCTATCCCACTATCTTGTTCTCCCCCCCCCCTTTTTTTTTCTGATTGTTTGTGTGCAGTCCTGTTTCTGGCCATCTGGGAATCTATTATATAGCATGCTTGTTTTCAAAGGATGCATATTACTTTCTATTGGATTCCTTTTGCTACCTTATTTATTTAACTATGTTGGCATATATATTGCACATAAAGTTGATCTGCACCCTCCCCCTTTTTCTCTTGGGGTTGGTTATTTTGTTTGTCACTTGATCTTTGATTTGTAGTGTCTGACAATACAGCCCCGCTTTAAATAATTAAATTGAACATTAACATATTCCTGTTAACCCTGATCATTTTTGATAACACAACCTTGCTTTAAATAACTAACCTGGATATTAATATATATTTTTTTCAGTTTAAAGTATAAAATATGAAGCTTAAATAATATTGAGCCGTCCACATCTGGATTTTTTTCCTGTCGTTTCTGTCTCTTTATAGTGTTCAATAGGGATGAGCCGAACACCCCCGCGTTCGGTTCACACCAGAACCTTCGAACGGACCGAACGTTTGTGCGAACATTTAGAACCCCATTGACGTCAATGGGACTCGAACGTTCAAATTCAAAAGTGCTAATTTTAAAGCCCCATATGTAAGTTATTGTTGGAAAACGTCTTTGAGAACCCGGGTCTTGCCCCAGGGAACATGTATCAATGGAAAAAAAGTTTTAAAAACAGTTGTTTTTTCTGGAGAAGTGATTTTAATGATGCAGCATCATTAAAATCACTGCTGCAGAAATAACGACCACTGACAGAGATGATGGTGTCACAGGTCCTTGCAGCACATCTGCCAGAAGCACACCACCAGCTGTAGACTATAGCAGACAAATTCCTCTCCCTCATATGTTGCAGCAAAAAAATAAAAAATACAGTCGCTGCCACCCACAGGTTCATTGGATTGGAAGCTACCAAACATTAAAAACATTAGAGAAGGACTAAAGCCCAAATTCTGAAAGTCTATTTATATTAATTAACCTGATGTGTCCTTTCGGACGAGGTACCTCGTAGAAATAAATGTAGAGGGGACCTTTTCAGGGCTCATCACCTTACAGGAGTTGCATAAGGAAAACCCCCCACAGGATGTAGAAAGCAGAAAAAAATAACTTTATTGAAAAAAATATTCACTGATTAGCAAAAGTATATTGGGTAATATAGCCCATACATCCAGACAACAGTGATTAAAAACAGTGGACAGTGTTGTCACACACACACACACACACACGTATCGCAACAGGGCCTGCACTCTCACATACATGCGTAGTGCATTCAGTCTCTCATGTTAACTGCCCAATACCTGATCTGGGGATAAGGCAGGGATTCTCTACACTGTGCAAACCTAAATTAAGGTAAATGCATAGTGGGGGCCACTTGAATACCACTCCATAGTCCTGTGGGTGTCCCACTATCCCATAAACAGATCCACAGACTGGAAAGCAGCCTTAAAGAGATTAAGGGGACTAAACTGGGTTGAATGGTCCCATCTGGGACTTGTCGTCTAGGGGGGACTGCAGCACAGTGATTTGACAGCCCACTGATATGCAGCCTCCTAACTAGAGGCAATCTTCTGGCACCTCAAGGGATACACCATATATTCATCTGCCATAGGGCTTGTGAGGGAATCACACTGGAAAAAAAGTATTTATACCCTTTGAAATTGTCCACATTTTATCATGTTACAGCCAAAAAAATATTTATTTTATTGGGATTTTATGTGATAGACCAACACAAAGTGGCACACAATTGTGAAGTGAAATGAAAATGATGAATGGTTTTCAATTTTTTTTTTACAAATAAATATCTGAGAAGTATCTTGTGCATTTGTATTCAGCCCCCTTCACTCTGATACCCCTAACTAAAATATAGTGAGAACAATTGCCTTTAGAAGTCACCTAATTAGTAAATAGAGTCCACCTGTGTGTAATTTATTCTCAGTATAAATACAGCTATTCTGTAAAGCCCTCAGAGGTTTGTTAGAGAACCTTAGTGAACAAACAGCACCATGAAGACCACATAACACCCCAGACAGGTCAGGGATAAAGTTGTGGTGAAGTTTAAAGCAGGGTTAGGTTATAAAAAAAATATCCCAAGCTTTGAACATCTCACAGAGCACTGTTCAATCCATCATCCTAAAGTGGAAAGAGTATGGCACAACTACAAACCTATCAAGACATGGCCGCCCAACTAATCTGACAGGCAGGACAAGGAGAGCATAAATCAGAGAAGCAGCCAAAAGGCCCATGGTAACTCTGGAGGAGCTGCAGAGATCCACATCCCTCCTACCACTGTACCCTCACTGAAACTCACAAGCCTTTGCATCCTGTAGTGGGGGCATCCTTCCCCCTATCAGGAGAGCCAGGTGGTAGACATCCAGTCCTCCTTGGGCTAAAGAAGTAAAAGTGGCGGTCCACAGCCTCCATTGCAGCCTGACCGGGGGCCCAATGTCTGCCATCTCCTGCCCACAGGAGCCAACCTACATCAACCTCTCCAGGGAGCCTGGAAAGGCTCTGGAGGGACCCTTAACTCCTTTTACCTAATCCTCCTCCAGTGGAGGAAACACAAAAGACAGGGGAAGGGGGATACTCAGCTGCCCTTTAAAGACTTGATTGTTTGTGTTTCCTGCCTGTGGAGGTGGAATCTGTCTCACCTGTGCTGTCCTGGAAAGACGGCTGGAGAAGATTTTGTTGCAGAATAATGACATCATCTTGGCTTGAGCAAAGTCACTAGACTGGAGCTTAACCACTTGCCACCCGCCAATGACATATTGACTTTGGCAAAGTGGTTTCAATATCCTGACTGGACGTCATATGACGTCCTCAGGATATTGAGCCGATGCGTGCCCCCGGGGTGATCGTTGTTGCAGGGTGTCAGTCTGACACCCCGCAACAACGATCTAGGTAAAGCGTCTCTCACAGATACACTTTACCACGTGATCAGCCGTGTCCAATCATGGCTGATCACGATGTAAACAGGAAAAGCCGGTAATCGGCTTTTCCTCCCTCGCGTCTGTCAGACGTGAGTAGAGGAGAGCCCATCGGCTGCTCCTCTGACAGGGGGGGGTTTGTGCTGATCGATTATCAGCACAGCCCCCCGATGATGCCCACTGGACCACCAGTTATGCCCCCCTAGACCACCAGGGATGACACAAATAATGGATGCCAATCAGTGCCACAATGGATGCCAATCAGTGCCCACAATGGGCATCACTGTTTGTCAGGCATTGTTTGGCACTGATTGACATCCATTAGTACAACACATGTTAGTGTCACCTATCAGTGCCCATCTATGCCAATCCATGCCACCTATCAGTGCCCATCCGTGCCGCCTATCCGTGCTGCCTATCCATGCCCATCTGTGCCGCCTATCCATGCCCATCTGTGCTGCCCATCAGTGCCACATATTAGTGCCCATCATCAGTGACCATCAATGCCACCACATCAGTGCCACCTCATTAGTGCCCATCAGTGCCGCCTTATCAGTGCCTGTCAGTGCAGTACCATCAGTGCTCATCAGTGAAGGAGAAAAATTACTTATTTACAATGTTTTATAACAGAAACAAAAAAAAACTTTTTTTATTTTTTTGCAGAAAATAAAAATCGCAGAGGTGATCAAATACCACCAAAAGAAAGCTCTATTTGTGGGTACAAAATGATACAAAATTTAGTTTGGGTACAGCGTAGCATGACTGCGCAATTGTCATTCAAAGTGCAACAGCGCTGAAACCTAAAAATTGGTCTGGGCGGGAAGGTGTATAAGTGCCCTGTATGGAAGTGGTTAAAGATTGCAAAAGGTACCAACTTTTTGAAAAATTTCTGGATTTTTTATTCAGATCTGTAGAGCTACTGAAAATTTAGCTAGATTCGGTTTAAGGCTACTTATCATTTTGCATAATTATATGGATATGTATAAATAGCTGGTCTTTGCTATCACAAAGGTTTAAGTGCACCCTGGTGCTGGTTTTATTCAGTACCATCTGTGCTAATACAGTGTAAATGGATGAAAGATGAATTTTAATCTAGTTTTAAGGTAAATGTAATACTATATAGTTCAATGCATACAGTATATATAAGTGAACGTTTTTGCTTGTTAATTATTTGTAATATACTGTATATGCTAGACAGCATTGGTGGATGCGGTTTTACATTAGGCATTTTCAATTATTGAGTTTGGGTAATAATGGCTATGCAGAAATGTAGTAAAGAGCTTCATTATCTTTGGGCAGTGAAGTGTAAATATATTCTGGGTAACAAGTCAAAATTATAACTGTACTGTATTATCATTTGATGCCTGCATTATCATTTGAGCACAATGGTCATTTTGAATTGATACTGTCCCTCTTGACTGAACTTGTTCATCAATATTTTTTGAAAGCCAACACAAAGAAGCTTCATGCATGTGCATGATTTTGGATTCAGTAGAATTTTGAGGACAAACTTATTTCTTAGCACACCTGCTGCAATGAGGATTTAACACATCAGTGCGCAGAACAAAACAATGTAATTTATATTCAGATTTATATTTCTGAGGCATGTTGAATTTCAAAGATGTAGCTGAATGGATTTCCAAATGTGAATTAATAAGCCAGCATTTTTTAAAACCAATGCAGTATTCGAAATTATATTTAAAGTGGCACCAGCCCTGTCATCTTGTGCCTAGAAAGAAATATGCATCGTCAAACTTTTCCTGACTTCACTATTATCTGCGTGTTTCAAAGCCACTCTATTGTCGGCGAGCCATACATTTTGATTACTTGCTCTATTTAAGAAGAAGAGAAATGCATTAACATCCTCATATTAATAAGATAAAGCCAAGTGATGGTTTCTGAAATGAGATTATCAGTTCACATAGATGAGGATGCAAATGGGCATCATGCTTCATGACTGATTAATGCATTCTTCTCCTTCTACTTCCATTGGCTATGGAAATAAGTCAACGTCCTTGACAATTATTAATAAAGCTGACAATGTATATTTAAAATACGGGAGCAGACTTACTGCTAGCAAATAATTCTAACAATGCTGTGCTATTTTAAAGTCATTATCAGCACGGTGCATGTCATGCTACTTTGTACACCTTTACACAACCCTAAAGTGAGCCTCCTACATATAAAAACAAAAAACTCAAATAAATATATTGCACTGAATTTAGCAACCTCGATGCCGCGTACACACGGTCGTTTTTTTGTGATGAAATAAAGCGACGTTTTAAAAAACGTCATTTAAAATGATCGTGTGTGGGCAAAACATTGTTTAATGTCTTCTGAAAAACGGCAAAAAAAAAAATTCGAACATGGTTCAATTTTTTATGTCGTTTTTCAGAATGTCGTTTTTTTGTGTCATAAAAAATTATTGTGTGTGGTGGGCGTGGTCTGACCACGCACGAAGATGGCAGCTTGATTCCGGAGCTCCTGCCGCTGCAGTCTATTCTCAACACACCGGAGGACTCACCACACCATTTAATACCCGCGAACTGTAAGGCCTCGTACACACGAGGGGATATGTCCGCTGAAAACGGTTCGATGGACCGTTTCAGCAGACATCTCCGCTCGTGTGTATGGGCTAGCGGACAGATTTCTCCACCCGACAGATTTCAAAGCATGCTTTGAAATCTATCCGGTGGGAATCTGTCCGCCCGACATGTCTGCTGGTTAGTACACTTACCAGCAGACATGTCGTCCCCCACCGCCGCCGCGCTGCCGCCGAATGGATTCGGCGCATGCGCGGAAGTGTTTAACTTCCTGGTGCGGTGATGTGGCGGTGACGTGGCGGCGTCAACGTCACCGCCGTGTCACCGCCACGTCACCGCGCCGTCCGGCGGCGGGGAATTTGATCCGATGGTGTGTACACGCCATCGGATCAAACTCCCGATCGGACATATCCGATGGAAATGGTCCGCGGACAGTTTTCATCGGATATGTCCGATCGTGTGTACGAGGCCTAAGACTAAACTCCCTAAACACTTGTGGTTCAGGTCGCGACAGTCCGACCGTTCTTACTTTAATTATTTTACCGATCTGACGGTCATTACAGTACGGACATGTGATTGGCACTGCGCTGACAAGCCATTCACCTCTGCAGCCAAGGGTTCGGATCCCGGTCTCGGCTACATGTGAATTGAGTTTGGTGGTCTCAGCCCGGCTCCCGGTGGGTGTGCTATGCAAGGTACGCCTGTGCTTAGTACGCCCACCCCCCCCCCACAAAAACCACCACACTTGCACGCACACAAAATTGGTTTAAAAAAACACATGCACTTTGGCCATGCGGTCTCTTAAAATAAAGAGAGGCGAAGGACCTACGGGGCTGGCTGGGTGGGCTAGGCCCCCTCACTCCCTCATAGGGGGAGTCCCTCTGCCCCATTGGGGTCCCGTTGGGCCCCAGTTGGGCTCCCAAGAGGAGCAGGTAGGGCGGGGTGAGTGGGAGGCCCCCCTTCACACCCGCCATTGCCACCAGGGGCATGGAGAAGGATGGCGATTGCCTCCGGGGGGAGGGTCTGCCTACTCCCAACTCCTGCAGTCCGGCTCCTCTCTCTCGAGTTCACGCACAAAAAAATACACTTTAAAAAAAAAAAAAAAAATTACAGTACGGACATGATGCCTCCTATTCAAAGTGCGTCACAGCACCAGTCACTAGATGCGCGGGCGACTCAAACAGAAATGTCGGCTATAGTGATGGAGGACCACACTATATTAGGTTCCCAGCAACCTAGCCTGTTTGACCTCCAATCTGTAGCAAGTGATATTAAAAATACTTTGTCGGTGGCCATAGCGGAACTCCGCATAGACATACGTGATATAGCAAATCGCGTACAAGATGTGGAAAAAACAAATGCGCAACATGATAATATATTGCGCAGAATGAATTATAAAATGGACATGCAACTAATTCAAATGAGGGACTTACAACGTCATACAGAGGACCTGGAGAACAGAAGCAGGCGTCATAACCTGCACGTTCGTGGATTGCCTGAAGAAATTGAGACTGAACAACTCCCACTTGCAATTGATAATATATTTAATGAACTTTTAGAAAGACCCCCACTATCTAAAATCAAAATGGAGCACTTTCATCGTGCTCTCAGACCTAGAGGAAAACCAACAATTCCTCCTAGGGACATGATCTGCTGCATAATAGATTATAAATTGAAAGAAGACATCCTCATGAAAATGAGAGGCAAGAATAAATGAACATATAGGCCGCGTACACACGAACAAATCTATCTGCTGGAAACGGTCTGACAGACTGTCTCAGCAGACAGATTCGATCGTGTGTACGGGCGAGCAGACGGGTTTTTCCAGCAGACAGATTTTAAAGCCTGCTTTAAAATCTGTCTGCTGGGAACCCGTCGGACCGATATGTCTGTTGGTTAGTACGCTAATCAGCAAACATATCTGCCCGCACATGCATCGAATGGATTCGACGCATGCAAGAAAGTGTTTTACTTCCTGGTGCGGTGACGTGGCGGTATCAACGTCACCGCCACATCACCGCGCTGTCTGCCGGCGGGGATTTTGGTTTGATCGTGTGTACAGCGATCAAACCAAAACAGCCAGCAGACAAATCTGATCAAATCGGTAGGTCCGACCAATTTGAGCAGATTTATTTGGTCGTGTGTACGTGGCCATAAAGGCTCTTCTATTCAAATCTTCCAAGATCTTTATAACATTACCCTACAAAATAGAAGAGATCTCAAACCCTTATTGGAAGTCTTGCGCAATAGGAAAATTATATACAAGTGGAAATTCCCCTTTGGACTTTCAGCCACTTTTCAGGGACGCTCTGCTATATTAAGAGTCCCTGAGGACCTTAAATCCTTCTGTGACACCTTGAACATCCCTCTAATTGACGTTCCAGACTGGTATGCAGAATTCCATCCTGCCTATAAGAAAAAGGATTCTGGCACATCAGACTTTATGGAGACTCAAGCCACCAAATTCCGTAGAAGAAGATCCCAATCTTATGAAAAACCATCTACTTCACTTCAGGGCATACCGAATGACTCAACAAGTTCCCCACGTTCAAGACGATGTTGATGCAATTTGTGAACTGAATGGGACTGCTCACTTCATGAATCCCTATCTGTATACATATTTGCTCAGAAAAAAAAAGGAAAGAGGGCATTTCTCATGATCGTATAATACGGTAAATAATGTTTTTTATATACACCTTTCTGCCTATCACTTTATTCACAAATATCCATTTGATCTCAGTCAAAATTCTCCTATACCTATACATAATTTTTTTCCCTATATGCACATACACAATTCATTCTATTCTGTCATAAGCCCTCTGGGCCAGATTCACGTACATTGGCGCATATATTGATATATACCATATATTGATATGTACCGTATATACCGTATCCTCGTAGTATTTGCGCACAAATTTGTGCCGGCGTAACGTAAATTCCGAGGTGTAAGGCGGTGTAATTCAAATTGGGAAGGACGTGGGTGTGTCCAATTGAAATGAGCCGTGACCCCATGCAAATGAAGGGCCGGCCGGATTGCACATGCGCAGACTATGGTCAGCACCTGTCTGCGCATGCTCACAACTTGGCCTGGTGTAATCAGTGAGATAAGAACTAGGCCTGGCATACTTAGTGAGCTACGCCCAGGGCATAAATAGGCCCAGACATAAGCCCTTCCATTGCAAAAGTACAACCATTTGTTTCCCTCCCTGAAGAAAGTTGCTTTTGCCTCCCTGAAGAAAGGTGCTTTTGTTTCGTTAATTATAATACTATTTAAAATATTACATATATATTAGATATAAAAAATACATTTTTATATTTATTATATTAACTAATATAAAATATATACTCAACAGAAAAAATGTATCTAACATATATATTTACCCATTAGGGTGAAAAGAGCCACTGGCAAGGAAATGGAGTGTTGTCAGGACCTTGACCAGTGGCTGCACTGCATGTGAGCGGTGTGTTGGGCTGGTGATGTCCTCCTGCAGGGTTGTGGTTAATTCCATGATGGCATGAGGGGTGAATCTGAAGATGCGATACACCTCAGAATCACTCATGCCAAAGATGTCTATGGGTGTGCGGTATATCCTCTCCCGTGCCCTCCTCCGTGCCCTCCTCCGTGCCCTCCTCCTTCTGCGCTCATCTAAAGTCAGTAGTATAGCTATGAGCAAAGATGCCCCTGGCATGTTGGCATACAGATTGTTGTCCTGCAAGTGTGGCTGCTCAGCTTGTCCCTAACGGTGTTGCTTTAGCTGACATGTAGACGGATTGTCCAATTTTAAACCTGCTTTTATAAGGACTAACTTTAGACTGGACATACAGCTGATGCGCACAGCGCGTAGCCTGCACCGCACAAACTTACTTTTGTGGACCGCCATATCTCCCTCATTTGCATATTTGCATAGCAAATCAATGGTGTGTCTAGCACATTTTTGCACGCACGATGTGCCGGTCCATCGAAATTACGTTGGACAAAAAAATCTAAATTTCAGGCGTATATCGTTTTGGGGATACGCCGTATAGATACGCAGGCACATATTTAGACTTACGCCGCGCATCTCGTGAAACGCCGGCTTAAGTGCTTTGTGGATCTGGCCCTCTAGATCATGGGTCTTCAAACTACGGCCCTCCAGGTGTTCAGGAACTACAATTCCCATCATGCCTAATCATGTCTGTGAACGTCAGAGTTCTAGAATGCCTCATGGGATTTGTAGTTCCGCAACAGCTGGAGGGCCGTAGTTTGAGGATCCCTGCTCTAGATCTACTTTCCTCTTTTCAATCGGGAATACTAGTTCTGGGAGGAGACTTTAATCTGGCTATTAACCCACTTGTAGATACATCCTCAGGATCATCCACATTACCTTACTCTGCGCTTAAATCAGTCAAAACACTTCTTAAAAACTTAAACCTACATGATACTTGACGCACCGTATTTCCAAACGTTAAGGATTATACTTTTTTCTCCCCACCACATGATAAATATTCTAGAATAGACAATTTTTTTCTATCTCAATCAGAACTAGACTCACTAATATCGGCAACTATTGAACCCATGGTTATTTCAGATCATCACCCAATTTCTATTTCGCTTAAACTCTCTTCAATTCCCACTAAATCTCCAATTTGGCGTCTTGACAGCTCACTTCTCAATAATCCTAAGGATCCTATCAACATACTTTAAGGAAAATGAATCCCCAGACACTCATCCCATGACACTGTGGTTAGCACACAAATGCGTTGTGAGAGGCAAACTAATTTCTATTGCTACTAAAAGGAAGAGATCACAAGAAGCATATATTAAATCTCTTTCTGACCGTATTCATACGCTTGAAAGCAGACATAAAGTATCCTTGGCTAAAGAGACCCACGTTGAACTTCTTAAGACCACGAAAATTCATTCTAACACGCAAACTATATTATGAATTTGGTAATAAATCAGGGAAATTACTTGCCAGAACTATACAGACAAAGAAATCAGCATCTACCATATGTAGTCTTCAAATATTTTATCTATAATAGACTTCATCCTTCATACCAATGTATAGTGTCTAGTATGATGTTAGTAGATTGTTCTCGCAGCAAAACACCAGGTCCTCCATAGAACGCATTTATTTCAGCAACTACAATACAGAATAGTCCAACGTCCACAGATGATACAAAAATCCAGCAGAGTCATTCAGATTTCTACCTGCGCCCCCATACTCATACAGAGAGTACCTTCTCTCTGACAAGATGACCTGAATGTCAGCCTGTCTTTCTCATATAATGGTATCATACTGGAGGGGGGTCAACCAAATGTTCCCATTGAATGTCTAATTACCATTAATAAACACTTCCTTATGTATGTCAGGAAGTACCAGGCCATCTCACAAACCTAGGTTGTCTTAGATAAGATTTACACATCAAAGGGTCCTCTGTATCTTGTGATCCTTTGGCCACAAGATTTGGTCAGCAAACTTCCTTTGATGTGTAACCTCGAATGCCTAAATACCATACCATACATACTGTATAACACAATATTTTAAATACCAACACATCTATATTAATATTACTACATATTCCCCCACTTGGATCGGTTCTAACTACTAGAACCGATCCATAATTCAAACAACAAACGCAATCATGGTTTGAGGTACTGGATGCTTTACAATGGCTCATATGAAATATTAAGTTGAGACTGGTTACATCTCTCTTCACCAACCTCTAAAATATCCCCATGAAACAGTTATTAGATAATATAACTTTAGACCATGACTGGAAAAGGGTTCGGTAAACATAAGTGGCCCGTATCCGTATAGCTGTTAGGCCTTATTTCAAAGCTTGCTTTTTCTTGAGTAAATTACATAACGATCTTGAATATTGTGCAAAAAAAACGAGCAGATGTCACCGTCCATTCTGACTTCATCACATCTCTCACCATCTCACTGAAAGTAAAGCTTGGTGTGTTTTTGGGAGGTCCAATCCACATAAGTCCAGGATTCTCTCATCTCCAGGCTAAAAGTTTATATCTTTAAAGATGCTTTTGCACAAACACCAGCAAATCCTGAAATACCACTTTCATCTTCATAGTAAGAAGAACCATTAATGTACCAGCAGTCCCTTTCAAGGTCAAAAAGGTTTGGGTATGGCAGTAGAAATTCTGTGCTGCAAACTATTTCCTTGCACCCGACATTCATGAGTTTCACCTTCAATCATTAATCCACCAATCAGGATTCTTGGTTCCTTTAACATCAAACCCTCAATATTCTCTGATAATAAAGCTGTAGTCCATCTGCTTCTTTCCATTTCGTATTTGAACAATGATGACCTGTGTCATTCGTTGATTGCCAGCAACGATTTGCATTCATAATGTGCTGTAGGCTGACACCTCATTGCGTTTAATAGAGCTGTTACTTGTAACATTCAGTCCATAATTCCACCAGAATGGTATACCAACATATATATATATTCCCCCATGCGATGGTTTAGATATTATCAGCTTGACATCTGTGTTTATCAGATCTTCTGTCCAGACAATGCGGCAGTGGAAATTTTTGCCAGTATTTTTTTATAAAAGGTAGAAAGTTATTTTTTATCCATATGTGTCACAGCCTTCAGCATATTATAAACAACTGATTCAACATGTTTCAAATCACGACTAGAGTGATGAATTTCACTCCCCCCTTATAAATTTAGGAAAGCCACCCAACTTACTATATACTATATGCTATGTTAAGCCATTGCGCAGCATCACCTAAGATGTCAAATCTATTGATATCAATATGCATTATGTCATATGTACAGATGTTTTAAAATTGTTTTAGGTTTAAATGCCTCGCTCTGATTTTAAGATTAAGTTCAAGAAATAAAACATAATACAAATAAAAAGCAAAATATATCGGGAAAAGGGAGAAAATGAAAAAATAGGGCATTGGGCAAGTCCGTTGAAAAGAAAATGGGGAGGAAAAAAAAAAAATGAAAAAAGGGAATTTGAATGTTAAAAAAAAGTCCATTGCTTGATGAATTTTGAGAGATATTCACTTGTATAGTGATATTTGTCCATTTGTCCATTCAGTGTTTCTCCCCTGCTAGCCAGCAATTACTCCTGCTGTTCACATGCAAACTGTACCTGAAAGACAAAAACTCTCAGACAAAACTCATTAGCAAAATCCTTAAACAAAGTATTATTTACAGTCTACAGTTTAAAGCTAGTTCACCCCCACTGCTGTAGAAGCGTCATTTCCATTCAAAAACAGGTCTGGATGATTCAACTGTTCTAATAGTGTGTAATATTCTATTTTCATCTTATCATACTCAATTTTAAGGTGGTCATATTTCTGTTTTAACTGAGGAAATGGTATCCAGGTCTTTCTCTTATGATTTCGGCCAGCTCTGTTTTTCATATTAATATCACTTATGTTTGACCCAGAGTTCCCTCTCTTGTTGTGATCATTAGATATTATCTTCTGATCTTTCTGCCTAAACAATGTGGCTACATCAATTCTGACAGCTTGCTCGTTTGACTTTCTCCATAAATGATCCGCCCTTAACAATACGTCTTTTAAATCATGAGGATTCGGGGTAACTAATAAAATATTTTGTCTGATATCTTCATGCAAAGCATCTAGAATCATACTGATATGTATTGAGCCTCCCCGCTCAAATGCAAGATTATTACCAACCAATAATTCCATAATAGTTGCTAACCTGTGCGACAATTCATAGGGAGATTCACTCTGCATTTGGTGGATCTTCCCACAAATCGCTACATCAGAACGCACTCCATACAAGACACATAATAATTCCAGCAATATGTCTCTTGTTCTCAGAGGCTGAATACAGATCTGTTTAATTCTCATCCAAAGACTATTACCTATGGAATGTTGCAAAACTCTTTCTAAGTCCGATGGGTTGAGACTGTACATGTCCCTGACATTCTGCAAGTCACAAAACCATTTCAAAAATCTGTTTAAATCATGGCAGGGAACTATTCCTATTTCTTTAAGAATTGCATCCAGTTCTTTTGGTTTCAAATGCTTCATTACAAGCTGAACCTCCCCTGTATTATTATTATAAACCATGGTGGTCACAGTGGGTGCGGCTGGCAATGAATTATCAGATTTAATACGAGGTTCTGTTTCATTTGCTAGAAAGTTTGTGTTTGTGTTTTGCTGCAGATTGCTTAATCCAAGATTTGATGCACCTCTGCATTCCTGAGATCTCTTCTCCAATTCCATAATTCTTAATTTTAATCTCTCATTTTCCTCTGATAATTCATCACACCGTTAAGATTTCTCAAGCAAAGCTCCACCAATGGTAACTGCATGCAATTTTAAATTTACTGTCTCAGTGTCTGATTGGTTTTGTAGCCGCTGACAAACCTTATGGGTATTATCAACTTCACTCTGTAACTGCGCAATTTCCATAACTTTATCATTCAAAGAACTTTCCATTTTCAAACAGCAAGATAACAAGCCCTGCACAATACAACCTTTTCTTTTACTTTCTGAAATCTTGCTATCAAAAACACTTTTCTCTAAAAATTCCTTCATCATAGTCGCTTACATTTTTCTGGAATTTCATAAGGGCCGCCATGACGCTTAATACATTTTGATACCCATCTGTTAACTTTATCAGAACTGACACTAGCTTCACACTGAGTAAGCATTTTGACTATATTATTAATAAATAAAAGAAAAAAAGGAAATATTTTACTCACCGCATTTGAAGCTCCACCTTGCCAGTTCCAGTCTTCTGGTACACGACAGTCTTTTTCTTTCTTCAGTTTCCAGTCTCCAGAGAATAATTCTGGGGTTCCAAACTTGTTTAGTCTTGTATATCAGACTCTTATGTCACAACCAGACATAGAGTCACAGCACAGGTCTTTTTCTTCATCAGACTTCTTGTCCAACTCACAGGATTTCTGTCATCACGACTTCTGTTACTAAGTCCTGAAAATGCGCTTCTGGTCACTTGAACGGCACCAATGTAGTCTTCAGATATTTTAGCGTGTATAGTCTATAGTATAGTGTCTAGTATGATGTTAGTAGATTGTTCTCGCATCAAAACACCAGGTCCTCCAGAGAACGCATTTATTTCAGCAACTACAATACAGAATAGTCCAACGTCCACAGATGATACAAAAATCCAGCAGAGTCATTCAGATTTCTACCTGCGCCCCCATACTCATACAGAGAGTACCTTCTCTCTGACAAGATGAACTGAATGTCAGCCTGTCTTTCTCATATAATGGTATCATACTGGAGGGGGGTCAACCAAATGTTCCCATTGAATGTCTAATTACCATTAATAAACACTTCCTTATGTATGTCAGGAAGTACCAGGCCATCTCACATACCTAGGTTGTCTTAGATAAGATTTACACATCAAAGGGTCCTCTGTATCTTTTGATCCTTTGGCCACAAGATTTGGTCAGCAAACTTCCTTTGATGTGTAACCTCGAATGCCTAAATACCATACCATACATACTGTATAACACAATATTTTAAATACCAACACATCTATATTAATATTACTACACCATACATTCAATTTTAGATCCCACAGGTAAAAAAATGTCCTCTTCCTCCGAAATCGCCAAACAATTCGTACATTTCTATTCTAAATTATACAATATTCCAAGGAATGCACTTTCTGACCAGGAGACTCACAGAAAAAAATTAATTACTGAATTTTTAGCGACTTATGGTCCCAAACCCATCACCAAAGAAGAAGCTGACCACCTAGATAGACCAATTAAATGGGATGAAACAACCAGGGCACTTAACCACTTAAGGACCGCCTACTGCACATATACGTTGGCAGAATGGCACGGCTGGGCACATCAACGTATATATACGTTGGTTTTAGTACCCAGCCGTGGGTCACGCGCGCGCCCGTGACCCGGTCCGAAGCTCCAGGACCGGGACCGCGGAACTCGCAGACCCGATCGCCGCTGCAGTGCGGCGATCCATCCCTGGAGCTGAAGAATGGGGAGAGCCATGTGTAAACACGGCTTCCCCGTGCTTCTCTGTGGCCGCAGCATCGATTGTGTCATCCCTGTTATAGGGGGACGCGATTGATGACGTCACACCTACAGCCACACCTACAGTTGTAAACACACACACAGGGAACACTCAAAGTCACAGCGCCCCCTGTGGTTAACTCCCAAACTGCAACTGTCATTTCCACAGTAAACAATGCAATTTAAATGCATTTTTTGCTGTGAAAATGACAATTGTCCCAAAAATGTGTCAAAATTGTCCGAAGTGTCCGCCATAATGTCGCAGTCATGAAAAAAATCGCTGATCGCCGCTATTAGTAGTAAAAAAAAAAAAAAATTAACAAAAATGCAATAAAACTATCCCTTATTTTGTAAACGCTATACATTTTGCGAAAACCAAGCGATAAATTGCGATTTTTTTTACCAAAAATATGTAGAAGAATACGTATCGGCCTAAACTGAGGAAAAAATTGTTTTTTTATATATTTTTGGGGGATATTTATTATAGCAAAAAGTAAAAAATATAGCATTTTTTTTAAATTGTCGCTCTATTTTTGTTTATAGCGCAAAAAATAAAAACTGCAGAGGTGATCAAATACCAAAAGAAAGCTCTATTTGTGGGGAAAAAAAGGACGCCAATTTTGTTTGGGAGCCACGTCGCATGACCGTGCAATTGTCAGTTAAAACGACGCAGTGCCGAATCGCAAAAAGGGGCAAGGTCCTTTACCTGCATTTTGGTCCGGGTCTTAAGTGGTTAAACAACTTAAAACTGGTAAATGGCACGGCCCAGACGGTCTATCTGTTAGCTATTATAATTCTTTCGCTAATCTCACTGTAAAATATTTTTTAAAAGCTTTTAATTCTATTTCTGATCAATCCCTTTGTAATATAAAAGACCTTCTTGAAGCCCATATTACAATGATACCAAAACCGGGTAAAGATTAATTATTGGTTTCTAATTATAGGCCCATTTCCCTACTCAATGTGGATTTAAAATGATATGCAAAAATGATTGCTAACCATATTCTACCTTTACTACCTAATTTAATTTCCCTGGACCAAGTGGGTTTCGTTCCCGGTAGGGAAGCCAGGGACAACACCCAAAAAGCCATAAATATCCATCACTGGTTGAATAACACTTCTAGACCTGTTTTTTTTTCTCTCTCTCGACGCGGAGAAGGCGTTTGACAGAGTAGACTGGCTATATATGAGTGAAACTTTAAAAGCAATGGGATTTGGCGAACGTATGTTGCAATTCATTTTTTTTTTAGTTTTAAAAGGATTTATTGAGCAGTACATTACACAAAATAACCCCCATACCAGTCTGGGGTACACTACTATATCTAATATAACAAAGTACCAATGCATTCAACAGAAAAATAATTCAGAGGATATAAGAAAGGTTTACAGTGGAGCCTGACCATTTCCTAAATAGAGCACGAGAATGCAAACAACTTACTCATTCACAAAAATCAAAAACAAATAAAAATAAATTACCATTGGCCTAGAGGGAATTTTCGGTGTAGTAAAGGGTGTAGCACATCAGACCCGGTAACCCCACTGGGTACATACCTGTCTGAGGCTTCTTAAAGAAATCCTAAAACCAAATTTTTCCCCCTCATAAAGGGTCCACCTACCGGGTCCCAGAATACCAGAAATCTCCGGAACCAGGGGGGAGAACCAATTGAAAAAAACACAAATAGTCGAACAGTATTTATATGAAAAAAAAAGAGAATGAGGACATACTAATGTTGTAACATTGTTACCAGAAGAGAGTAATATTAGAATATCGGTGCATAGAGAGTAGTGAACCAAGTTTAGTCTAACTATGATATCCAAAAGTAAAATTACTAGAGTAAGAGGGAGAGAGCAGAGTATACAAGAAGAGAAAAAACAAAGAGAGAAGAGAAGAAAAGAAGAAGAGAAAGAAAAAATAAGAGAAAAAGAAAGGAGGATACAAGAAAAAGGGGAGAAGCAGTGAAATAGAGAAAGGAGAGCGTAGCGTCAGCACACAGGCTATCCAGTGATGGTCCTGTTTGTGTCACCAATCCCCGCAATCAAAGATATTCCTACATAATCGGCCCAGGGCTCCCACGTTGCTTCAAATGTTTTAGAGGAGTTCATTAAAAAGCTAACCAACTTCTCCTGTAACATTATCCAAGAAATCTTTATTTTTGCTGCTCCAATCGAGACTTTAGATACAGATACAGGTTTAGATACAGGTTTAGATACAGGTTTAGATACAGGTTTTACAGGAGAAATTGGATGCTGCGCTGAATAAACTAGATGACCTTGAAAATCGCTCCAGGAGAGAAAATTTTAGGGTTAGGGGGATACCGGAGTCTATCACAGATGTCCCGTCGGCAGTCAAGGACCTTATTAAGACCCTTATACCAGCAATCACTCCGCAGAAATTGGAGCTCGATAGAGCCCACAGATCTCTGGGACCCCCCAGGAAGGACGGATCACCACGAGTCAAGCCCCACTTTTACAGCGTGAAGGAGGAGATAATGAAAGTTTTGCGACAAAATTCTCGCCTGTCTTTTCAAGGTTCTGAGATCCAGATCTTTGCTGACATCTCTCCTACGACAATCCAACGACGTTGCAATTCATTCTTATGCTATATTCATCACCCACTGCAAGAATTAAAGTAAATGGCTGCCTGTCGGATGCCTTCTCCGTGTCGAACGGGATGCGTCAGGGTTGTCCCGTATCCCCCATTATATTCATACTAACTCTGGAACCCATTCTCTGTAAAATCTGAAATAATCCTGATATTAAAGTAATTAAGATCGAACACAGACATTAAAATTGGCTGCTTACGCTGATGACATCCTACTTTTTTTATCTGAACCTATTACCACAATACCAGTTCTTTTAAAAGACTTTTCATTCTTTAAATTGATCTCAAACTTAAAAATTAACTTCAATAAATCCAGGGCCCTGAACGTATCACTATGACCTGATATAGTTTCCCTTTGTCAGAAGAATTTCCCCTTTAAATGGGAAATCAATACACTTACTTATTTAGGTATACATATACCATTAAGATTGAAAGACCTATATTCCTGTAATTCTGTACCCATTTTCAAATCTATTCAAAATGACCTTTTGAAATGGGATGATGGCTTCTATTCCTGGTTTGGTAGAGCTGCAATCATACTTCCTAGAATTCTTTACCGCCTTCAAACCATCCCAATAGAATTACCATCCTCTTTTTTTAATACTTATAGAAAACTTTGTTTAAAATTCATATGGTTCTCTAAACGCCCTAGAATAAGATTGGATAAACGTGTTTGTCCCAAGATACTAGGTGGAATTGGATTACCAGATATCCAAAGATACTATTGGTCTTGCCACTTAACCAGAATTATTGATTGGCAAATACACAAAAGATCAAAAGATTGGATTGATCTTGAAGAATTAACATGTAAAGTTTCACTTTAACAGCTTCCGTGGACAGACCCTAGTAAAGTGCCACGTTCCGCTAAATCCCATCCTCTCACTAACACCACTTTACAAATCCTTAAATCTTTATGTACTAAATTAAATATCTCCTCATTTCCTGGACCTATGACTCAAATTAACCTCAACTCAAGATTATCTTCTAGACCTTTTGATACCCCTTGTTCCCTTTCACCTCTCTCTTTGAAGGCTGAATCCTTTTTTGAGAAGGGAAACTTTATCACTTTTGATAGCTTTCATCTAAAATATACAAATTTTGAGATCACACTCCAGGAATATGAACATGTTAAACATTCTTTACTTAAAACCATTTACCCTTCTCAATGGCACAGAAGTAAAACACCTTTTGAAAAGCTGTGTAGTGAAACAGTTCCCCAAAGACATTTGATTTTGAAAACTTACTCTCTTTTATTTTCTGGTATGAACCCTAAAGATGATATAACCTCCAGTCATTGGGAAAGATTACTTGAAATAGATCTATCTCATGAGGATTGGGAACAGGTTTTCACCTACATACATAAAGGCTCATTGAACGTACTAACACAAGAGAATGGATATAAGGTATATTCTAGATGGTATAGGACACCCTACTTAATTAATAAATTTGACCCTACCTCCTCACCCTTATGCTGGCGCTGCAAAACTACTATAGGAACTCTACTACATATATGGTGGGATTGCCCACTCATACAAGCATTCTAGAAAGAAGTGCATCGTATCATCCCTATTATAACTACTTTTGTTCCAGACTTTACCGCTGCCCAATACTTATTACATCACACCTCCCTATCACACAACATATATAAAAATTCTATTATTATTCATCTAATTAATGCAGCCAAGTTATGCATCCTGGCACGATGGAAAAACCCATCTCCTCCTTCCATTTCAGAATGGGTTCAAAGAATAAATAGAATTGCTGAAATGGAAGATCTGATACAACAAGCAAGAGATTGTCCAAAAAAATTCTATGAAAAATGGGCTTGTTGGATCCATTTTACCAAATCCGCTGAATATTCAAACATAATTTCAAACATAATTTCAACCTAATGTTATCAAACATCCTGAGAGTTCTTTACTAATGTACATATTTTAGGGATGACAGTGGAATAATTTATTCCTTTTAACAATTTCTCCTTCCCTCATTTTTGTTTATATATTAATATTTAATATCAGTTATTCTTGATTTATTCTATTTTTCCTTTCATAAGAATGATATTTGTTATTTAATTATATATTCCTCAATTGACCTATAGATTTATATCATCTTATTCAAATTTTAATATGTATAATATATGTAATATATAAATTTATGTGTTAACACATTATCCAAAAATGAATTTGCCTGTTTACCTAAATGTTACTGTATTTTATTCTGAAATACCAATACAAATTCCCGGAAAAAAAAATGATCGTGTGTGGGCAAAACGATGTTTAAAACAACGGTTTTTAAACCTGCGCATTCTCAGAAGCAAGTTATGACGCGAGCTTGAATGAAACAGAGTGCCGTCGTACGTGTTGTACATAACCGTGCTTTGCAAGAGCATTTTCAGAAAACGATGGTGTGTAGGCAACGTCATTTTTTAAAATTAAGTTTGAAAAACGTCAGTTTTTTTCATGAGAAAAAACTTTGTTTTTTTACAAGACAAAAAACGACCGTGTGTACGCGGGTTTACACTATCTTTGCATTTGGCTCACAGCAGGGGTCTTTTGCATCCCAGTTCACCATTTCAGGTCCAATTTTATCCCAAATTTTGGGAAGAATTTGGACTTGAAATGGACCAAAAGACGCACAGGAGAAATATGTGAACCGGCTCCATAGAAAGTCGGTCAAAATCTCCTGCTAATTGGATGTAGGGAACCGGCATCCAATTCACAATAGTGTGATCCCAGCCTTAGTTGATCCCAGTTGACTACTTCTAAGGGGAAATACGTTGGTTGGAGCCAGTGGTGTGACGTCAGCATGCACAAGCTTATCAAGTGTGGTGGCCATGTCTGTGGGTTATAATTTTGCCTTGAATACTCCACTTATTTGTAAGTGCACTACTTTTTGTTTTTATTAATACATGGATCAACAGTAATGCACTATGAGTTCTCCTCCTTGCTTTTAATTTATACATTCATTGGAGTTGAAACACAAGCTCGATCTTATCAGGACATCCGTGAACCTGGCTGGGAGTAAGCTGTGGTTTTCCCTATTGGGGATATTATCAGAGCATGTTTGATCCTGTAGGGATCATATGTTCTGGTAAGCAGCTTGTTTGTCTGTATGTGCATTTAGATGGAATTGAAGCACTGGATAAATTGGGATTTATTTACACAGAGCACAGGGAACTTTTGGACTTTTATCACATTCTATCTTTTTATTTAGATGTTTTGTTTATTGATGCATTGTTTTAATTGTAATCATGTAACATGCACACATATGAATAATCTTGTGTGTCACAAACACTTTTGTTTGCTTAGGACAACTACAATTGCACTTTGCACTTTACATGGTACAATTGGTTTTTTAAATATTGTGTGATTTATCTAGTCACTCTCTATTAGAGGCTGGCATAGAACACTGTGTATGTTTTATTTAAAAACGAGCGCTGTAAATACTGCAAATAAGCTGTCTTCAGGCCAGTCACGTGACTCGTGGTTGCTTTCCAGCTCTGATGGGTGTCTTCTGCAGAGGAGATGAGGGGCCAGGTGTTTTACCTCTGACATCAGAGAGATATCACGTCCCCTCCCACAGAAGACATCTATCAGAGCTGGAAAGCGGCTGCAAGTGATGACATTGGCCTGAAGACAGCTGATATTCAGTATTTACACTGCTCGTTTTTTTTTTTTAAATACAACATACACAGCGTGCTATGCCAGCCTCTAATAGAGGGGCTAGCATAGACTTATATACAGTATATGCCTTAACAAATACTTTAACGCCCAATTTATACTAAAAATAAACAAGTATAGTTTATCCGGATACACAAAGCAGTTGCAATGATTGTTTCCAATTTTAATAACACTTGCCAAACTTGCAAAACTGGGTTCAGGCATTAAGGTTTGTTTTATCTTTGAAGTTAACAAGAGAGTAGTAGATGCTTGAAACAAATTGTCAGCAGAAGTGGTGAATGAACCAACAGGAAATTAATTTGAAATATGCTATAGAAAAAAAAAACACAAAAACAACAAAAATAAATAAAAAACCTAAATGGTAAAAATCCTAAAATATTAATTTAAAAGATAGACAGACTAGGTGGACCATCACACTTCTTTACTGTATGTCTAAGTAAGAGCTGCCTTTGCCAGTCACATGATCAATCCTAGTGTTGCGAGAAGACACAATAATCCTTTAATATCCCTTTAGCTGTCAATCTTTCACAGATGAAACTCCCAGTACAAGTGGCAATGAGCAAGTTACAAGTGCAACGCTATAAATATTCTTGAAAGTATTAATACATAATAGTCACATGTGCAAGACAAAAACATACACACTTTTGGCAGTTTTATTTTAATTATGAACATTAATATGGAAAAATAATTTTGAATAGCTTTAAATTACAATATGGCTTGTGTACTAATTCAATTTATAATTTATTGTATTTACAAATGGGGTTTTCCTTTAAAATAACTAATGTACTGTATGTCACAAATGAATTTATCTCTGAGGACTGTCAGTTTCCAGCAGCTGCCAGGGGGGAACCTGCAAGGTCTTTTATTGGCTCTGTCACAAATAAAGCTGCTCTGACATGTGATTCTTGGGTCTGGAGTATGGTTTTTCTCATGAAAAGAAAGATATGGCTTCTTTTATATGTTTGTGCATATGTGTTTGTCATTGTTTCCCAAAAAGTTTTTTAATTATTTTTACTGTTCTCTACTTTTTTAGAATATTTAAATTACATACCTCTCAACCAACAGACAAAAACAAACAGGGTTGCCTGTGAGCTCAAATAAATTGACCTTTATGATTAAAGGAAATATATTTTCTTTACCATGTTGACATTTCAATGTCATAATTGTTCAATCATTTCTTTTATAGGCATTTCTTTAATGATCTTGATTAGATTGTACATGGTCTTCATGTATTCTCCCCACAATGGGTTTGAAAGGGTGTTCAGAAGTCAGCAATGAATTGCATATTTGGTTGTCCTGAAGAGTAGCCCTGGTTTCTATACTAAAGTGTTCATATACTGATTGGAATTTGTTTAGTTCAGTTGGGAATGCCTACATTTCGACCAGTGTGTGACTGGCCCCGCTTGACAGAAGTTGCTCATTTGATTGACTTCTGTCGAAGGACTTGAATATTTTTCTTGATCAGCAGCTGCAGCCACTGATTAGTGAATTTGGACAGTGGTGGGTGCAGCTGTAAGAATACAACGCCGTGGTGGGGGGAATCCTCCAATTACCTTGTTTGTGTGGATGACCTTTTTTTTTCAGCTTACTATCTGAATGACAAAAAGCTGCGTATTGGCAGCTTAAGATTACCAGCAATTCTCTCTAAAACATCCCACGAGACCCTACTACTTCATTAGTGACATTTTTTATCATATAATTTGGTAATTCAGAGAGTTAACTCAATAACAACCTCTGAATGAATTCTAGCTATATGGGCATCTACCTGAAAAGCCTTCCTAAAATCTTCACAACCCTAGCTCCACCATTACAAAGGTATGGGTTTGGAGGATTCACATCTATTATTTTATTCTCATGCCGCATACACACCATCACTTTATGTGATGAAAAAAAAGAAACTTCAATTTTCAAAGACGATGCTGCCTACACACCATCGTTTTTTCACAATCCTCTAGCAAAGTGAGGTTACGTTCACCACTCTTTTCCATTGAAGCTCGCTTCATAACTAGCTTCTAGGCATGCGTGGGTTGAAAAACGTTGTTTTAATTTACGTTTTTTGCTACACACGGTGATTTTTTGTGAAACAAAAAACAACGTTTTGAAAAAAGACACAAAAAATTGAAGCATGCTTCAATTTTTTTTGGTCGTTTTTTACAAGACATAAAACATAAAGTGATCGTGTGTACGCGGCATCAGTTAGATACCAAAGGAATTCTACAGCTATTTCTGTTAAAACCACCCCTAGTATAACCTAAAATGTTGTTATATGACTCAATATTCTATATATGTTTTAAAAGGAATTATACAATTTGTTGATATCAGCTTTATAATTGTTTTTATAAACACATGTATTCTAACAATCTGTGAGCAAATACCCACATTTTGTGTACAAGTTATAATAAAAAAAAAAAAAAAACTAGCTGGTTCTGACTATACACGAGAATTTGATTTAAAGATGTTGGTGTTAGGGGATGTGTAAAGCCGCGTACACACAATCAAATCTGTCTGCTGGAAACGGTCTGCCAGACCGTTTCAGCAGACAGATTCGATCGTGTGTACGGGCAAACAGACGGATTTGGCCAGCCGACAGATTTGAAAGCATGCTTTCAAATCTGTCGGCTGGGAACCCGTCCGCCCGACATGTCTGCTGGTTAGTATGCTAACCAGCAGACATATCTTCTCGCACACGCGTCGAATAGTTTTGACGCATGCGCGTAAGTGTTTTACTTCCTGGTGCGGTGACATGGCAGCGTCAACGTCACCGCCATGTCAGCGTGCTGTCTGCCGGCGGGGATTTTGGTTTGATCGTGTGTACACGATCAAACCAATACGTCCCCAGCAGACAGATCTGTTCAAATCGGTCTGTCCGACCGATTTGAACAGATACATTTACTCGTCTGTACGGGGCCTTAGAGTAGTATTACTTTCCCATTTAAACATTAACATAAAGGGGTTAATGGATAATACAAGGTTTAAGGCTGATGACACTGCTAATAGTATGAATAAATGTCCCATATATTACTATATGAGCACTTACAGCAGTACATATTTAATACATTTTGGTTTATACAATATATGTATGCTTGTATATGTGTGTGGGAGGTGACATATTTAAAGGGGTGTTCCAGCCGCAATATTTTTTTTTAAAGTCAGCAGCTACTAACAGTGTAGCTGCTGACTTTAAATAGGGACACTTACCTTGTCCTACTTGCCCGTGCTGATGGCCCCCCCGATGCCGGTCCCACGGTCGATCCAGGTCCCGCGCCGCCATCCACACTATGGGAAACAGGCAGTAAAGCCGTACAGCTTCACTGCCCATTTCCTACTGCGCCTGTGTGAGTCTCACGCTGGCTTGTGAATGGGCGGCTGCTCTCTGAGAACACACAGAGTTCCCAGAAAGCAGCGCGCCCCATTCACAAGCAGAAGAAGCAGAAGAAAAGACACCGCGGTGTGGAAGAGGCAGATTACGGATTTCCGCATAGCAACAGGTATTTCAGGTGAGTATTTTTTTTTCACGTTTTTTTTATTTAATTTTTTTAAGCAAGATAAACAATTGTTGTTTTCCTGGGTGGAACTCCGCTTTAAGTTGAACATTAACAAAAGTGTGCATTCCATTGTCTATAGTTTGATCAAAATTTCCCCTGAAAACTGGGCCACAGTTGTCCATTTACAAGTGGCCATTCCCTGATGCATTTAAAAACATGTATCTGGTGCAATCATCTAATTGTAATAGGTGTAAACTAGAAAAGGTACAATTTCTGGGGAAATTGTGTGACGTGTTCTTGCCTTCACTAATACTCCTGACTGGTGACGGTGCCCCTGGAGATGTAAATGTGATCCAACAGTGTGTCGATCCATTGCTCCATAAAAAACTGCTCCATCAAAAACTATCCCATCAAAACTGCACCATCCTATTTGCCCCTTCAAAAACTGGTAGCTATGGACGGGTTGCTATGGAGGGGTTGCTATGGAGGGGTTGCTATGGTCTGGTTGCTACGGACAGTTGCTATATTCTGGTTGCTATGGACTGGTTGCTATGGACAGTTGCTATGGACTGGTTGCTATGGACTGTTTACTATGGAAGGTTTCTATGGACTGGTTGCTATGGACGGTTGCTATGGACTGGTTGCTATGGACTGGTTGCTATGGTCTGATTGCTATGGACTGGTTGCTATGGACAGTTTCTATGGACTCTTGTGGAGCCCTATATTGGGCTTCTTTGTATTATGGTGCAGCATTTTTCACTTTTTATCTTTCACGTTTTTCACGGGTTTGTTTACACCCATATATTAATTAGTTTTAGGGGTGTTAGCGCGGATTGTCTTTTGTCTTTGGTTTCTATGGACTGGTTGCTATGGACAGTTGCTATGGTCTGGTTGCTATGGACTGGTTGCTATGGACTGGTTGCTATAGACTGGTTTCTATGGTCTGGTTGCTATGCAGTGGTTGCTATGGACAGTTGCTATGGACATTTGCTATGGTCTGGTTGCTATGGTCTGGTTGCTATGGACTGGTTGCTATGGACTGATTGCTATGGACGGTTGCTATGGACTAGAAAAGGTACAATTTCTGGGGAAATTGTGTGACGTGTTCTTGCCTTCACCAATACTCCTGACTGGTGACGGTGCCCCTGGAGATGTAAATGTGATCCAACAGTGTGTCGATCCATTGCTCCATTAAAAACTGCTCCATCAAAAACTATCCCATCAAAACTGCACCATCCTATTTGCCCCTTCAAAAACTGGTAGCTATGGACGGGTTGCTATGGAGGGGTTGCTATGGACAGTTGCTATGGACTGGTTGCAATGGAGGGTTGCTATGGTCTGGTTGCTATGGACTGGTTGCTATGGACGGTTGCTATGGACTGTTTACTATGGAGGGTTGCTATGGACTGGTTGCTATGGACTGGTTGCTATGGACGGTTGCTATGGACTGGTTGCTATGGACATGTTACTATGGACGGTTGCTATGGACAGGTTGCTATGGACTGGTTGCAATGGTCTGGTTGCTATGGTCTGGTTGCTATGGACTGGTTGCTATGGTCTGGTTGCTATGGACTGGTTGCTATGGACAGTTGCTATGGACAGTTGCTATGGTCTGGTTGCTATGGACTGGTTGCTATGGACTGATTGCTATGGACTGGTTGCTATGGATGGTTGCTATGGACGGTTGCTATGGTCTGGTTGCTATGGTCTGGTTGCTATGGTCTGGTTGCTATGGACTGGTTCCTATAGACTGGTTGCTATGGATGGTTGCTATGGACTGGTTGCTATGGTCTGGTTGCTACGGACAGTTGCTATATTCTGGTTGCTATGGAATAGTTGCTATGGACAGTTGCTATGGACTGGTTGCTATGGACTGGTTGCTATGAAAGGTTGCAATGGACTGGTTTCTATGGACGGTTGCTATGGACTGGTTGCTATGGTCTGGTTGCTACGGACAGTTGCTATTTTCTGGTTGCTATGGACTGGTTGCTATGGACAGTTGCTATGGACTGGTTGCTATGGACTGTTTACTATGGAAGGTTGCTATGGACTGGTTGCTATGGACAGTTGCTATGGACTGGTTGCTATGGACTGGTTGCTATGGTCTGATTGCTATGGACTGGTTGCTATGGACGGTTTCTATGGACTGGTTGCTATGGACTGGTTGCTATGGACAGTTGCTATGGTCTGGTTGCTATGGACTGGTTGCTATGGACTGGTTGCTATGGACTGGTTTCTATGGTCTGGTTGCTATGGACAGTTGCTATGGACATTTGCTATGGTATGGTTGCTATGGTCTGGTTGCTATGGACTGGTTGCTATGGAGTGATTGCTATGGACAGTTGCTATGGACTGGTTGCTATGGACTGGTTGCTATGGAGGGTTGCTATGGTCTGGTTGCTATGGACTGGTTGCTATGGATGGTTGCTATGGACTGGTTGCTATGGACTGGTTGCTATGGTCTGGTTGCTATGGACAGTTGCTATATTCTGGTTGCTATGGACTGGTTTCTATGGATGGTTGCTATGGACTGGTTGCTATGGACTGTTTACTATGGAGGAATAAACACAATGCTGGCGCACACAGGAACCACTGTAATTTAAATTGTCCTCAGTACAAGTCCTGTAAGCTATAGAAAGCTTTAAAGTGAGTCACAGTTCTTTGGTAAAAGGCAGCGCTGTATGGGAAGACGAAGCAATGCTCCAAGGACATGTAGATAAAAAACAAAAAGACAGGCGCCACTAAATAAGAGCGTGTCAGCAATGGAAGCTGGAGCGCACTCTGGAACGCACGTTGGGACGCTACGGCTTGGAAGGGGGGAATGACGTCATCACATTGAGCCTCCATGATACAACGTGTTTCAATGCAAGTGCCGTGTGTTGGATGTCTGATGACACACGGTGCGCACCTTTCTCAAGTTGTTTACAATGGCTAACTATGGCAACTTATATATATATATCAGCCTGTGATCACCATCTAGTGGCATAATAGTAAAACATCCTCAATTATGAAGCAATGGTACTATACATAACACTTGCTATTATTAACCAAGTGAAATAAACAAATCGATGGGGTTTTTTTTGTGCTCAATAATAACGGACATATCTTTAACCCAAATAAATATACACACATATATAAAAAAACAAAAAAAAAAATAATTCATATTCATTATCCAGTGTTCAATACCACATATCTGAAGGACATTATTGGTTGGCCTGTCAGAAATATAAAATATACATAAATTAGGAACATCACCTGATGAATGATGATGTAACCTAATTATGTTAATCAAGTGCAAAAAATGCATTAAGTATAATTGGGAATATGCTTAAAAAATTGATATTAATAATGATCATCATAAAATAGAGGGGATAATAAAAAAAGTTTTTAATAAATAAAAAAAACTCAAAATTATCATCTGCCAACAAACTTTCAAGCAAAAAACTATCACAAAACAAATTGATAAAAAATTTGAGTGTGTTTTACAACCGTGACCATGCAAAATTTGCTCTAAGAAATTCTAAGACATTTCATAATTTAGATGAACCCATTGAAACACAACAGGTGATCAATGAGTCCCCTGCTGTTGAAGTCTTTAATGGTCTTGGAGTAATTAGTACAGCAGGGTTGACCAGTACTAATACCAACAATTCTTCTTATGTTTCTATATCCACATGCAGATCTGATCCCACAGAGGCCCCAACTAGTGCACCCATTAGTTTTGGTGCCGACATTAATTTTTTGTCCTTATCTGACCCCCAATTAAATGCCTCTTTTTTAGGGATACACCCCTCTCCAGCCACTCAAAGCAAAAGAAAATTCACAGAAGAGGTTGTAGAGGGGGTAACAATAGAACCAGAGGACAACCCATGCAAAAACCGAAAACGGTCAAAATCTTCAATATTTCCAAACACAATCTTACAGTAGCTGAGACCTCCTTACTCAATTGTGGTCTAAATTTTGCACCAGCTAATAAACCCGACCCATTCACATTATTTAAGGATCTTAATAGATTCATACGAAATCTCACTTTAAAAAGATTTTTCCAGATAAAAAATTCTAAGACTACATTGGCTGAAGATCCTATTGATGCTCCCAGTGGTTTTGATCTATCTGTGGATGGTTTTGATTTAGATTTTAATTTTGACATAGATCTAATTGACCAATTGGAACTATTGAGCCAGAATGATCCTAATACAATGTTGGAACTATTCACTTAACATCTTCATTCTTCCCCACCCAATATACATACATCCCTAAAACACATTTCCACCTTTTACCCATACCATTCAAAAGGACCCCACCTGACTACTTTTTATAACATGGTGTTTTCTGATATTAAGAAAATGTGTACCAACTCCACTTCACAGCACACCAACTTAGGACGTTTGACTACACAAGAGACTGCAGCTTTACAATCTCACTCAAAAAATGATGATATCATCATAAAAACTGCCGATAAAGGCGGAGGAATAGTAATCCAGGACCGGGCAGATTACATTCTTGAAGCTGAACGCTTATTAGGCGATACAGCAACATACGAAAAACTTAGCCAAGATCCCCTCCCACGCTTTAAAATCATTAAAGACACTTTAGTCAAGACTGCGCTAAGTGATAACATCATTACAAAAAAGAGGCCTCATTTATGGTAAAAGACTTTTATAATACACCTTATTTTTATCATATCATAAAAGTATAACTCATCCCCCAGGTAGACCCATAATAGCTGCTATAGATACAATCACGTCTGGTTTTTCCAAATATATAGACTATCATTTACAGCCTTTAGCGCAAGGTCTGCGTTCCGAAATACGCGATGGCACAAACCTTTTAGAAATTTTAAAATCTTACAAATGGGAAAAAGGATATATGTGGATGTCCCTTGATGTGGCCTCACTGTATACTTCGATCCCCCATGAGTTTGGCCTAGCAGCCACTCATCATTGTTTAGTAGAGAACCCTTATATGAGTAACACCCAGGCAGCATTCATTTTGGACTGTACTCGTTTTTGTTTAACACATAATTATTTTTCCTTTAATGGAGAGTTTTTTCTTCAAATAATGGGAACGGCGATGGGAGCTAATTTCGCTCCCTCATATGCCAATTTGGCCATGGGCCTGTGGGAACATAGACACATTTGGTGCAATAACCCCCACCTTTGTCAACTGATTTACTATGGAAGATATATTGGGACGGTGATGCCGATGATATAAAAACTTTCTTCGATCATTGCAACAATAATCCATATGGCTTGTCTTTCACCTTTGTTTGTGATTATGATAAGCTTATATTCCTAGATCTTGAGTTGTTCCACCATAACAGTAATATAGAAGCAAAAACACACTTCAAACCCACTGCAGGCAACTCTCTCTTCCACTACAACAGCTGCCATTACAAAAAAATGGATTGATAACATCCCTAAGGGACAATTCTGCAGACTCAACCGAAACTGTACTCAAAAATGTCATTATGTTAAACAAAGTGTGATTTTAAAGAAAAAAATATATGAAAAAGAATATCCGGCCTCCCTAGTGAACCAAGCGTGTGACTATTATTTAGACTTAGAAACACCAACAACCTCCCAAAAACAGGTATCTAATCCATCAACTCGCTTTATTACAAAATTTAACACAGGTTTTAAAACAATGGAGTCAATACTTAAGAAATATTGGCCCATTCTTTTAGAAGACCCACATTTAAAAATGCTCTTACCATCCATACCTATTACCACCTATCGACGAGCCACTAATTTAAAAAATTAAATAGCCCCAAGTAAATTAAAAGTACCATCTGCTCAACAATTTATTCCTATGATCTCATTGCAAGGGATGTTCCAATGTAAGAAGAAAACATGTAAAACATGTAGTTATGTAGATCATGGACAAAAACAGTTTACCAGCAAAGGAAAAACATACCTGAGCAAAGAATTTTATAACTGTGGGTCGGACTTCGTAGTCTATGCTCTAACTTGTCCTTGCAAACTATTATATATAGGCCGTACCATACGCCCACTTCGCCAACGTTTTGGCGAACACAGAAGAAAAATTGAGGCAGGAAAGGATAAACATACCAAAAAAAAAAAGAGAAAGGTTCCCCAGATGAGCTTTTAGGCAGCAAAGTAAGAAATTGAGGTATAGTGAAGGTTGTATAAAGCAATATTTATTGCACAATTTCCAAATATTCACATGGGTCAGAGATCATAGAGACAAATGACAAACTGTCAACATTCCTGTATAACATGTACATAGGTAGTATATATATATAAGGTTGTAACATTGAGCCCCGACGCGTTTCGACCAATTCGGTCTCTTCAGGGGGCAAATGTTCTAAAGAATAAAAATAATAATAATATTGATAAACATTCAGAATGAGTAAAATAACTCTCTAATGTTCTCTATATGTGTCTCTCTTTTTCAGGATAAACATACCATCCCACGTCATTTTTTGGAACACCATGGCAAATCTACCAAGGGTCTAAAAGTATGGGTTATTGAACAAATACCCAGTAACTATACAGAGGCTGAAAGATTCCATCGCCTATGCGAGAGGGAAAATTACTGGATCTATTCCCTTGATACTTTAAAACCAGGAGGTATTAAACCTACTATGAGGAATGAGGAACTGGAAATTGCTACTATTTTATAAACCTACTATTTTTAAATATTAATTAATTTTGTACCAGGTGTCAACATAATTATTTCATTCAATTTGTTCTGTGTTAATACACATTCCAATTGATTTTTGGAGTGTCTGACAACACAACAAGTCTATTTTTGAGATATTATCTTTTTTTTAAAAACTTTTTTATTATCCCCTCTATTTTATGAAGATCATTATTAATATCAATTTTTTAAGCATATTCCCTTTTTATACTTAATGCAATTTTTGCACTTGATTAACATAATTAGGTTACATCATCATTCATCAGGTGATGTGCCTAATTTATGTATATTTTATATTTCTGACAGGCCAACCAATAATGTCCTTCAGATACGTGGTATTAAACACTGGATAATGAATATGAATTAATTAATTTTTTGTTTTTTTATATATGTGTGTATATTTATTTGGGTTAAAGATATGTCCGTTATTATTGAGCACAAAAAAACCCCCATCGATTTGTTTATTTCACTTGGTTAATAATAGCAAGTGTTATATATAGTACCATTGCTTCATAATTGAGGATGTTTTACTATTATGCCACTAGATGGCGATCACAGGCTGATATATATATAAGTTGCCATAGTTAGCCATTGTAAACAACTTGAGAAAGGTGCGCACCGTGTGTCATCAGACATCCAACACACAGCACTTGCATTGAAACACGTCGTATCATGGAGGCTCAATGTGATGACGTCATTCCCCCCTTCCAAGCCGTAGCGTCCCAACGTGCGTTCCAGAGTGCGCTCCAGCTTCCATTGCTGACACGCTCTTATACAACACCTGCACGCCCCCGAAACTCAGCGCTGTTTGTTTTTCCTGCACAGCAGACATCAGTATGAAGAGTTCCCCGGGACCCAATCAACTCTCGGCTGGTTTGGATGTTTCATGAAGACCTCTACCTTATGCCTGTGTACTTCAACTATCATGTGAGTGCTTTTATGCTATATTTTCATTAAAGTCCAGCAGTTTATTTAGTGGCGCCTGTCTTTTTTTTTGTTTACTATATAGGGTTGCTATGGACTGGTTGCTATGGTCTGGTTGCTAAGGACTGGTTGCTATGGTCTGATTGCTATGGACAGTTGCTATGGGCTGATTGCTATGGACGGTTGCTATGGACTGATTGCTATGGACGTTTGCTATGGAGGGTTGCTATGGTCTGGTTGCTATGGACGGTTTCTATGGACTGGATGCTATGGATGGTTGCTATATGCAGAGTATGCAGACGTTACGCAGAGCCAAATAAAACAGAGCCATATGACCTCACAGCTGTGTGGGAGGAGCTATAGAAAGCCCTTACAGCTGTGTGTGAGGAGATATTTTCCTCATCGTCTCCTAGGAAACCAATGTAAACACATGCAAGCAGCCAGTCTAAGCACACACTCAGATTCTGGCTTGTTTTTTTAATGCTGTCCTTTTCAAATGATTGTATTTTAAAAACTATAAATCGCACAGCGAATATCTTTATTTTTTACGAATCACAAGACCCAGACCTTCAATTTGATGTATAGTATGTCTCTGAAATATAAAAATTGAAGGCACAGTCGCAGTTTACAAATTGCTTTGCAAATTTAAGTTTTCAAGACTTTTACCTCCATTGACTTCCATTAAAATGATGGATGGGGTGTGTTGCAAACAAATGGCCATACTGTGAAAACCATTTGGACGATCGCTTAGCCATGGACATGTGTAGTGGTAGCAGGGACAGCTGAACATTTTGATATACGATTTGTGTAGGTCGGCTTGAAAATGAGGGAGTGGTCGCAGTTTACAAATCATGTAATGATTTTTCAGTTTTTGACATTCCACACTCTACCTCTCACCATTCATTCCTATGGGAAAATTTCACATTACGATATTTCGCGAACGATTTGGCGAAACGTTCCACAAAGTAATAGCCCACTATTCGGGAACAATCCGCTCGTTTTGATATATTACTCGTCTATGTAGCGTAAAAACTGTGGGAGGAGTTAGGGTGGTAAATTTGGCTATAAGAATAATAATATATATGTGAGAGAATAGTAAGTGCTCTTGCTATGCAAGACCACTTAATTAATGGATAAGTGCAACTTTAACTTAAAGACCAGGGTTACTCCCTAACCTCATTAAGAGTAACTTTCTGAAAAAAAAACAACCCAACAATGTACTTTGCAGTTATTTTAATAAGCATTGTAGTAGATTCCTATATTTTATTGCTTTGAAGAAATAATTCTTTGTTTTACCAGGATGCATACTCCATCTGGTTCATTATTATTATTATTATTTTTATATAGATATATATTTTTTCTGCATTGTAATGAGAAAAGTTGCAGTGTCTGCATGCCTTTAGAAGCAATTAACCCTTAGGGAGTATTTCAGTAAAACATACACTTCTAGTGCATGAGATGCATTTGGTGTACAGAATGCCTCCAGGTTGACTTAAATGTATCATATATGACAACATGCTTTGTGTACTAATTGTATGATATATGTATACACACATATACAGTATATATACATATATATACTGTATATATATATATATATATATATATATATATATATATATATATACTGTATATATATATATATATATATATATATATATATATATATACTGTGTATATATATATATATATATATATATATATATATATATATATATATATATATGTATTTATTGTGACAGTAGGAGCTACTGTCAAGGTAAAAGAGACAGTTTGCTGGACACAGGGTATTCACATTTGCGAGGTGCAAGACTACAGAGCGTAGATGTGGACTGGAGAAGACTGCTTTTGCAGCTTTCTCCAGGTTTTGGTATTTTGACATGGGGCTCTGTAGTTTGGAGATTCCACAGTGTCTGGGGTGGGACGGAATCTCCAACCCTGTATCCAGATTTTGTGGATGATCAGCAGGGAGTGTGGGAAGACCTCATGGCTCCCAGTTGGAGACAGCTCCACACTAAGAGACAATAGGTCTCCAGAAGTCAGAGAGGCTGTAGGAGACAGCCAGAATGTTAGTGACTGCAAGAGGCAGTCAGAATGTTGGTGACTGCAAGAGGCAGAGCTGTAGATGCTAAAGGGAAGCTGTCTACTTTGAGGAGTCTGCTGGTCTGGGGGACCAGGATAAAGTGCAGAAGTACTGCTACAGATACTGCTACAGAGAGCCAGATGGGCTAGCATTTTCTGTTCTGAGTATTTGATGAAGAAGAACCCTCTGCTTGGGAAACCTTTGTTTGGACTTTAATTGTGTTTCCTTTTAATAAAAATGGGCTACCATGCCCTTAAATAAAGTTCCTGACTGGCTTAAATCACTGGAAAAACACATCTACCACGAGAGCTAACAACCCCCATCTTACAATATATATACAGTACAGACCAAAAGTTTGGACACACCTTCTCATTCCAAGAGTTTTCTTTATTTTCTTGACTATGAAAATTGTAGAGTCACACTGAAGGCATCAAAACTATAAATTAACATATGTGGAATTATATACATAACAAAAAAGTGTGAAACAACTGAAAATATATGTCATATTTTAGGTTCTTTAAAGTAGCCACCTTTTGCAGCAGACACATCTCTAGAACAACTGTTAAAAGGAGACTGTGTGAATCAGGCCTTCATGGTAGAATATCTGCTAGGAAACCACTGATAAAGAAAGGCAACAAGCAGAAGAGACTTGTTTGGGCTAAAGAACACAAGGAATGGACATTAGACCAGTGGGAATCTGTGCTTTGGTCTAATGAGTCCAAATGTGAGATCTGTGGTTCCAACCACCGTGTCTTTGTGCGACGCAGAAAAGGTGAATGGATGGACTCTACATGCCTGGTTCCCACTGTGAAGCATGGGGGAGGAGGTGTGATGGTGTGGGGGTGCTTTGCTGGTGACACTGTTGGGGATTTATTCAAAATTGAAGGCATACTGAACCAGCATGGCTACCACAGCATCTTGCAGCGGCATGCTATTCCATGCAGTTGACCCCAAACACACCTCCAGGCTGTGTAAGGGCTATTTAACCAAGAAGGAGTGATGGCGTGCTGCGCCAGATGACCTGGCATCCACAGTCACCGGACCTGAACCCAATCGAGATGGTTTGGGGTGAGCTGGACCGCAGAGTGAAGGCAAAAGGGCCAACAAGTGCTAAGTATCTCTGGGAACTCCTTCAAGACTGCTGGAAGACCATTTCAGGTGACTACCTCTTGAAGCTCATCAAGAGAATGCCAAGAGTGTGCAAAGCAGTAATCAAAGCAAAAGGTGGCTGCTTTGAAGAACCTAGACAATGACATATTTTCAGTTATTTCACACTTTGTTGTTATGTATATAATTCCACATGTGTTAATTCATAGTTTTGATGCCTTCAGTGTGAATCTACAATTTTCACAGTCATGAAAATAAAGAAAACTCTTTGAATGAGAAGGTGTGTCCAAACTTTTGGTTTGTACTGTATATATATATATATATGCCCTGTCAGTGCGATTTTAGGAAAAGACGATAAACGTCTTTTCCTCTTTACACTGTGATCAGTTGTGATTGGACACAGCTTATCACAAGGTAAAGAGCCTCTGACGTAGGCCCTTTACCATGTGATAAGCTGTGACTAGATCTAACGTCTGTTTCCGATCTTTCAGCAGACACACTGTGATCAAAGCATGCTTTGAAATCTATGTGAATCTGGACACAGCTAGTACTTCACAAGGTGCCGAATGGAATGCGCGGAAGCCTCTGACGTAGGCCCTTTCACGGCATGATGATGGTGTGTACACGCATCGGTGATCCAATCACGGAATCTAGATCTAAGATGCAGTGTGTCAGACTGACACACCGTGCCAATGATTGTCACACTGTGTGCCCCCATGGGCGTGCGATCACCACTTATTCTTCTGGACGTCATATGATGCCCAGTCAGGTTATTGATACAATTTTCCAGTTGTCATCTGCTATTTAGCGGACAGGGAGTGGTTAATAAGGGAATACTTCAATATCCCTTCCAGGGGGACAGTCCAAACGCAACTTACAGGGGCAACAGCTCCACCATTATAGTTGAGTCACCTCTCTCTTAGTAGCATATCAATGGTCTCCCATCCAAAAAAGAACACATCCACATAGTGTAAAACCATAACAATGGAGTTTTTTTTTTTTTTTTAAGTCAGAACACTAACTGTACATTTAACTGGTTAGAAGGCACATATCAATACATCCAAATGGTAAACATTATGTAGTACGTAATGGCCCGGACAGGACTCGACCAGATGCATTGCGATGATGTTTACTTAGACATCATCTGGGGAGTCACCTTTCTACACTATAAACGGTAAGTGGACTATTTTTTCTTTATAATTTGCACTCTATTTCTGCATTCTGCACTTTGGTTATTATCACATGAAATTGTTTTATTATTGGGAGTTGTGTACCTTGCACTTTAATTTTGCACATGTCACTTTGCCATATTTGCATATGGCATGATTCTAATGTTTGTACTTTCAATGTGTAAAGTTTAACTACTTAAGGACCGCCTCCTGCACATATACGTCGGCAGAATGGCACGGCTGGGCACATGCATGACCAGGTACGTTCTGTGCTAGTACCCAGCCGTGGGTCGCGGGCGCGCGCCAGTGGCACGCTCCCGCGACCCAGTCCGAAGCTCCAGGACTGCGGGACTCGCGGACCCGATTACTGCTGGAGTCCGGTGATCGGTCCCCGGAGCTGAAGAACGGGGAGAGCCGTGTGTAAACATGGCTTCCCCGTTCTTCACTGTGGCGGTGTCATCGATCGCGTGATCCCTTTTATAGGGATACACAATCGATGATGTCACACCTACAGCCACACCCCTCTACAGTTGTAAACACACCTTAGGTCACACATAACGACTTTAGCGCCCCCTTGTGGTTAACTCCCAAACTGCAAATGTAATTTTCACAATAAACAATGCATTTTAAATGCATTTTTTGCTGTGAAAATGACAATTGTCCCAAAAATGTGTCAAAATTGTCCGAAGTGTCCACCATAATGTCGCAGTCACTAAAAAAATCGCTGATCACCGCCTATAGTAGTAAAAAAAAAAATAATAATAAAAATGCAATAAAACTATTCCCTATTTTGTAAACACTATAAATTTTGCGCAAACCAACCGATAAACACTTATTGCGATTTTTTTTTTACCAAAAATAGGTAGAAGAATACGTATCGGCCTAAACTAAGGAAAAAATATTTCTTTATATATTTTTGGGGGATATTTATAATAGCAAAAAGTAAAAAATATTGTTTTTTTTTCAAAATTGTCGCTCTATTTTTGATTATAGCTCAAAAAATAAAAAACATAGAGGTGGTCAAATACCACCAAAAGAAAGCTCTATTAGTGGGGAAAAAAGGACACCAATTTTGTTTGGGAGTCACGTCGCACGGCTGCACAATTGTCTGTTAAAGCGACGCATTCCCGAATCGCAAAACCTGGCCGGGTCCTTTAGCTGACTAAAGGTCCGGGTCTTAAATGGTTAAAGTTTTTACTTTTGTTACATATTATTAGTGCAGCACATTTCACTATACAGTTTCTTACACAAACATGTTGTCCTTAGTGGTGCTAGCAGCTGCCAATTTTAGAGACTAATGCCGCATACACACGATCACTTTTTGTGATGAAAAAAAAAACGACGTTTCAAGTGATGAAACAAAACAACGTTTTTCAAACTTCATTTTCCAAAACGACGTTGCATACACACCATCGTTTTTCCAAAATGCTCTAGCAAAGCGCGGTGACATACACCACGTTCGACGGCACTCTGTTCCATTGAAGCTCCATCTCATAACTTGCCTCTGAGCATGTGCGGCTTTAAAAACGTCGTTTTCAACATCGTTTTGCCCACACACGATCACTTTTTATGACACAAAAAACTACGTTTTGAAAAACGACACAACAAATTCAAGCATGTTCGAATTTTTTTTTGGTCGTTTTTTTTAAGACATAAAACGACATTTTGCCCACACACTGTGATTTTAAATGACGTTTTTGAAAACGTCGTTTTTTTTATCACAAAAAATGATCGTGTGTACGCGGCATAACAGGACGTTATTCTTTATATATTTTGTGTATATTTCTAATGATGAGTAAGATATGCATTTTCCTTACCTGAGGTTGTCTTCACTTCTTCAGTTGTATTTCTTAGTCCGACAAAGGAGAACTGATAAAGTCTCCATGAGCGGATATCTCCCACCTCAACTGAGCTTCGTTTCCATTGGTATATTATTTCTTCTTTTGGGTAACCATCTTAAATGCAAATAAAAATGCATATGAATCATGGATTTATTTCTGCACCATGCAGTTTGTATGCATTCAAATGTTATGGTAATTGCCATTTTAATTAAAGCCAAACTTCAGGCAGATAAAAAGTTATCCCTTGCAAACAGTGTAACTGCAGGGGTCAATAGCTTGTTTTGTTCAAGGGAGAGAATAAACAGTTTTACTTACCTGATCCTCCACTCCCCTATCAGATGGATATTTCTCCATTGGCATCCTCGCAACCAGAGCAGGGCTATGGACCCTGCTCTGGTCTTGATGATGTCAGGACCCTAGACTGCTAGCAGCAGAAGCTGCGGGGACTGGTCTAGCTGTGGGGAGGAGTGAAGGATTGGGTAAGACACATTTTTATAGTTTCCCTAGGCATAAATGAGCAATTAAACCTTGCAGTGTAGGCACAGCTGCACTGCAAATGGATCATTTTCTATTTGCTTTAAAGTGATTGTAAATTGGACGTGGTTTGGATATGGCGGCGTGAATATTCTTCTCAGAGAGCTCTGCCCAGATTGCTCCCCCAGACAGACAGCTCTGCCTGCTACAACTCATGACAAGTGACAACAAACACCCACCTGGGGAACTGAAAGGATAGGAGATTACCCATTACTTTTTGCAGCAACATACACTTCTTCCTCTGCCCCTTCAGCTGCTGTCCCATCCAAGTTGACATTGCCAAAATGTCATTGCCAAGATGACTACGTGTTGATACCTCTGAGGGTGATCTCAGGAAGATGATACTCCTACTTACCTAGCAGGATATCCATGCCATAGCCTCCTCTATCGCCAATGCTCTCTTCTGAAAGATCTACAAGCTTTGCCACAGGAGGAAATTTTGCAACAGGCATGGTCCAAAGGTCCAGAGGACTTTGACGGAGTGACCATCTGGATTTACTCAGACATTTTTCAACAAACACACGTCATGAAGGGTATGCTCCATTCACTCCTTGAAGTAATTTGAGAGTCGGGTGCTACTTACCGATAGACATGTGCACTGCGAAAAAAAAAAGTTTTTTTTTTGTTTTTGTTATTTTTTCGGAATTTCGAAAATTCAAAAAATTTGTTTTTCGTTTTTGTTATTTTTTTCGGAAATTTGTAAATTCAAAAAATTTGTTTTTTTGTTTTTGTTTTATACATTTTTTTGCTTTTTTCGGGAATTCGTAAATTTGTAATTTTGGGAAATTCAGGATTTGGAAATTCGAAAATTCGAAAATCGAAAATTTACAAATTTACGAATTTTTCAATTTACGAATTTACGAATTTTTTAATTTACAAATCCGAAAATTGAAAAAAATGTAAATTCGAAAATTGAAAAAATAGTAAATGCGAAAGTTGAAAAAATTGTAAATTCGAAAATTGAAAAATTCGAAAGTCTGATTATAGAAAATTTGAAGTTCAAAAATTCGTAATTTTTAAAATTCGTATTTTTTAAAATTCATAATTTTTAAAATTCATAATTTTGAAAATTCAAAAAATTTAAATGTTTAATTTGAAAATTCGAAAATTGAAGAATTGAAAAAATTAAAAATGAAAAAAAAAATCGAAAATAGAATTTTCGATTTTTTTAAATTTTCGATTTTTTTAAATTTTCGATTTTTTTAAATTTTCGAATTAATGAATCTTTCAAATTTTAGATTTTCGGAAATACGAAAATTCAGAAATTAAAAAAAAAATTGGAAATACGAAAATTTGGAAATTCGACATTTTTGGAAATTAAAAAAAAATCCGAAATTAAAAATTTGGAAATACGAAAATTTGTAATTAACAAATGAACAAATTTTCGTTAAAAAAAGGAATTAGAAACTAAAAAATTGCACATGTCTACTCACCGATGAGGGCAACCCATTTCACCTCATTGCTTATAAATGAGGTGCGTCTTTTTATACCCCCTTCTCCTGACCAACTGGCAGTGCTTTTTGACTTCTTTGAGCAGCTAGCTGTTGCCGTGCCTAACTGGTTGAACTCACTTCTGCGATTAGCACATGGTATTTTCAAAATCACTTCATTCAATGTCCTCAGTCTCGGTGTCCCTGAGAAGGACTCAAGACCCAAAACCCATTTTAAGGTGGACCATTTCCCTAAGTTAATCGACAGGGATTTCCCACTTGCCTATCACTTTACCTCACTTTACCCCAATCTGTCCCTTATGCCGCGTACACACGATCACTTTTTGTGATGAAAAAAAACGACGTTTTATGTGGCAAAACAAAACAACGTTTTTCAAACTTCATTTTCCAAAACAACGTATTATTATTAATTTTATTTTTTGGTTTAGGTATATTTAGTAATCTTGGAATTAATTAGTGTTATATTATATGTATTATTATTTAATATCTATTGTTCTTTTGTAAGAATTTGTGGGACTGCATAGAGTGATGTTAGCATTTTAGCTGTATTCTCTCTTTTGTCCACAAGATGGCGATGTAGAGTTTTCTATTTTTGTCGCTGCAATAGCGAATATTAAAGTTTCTCACCAGCCCAGCGTATGACGCTTTTGTCCACAAGATGGCGATGAAGAGTCTTTTAGATTTTTTTGCTTTCGCTGTAATAGCGAACAATAAAGTTTTTCGCCAGCCCAGCGTATGACGCGGGACGTGCCTTACCGCGTCATTACGTGTGTCCTGGGAATTTGAGCCGTACGGCAGGCTATTTAAATCGAGGATGTGAAGTAGAAGGTTCCGCCCTGCTGAGGAAGTTGTATTACGATACGCGTCCGGGGTCAGGAACCATCCCACGTCACTCGATGTTGTCCCACATCTTCATTCGAGCTGTTTGTTTCATGGTGTTACATGCCTGTATTTTCTACCCAAATGTGAGTATCCTGCACATGTTTTTACGCATTAAAGAGACCTGGTTTTATATGGAAGCTCTTAGATTTGGCCTTTTTTCTTTGCATACTGGTCCGTTGGTGCCACTGAGGATACTTGCTTATCTCCGGGTCCTTCAGCCAAAAAGTATACATCTTTGAGCCATCTGGATTTCCTACCATTGATCTATGCCTATTAGACCTTTGGTAAAACAAAGGTCTTTGTGTGAGGTGAGAGTACCCATCTTTACTGGTGAAGGGATCACATTTGAAATATTGGTTTTCCAGTCACTTGGTGAAGACACTTTGAATTTCTTGATCACAGGATTTTTTCTTCCAAGTTGTTTGCACATTGCAAATTTGGACTTTCTTTTATTTGCTTTCACACTGCTATTAATCATTTGTGTGTTTATTATTTCACTATTATGAGCATATTTATCTTTATTATTATGTAATCTAGGTTTGCGCTGCACTGTTCTTCTTGATATACTTACTTCAGGGATTTTGTGATTGTCCTTTTTGGTGTTCAGCTTGCATCCATATGAAATCCACTCCTTGAGTATTTTTCATTTTTACACTTTAATAGCACATTTTATTGTTTTGATCTTTTGTATTTTTGCGCTGATTGCACTTTCTCTTTTTTATACACTTTGCATCCTTTTCGCTTATCGCTCTTAGCAGCATTAATGGAGGTATTTCAGTTTCTGGAAACCCGAGAGATCAAACTCAGTGAGGTTTTTTCTAACTCTGCCCCCACAGCCTGTCCAGACGATATTTCGTCTCTCTTTAAGAAATTAGGATTTCTTTTTGAGAAAAAGATCAAAGCTTGGTGGGACGTCACGACCTTTGAACAATATATCCATGATGGATTTGTTCCAAGACGTCTGAGGTGGGACGTCCCTCCTAGCGATGGTCTTAATGATGATGAGTCCCTACAGGAATGGTATGATTTCTTTAATAAGAAGGGCTTAGAACTTATGGAATTCCTTTTACGAAGGAAACAGAGAAAAATGAAAACCATAGAGCATCAAATCTCTGACATAAAAACTAAAAAGGAGTTACATAAAAACCACTCTGAATTTCCCAAATTATCAGGTGAATTAAAAAACAAACTGATTAAATGGGATCACGATACCCAAAACAAAAAGAAAGGAAAATATATTAGGGATTCGGTTGATTTTTTACGGAAGGAAGTGTTCAAGTGGCAGGCAAATTCCGGCCCCTCTGATTCAACTTTACCGTCCACTTCCAACGATTTGACACCTGTAACTCCCAATATCACTACTAATACCCCTAATATTTACACCCCTCAGTATGATCAACAATCCAGCCGCCCCCCTAACCCTCCAAGAGGGAGAGGGGGTAGGGGCCGAGGGGTGAAAGGCAGAGGGAATTTTCCCACACCTCAGTATCCAGCTCAATCTTATGGGAATTTTTCACACAACACTAACTTTAGGGGTAACCCTAATTTTCATCCTAACTCCAGAGGAGGACACCCTCAAAACTACGGTTGGGGGGATAATTACCAATATGGTAATCCAGTACCAACAAACAATCGTTTTGCCCCTCTATCAAACCGAGATGATCCTGAAGGGGGTTTTTTAGGGAACCCGCCCCCTTGGTGGGGCCCACACTCAGGTACTCCAACTGGAAACAAGGGGGCCAAAAGAAGGGAAAGAGAGGGAAACGGGCCGGTAGACGAACAATCAAAAAGGATCAAGTCCCACTAGGCACTGGTATATTTAATATCAGTGGGACTATCCTTAATGATGACGAGTTACGCATTCTGGACAAGGGCCTCAAATTTGCCCCTGTTAGGAACTTCAATAAGTTTCAAACGTATGTTAACATCTCCAAGTTTATTAGGACCCTTAATATTAAGAAATATTTTCTGTCCAAACCGGCCGAAAGGTCTTCCCTTATACCAATCGGAACCCATTCTAACCTTAGAACCAAGAGTGTGTTTAATCCTTCCAATTTAGACACTAAACACATTGATGTGTTTAAAAATATGGTTCTAAATGATTTAGACCAATTGAAGGTTAGAAAAGTGAATGACCCATCCTTGGTTAAAAAAGGTATAGCATCATTGGAATCCAAGAAAGATGTCATCATACGCCCCTCAGACAAGGGAGGAGGCCTAGTGGTGATGTCTAAAAAATATTATAAAGAAGAGATGAATCGTTTACTCAGTGACAACAACACTTATAAACTTTTGAAAAGTGACCCCATTTTCCAGTACAAAAAAGATTTGACTACTTTGGTTAAAAAGGGACTTAAACGCAATATCCTCTCCAAAAAAGAGGCTGATTACCTCGACCCCAGGGCATTGAGAACACCCATTATTTACTTCCTGCCCAAAGTGCATAAAAATCCAACCCATCCACCTGGAAGACCCATAGTTAATGGGATAGAATCTGTTTCATCGAGATTGGGCCAATATATTGATTTCTTTTTAAAACCTATAGTTTCTCAAACTAGGTCCTATCTGAGAGATACTAAACAATGTATACAAATCTTGGAGTCTATATCGTGTACCCCAGACAGTCTGCTAATTACAGCTGATGTTAGCTCCCTCTACACTATCATAGGGCATGCTGACGCCGTTGCAGCGGTTAAGTGGGGTTTATCCCAATCTAATTTATCCGCTAAACATCGGAAATTTCTTTTACAATGTCTTGAGTTTTGTTTGACCAAAAATTATTTTTGGTACAATAAAGGTTTTTTTCTTCAAACAACTGGCGTCGCAATGGGGGCAAAATTTGCCCCCAGCGTCGCTAATATGTTCATGGCCTTATGTGAGGAGGAGAGCATTTTCAATGACCCCCCTAAGCAGTTAAGATGCTATAAACGTTATATTGACAATCTCGTCATGATATGAGAGGGTGATTTATCCAGCTTAGAGACATTTATGTCCAAGCTGAATAACAACATCAAAAATATCTCCTTAACGTGGAACATCCACACTGAAAAGATTGTGTTCCTTGATTTAGAGATCTATAAACAAGGTACTCTTTTGCATACTCGGAATCATTTCAAACCTTCCGATAGGAATGGTTATATCCCCCTAGATAGTTGCCACCATCGCAACTGGCTTTGTAACATCCCTAGAGGGCAGTTTATTCGTCTAAGACGTAATTGTACCTCTGATAGTGATTTTTTTGAACAATCTAAAATCTTAGCCAAAAGGTTCGAACAAAAGGGATACAGTAAAGATTCCATTGAAAATGAAATGTCCCGAGTTGGTACTCTCAACCGAGCTAAACTCGTTGCCGATTCTATTAAAAAACCTGAAGAAGACAGCCAATCGATGTTTAAGATCATTCTTGATTACAACATTCAGCATCGTCAATTCGAGAAAATAGTTAAAAAACATTGGGATGTGTTAATGAATGATAAGATTTTGGGACCTGTCCTCCCCCCTCGCCCTCTCTTTATTTATAGGAAGGCGCCCACACTGAGGGATGTTGTGGCACCAGGAGCCATTGACCCACCCATCTTCAAAGAGAACACTATTTTCTCGTTTTTATCCGGCTTCTACGCGTGTGGTCGCTGTCAGCCCTGTAAACAGTGCAAATTTAACATCAAAAAACGGAAAGATTAGTGCTCAATCGCACCCACTAGTAGGGGCAACTTTGCTGGCATACGCAAAGGCTTGTGGAACCCATGCAGTTTCGAATACGGCCTGTGGCATAACACCCCTTAGGGGGAACCCTGATTTCCCACCGGGGCTAGAGAGTTCCTACCTAACGAGATTATGGCCACATGGGGACGTGCTAGCTAAACAATTCTTTTCGGGGGATAGATTCCTTACGCTAAGAGAGGTGTCATCGTTGTCCCTAACCAAGACCTTTCCCCCACTGGCATACCTTCAGATAAAACACTTTCTCGATAACCCCAAGACCAGAGGTGACTTTTCGAAACAGGCCACAGTGTTTGAGTTGCTGTGCTCCAGCCCCGCCCGTCAGAGGCATGTAATCTCGGTGCTTTACGCATCCATGTTTCCAAATCTTTGTACCCCTATGCAAGCAGAACAGGCCTTTTGGGAGACCCGTCTGGAAAAATCCATCGAAGCTAAAAGTTGGGAGCGAGTCCACTGGTGCATACATAAAGGATCGCAAAACGTGAGCGTCCAGGAAAATGGGTACAAGATTAGAACACGATGGTACCGGACACCAGACCTGATACACAAATTCTGTCCAACTGTGCCAGACCGTTGCTGGAGATGTGGACAGACCTCGGGTACTTTCCTTCACATTTGGTGGGACTTCCCGCTTATCCAAACGTTTTGGCGGAGGGTTCATGACGTGACAATGGCAGTATCATCGCTACCCCTGGAGTTCTCACCAGCACAGTATCTTCTTCATCTCTCAGGAATTCCTAAAAAACGGTATTGCAAATCTGTGGCGATTCATATGATTAACGCGGCCAGGCTGTGTTTGCCTGTTCACTGGAGAGACACGACACCCCCGTCTCCTAAAGAGTGGGTGGCACGCATTAACCATATTGCTGCGATAGAGGAGCTGATACATACTGCACAAGATAGAATCTCTAGCTTTTCCTATGTTTGGGAGGACTGGTTTACATTTAGGTCTACGGCAACCTATCAAGACCTTATCAAGACGCTATGATGAATATTAGTGCGCACGGTGAGTCGGCCTTGCACGTGTTGCACGATAAGGCCGACCTGTTTCTGTACCAACATGGTAGACGGAGAGGGTAGCTGGTGGTTTCCCCACCCCCTCTCCGGGCATTTGAGTCCAATTGATCCTCGCTCCCCTCCTCTTCCCCCCCCCCCTTCCCCCCTTTTTTTTTTTTTTTTCTTTTTCCTTCCCCTCTCTCCCCGCTAGTATCTTTCTTCTTCTTTACTTCTTCTCTTGGCATTAGCAATCTTAACGAGATGGGCGGATGGATCGGCGCTTGGCGGATCTCTCCGACCATCCATGCTAGAGGAAACGGTCCTCCTAGGACTAAGGCGAAAGTAAACCAAAGGCCCTGTCCTGGAGTGACAGGCAACCTGCATTATTATCCCATCTATATGAGGGCTCCTTGCACGTCTATACGTCTCCCCCCATCTATGGGTCGGAGAACCTCGATTCACTGCGATATGCCCGTGTTATCTTGAGCCTTTCGTGATAGTTGGGGAACATAATCTCCCTTTTTACTTAGGCTGCTGACGATTTTACACTGGCTGTAAGTGTTATTCGGGCCTCTTTAAGAGTATGCCATATGTTGTAATTCATGTATTACCGGGGCCCCTTGGTCTCTATATCTTATGGTTATTCCTGTTGATGTTTTTAAGATGTCTGTTAATATATACTTTTTCTCAATAAAATCTTCATGGAAAAAAAAAAAAAAACGGAAAGATTTTACCTCGTTTTCTACTAAGAAATCGTACAACATTAAAAATCTAATCACCTGTAACACTGAAGGTGTGGTCTACATGCTTGAGTGCGACTGTGGTTTACAGTATATAGGTCGCACTTCTCGCACCATGGCGGTCAGGATAGGAGAACACGTTAATAATATCAAACGTGGGCTACGTACTCACAGTGTATCTAGACATTTTAGGAAGTACCATAATAGGAACCCTAAATGTCTCAAATTTTGGGGTCTGGAAAGAGTAGATAAGCACTGGAGAGGAGGTAATTATATTAGACGAATTAGCCAGAGGGAATCCTTCTGGATTTATGAGGCTCGTGTACTCTCTCCGGAGGGTCTCAATGTTGATTTTGATTTGAATTGTTTTATTGCTAATAATTAATTTTATATCAACAATTATTTCTATGGCCTTCTTTTTCTCTAGTATAGGCAGATTACTTTGACTGTTATTGCCGTAGATGGATTCTGTGGTTATTTTAATTCTTTGATAGTAAAGGTCTATTATATGTTAACCCTTTGGTGGTATTTTGGTATCACTTATGGGATCATATACATATGAATTTATATATGAATTAATACTCTCTAGATTTTTTATCAGATTTTTTATATATATATATATTTTTTTATACTTTTATTTATCTCATTGATATTGTATTTTAATTTTATCTTATTATTAATTTTATTTTTTGGTTTAGGTATATTTAGTAATCTTGGAATTAATTAGTGTTATATTATATGTATTATTATTTAATATCTATTGTTCTTTTGTAAGAATTTGTGGGACTGCATAGAGTGATGTTAGCATTTTAGCTGTATTCTCTCTTTTGTCCACAAGATGGCGATGTAGAGTTTTCTATGTTTGTCGCTGCAATAGCGAATATTAAAGTTTCTCACCAGCCCAGCGTATGACGCTTTTGTCCACAAGATGGCGATGAAGAGTCTTTTAGATTTTTTTGCTTTCGCTGTAATAGCGAACAATAAAGTTTTTCGCCAGCCCAGCGTATGACGCGGGACGTGCCTTACCGCGTCATTACGTGTGTCCTGGGAATTTGAGCCGTACGGCAGGCTATTTAAATCGAGGATGTGAAGTAGAAGGTTCCGCCCTGCTGAGGAAGTTGTATTACGATACGCGTCCGGGGTCAGGAACCATCCCACGTCACTCGTTGTTGTCCCACATCTTCATTCGAGCTGTTTGTTTCATGGTGTTACATGCCTGTATTTTCTACCCAAATGTGAGTATCCTGCACATGTTTTTACGCATTAAAGAGACCTGGTTTTATATGGAAGCTCTTAGATTTGGCCTTTTTTCTTTGCATACTGGTCCGTTGGTGCCACTGAGGATACTTGCTTATCTCCGGGTCCTTCAGCCAAAAAGTATACATCTTTGAGCCATCTGGATTTCCTACCATTGATCTATGCCTATTAGACCTTTGGTAAAACAAAGGTCTTTGTGTGAGGTGAGAGTACCCATCTTTACTGGTGAAGGGATCACATTTGAAATATTGGTTTTCCAGTCACTTGGTGAAGACACTTTGAATTTCTTGATCACAGGATTTTTTCTTCCAAGTTGTTTGCACATTGCAAATTTGGACTTTCTTTTATTTGCTTTCACACTGCTATTAATCATTTGTGTGTTTATTATTTCACTATTATGAGCATATTTATCTTTATTATTATGTAATCTAGGTTTGCGCTGCACTGCTCTTCTTGATATAACGTTGTATACACACCAACGTTTTTCCAAAATGCTCTAGCAAAGCGTGGTGGCGTACACCACGTTCGACGGCACTCTGTTCCATTGAAGCTCCGTCTCATAACTTGCTTCTGAGCATGCGCAGGATTAAAAACTTTGTTTTCAACGTCGTTTTGCCCACAAATGACATTTTGAAAAACGACACAAAAAATTCAAGCATGTTCAAATTTTTTTTTTTGGTCGTTTTTTTGAAGACATAAAATGATGTTTTGCCCACACACGATCATTTTAAATGACGTTTTTGAAAACGTCATTTTTTTTCATCACAAAAAGTGATCGTGTGTACGCGGCATAACAGGACGTTATTCTTTATATATTTTGTGTATATTTCTAATGATGAGTAACATCAGTTACATGTAACATCAGTTAACCAACATCAGTTAGTTAAGTGTGTACGCGGCATTAGTCTCTCTTTTCACTGCATCATGATACACAGGGCCGGTTTCTTTTTGTGAAAGGCAAAATTGGTGAGCTCCCAGTTACCATCAAATGGCTATTTTCCCAATGTGGACAACCTCTTCTTTTTGAGCAGGTTGCTTTAGGTGTTGCTAGATTTCTAGAGGGGACACTGGTATTTGGTGGCGACATCAATTTCACAATGGACCCCCTTCTGCACATCTCCAAGGGCACATCCCATCTCTCCTACTCTCACTTCAAAGGTCTTAAAGGGGAGTTTCATCTTTTACAACTTGTTGACCCATGGCATATATCACATCCCCAAGGCAGGGACTATTCCTGTTTCTTGGTACAGCATACATACTTGCATTTGGACTACTCTATGGTCTCAGACGCACATTAAAGATCACTTGGGAAGTGTTTTGCAGTACTTTTTTTTCCCCTGCCCCCTCCCATTTGGTTCCCATCATGGGCAACCCTGACTTTGCCCCTGGACTTCATAATATGCAATTTCACTGTTTCAAAGTTAGTGGATATACCCATTGGACATACTTCCAGACCTCTAATGGGACCCTAACCTCAACTGACCTCACCCAGATTGTGGATGAGGCCTCCAGCTCTGTTCATACCTTTGCATGCTTTCACCCTGCCAGATATCAAGCATTCACTGACTGCCTTTAAAGCCATGTCAAAAAGATGAACCAGTTCACCATAGTCTTTTTCTAATTTACTCATCTCTTGCCCACCCAGAGGCTGTCTACTCCCCTCCTTTTTGTTCTTCTCTTCTCCCTTTTTTCCCTTCTTCTTCCACCCTTCATCTACTGGCATCACAGTAGAAGCTTCTTATCTAGCCTCTTTCCTATATATTTTTCTGTTTATGTATAATTGCATGGCAGTGCCCCTCTTGTTCTATTCCAGCCCACAATGTCTCAGAAAGTACCCCAGCTTATGCTTCAACCCCCCCTTTTTTTTTGTACCTTGGGGTTACTTCTTGTAGAGTGCCCCTTGCAATTTTGTCCACAATCCTCTTAACGAACCATTGTTTTTGACAATATCCTACCCGAGCGAGAAGAGGAACCACAGCTTGTGACATCACCCTCTGCTATCCAAACGAGCCGAGCTGGAGCCTGGCTGTATGTAGCTTTAACAAGACACATCTCTTGTAAGTGTTTTATGTGATAAAATCAATGGAGAGCACTTAGATCTGTTTGTCTTTCATATGACCGGCGTGGATGCAAACTTTGGGATTACCAGTATCGTGAAAAGTGGTATACTGCAGTACTTATCCCCTGATTATGGAAACAAGCTGATATTGACCTTCCTGATGGTTCAGGGGTCAACTGTATGAGCTAAGCGAGCAATATGTGTGCTGGTGGTGGACTCATTCACCCAGGGTGCTGCTGCATCTGAAGGCTATCACTTGGAATCCTATGCTATTTATGGATTATTTATTTTTTACTTTTTGCTGTAATAAATATTCCCCAAAATATATATTAAAAAAAATATTTTCCTCAGTTTAGGCTGATACGTATTCTTCTACTTATTTTTGGTAAAAAAATGCAATGCACGTTTATCGATTGGTCTGCGCAAAATGTATAGCGTTTACAAAATAGGGGATAGTTTTATGGCATTTTTATTATTATTATTTTTTTACTACTAATGGCCGCAATCTGCGATTTTTTTATTGGAACTGCGACATTATGGCGGACACATCGGACACTTTTGTGACATTTTTGGGACCAATCACATTCATACAGTGAACAGTGCTATAAATATGCACTGATAACTGTATAAATGTGACTGGCAGGGAAGGGGTTAACCACTAGGGGGCGGGGAAGGGGTTAAATGTGTAGCCTAGTTTGTGTTCTGTGTTCTGACTGTAGGGGGAGGGGGGTGACTGGGGGAGGTGACCGATTGTGTCCCTATGTACAAGGGACACAGATCGGTCTCCTCTCTCCCTAAAGGACATGGAGCTCTGTGTTTACACACAGAGCTCCACGTCCATGTCCCTGTTCAGTTACTGGGCAATCGCAGGTGCCCGGCGGTGATCGTGCCCTGGGGGAGGTGACCAATTGTGTCCCTATGTACAAGGGACACAGATCGGTCTCCTCTCTCCCTAAAGGACATGGAGCTCTGTGTTTACACACAGAGCTCCACGTCCATGTCCCTGTTCAGTTACTGGGCAATCGCAGGTGCCCGGCGGTGATCGTTGCCACCGGGCACACGCACCGTGATCCCAGCAAAGCGGCAGGTGCAACCGCGCGCCCCCTAGCGGCTTTAAAAGACAGGACGTCATATGACGTCCTGTCAGAACAATGGAGTCTTCCGCCGGCCATCATTTGACGGTGGGCGGTGAACAAGTGGTTAAATAAAGGAGTTACAGAAAAGTGATTGTAAATCCTTATATAGACCCAGTGAAGTGACTAGCCTGAGGTGATACACAGAGATTAAATAAATCATCCTGTATTTGTTTATTTGCAATCAAGTATACTGTAAAGCCTTGTAAAACACACAGATCAAATAATTTTTCACAGCAGCATAAAGCAGGAGGCTAGGATCTAATGTCACACACATTGCAGAGCTAGTGCAACACATTTCTTGTAATCTTATAGCTGAGTAAATTAAAGGGAGACCCCCTACACAGGCTCATAGAAAAACATACCGTGAGTCATTTGGCAGCTAAGTTACATTCTGCAAACTCAGAGTTAAAGAAAAGTATAGTTGTTTTGCATATAGTCCACTGTTTTCTTTTTTATTGCACACAAATATTCTATATTTGTTTTAGCCAGCAGAAGGAGATATAAGCTTATTATCACATTTTTCCAAGGTTTCCTTTGCTTTAAAAAAGCCTTTTAATATTATGCATATTTGTTTCATACACACAATGTCAGTGTAAAACAATTACACTATCTGTTTGGGGTGAACATTGATATCCTTCTCAAAGGGGACTTTGGCAATACATTGAGTGTAACATACTTTTAAACAATATTTATAAAACAGAAATATATTCCTATATTAGAGCATGCTTCAGTGATAAGCTGCAGAGACCCACAGTTGGCCTTGTAAATGTGTGCCTGTTAAAAATGTATGTAACCAGTTGATCTTGCCAGTTAGTCAGTTATTATTTTTATTAGCATACCTAACTTTCCAAAAAAAGCGGGAGAAAGAGAAAGAGAAAAGAGAAAGAGCTGAGACAAACCACGTGGCACTGACAGAACTGCTTACAATGGTCAGCTTTTATTCATTTAGCTAAAGCCTTTATCTCAAAATGATTTTTTCCCACTTTTACTGGTTAAAAAGTGTTAGCTGGAGTTCGGTTTTATTTGTTAGTTGCTAATATAAAGTCCATCTAAAACTACTTGTCTATTTAACACAACCCTTCCCACAGGATGACAATGCTGCTGTCCATGGGTGCATGAGTGCATATGTGCAAGGGGTGTGCCTAATACTGGGGTTGGCAACCCTGGTGGGCAGGTGACAGGTAAATAGCAATCCTTCCTTGATGACCCTGGGAACCTGGACAGGAAAAAAAGGCGGGGTGGAATTTAGTGGAACTGATCTGTATTTGCTTCTGCAGCAGCTGAAAGTAGGTTTCTCCTCCTCTCATCGACATTCAACTGCCACAGGAGGAAAATACAGGGAATCAGTATCAATATATGCCACCCCTCTTGGTGTTGGAGCTTTGGGGTGCACACCCTAATGCAATAGGCTGTGAACACCTATGCATGGGTGGCTATGCTGCTCTTCCATAGATACATTGGAAGAGTGATCATTGCCACTGGATAACCTGGTGAAAAATATTGTTTTTGGGCTTAGCTAAATTTTCAGAAAAAACACAAGTAAACAGTCTTTGCACTATAGTATTTATTGTTTTTCTTTTTCTTTTTTTTTTATAATGAAAAAAAATAAAAGGTTATGTAAAGTAGAGCTAAACCCTAAGGTTCTATTAACACCTTTTCATTATGGTGCATTGTAGTAATGACATGATTTCCACAATGCATGTTAAGGCACCTTGCCTGCATTGCATTAGTGTGTTGCAGTGTTATTTTTATATGTTCATTTTGAATGGCATCCCAATGCACATAGGCAATGCAGGTCTAACTCACATGTATTTACAATTTAAACCACTGCACGCATGAGCGATGTAAATCAAAATGGCCTTTTGTAATCTCATCCAAGGTAACGTGTAATGGAATAACAGTGCAGGAGCACAAATGGGATATAACTGCTACCACTAAACAAAAAATACCTGGACCTGGCTGGATCACCAGATATTATTTAAAAAAAGACAAAAAATATAAAACATTTACATTAAAGTGATATTAATAAATAACAAAGAGAAAACAAAGGGGCAGATTCACATAGAAATGGATTATCGTAGCGTATCAGAAATACACTACGCCGCCGTTTTTTACCTGGCTCTACGTGAAATTCAGGTAGATTTTGTCCAGTAAACGACGGCGGCGTAGTGTATTTCTCCCGTCGCAATCCATATAGACGAGTACGGAGCGTGAATCATTTAAATTAGGCGCGTTCCCGCGGCGATCGATCTGCGCATGCTCCGTTCGCAAATTTCCCGCCGTGCATTGCGCGAAATCACGTTGTGACGTCATTCGTTGTTTAGGTAGCGTCGTTTACGGGCGATCCTAGTCCCGAACGAGTTACGTAAACAAAAAAAAAAATTAAATAAATTCGAAGCGGGAACGACGGCCATACTTAACATGGGCTACGTAACGTTAGAGCAGCAAAAAGCTGCTCTAACATTACGTACACAAAAATAGACGAAAGTGATTGCGACGACCACTCGTATCTTCGGGAATCGCCATAAAAAAACATTTGCATATCCCGACGCATCAAAACGACGCGAACTCCTCCCAGCGGCCGCAAATAGATGGCAGCGTAGATCCGAAGGCTTACGAAGACGTAAGCCTCTCGGATCGAATCCCGAAGCAGCCGTATCATGGTTTGAGGATTCAAACTAGTGATACGGCGCGCGAAATTACTCCTGTCTAACACCAGTTAGACAGGCGTAATTGCTCTATGAATCTGGCCCAAAGGGTGCATTGCCACTTAAAATGCTAATAAAAAGAGAATAAAAGCAATAGTCCTACTGGACTGGACCTTGCGGCACCTGCCAGTATAATCTCAGACATCTGGATGGCTGATGCGTTTCTGGGGCATACCTACTTCCTCAAAGCCTAAATGGTCAGTGGTAGCTCTCGTCTGTATGTCCTCATTAATATAGGTATGTGTGTGTGCACATGTGCAAAGAAGGCCCCCAGCGCCGATGACCGTTGATTGGCAGGTCACACCTCTCCCGTAGAGCCCCACCCACCCATAGTTCCCCACTATGCGCACCTGGTGTCTTTCTGTGTGTGTGTGTGTATGTGTTATGAAATATTAGGTTGGCCATTAATATGTGTATCATGCCTCATATATTTGGTTTGCAGGCGATGCCCCATGTGTGGCTTCCACAATATTGGCTCCTTAAAGGAGCGTGCACACCACTTCTACATCGGGATGTGACCAGAAGTAGCGAGTGGAACGCAAACACACCCGCACTTCCTGGTCACATGTGTCGGGTCTGCACGCACACTACGGGTGGGCTCGCAAGTGAGGATGTGATGTCTTGGCGCAGCCGGAAGTGTGGGTGGAATGCAGGAGGTACCAGCACTTCCTGATTGAGCAATGGCATGCGCTTCAATGGATGCACGCGTTGGTCGGGAAATTCAGCACATCGGGATGTCGGTTGCATACGAGTAGCTGAGTAGCAGGTAAGGATCCCTATGTTTAGGCATATGTAGTGCCCCCTACGATACATTGTGCTCACCCCCTCCATTGCCCTGTGGCCTTTCCACTACCCCCCAAACTAATAAGGTTATCGACATTGCAGCTGTCTACTGATAGCCAAGGGGCTCTCTGATAGGGTGCCTCCCTTTGTATATGCCATCTGTGCCTGTCATTTAGGGGTGGAACTATGGGTGGGTGGGGCTCCACGGAAGGGGTGGGGCCTGTCAATCAATGGTCAACGGCTCTGGGGGCCTTCTTTGCACATGTGCACACACACACATATCTATATTAATGAGGACATACAGGAGAGAGCTACCACAGACCATTTAGGCTTTGAGCAACGGGTACGCCCCAGAAACGTATCAACCGTCCAGATGTCTGAGATTCCACTGGCAGGCACCGCAAGGTCCAGTCCAGCTTTCTGAAAAGCGCTTTCTCAGTTTTCCTTGTGAGTAGGACTATTGCTTTTATTCTGTTTTTAATAAAACTTTAAGTGGTAATGCACTAGTTCGGTGCGCCCTCCTTTCTTTTCTCTTTGTTTTTAACCATATGAACACCCTTTGTTCTGTGGAGGGCTGCAAGACTATAGACTTTGCCGTGAGACTACACTGCAGTACCCGGTTTTGGCGAAACACCAGAGCGCAGGAGGATTTTTGTGTCACTATTAATAAATAACACACATGTTATACTTACTGGCTCTGTGCAGTGGTTTTGCACATAGCCCCGATCCTTCTCTTCTCGAGTCCTCCACCTGCGATCCTGTCCCCTCCTTCCTGCCCCCACAGCAAGCAGCCTGCTATTGGGGCACCCAAGCAGGCTCACTTCCAAACCACTGCTCTGCATGTCCATTCACACATGGAGTGTGGCTGGTCCCTGCCCTGCTCTCTCCTAATTGTCTCACTGGCTGTGATTGACAGCAGCAGGAGCCAATGACTCCTGCTGCTGTCTCAGCCAATGAGGTGGAAAAAACCCAGGAGAGCCACTGTTCTTTTGCACATTACAATGGTGCTTCAGGTGCATGTTGGGGGGGGGGGGGGGCTGGGGGAGTTGCTGCACCCAGAAGGTGTTTTACCTTCATGCATACAATGCATAAAAGTAAACAAAAACCTTCAGCCTTTACAACCACTTTAACAAATTAAAGCTTATGTGAGATTTTTTTGGGTTGTATTTAGTTATCATAAATTCATGATCCGATGTCTCAAGTTGTTCAACAGCAGCAATAGAATAACTGTAACTTCCAAGAGAATTAACCTGCATCTGTAAAATCTTTTTCACTGTTCACTATACATTGCATTGTCCACACTATCTTCCTGAAAACTATAGATTTGCCCTTGGATTTCAGTGTAATCTGTCATTGCAATTAACCATTATTTTTATTTTGCATTATAAATATTCAATACATACAATAATTATGTTTCATTATTTATGTATCTATTCCTTAAACCTTGTAAAAATAATTATGTTCTAAAAAACAAAGCCATTTGTCTAAAAAAGTAAATAAGAATAAATACTTACAGCTTGAAAATTCCAGAGGACAAGAATGCTCATCCATTGGAAAGTTGTGCAGCTGCAGTTGGCACTCGGCATCTATTGTAAGCCTGCAGAAAAATTATTTTAAAAGTTAATAGATAGTGATAATACTCATAAGATATATTTTACTTGACCTATAAAATTTTATATGGGACCATTGATTACTCTTCTGTAAAGTATGCATATTAGCATTCACCAAAGAGTTTTGTGACTATATGAATTAAAAAGATGTACTTAGTGAATTCCCCTGCTCTTGCTAGTGTTATATTAATTAAGTGTCTGCTTTTAACTGTTGGTGTATGTGCATGAGAAATCTTCAACTGTCTTTTGCAAGTACACACGATCATTTTTCAGCATGAAAAAAAAAAGTTTTTTCAACTTCATCATTAAAACGATGTTGCCCACACACCATCGTTTTAAAAAAATTATCTAGCAAAGCGCGGTGATGTACAACACGTACAACGACACAATAAAGGCAAAGTTCCATTCGCCTCTGGGTTGCTTTAGCTGATTCCGTGTTAGTAAAAGACAATTTGCGCTTTTCTGTCTGTTACTGTCTGTTACAGCGTGATGAATGTGCTTACTCCATTATGAACGGTAGTTTTACCAGAACGAGCGCTCCCGTCTCATAACTTGCTTCTGAGCATGAGCAGGTTTTTTACGTAGTTTTAGCCCACACACGATCATTTTTTACAACCCGAAAAACGACATAGTTTAAAACAACGTTAAAAAATTGCAACAGATTGCAACAGGACTAGATATAGAGGAACATTGGTGCAGCAAAATATATTTGCAAATATATCAACTGAAGCCATTTTGTTAAACTAAAAGCAACTGCTGATTGCCAGAGAATCTTATATTAGACATGTGCAGAATGCCAAAAAATTGTTTTGTTTTGGATATATTCGTTATGTTACAAATTTTGTTTTGTTGATTTGTTTCATAATTTGTTTAGTTTAGTTTTGTTTGACCTTGTATGTTTATTAATTTTGAAAGGAATTCCACATTTTCGGAAGGATTTGAATTTGTAACGGTTGAAAAATGATCCCCACCGACTGCCTGCTCCTCCAACTGACATTTCTTAACCACTTCCCTACCACTGGACATCATATGACATCCTGAACTTTCTGGGAGGATATCTGAATGATGCCTGCAGCTACAGGCATCATTCAGATATCCTTCTTATGGTGCACAGAATCGCCGGCTGAAAAGAACGATCAAAGCAGCAGTTCCACCCCTTGATCATTCTTATAGGCGGCGGGAGGGGTTGTCCTGCCTCTCGCTGCAATACGGTGTTTCTCCGGGCTCTCCTGTGCCACCGGGGGCCCAGAGATCAGATCGGCTGGTGCCAGATGATGAGTATAGAGATTTACGGTCATCTCTATGACCGTCGGAGGCCCGGGCGCGATGTTATGACGTCACGCCCGGCTACCCGGAAGTAAACAATAGCAATAGCCACTGTCAGTATGAGATCAGTGATTTTTTTTCCCGGTCTCATGCTTTTCAGCCTGGAGGAGAGATGTTATTGACCGTGTTGGGCATTAGGGATGCAGTTACCTGCCCTAACAAGACGAGACTCATATACAATCATTACAATTTACACCTTCACATCATGCTGTCATGTGCTGCTAAATTTACACCTGTATTTATTTTATGATTATAATCTTTTTATTTGTTCAGTGAATTGCATTTATTGTTATATGTATATGTCCATGTAGGTTGTATCGTGTTCACTGACACATGTCACCTTTCATACATTAATACATCAATATTTTTTTTTTTATATATACATTAAATTTGATTATTTTCATTTTTACTCCCCGCCTGTGAACTGCTTCATTTAAAGTCCCACCATCCTTCCTTTTGCCCATTCCATGAGTGTGCGCAATTTCAAAGCATGACAGGTTAGGTTTCTATTTACTCTGCGTAACATCATCTTTCACATTGTACAAAAAATTGGACTAGCTTTACTGATTTGTTATTTATTTAATGCATGAAACCGTATGTTTTTTCCCCAAAAACACGTTGTTTAAAAAATGATTGCGCAAATACCGTGCAAGATAAAAAAGTTACAATGACCGCCACTTTATTCCCTAGGGTGTCTGCTAAAAAAATATATATCATTTTTGGGGGTTCTGAGTAACTTTCTAGCAAAAAAATGATGATTATTACATGTAGGCAAGGAGTGCCAGAATTGGGCCGGTATGGAAGTGGTTAAAAAGCTAAGGCCGTAGTCACCCATTCGTCTACAAAATAGGAAGTAGATTTATGGCATTTTTATTTTGTATTTATTATTTACTAGTAATGGCAGCGATCTGTGATTTGTATGTAAAGTCAGCAGCTACAAATACTGCAGCTGCTGACTTTTTTATATGAAGACACTTACCTGTCAGCAACCGAAGCCGCCCCGACCCTCAGCTCTGGACGCAGGCGTCGGCATCATTACTAAGGGAAACAGGAAGTGAAGTCTGTTTCCTACTGTGCATGCGTGAGTTGCACTGCACTTTCTGAATGGTCCCTGCTGTCCTCTGGGACCTGTGTGTTCCCCAGAAGGCAAAGAGGGAAATGAGGAGGATCTGGATATTGTGATCTTTCCCCCGAAAGTGGGAGCAAATACCTGCATTTGACAGGTATATGCTCCCCCCTCCCCCCTCCCCCTGAAAGGTGCCAAATGTGGGAGGGGGGATCCGATTAGTGGAAGTTCCATTTATGGGGGAAACTCCGCTTTAAGAATGCAGTTTTGGACCAAAACTAATTGCACATGTCTATCTTGAATTGCATTGCAATCTTATGGGTCTATTGATAAATGTTTTCGCACAATAATCACACAACACAAATATGTTTCCAACTGAATTTAATTGGAAAAATGCATGAATCTTTGGTGAATGTTGTGTGAATCGTTGTAAAAATATTATAAACCGACCCCTAGTGAATTACCCCTCAAATTGTGAAGCACTCATACTAGTAGACACTGTAGTGACTTCAAATTTAGGGAGGTCCCGGGGGTTGAGTAATTCCTAAACAAAATGACACAGAGAGCTAGGCACTGCCATTAGGGGCATTTACCAATGCAAAAAAGTTTTAGAATTATATTGAACAGTTCCATTCTCAAGGGAATTTGCATTTGATTATGAAATTAATTTTTTTTTATTTTTTTTTACAATAACTTGGCTAAACCCCCATCTGATTAATTTTACTTTGAAAACCAAAAATATTTTTTCAGGTAGCAGCAGCAGCAGCACATAGACCTGCTTTAAGACAGATAAAAACTGAACATTAGTTTAATGAAGCTGTCCCTGTGCCCTGCCACTGGCTGATTTCTATCAAAATTGTATTAAGAATTAAGAAACATTAACATTTTCTGATGTATGATGGACATATGGTTTCCCCTCTGCAGACATGTTACACATCTTTTGGTCTTGCCCCAGTCTCTTTATATTTGTAATGTTATATTAATGCTTCTGACATATGTTTAATACATTATACAATATCCTTTACACTTTGGTATCTTCCACCTGGACACACGTATAATGTTGATCATTTTCCCTTTTTTGCATGTATTAAAACGGAAAATTGTTATTCTTACCTACGGTAATTTTCCTTTCCTGGCCTGTCCTCACGTCAGCACATCATGGGTTAATCCCCGGTCTACCAGTACCACCTTCTTCTAGCTAATAAGTAGGGGGCCCCTCCTCCCCAGTCCTTGTTCCACTAATTTGGCGGACGACAGACTATAGGGAGGGAAAGGCTGTGCTGACGTGAGGACAGGCCAGGAAAGGAAAATTACCGTAGGTAAGAATAACAATTTTCCGTCTTCCTGGCCAGTCCTCCCGTCAGCACATCATGGGATTTAATTTAGCACCCTAGGGCGGGAAAAATGTATACAAGACTCGGACGACACTATAAATGCTGCTTAAGTGAATCTTTCTTTATTTTGCCTGAAAAGGAGCCGATACCACTGCATTTCCAAAACTAGATGCTTTGGATGAGGTCACGTCTAGGTTGTAATGCTTTGCAAAGGTTTTGCAGGAACTCCAACTGGCTGTCTTGCATATTTCCTCCACTGGTATTTTGGCAAATGCTGCCCAGGAGGCTGCCACCCCTCTGGTCGAGTGAGCTCTAGTTGCTTGAGGAGGCGTCAGCCCTTGTTTCTCGTACGCAAGTTTTATTACTTTGGTGATCCAGGTCGAGATTATTCTTGTTGAAGCGGCTTGTCCTTTTTTAGGCCCAGAGGGTAAGATGAAAAGGGAATCTGTGTTGCGCACTTGTTGAGAACGATGCAGGTAGATTGAGAAAAGGTTGACCATGTCGAGAGGTCTGAGGTCCAGTTCTTCTTCCTGCATAGGAGGTGATGTAAAGCTAGGTAGCACTGCCTCCCAGTTAAGGTGAAATTTTGAAATTACCTTGGGCGTTGTTATTGGTGAAGGTCTTAGAATTACCTTGTCTGGAAGGATGAAACAGTACGGTTCCTTACTGGACAGGGCTGCCAGTTCGGATACCCTTCTTGCCGATGTTACGGCGGTAAAAAAAAACAGTTTAAGTGTTAGAAACCAGAATGGACAAGATTCTGCCGGTACAAAAGGATGCAGAAGCAGCGCTCTTAGCACTGTGCCTAAGTCCCAGGCCGGAAATATAGATTTTCTTGGAGGTTTAATTTTCATGGTCGCTTTTAAGAATTGTTTTACCAGTGGTTCGTCTGCCCACCTATATCCTGTAAAACACGACAAGGCTGAAATTTGTACCTTCAATGTACTATAGGCTAAGCCCTTGTCTAGAGCAGATTGCAAAATGTCCAATACTTGCGCCACATTTGGATTCACCGAAGCAAAACTTTTCTGTAACGCAAAAATTTTAAACTTTGCCCAAATCATGTTGTAGGTGGCGTTAGTCGAGGTCTTTCTAGACTTTAACAGTGTTGAGATTACTTCCTTTGAAATGCTTTGTGCCTGGAGTCTGGTTGATTCAGCAGCCAGGCCGTCAGTTGCAACCTGTTCGGGTTGGGGTGTACCCATTGGCACTGCCAAAGGAGGTCCCTCTTTAGCGGCAGACGTATTGGGGGGGCTGCCGCCATGTGTAGGAGTAGAGGGAACCACGGCCTCTGCGGCCAGAAGGGTAGAATTATTATTGTATGGACTTTTTCTCTCGCAATCTTTAACAAGGTCCTCATTACTAGCGGCACCGGCGGGAAGATGTAAACTAGGGGAAAGTCCCATGGAATGGAGAAGGCATCTTGGGTCAAGGCTTTGTTAAAACGGAACCTGGACACAAATTGGGGTGCCTTTGTATTGACTTGGGTCGCCATTAGATCCACTGAGGGTGTCCCCCACTCGGAAAAGATTGGTTCTAGGAACTTCTTGTTCAAGGCCCACTCGTTCTTGTCGGGGAACTCCCGACTCAGATGATCCGCGATGGAATTCTGGCTGCCCGGAATGTAGGCTGCTGTTAGGGCTTCCAGATGTGCTTCGGCCCACACAAATATTTTGGTTGCTATCTGCAGAAGTGTCAAGCTCTTGGTTCCGCCCTGCCACTGCCGTCTTGTTGTCTAACATTAGTTTGACTCGAGCTCCCTGTACTAGCTTCTCGAAGGCCCGCAAGGCCAGGTATGCGGCCTGCAGCTCCAAGAGGTTGGAGTGTCGGGACTCCGTCTTGCTCCAAACTCCCTGCACCTGCCTGCCGAGGCAGTGAGCACCCCAGCCCCGGAGACTGGCATCCGAAGTTATCAGAACCCAGTCCCCGGGGCTGAGGGGCATGCCCCGCGACAGGTTCTCTGATGACACTTCACCAAGCTAGGTTCTGTCGAATCCGGCCTGGTATGCGAATCCTCTGGTGGAGAGAGGTAACATCCCATTGGTTCAAGAAGGTTGCCTGGAAGGCTCTTGTATGGAACCTTGCCCAAGGAATGGTTGGGCTTGCTGCAGTAAACATCCCGAGTAGGGTCATACAATCTCTTGCCGTTAGCGACGTTGCATTCATCACGCTGGTGACGCAGGCTACCAATTCTGCCTTCTTCCGTTCGGGTAGGCCTCTGTTTGTATTGAAAATCAGTCCCAGGTATTCTATCTGTTGTGAGGGAATCAATTGGCTCTTTTGCCTGTTGATGATCCAGCCAAATCTTGATAGAATTTCTAGGACCGTCTCGCGTTGAGACGCCAGTTCTCCCCCTGAACGTGCTACTACCAGAATGTCGTCTAGGTAGTGAAATATTTGTATGCCTCTCAGGCGAATGACGGAAATCACGGCTAGCAGGATTTTGGAAAACACTCGCGGAGCTGTGCTGATGCCGAACGGCAGACACCTGAACTGGAAGTGCTCTTCCCCTACCAAGAATCTTAGGTATCTTTGGTGGCTCTCGTTGATTGGGACGTGCAGATATGCATTCGTTAGATCGACTGATATCAGCTAGTCTCCTGGTTGCAACACAGAGATAATTGTAAATACAGATTCCATCTTGAACGTCTTGGGTTCTATGAAGTGGTTTAGAAACCTCAGGTCCAGAACTGGTCTGAGATCCCCCGATGCTTTGGGAACTAAAAAGATTGGAGAGTATACCCCTTTTCCTTGTTGGGACAGGGGTACCGGCGAAATTGCATTCTTTTGCTGTAAGCTGTCCAGATATTCTTGTAAGCAGTTCCGTTTCCTCTGGTTTGTCGGGCATTCTGTGTGGACCACTGTATTGGGTGGTTTCTTCTGAAAGGATATTCTGTAACCATATTTGACCGTCTTGCGGACCCACTGGTCCTTGACTCCTTCCGCCCATACTCTCCAGAAGGACCTTAACCTGCCGCCCACCTGGGGGGAATGGGTGGTTACCCCGTCAAAAAGATCTTTTGGGGTTTTTCGTGGTCTGTGCCGCTCTAGACTTTACTTTCTGCAAGGAAGAATTTTGTGGATTCTTCCAGTAGGGTCTTGTATATTCCTGTCCTGGCCTGTATGACCTGGCGTCATACGCTCTCTTGTAGTCTGGCTGGGATGGCCGGGTGGCCTGCTGTGTCTTCCTGGGTCTCTGTGGCATTAGACCCGACCTTTCCCCTGTAGCTCGACTAATAGCTTCTTCTAGGGTCCTTCCGAACAGCACCTTGCCGTTAAACGGAATGTTGCAGAGACTCAGTTTTGAGGTGCTGTCTGCTCCCCAATGTCGCAACCAGAGGGCCCTCTTTGCCGTCACTGCAAAAGCCATGATCTTTGCGAGTAACTTTGTCAGGTCCATAGAGGCCTCTGCTATGAAATCGGCGGCAAGATCGAACTCCTCTATCGTCTGTATGACTAACTCTGACCCTGTATCGACCTTTAGGGCTGTTTGGGTTCTCGTGGTCCAAACCTTGAGTGCTCTGGAGACTGAGGTTAGGGCAATAGCTGGATGGAACGCTGCATCCGCCGCTGAGTACACCTTTTTTAGATCTGTGTCTGCACGTCTGTCCATTGGGTCTTTGAAGGTTGTAGAATCTTGCAATGGCAACGTGACCTGTCGGGCCAGGCGTTGTAAGGCCGCATCTATGCCCAGCGGAGAGTCCCAAAGGTCTGCTTCTTGGGTTTTAAAAGGGTACAACCTCGAGAAACGATTCTGTATGTTTGCCCTCTTCTCCGGCTTTTCCCATTCTTCCTCGAACCATTCTCGGATCCCTGGCAAGAGGGGGAAGGTAACCCCCTGTCTCTTCCGGCTAGGAACAAATCTTTTAATTTTTTTAGGTGGCTGAACATCCTGATCCCAGTCAATGGCCTCCCTTACGGCTGTGACAAATGATTCAATATGTTGAAAATCAAATAAATATTCCGAGGGCTCCTCAGAGTCCGATGAGCCTAGTGACTGCGCCTCCCGGGCAGGTGATTCGTCTCGCACTGGCTGATTGGCGAAACTAACTTTGGATCTTGATCTCGGTGATTTAGTGGCTGAGGCTGACTGAATACCCTCGGCCACGGCTTCATGAATATAGTCTCTAATTCTTTTCGCCTCTGCTTCCCTGTCTGTAGCCACGTCCTTAATGCAGCCGGTACATAGAAGTTTGCCAGGTTCGGAGGGTGCCGTACATGCCCAACAAAGACCATCGTCTGGGCGGGGTCTCGGCTCTGCTACAGTCGCAGAGTGACTGGCTTTGCGTGCTGGACTAGAATGGGACTTATGCGTTGCCCGAGAGCCAGACGCTTGCGGAGATTTTAAGCGGTGGCGGGACTTTTTTCTCTGTTCATGTCTTGTTTTAGGGCTTCTGCTCCTAAAAAGACAACCAAGAAACACTACCTTTAGCTCTTGGTATTGCACTATTTTACATTGTGGCCCCCGTTGACCCCTCCTACCTGTCCGGTGACCTTGGTGCATTCTGAGGCTGTGGTGAGCTCATGCTGTGTAAGAAAGCAAGATACGCATTTTAGGCGGTGACGCAATTGATACCAGCGCCCTAAGAACAAGCGTGCATCTAAAACAAGAAATTTCCCTTTTTTTTTTTATCTATTTTCATTTATTACAACCTCTTTACCTTCAGTGGAAGGGAAACATTCCAGGGTGGCAGCAGGTGTCTTTAGAAAAAGGAGGATGGGGGGGGGGTGGAGCTAGCCGGAGACCTGAATGGCCACGTTCTAGCTGAGCTCCGGATCCAGCGGCACTGAAACGGCTCACTGCAGCTCCTTCCAGCGGTATTTGCCCACACCACCGCGGCGTTCTAGTTCCCTGGCACTCAGAGAGTGAACTGCCGAAATGTCGAGGCGCAAGAAGGACGGGAAGAAACTAGCAAAGCTCACCGAATTCTTCCCTATGGAGAATGCATGCCACAGCACTCTCCACGGACGGGGACAACAACGAAGAGGAGAAGCCCTCCTAGGACCATGAACTCCCCACCGGCCACCCCTTCCTCTGGAAGCCCGGAGAAGGCAAGATTCCATTCAGATGCACCGGAGGCAGGCAATGAGGTGAGCTCATTTGCAGAATCTGGGGAGGACACCAGAGAGCTCCCAGATTCTATTGATCTTTTCCCTACTGCTGATAAGCCTGTCCTGGACACTGTCTTAAAAGACATGCTGGTATCTCTCAGGAGTTCTCTCCATTCTGACATGGTGGCTTGTGTACATAAATTCAGTGCTGATCTGAGACATATTACAGATAGGGTGTCTCATGTTGAAGACAAGATGGGGGAGTACGCCACTACAATCAATGACCTGGTAGATGCTAATGAGAATGTGGAGGACGATATTGAATCTCTGAAATCCAAAATGGCTGAAATGGAAGACAGGTCCAGGAGAAATAACGTTAAAATAAGGGGGATCCCTGAATCAGTTAAACCACAAGACCTGAGAGAATATATGGCGCAGCTGCTTACAGCCGTTCTGCCAGACCTTTCAGACCCGGAATACACAGTGGATAGAATCCATAGGCCTTCAAAACCTGCTTACCTATCAGACAATATCCCTAGAGATGTAATCCTCAGGATTCATTTCTATCATACTAAGGAAATGCTGATGACAATGTCCAGGAAGAAAGAACTGCTTCCTGCTCCTTATAACAACCTCCAGTTTTATGCGGATCTCTCACAATATACACTGCAAAAACGGAGGAACCTGAATACCATCACAAAGGCTCTCAGGAACCACAATTTACCATACAAATGGGGGTGGGGGCGTGGCCAAGCACCGGACCGAGATGGCTGCTTGATTCCCCTTCTCTGGCACAGACGAGCAGCAAATTAGCTAAACAGGACCCATAAGCACCTGAAAAAGGCTTGGGGAAGGGTGATCTTACCTCCTCTACACCCCGGGAGACGATGGATCCAGGTCAGTCAGCGCAACCCATCATCCCTGAGATGTTCCGCGCGGCGCAGGTGGTAGGCCTCAAAGCCGCGGCCTCGCCTAAGCCTCCCGTCCCGCTCGGCGGCTCCAGCACCATCGCGGATGCCGCGAATAGCGCGATTGGCGGTACAAACAAATCAGGGTTCCCTGTAAATGACCCCAACACCCCTCTTCATACCCTACCCATCCAGGCACCTCTCCCACCTCACCAGGCACCACAGCTACAAGTGGCACAGCCGTTTAGCCTGGCAGACCTGCAAGCCAATCTGCAAGCAGTGGCCCTGGACATAAAATCATCCTTGTCTGCTGCCATCAGTGAGCTCCGTGCTGACATACAGGGCATAGCAGCTAGGACTGGAGTGATGGAACAGACTGCTGCACGCCATGCGGATGCTATAAAACAAGTGCAGAAGAATGCTGACATGCACCTCACCCACATTATCGAAATACACCGCCATTTAGAAGATTTAGACAACAGGGGGAGGAGACATAATATTAGAATAAGAGGGGTCCCTGAAATGCCTGATCAAATCCCTGTAGAACGCACTGCGGAAGCTATATTCAATGATATACTGGAAAGACCGCCTGACACACCGATCGAGTTCGAGAGAATTCACAGGGCCCTCAGGCCCAGAGGGAGAGAAAATGATCCCCCTAGAGACATAATCTGCTGCCTGGTAAATTTCCCACTGAAAGAAGCCATCTTAAGGAAAGCGAGAGAGAGAAATAGAGTAATTTTCAACGGTACTGAGATTAAACTCTATCAAGACCTCTCGAACATTACACTGCAACAACGCAGAGCATTACGTCCGATCACAGAACAATTGAGATCAAGGGGAATTCCGTACAGGTGGAAATTCCCTTTTTGTCTATCAGCCACTCACCGAGGCCATACAGCACTGCTACGCACGCCTGACGACCTCCGCTCCTTCTGCGAAGCAATGAATATCCCCAGGACGGAGGTCCCTGACTGGTATAGTTCATTTATGCTGAATGAACCGTGGATATCAATCTCCAACAATCTGACTCCCAGAGCTCAAAGGCAGAGAGACAGACGTCGCAGATCACCATCCCCCCGCAACAACAGGGGAAATGAAGCCCAAGGAAATCCAGGAAACTCGCCACCCAGACGTAGAGATCGCCTTGACTACCAAGATCACATGGACACCTAAATATGCTTCTACATCTTTTGGTTCAGCCCCCCACATGCCCCTCTTTTTTCTTTTCTTCATATGGTTCTAACATGGAGCTGCTCTTTCTAGATCTACAACGGATCCTCCTGGCTAGCCCTGAAGCACTCCTAAAGGAAGATAAAGGTTTCACACAGGTCCAAAACCACCTCAACATACCTATGTGACTCCCCTTTATTTTTATTTTTGTTTTTGTGTTTTTTCTTACTGCTCTGCTTTTGTTTTTTCTCAACACCCCTGCCCTTACTCCTTTCAGTTTATCCTCTGCAGAGATACCAAACACCCCAATCGAGAGATGATACATCCTCAAGATGCTCTAAGCACCCGCTGATCTACTGGACAGTCTTACATGATAAAGGTTTGTCTACCTCAACCGTTACAACCTCATCCCGTGTAAGTACCATCTCCTTTACTCCGTTTTTCTACGTTCAGGAGGACAACTGTTAGATATTGGGTATTGCTGCCCACTCACCTTCTGGATCAGATCCCAGGTAGGGGGTGTTTGACTTGCATATTGGGAACTCACGGCCACCAAAGGGCTATTTGTCCCGCTATAATACCCCAAAGAAACCTCGCGGTCCTATCGGTCGACATAGAACATCTAGAGTATTGCATGAGGAAAAGAGCAGGACACTAAAACCGTTTTTATTCTTTGATATATCAGTTAATACAGTTATTTGGACCTGAGACCTTTTAATCAGAACCCATATAATCTTTGACTCCTGTTTGAATCTTTAGCTCAGAAGTTAATTGAAAAAGATGTACATTACACCCTGTTTTGTATTGTGCTTATGCTGCATAGTATGTATATGCCTAATAAATAGGGATCTTATCGCACGGCTGGCGGAGACATGGCAGTTTTCAATATCCATCCCCCTCCCAGAAGGGACATGCATTAGACACCCATTGAATAAATTGTTACTCCCATTGATCTCGGCCATGCCCGGCAGTTATGCTGAAGGATCCTAGAGAATATCTAGCTCGACAAGTTAAATAGTTTGGGTTTATTGCCCATGTTTCATGTCTCAAGACATTATAATGGTTCATGTATTTACATGCTGTGTGCTTTAAACACCATAGGAAGACGGTTTCCATGCAGAATAGCATTGTACCAAATCCCTATAGGGGTCACATATATAAATTGCTTAAGTGAGCTCTCCTATTTCCTCTTTGGTCAGTCCTGCAGGGCCTATAGTACTAAGCTCTTTTCAAGACATCCAAGCGCAGTAATGGTCCCATATCTTGAACACATACAGACTCAGATCTTGTAACACAAGACCCGAGGCTTAGGCCTGGCTACTAACCACTCCCAAACTAACAAACGGCTCCCCGTATTCACCAAGATAAAGACGCTCCTGTAACATTAGGTTTTCTCATTTCTATTGTAACAACTGCTCCGAAGTGCCAGACTCACAAACAGATAGGAAGGAAAGACAAGTGAGAAAGAAAGGAGCAGGTTTACGTTCAGAGCTTGGTTCTTCTCTTTTCTCCATCTGATTGTTTAACTTCCAACAACCAGAATCTATACATACGTCGGTAACGGCTAAAGCCACGTACCCAAACAGAGGGCATTCCTTAACTGCCCTCTGAACCATCCGGAATTCGTTACAACTGGGTAGGCCAGCAGGTCTAAGCCTACTCCCGGTATTCCCCCCCTACCCCGCTCCCCTACACCACCCTTAATATCTCTCTTCAACCCCCCCCCTTTTTCCCCCTCCTTTCCCCTTGCCCCCTTTTTTTTTTTTTTTTTTTTTTTTTTTTTTTCCTGTATTTAGGCACAATCCAAAAAAAAAAAAAAATGGCTTCCAACATCCACCTTACCTCATCACTGTCTATTAAAATACTTTCTGTAAATGCCAAAGGTCTCAATATACCAGAAAAAAGGACCAAATTCCTCAATGAATTCCACAAACATAAAGCAAACATTGTTTGTATTCAAGAGACCCACTTCAAATCAGAAAAAGTCCCAAAATTCCAAGATAAGAGATATCCGATAGCCTTACACGCCTCTAACACAGAAGGGAAAACAAAAGGTGTCTCTATACTAATTTCCAATCAGACCCCGTTCCAGATACACGATACCATGCTAGACCCCAGCGGGAGATACATATTTGTAAAAGGCAAACTGGAAAATCATCCAATCACAATCGCCAACATATATGCCCCAAATTCGGGCCAAGTAGCTTTCTTTCGCAAAATTAAAGAACTACTAACCACCTTTACCACTGGCATTCTAGTCTTGGGGGGTGATTTCAACACCCCCTTAGATCCCATTATAGACACCTCGAATGGAGCATCGAGCCTTCCATACAGAGCATTGAAACAAATTAAGATCCAACTTAAAGACTTAACGCTGCATGATACCTGGAGAACTCTGTTTCCTCAAACCAAAGATTACACATACTTCTCTACCATTCATCAAAAATATTCTAGAATTGATTACTTTTTTATTTCCCAACCTGACCTAACCCTCTTGAAAGCTGCAACAATCGAACCTATGACATTATCTGACCATCACCCTATAACAGCAACATTGTCTTTCCCCGATAAAAAAACAGTGACCAAGACCTGGAGACTCAACTCCACAGTCCTTAAAGACCCTATAGATGTGCTAGAATTGAAAGAGAAACTGTTAGACTATTTTGCAAGAAACGAAAATGATGAAACATCCCTAATGACTCAATGGGAAGCACATAAATGTGTTATCAGGGGTGAATTCATCAACAGACTAGCTAGAATAAAAAAAGATCGCCAATCGAAAATTAAATCCCTGATAGACCGGATCCACAAATTAGAGACAACGCACAAAAAAAATATTGCGACCTCAACTTTTGATGAACTAACCAAAACCAGAGCACTTCTGATGGAGGAACTAAATCTGAAAACGAAAAGACAATACATATTGAGACACAAGATCTACTATGAACAGGGTAACAAGAGCGGGAAATTACTGGCCAAAGCTGTACAGAATAAAAGAATAGCCTCAACCGTGCACCAAATCAGGGACAATCAAGGGAAAACTCATTCCACTAATGAGGAGATAGCCAAACAATTTGAAGCATACTATCATTCGCTATACAACCTACCATCAAACCCAAAATGCCCCCAGAACTCAGATAAAAGATCTCAACTAATTCATGACTTCTTAAAAAAATACAGCCTACCCAAACTATCTAATGACAAAGCACTAGAACTAGAAGCCCCTATTTCAGGGCCAGAATTCGATAAGGCAATTAAAGAAATGAAAGTAGGTAAAGCGCCTGGTCCAGATGGCCTACCCCTGCAGTACTACAAAACCTTCATCGACATCTTGAAACCGAGATTCCTGAAAACCTTTCAAACTCTAAACTCCAACCATCAACCTCCCAAACAATTACTAGAAGCCCACATTACAGTCATACCCAAAGAAGGTAAAGATACAACACAAGTCACAAACTATAGACCCATCTCATTAATCAATGTAGATGTCAAGATATACGCCAAAATTTTAGCCAATAGATTGCTACCCTTTCTTAATACCTTCATAAACCCTGACCAAGTGGGTTTTATTCCTGGTAGGGAGGGACGGGATAATACAACCAAAGCACTAAATCTCAGTCATTGGTTAATTTCCAATAAAAAACAAGGCTTTTTTCTGTCCCTCGACGCCGAGAAGGCGTTCGATAGAGTGGCCTGGGATTATATGGAGGCAGTTCTAGAACACATAGGCATCCTACCCCAAATGAGGACTTACATCAAAGCACTGTACATGAACCCAACCGCAAGAGTACGAGTAAACGGCCATCTATCAAATGCCTTCTCACTACGTAATGGTACGAGACAGGGCTGCCCCCTGTCCCCATTGCTCTTCGTCCTCACCTTGGAGCCCCTTCTCAATAGAATCAGAGCCAATCAAAATATAAAAGGAATCGAGATCCAAAAGAAAACCTACAAAATAGCCGCCTTTGCGGACGATATGCTACTCTTTCTGTCGGAATCCCACATCTCCATACCCAACCTCTTAAAAGACTTAGAAAACTTTAATTCACTATCTAATTTAAAGATTAACCACTCGAAATCAAATGCTCTCAACATCACACTAACGGCAAAGGCTGTAGATCTATGTAAAAAGAACTTTCCGTTCACGTGGGCCACACAAAGCATAACCTATTTAGGAATTAAAATTCCCTCCAATTTGAAAGATCTCTTTAAACTAAACTTCACACCAATACTAAAAGAAACTCACGAAGATCTAAAGAGATGGAATTCCCTAAACATATCTTGGTTTGGGAGAGCTTCCCTAATTAAAATGACAATCTTGCCTAGGTATCTATATGTTATGCAAACAATACCCATCTCCCTACCCGCTTCCTTCTTTGCATCCTTCCGAAAGGCCTGCTCCACATTTGTCTGGAGGGGCAAACCCCCTAGGATCAAACTAGCTAGATTATGCTTACCAAAAAACAAGGGGGGTATAGCACTACCCGATCTAAAAAAATATCACCAAGCAACACTCATGGCCCGGATTGTGGATTGGAACATACATACAACAGTCAAAGATTGGGTATCACTAGAACACAGACAATGCACACAAGAACTCAGCACTCTACCTTGGATTCACCCTAAATATCATTAAAGGGATGCTCATTCACACCCCCTAATAGGCCCCACCTTAAAAGTATTCCGCAGTACCTTTAAACCCACCAACACAACACCTTGGCTCAGCCCTTTATCGACACTTAGAAACAACCCGGATTTTCCTCCAGGTCTAGAGAAAGATTTTCTATCTCACCATTGGCCACACGAGAAAATCCTAGTCAAACACTTTTTTAAAAATGGAAAAATGCTGTCTAGGGAAGACTTGAACAATGACATGAAACCTTTCCAAATCCCACACTGGACATACATTCAAATAAGACATTTTCTGACCTACTCCAAGACTGCACCCTCATGGACAAGACCACTTACTAAACTAGAAGACCTATGCACGAAAGTAACCCCGCACAGACATATCATATCAGTCCTGTACAATTCATTGTTTGAGGATAAAACAGACTTCTCCAGCTCCTCCTGCCAGAAGTGGGAGAGGGATATAGACACCTCTCTAACTGATGAGAATTGGGAAAGAATCTACACATATGCACATAAAGGTTCTCTAAATGTGGCCACACAGGAATGCAGCTTCAAAATAATTACTAGATGGTATAGAACTCCCTCAGTAATCCACAAATTCTCCCCTCAAAGCTCTGACAGATGCTGGCGATGTAAACAAGAGGAGGGAACGATGCTCCATATATGGTGGTCCTGCCCCCTAATTAACAATTTCTGGAAGGTAGTTCACGAAACCATTACAGCAATTACATCTGAAACTCTCGAATTCGACCCAGCACAATATCTTCTCCACTTTAACTACCTGCCGAGAAAACGCTACTTAAAATCATTACCAATGATCATGATTAATGCAGCACGACAATGCGTCCCTTCCCACTGGCGCACGAACGTTACCCCTTCTAAAACGGAATGGTTTAGGAGAATTAACTACATTGAAAAAATAGAAGAACTCATTAGCATATCCCAAGAAAAAATAATGTCATTCGCAGCGATCTGGCACGACTGGATGATTTTCAAAGAGTCTCTGGAGTATACAACCCATATGCAATAAGAAACCAAGATACACCCAACAAGGTCTGCTACCTATACTGGAAAAATAAAATACATAGTCAAAATTAATAACTTTTTTTTTTTCTTTTCTCTTTTCTCTCTCTCCCCCTCCTTTCCCCACATAGCTCCTCTCCATTCCCTTCCTCCCCCTCCCTTCACCCCCCCCTACACTTCACAACCGCTAAGGTAAAACTAGTTCCAACATCATACCTACAGGTTGAGGAGTGCCTCTTTTTATTAAAAAAAATAAATAAAATAAATAATAATAATAAAGAGCAATAATGAGATACAAGATCTTTGATAAGATAAACTGTTAACCGTTGAATTATATTGATCTTAGTCTGTACACTTCTATTTATCTCTTTCAAGATTTTCTATATGTTTAATGATAGTTCCATACCAATTGTATGTAATATATGACATCAGTTGAAAAGTTAAGAATGTAATCCTATGTCGATTTCTCATTTCTTTTATGCTGTATTATTGTGTTATTTTGTTAATATCTTCATAAGCACCAAATAAAACTTTATGAAACAAAAAAACAAAAACAAATGGGGGTTCCCAACTAAATTGATCATCACGAGGGAGGGAAAGGATTATGTCTTGGACTCCCTTGCGAAGGGCATGGCCCTGCTACAATCATGGGGCATAGTACCTGATCCTCCCCAGCAGCAACAGGGCCATAGCAGTAGGCACCTGGAGGATGAGTGGCATACGGTAGTCCGCAAGAATGCTCGCTCTCATAAATGATCTGGAAGAGACTGTCTTGGTTTTTCATCGCACCCGCTGGAGAGATCGCTCTCCTTGACCCGGATCTCTCTGTGGACACCCCATTTACCTTTTGAGTGACAATGAGTCACACCCGGTTGAACTGTACCTTTTGGCTTTTGACTTTTGTTCTGTTTATTTTTGTTTTTGTTGCTGAGACCGCTCTGTCGCCTTTTGTGCTGGACCCCTCCGGACATCTTCTCTTGATGATATTGACCGTCCAAATCTACATGCTGACCTTCCTGACTGGTCGTGGTCATCTGGCCAGTCGTCACGGAGCCTCCTGCATCACCCTTTGCAAGTACCCTGATGTTGCCTGCTACCCCATGATCTACCTTGTGGCCCTCATATGGCTCTGAACATACTTACCTTAAATGCTAAGGGGTTGAACCACCCGGCTAAGAGAAGATCTCTGTGGAAGGAGGCACTGCAACAGCAGTGTGACATTCTATGTGTCCAAGAGACCCACTTTAAACTGAACTCTGCCCCCAAGTGCACTCACCCCAGATTTCCCCACGCTTATTATGCCAACGCAGATACTAAGAAAAAATTAGTGATAATAGCAGTCAAGGATTCGGTGGCCTTCTCCCTGCGGGAGGTCATTTTGGATCCTCAAGGGCGTTTTGTTATTTTGATTTGTGATGTCAATTCTGCCACATACACGTTAGCCAATGTTTACGCCCCCAATGCCAGGCAGATTAGGTTTTTCCACAGGATATTGAAAAGGATTTGCATGGTACAGAAGGGCTCTTTGATTGTTTGTGGAGACTTCAACATCACGCCTGACCCGAGTATAGACACCACATCTTCACCCCGAAGACACCCTCCGTCCCCTAGGGGCCTCTTTAAGATCTTGCGATCTCTACGATTCGTGGCGATGCCTTAACGCCAGCGAGAGGGACTATACCTTTTTTTCTAACAGACAGAGATCCTACAGTAGGATTGACCTGTTCCTGGTAGATAAACATGTGTTGTTTCGTTGCAAATGTGTTAAAATTAATAGTATTACCTGTTCGGACCATGCTTCGGTTAAACTATCTATTGGAAATTCCTCTACCCAAGGTTCAACATTCATATGGAGAGCCAATCCCAGACTTCTGCAAGCTGGTCCGACCAGGTCCCATGTTGAACAAGAATTGAAGCAATTTTTTAATGAAAATGAGGGCTCTGTGTGCGACCCCTTGGTTCTGTGGAACGCCCATAAGGCCTTCATACGGGGAGTGTTAATTGAGCAAGGGGCTAGATATAAGAGGGAGAGGCAGCGGCAGACAGAGGACATACTTTATAAAATCAAGGTTTTGGAGGACCAAAACAAATCTTGCCCCACCCAAGATCTGACTGACCAACTGACCTTTCTGAGAACAGAGCTAAGATTGAAATTCCTTGACGACTTTGAGAAAGCCTCCAGGAGGCTAAAGCTTGCCTACTACACCAGTGGTAATAAGGCGGGGAAGCTATTGGCCAATAAACTGAAGGGACACAGACTTAAGACCCAGGTTCCATATATATTTCAGGCCTCAACACAAATTAAATTGGCTCATCCCCAAGCTATAGCCGACGAATTTAGCAAATATTACAGTACACTTTACAACTTAAAAGACGACCCCACTACCCCACAACCGACCACGGAAACTATAGCCGCTTTTTTGGACAGGGTGCACCTCCCCAGCCTTTCACCAGATCACCTCCAGCATCTTAATTCCCCTATCACCGAATCGGAAGTTAAAAGGACTATACAATCCCTGCCGCTTAATAAATCCCCGGGCCCTGACGGCTTTACGGGGGAATATTATAGAACTTTTCAGGATATCTTGAGCCCCCACTTGACTGTGGTCTTCGGTTCTGCCGCTGCGTCTTCCTCATTCTCCTCTGAGATGTTGAGTGCCACAATTGTAGCTTTACCAAAACCGGGGAAGTCTCCAGATGTTCCACAGAACTTCAGACCTATTTCCTTGTTAAACAACGATATTAAGCTGTATGCCAAACTTATAGCAAATAGGATAGCAGAGGTTCTCCCAGATATCGTGGATGCTGACCAATCTGGGTTTACAAAGGGCAGGCAGACATCTGATGCTACAAGAAGATTAATCAATTTGACACACTTAGCTAGGGGTAGCAGAACGCCTTCTCTGCTCCTGTCACTGGATGCAGAGAAGGCGTTTGACAGGATTCATTGGGGGTTCCTGGGGGAGGTTCTGGAGAGGTTTGGCTTTTGTGGATTTATCCGTAACGCCATCCTAGCGCTGTATACGCAACCCTCTGCTCGGGTACTTATCGGAGGAGCTATGTCTACCCCGTTCTCAATTACAAATGGCACACGCCAGGGCTGTCCTCTCTCTCCACTTATCTTTAACTTGATGATGGAACCTCTGGCGGCACGCATCAGAGCTCATCCACAGATTACCGGTCTAACAGTGGGTACCAGGAAACATGTTATTAGCTTATTCGCTGACGACATAATCCTGATACTCAGTGATCCCAATGTCTATCTAGATGCAACAACTGAGACACTGCGAGCCTTCACCTTAGCCTCCTATTATAAAATAAATGAAACCAAATCTTATATTTTAAACATGGGAGTAGAGAATAATCTAAAGTTGACTCTCCAAAATAAGTTCCCATACGTGTGGAAGGATGAAGGTATTAACTATTTAGGAGTGACCCTAACATCCAATCCATCGGACTTGGCCACTGCTAACTATTTTCCTATCTTGACGTCCCTTAAGTGTAAACTACAGACCCTGTCTCGTGTAGAGTTGTCATGGTTGGGTAGGCTGGCGGCCTTTAAAATGACGATACTACCCCAACTGTTGTATCTCTTTAGGTCCCTTCCTATTCCCTTGCCTAACTTTTTTTTTTTTAAATTACAGTCGATCCTCAATAGCTTCCTTTGGCAGGGCAAGAAAGCAAGATGTGCCTTCGGAAAGCTGATTAAAACCAGATCGGCGGGAGGTATAGGCCATACGCACCTGCAGGACTACTATTTCTCCTCCGTCCTGGCTCAGCTTCGGCAATGGATGGATCCATGTTCCAATGCATTGTGGAAGGAGCTGGAGGGAGCGCAAATCCCGAGGGGTAACTTAACGGATTTCTTAATGACAGCACATCATGGTAGATCCCTGGATAGGAACCTGGCACCGCCCATTCTTGCCTCGCTGAGAGCTTGGGCTTATCTACGCACAGCACGCACATGGGGGGGAATATTGATCCCTTTCCATTTACCTATCACAGCAATTCACTTCATTGTTCTGGACATCAACCTATCATTGTGGAGCGGGGGGGGGGGTGGTAGCCTTGGAGGACCTTCTCCTGGACTCCCAGCTACAGTCATTCCAGGTTCTAAGACAAAAGTTTTGGCTACCTGAGACTGAAATTTTTAGATACAACCAACTGTCCCAACTGATGATAAAGAACCCGCAAGTTCTTACCCACCTCCCATCTAAAATAGTTCAATTCTTCCAGCAACCCACACCAAAAATTAGGGGCATCTCTGCTATTTACAAATGCCTACAAAACAAAGATTCACTGATCAAAACCCCGAATTTCATGGCCTGGGAATTGGAGAGAATATCCATCTTCTCACTGGGTAAAATCCATAAAACTCCTTCTTAATACCACAAAGAGCACTAATCTGCGGGAGATGCACCAGAAGATACTTCTTCGCTGGTACCTCACGCCACACAAACTGGCTAAGATCTTTCCAGACACATCTTCAGCGTGTGGAGCTGCCCTAAACTCCAACCACTCTGGGATCAGGTGGGAAGATTGATCACTAGGATATCGACCTTCGGGTCTCCACTCTCCCCAGGCATGGCCATTCTCTCTCTCGACTTAATGGAGGTGCCTGGACAATTCCGGACGGTTGTCTCACACATACTGTTAGCTACCCGGTTAGTCATACTTAGACACAGGAAGAATGTCAACGCACCACTAATATCGGAAGTTATGAGCACTGTACAAATACATAGTACTTATGAGATATTGCAGGCTTCAGCACTAGGCAAATTCGATGAAGTGGCACAATTATGGGATCCCTGGAATGCCTTCACACTAGCAGGATGGTAAGCAGGCGGGGCATGTACTCTTTCCTTTTTTGACTTCCAACATGGGGAGTTTAGGGGGAATAAGGCGGTATGAGAGGCGACAACTTGATTTACGGTTGTCAATTTTGCTTTAATGTGTTTTCATGTTTTCCGGTCTCAAACTGTTTAGTTTTGTTTTGTTTTACATTTCTGCATGTACAAGCCATTCTTGACCTACTTCGAGGTGGTTATTTAAACCTATTCGATCTGACGGTATAGCTGCACTACTAATTTGGCACATACTTGGAGATGAATTTACGGTACAAGGAGGTTGTGGGCCTGGCGGGTCTTCTGCGCTTCGGCCCTGCCCGGATGTGCACCAGAGCAGATGTGGGCACTGGGCTGGGCTTGGGGGTGGGGTGGGCCGGCTGGGGTCACTGACCAGAGACTACCAGATGGGGGAGGGCCCATGTCGCAATGTATAGAGCTCTTGTTATCCTACTTCAACCCACTGCGATGGGTCTTCTCTATCTCCTAGGATGTAAACTAGATTCGCACTAATGTTGTTCATCCTTCATGTACTTTGCGATGTGTCTTTGTACTTGCACTCTTGGAAATTTAATAAAAAACTTTGAGAATAGAAAAAGGAGGATGGAAGTCCTGTTAGGCAAGCTGAAAGGAAGAAATACCTTTAACATTGCAGCGCTGACAAAATCCTTTACATCCTTTACATCCCCCTCCTCAGCTGGAGGCTTACCTAGAGCTTCCTCTCCCAGACAGTGGCAGACCGCACTGAACCTCCTGCTCTGGAGAGATTTTATAGCCGTTTTTGGGCCCGCCCCCGACCCCGCCCCTCCTACGGAGCTCAGATCTGTAGTAATTAGAGGGAGCCACAGCATCCTGGCCGACGAACAGGAGACACACCACAGCCTTTGTTAAACACAGTAAGCTTCTTACAAGCTAAAACGCCCGCAGCTCGTGCACCCGAGCGTCCAGTGTCATAAAGGGGCATACCTTTATTACTTCTGGACCTTCCAACCCGAGGAGAGGCCGAACCTGGGTGGGGATGGTTCGGCAGGGGGGTTCTTTTCTTCCTCCATTCGTAGTTTGTTTTGTCTGGAAGAGTCTTAGGTGGTCTGATCGTCCGACCAAAAAACAGGAACAAGGACTGGGGAGGAGGGGCCCCCTACTTATTAGCTAGAAGAAGGTGGTACTGGTAGACCGGAGGAGGGGATTAACCCATGATGTGGTGACAGGAGGACTGGCCAGGAAAATTCATTTAAATACAGAGGGCCAGATTCTCAGCGGCGTTACGACGGAGTATCTTTTTTGTCTCGTATCTATGCGCGTGATGCTAAGCATCACTTTTGCATAGATACGCTTCTACATCCGACAAGTGTAAAACCATTACACTTGCGGATCGTAGGTGTAATGACAACTCCGGCCACTAGGTGGCCTTTACGTTGTTTTCACATTTGCATATGCAAATGCGGTAGTACGCCGATTCTCTATCGCTTTTACGCCGCCCCGTCGTCGCGTACGTCGTTTTTGTTCGCGTAAGGTTACCCCAGCTTCTATGTGGAGTAACCTTACGAAGTACCGTCGGATACCGTCGGGTCCCGTCGGATGCCATGTTAAGTATGGCGTCGGGTCAGCGTCGGCTTTTTCCGTCGCTTACGTCGTTTTACTAACTCGTTCGCGAATAGGGCATTGCGTAAGCGTCGATCACGTCGTTTTGACGTCGGTTTCAACGACGCTTTCCGACGTGAGCTGGAGCATGCGCACTGGGCTTTTTCCCCGGCCGGCGCATGCGCAGTTCATTCGACGCGGGGGCGCGCTTAATTTAAATACAAGCCGCCCCATTTGAATTGCGCGGGTTTACGCTGCGCGATTTACGCGACGCAGGCGAAACCTACTGAGCAAGTGCTTAGAGAATAAAGCACTTGCTCTATTACGATGCGGCGGCGTAGTGTAACTGGCTTACGCTACGCCGCCGGAATTCTTAGAGAATCTGGCCCAGAATGTATACAAAAAGAAAATGCAGATGATCGAATAGTGTACCATTTGGCCAGTAAAACAAGAATTGTAATGAGCAAGGCTAGACCTAGAAAAAAGCAAGGGAAGGGAGAAAACAGTGTAGTGAAAAGATCAAAGAGATTTAATAAAAACAACATATTTTATAGTCACAAAATAAATCTCTTTGATCTTTTTACTACACTAGAAGTCTGCACTTCACCCGTTCGTTACTTTTGTCTTCACAAGTGGAACTCCTCACACGTGTATCTACTTCTCCCTGATTCCTTCTAGTGTGTAGCAATTGTGTGTTTGGTGTTTAGATACTGCATAGTTGTTCACATTATTTATTGATTGCTGTATTTATATTTATAATTTGAGGCTATATTCATGTCACATATAGCCTTTTGGTCTGTTATTGTCATTCCAGGGAGAGCATATTGCTGTGAACACCCTCCTGGTGTAAGGCTTTTTGTTGATTTTGGCATTGGCCAAATTAGAGCATAGGCAGGGTTTTAATACAATAATTAAAACACTTCAAAGGATAAAGCAGTGTAAAATAGATCTGCAGCAGCATGAGTTTTTTTTTAAAACTTAAGTATTTATTGATTTCCAAAGGGAAAAGGTAGGAGTGTGTACAAAATATAGCCAATTGGGCATACCCTGGCTCTACATCCAAGTCAAGGAAAACAAGCACAGTGTCATGTACAAGTATGTTAGTATCGAGAAAAAAAGAAACTTGAGCAATTAAACCAGTAGATGATTGCACTGTGTATAAACAAAACAGGAGTAGGAAACAGGACAGGGAGAGTAGTACCATAAAAGGATTAATACTGAACATTTAGCAAGAAATATGTGGACAACATACAGCTGCAAAACATATCGACAGTGTGTATAATAAAAAGAGAAAAGGGGATCCACATAAGGCCTAGGCGTCCACTAAGGGAGAGCCAACTAACACAGGGGGGCACTTCTAGGATCAATCAGCCACTTATCCCAGGACAGGTAAAAGATATTGGTAGATAGGTTAGCTTTAGCGAACAAGAATTCCATCAGGAAATGGGAGTTAAGTAAACCAATGACATCTTTTAACAGAGGAGGTTGAAGCGATTTCCATTTTCTAGCAGTCGCCAACCTGGCTGCTATTAAAATGTGCGTCACCAATGTTCGCAAATGCCTAGGCCAGGAGGGGATTGATAGACCCAACAGGAGATCCAAAGGGGACATTGGGAGGGATATGCAGCACAATGAAAAAATTAGTTTCTCAACCTCTGCCCAGAATGTTTTGAGAAGCGGGCAATCCCACCAGCTATGGGACAGGGAACCAATAACGCCACATCCTCTCCAGCAATTGGGAGAAGTGGACGGGTAAATTTTTGCCAGCCTATCTGGGGTGAAGTACCATTTATGAAAAAGTTTCTGAAGGGATTCCCAATGGTTAATGCAATGAGATAGGCGCCGTGGAGTCAAAAGGGCCTTCACCCAGACATCAGGTGGGGGCGATTGAGGGATATAGGATGACCAATATTGAATAGAAGGGGAGAGTAGTTCTGGACTTGGCTTAGTAATCATCTTGTAAAGGAGGGAGATACCTTTAGCTTTGGGATCTTTGGAGTTAAACGCTTTGAGTAGAGGCAGGGAGAAAGAATCTGTAGATGAACGATGAATTGTGGAGAGAAGAGACCTTATTCGGAGGTAAATAAAGAACGATTTGGGGGACAAGCCATATTTCTGTTGTAGATAGGAAAAGGGGTGGATACCCCAGGGTGAAAAGAGATCACCTATGTTGACAACTCCTAGTTTGATCCGGTTCCCGATGGGAAGATCAGGAGCCAACAGAGCAACTGCTTCAATGGGCAACACTGAAAGCGTGTCAGCCGAAATACCCGAATGAATTTGCAAAACAGCGGACCAGACTCTTAGAGCGGCTGTGGTAGTGCCTAGGAAGTTACGCTGTGGTTTGAAATTAAGCCAAGAAGCAGCGAGGACATGTTTAGGATTTGCACAGAGTGCAGTAGCTTCTATTTGCCGCCATGTTGTGGGGTGTTGGTCCGACCACCAAGTTTTGAGCTGGTCCAGGATTGTTGCACGATAGTAGGCTAGAATGTCTGGGGCACCCATTCCGCCGTGTTGGACTGGGGTCAGAAGCACAGCTTTCTTTACTCTGGGTCTTTTTTGTTGCCAAATGAAGGAGTTAACAATCCCTTGAATTTTTTTCAGTTGCATTTGTAGTATCGGGAGAGGGATAGTTCGGAACAAATATAAAATATGGGGAAGCAGAAACATTTTCGCCTGAGCAATTCTCCCAGCCCAGGAGGCGGGAACATGGGTCATATCCTTTGTGAGCTTCAAAAGCTTGCCCGTGAGGTTTTCCAAATTTGTTCTAAGTAAGATACGGCTTGGAAAAGTTAGTTGTATTCCAAGGTAGGGAAGAAAAGAATTAGGGGCCCACGCAAAGGGAAACGTTTTCGAGATATGATGGGTCTGCGCTTGGTCTAAACCTAAATTAAGCATAAGGGATTTGCTATGGTTCAATTTATAGAGGGAAATTAAACTAAAAGACTCTAAAATACGCTGAACCTCGGGGAGGGAGACTAGGGGGTTGGTTAGGGCAATAATGACATTGTCGGCATAAAGACCGATTTTATGATCAACCTCTCCTATTTTAATGCCAGATATAAACGTGTTGGACCTAATGAGCTGTGCTAATGGTTCCATTATCATAGCAAAAATTAGGGGGGACAATGGGCACCCCTGCCTGGTGCCATTAGTGATATTAAACGGGTCGGAAATAACACCCGAAGTCCAGATGCGTGGCGATGGATGAGAGTATAGGCCCAACACAGCAGATAAGAAGGTTCCTGAGATTCCAAACTTACTGAGAACCGCTTCCATATAAGGCCAATAAACTCTATCAAACGCCTTCTCTGCGTCCAAAGATAGGAAGAGAGAAGGCGTTTGACTGTTTTACACCCACTGTATCAGGTCTATAAATCTCCTGGTACCATCTGAGGCCTGACGCCCCGGCACAAAACCTACTTGGTCTGGATGGATGATCGACGCGAAACATTCGCGAGTCGCTGTGCTAGGAGCTTAGCGTAGATCTTGGTGTCTGTGTTTAGAAGAGATATTGGGTGGTAATTGGCGGGGTTGTCTGTTGCCTTGCCTGGTTTGGGAATGGTAACCACTAAAGCATCAAGAGATTCCTTCGGGATAGTACCAGTAGATACAAATTGATTGTACATGTTACAAAGGTGGGGGAGCAACAATTCAGCAAAGTGTTTGTAATACTCGTTAGGGAGTCCATTAGGTCCCGGGGCTTTATGAAGGGGAAGTTTTTTAAGGAGATCATGTATCTCAGTAGTTGAGAAAGGTTCTGCAAGAAAAGCGAGTTGTTCCGAGGAGATAGAGGGCAGGGAAATGGAATAGAGGAAATCGGAGATACAATCTTTAGATGGGGGAGGGAGTTGTTCACTATCAGTGAGATTATAAAGCTTGGCATAGAAACTACTAAATTCATTGGCGATGTCTAGGGGGTTATTAAGACGTTTCCCTTGGGAGTTAATGAGAAATGGAATCTTTTTATTGACGAGTTGCTTTTTAAATTGTTTAGCCATATAGGCGCCAGGTTTATTGGCTGCGGAGTAGGCACGCAGATTAAGGCGTTTGATATAATAGTCAAAATTTTTCCTGAGATGATCACTAAGTTGAGATCTAAGGAGTTTCAGTTTTAGATAGAGGTCGTGGGAAGGAGATTTCTTGTTTTCAGTCTCTAGGGTGCGGATTTGTTGTAGGAGGGATTCAGTGGTAGAAGAGTGAATTTTTTTAGAACGGGCTCCAAGTTTAATAAATAAACCTCGCAGGCAAGCTTTGTGAGCATTCCATGTGATAGCATGATCAGCCACAGAGTCAACATTATATCGGAAGTAATCTTAAATCTCTGACCGTATCTGGGTCTCAAAGGCAGGGTTGTTAAGGAGGGAGGTATTCAGTCTCCAGATCGTGTGGGTAGGGACTTGGGAGGGGGATGAGAGTTTAATCGTAAGTGGCGCATGGCCCAACCAGGAGATTGTCCCTATTTGGGCCTCAGTGACGGACTGCAGTAGGTGCTTGTCAGTAACAAATAGGTCTATACGGGAATAGGACTGATGGGGAGGAGAAAAAAAGGTATAATCCTTTTCTGAGCCATGCAGGCAGCGCCACACGTCATATAGATCTTCTCTATGGAGTAGGGCAGATAAAGCTGAGGGTCTACTTCTCGCAATGTTGGAGGAGTCAAGAGAGGGGTCAGGTACATAATTGAAATCCCCACATAGGATCAGAGATGAGGATCTGTAGGGGGCAAGTTTAGCAAATAGGTTGACAAAGAATTTTTTCTGAGCTGTATTGGGGGCGTAAATGTTGACGATAGTGAGGGGACGGTTATTAATTGTAGCAGAGAGGATCAGATACCTGCCATCATCATCTGAAACACTGTGGGTCAATGAAAAGTCTACTGCGGCGCTTACTGCAATCATCACCCCTCTCTTTTTTTTTTGGGGCTCTGGCAAAAAAGCAATGTGGGTACTTATTATGCTTACAGAGGGGTTGGTTCGTATTAGAGAAGTGGGTCTTCTGTACACAAAGAATATCCGCATGCTGCGCTAAAGCTTCTTTCCAAAGTAGATTTCGCTTAAAAGGTGAGTTCAGGCCTTTAACATTCAGGGAGTGTGAGGGCCATGACGATAAAATGACTCGGGTGATACCAGTAGAGAGAAGGAGACTATACCTATCAACAAGGCTAAAAAGCACAGAGATACAGTGGGATGATTTGTGAAATATGTGCAAATATCCAGTATCCGAGGTACACAATATATATAACAGAACAACAAAATAAAAAGTATATAAAGATATATAAAAAAAAAGAAGAAAAAAGTTTTGCTGTGTCAACTAAATGCAATGCTTACGTCAAACCTTAAAGGCAAACAGTACAAGAAACTATGTGCTTAGCACACTTAAAACTGGGGGGTATAGGAGAAGAGAAAAAAAAGAATGTGAACAGGCCTCATCCCGGCCGGACTGAGGTAGAGAGAGGACTGAGGCAGGGCATAAGTCAGTGCTTCTCAACGATTTGAGGCGTCAGATTTCCAGTCCCAGAGGGTGCGCGAGGGGGACTCCTCTGTCCCGTGTCGCTAGAAGAGATCGGCAGCAGGCCCCAATTGGTCAGTTTCTTATACCCATCTTTTGGGGTAAGGATGGGGACAATCTGCTGTTGATGAGTGACCAACAATTTAGTCGGAAAGCCCCACTTATACATTATTTTTTTCTGTTGAAGAATAGATGTAACCGGTGCGAAAGCTCTCCGAAATTCCATCGTGGCAGGGGATAGGTCAGTGAATAGCTTGACGTTGGAGTATGGAGCCGGGAGGGGCTTTGTAGATCTAGCCGCATAAAGAAGTTGCTCCTTAACATGAAAATAATGAAAACGAGCCAAGACATCTCTAGGGATATCATCTGGGAGATGTGACGGTTTCGGTATTCTGTGTGCCCGGTCAATTAACGCTTCGCGGACGTTAATGCGCGGGAGCAGCGAAGTGGCAAGCTGTTGTAAATATGGAGTAAGTTCATTTGGCTTGATCGATTCTGGGATGCCCCTGAATTTAATATTTTGGCGCCTTGAGCGATCCTCCAAATCAGCAAGTTTCAATTTAATACGGCGGAGTTCCTCAGATTGATGTTCCTGCACTTCTACTACTTCATTGTGAGCTTTAGAATAATCCTGCAGATTATCCTCCAGAGCATCCGCTCGTTCTTCCAGACAGTCAATTCTATCATGGACTTGGGACATAGAGAATTGCAGATCTCTTTGTAAATCTTGCTGTAATGTCAGCAGCATGGATTTTAGCATGACTTCAGTAACAGCATTATCAGAGGCAGGGACAGCAGCAAGGGAGGGTGCATGTTGGTTGTTGCACGAGCCTGCTACTACAGCTGACCAGGATTGCTTTTTAGCCAAAGGTTCTTTAGTGGGCGAGGGGACAGGGGAGGTAGCCAGTCTCTTACCTCTGTCTTGCTGTGAGGAGTCTGCAGAGCGCACCGGAGGAGGGATAGTGTCCATGGATTCCCTGATGGTGTTGTCAGGGTGCCCTGATGAGGAGAGCAGAGGGCTGTTTACAATAACAGGCGCGCTGTCTATGTCTGCGTGTGCTCCGAGGCTGGAGCCGGCGCCATCTTGGACTCCCTGCATCGTTGTGGTGGTCGGATAGTAATCCGCGAGGCGGCGCGGTACAGGGGGATTTTGCCGTTGTCCAGGCATGCCCCGCGGTGTCCTCTGTCCTTCCCTGTATCAAAGGGTGAGAAGCAGGGAGGATCGGTTGCCGAGAGTTGCGATCGTCCGTGCCGTGGATCGGAGCTCAGGATTCAGGCATCCATCCTGGTCCGCCGCAGGCCACGCCCCCATGCAGCAGCATGAGTTTAATCAGGGATCACAGGCCTAACAAATGAATAGTATGATGTAAATAATGCACTTGAGTGCTGAAAACAAATGTCAGCTCTGAGAACAGATGATCATTAACAAGTGAGTTATAAGCACCCCAAAATACAATAATAACAATTTGCCTTCAAAATAAATGCTAACCTCAAAATGATGCCCCCCCCCCCCAAAAACAAAGGCCATGTTTTAAAGGAAACCTTGCTGAAAAAAACAGTTTGACTTAAAATGAAGGCCCTGTCAACATAAAATAAAAAGCAACACAACCTGGAAAGCTAATAGTGATCAGAATTAACGTACAGCAAAAAAGAACACTTGTGCTTTACACTGTACGGTTTATCTAATAATGAGAGCTTGCTGACACAAGTTGAGACACAGCATCTTCAATGTACTGGTGCTCATCAGCTGAATTCCCTTATAGCCTCCTAATTGAACTGTTAAAGTGGTACTAAATGTTCATTTATTTTTTAATAACAAACATGTCATACTTACCTCCTCTGTGCAGTTAGTTTTGCACAGAGTGGCCCCAAACGTCCTCTTTTGGGGTCCCATGATGGCTCTCGTGGGTCCTCCCCACAATAGCTAACCTCCTCTTGGAAGCTCTCTCCTGAGGGAGTTACCTTGCGTGCGCACTCCCGAGTCATTCACGTATGGTGTCCATACCTGCCGAGTATATGACTTGGCCCCGCCCCAGCTTCTGCGTCTTTGGATTTGATTGACAGCAGCAGGAGCCAATGGCTGTGCTGTTTTCAATCTACCCAATGAAGAGCCGACAAGACATGGGTAAAGCGACGTGGAAACGCGCCCACGGAAATGCAGGGCTCATGTAAGTAAAACGGAGGGGGGGGGGCAGGCACAGCAAGGTGTTTTTTCACCCTAATGCATAGGATGTATTAAGGTAAAAAAAAAAAAAACACAAGGATTTAGAACCCCTTTAAGTAGCAGCAATTCATGGAAAATGTTATCTCTCTACTCATTCTGCTGTCACCTTCTGACAAAAACTTCCCAGTGTTAAATAAACAACACTGTGCACAAACCAGGTGCCATTTTTACACTAATCACACAACTGGTTAAGTAGCAATACAATAACAACTATTGGAAGGATACACAATTCATTATGTTATGCCTGAAAGTGTGTTCCAGGCAAACTAGCTTATTAAAGTGGGGTTCCAACCACAATTAGCATTTTTTTAAATGTATGTCCTTTCATCATGCATTTTTATGATATAAATCGGGTCACTTACTATTTTAAAATCCACCGCCGTTCCGCATAGTTATTCTGAAAAGATAGTTTATAAAACTCTGTCCAGACCATTGTCATTTTGCTTGTGGGCATTGTGAAGCACACAAGCACTTACTTCCTGGAAGTCTATGATGGTGAGTGATAATGGACCGCCCACTGTCAAGCACTCGGTTTGCAATCACAACGGGTGGCGTCGTCTGACGTGCCCGCCGTTGTGATGGCAACCAACAACAACGTAGAAAAGTGTAAGAAGCCGGAATCGCGTCACTTCCTGTTTCGAAGTCCCACGATTCCAGCGATGGGGTAGCACATTGCATCCTGGGAAATGATGACACACATTTCCCAGGAGCATTAGCATGCTGAGGAGCCGAGGGAGATGACGTCAGAATCCTAGGTGATTCCGAAGGCAGATTTTGTGGGACCACATAGCAACAGGCATTTACAGTTGAGTAAAACAATTTATTTTAAATTTTTTAGGTCTAATGAGCACAATAATGAAAACAACATTTTTGATGGAAACTCCACTTTAAGCTCCACTATATACAGTGCCTTGCGAAAGTATTCAGCTTCCTTGAACTTTGCGACCTTTTGCCACATTTCAGGCTTCAAACATAAAGATATAAAACTGTAATTTTTTGTGAAGAATCAACAACAAGTGGGACACAATCATGAAGTGGAACTAAATTTATTGGATATTTCAAACTTTTTTAACAAATAAAAAACTGAAAAATTGGGCGTGCAAAATTATTCAGCCCCCTTAAGTTAATACTTTGTAGTGCCACCTTTTGCTGCGATTACAGCTGTAAGTCACTTGGGGTATGTCTCTATCAGTTTTGCACATCGAGAGACTGACATTTTTGCCTATTCCTCCTTCCAAAACAGCTCGAGCTCAGTGAGGTTGGATTGAGAGTGTTTGTGAACAGCAGTTTTCAGTTCTTTCCACAGATTCTCGATTGGATTCAGGTCTGGACTTTGACTTGGCCATTCTAACACCTGGATATGTTTATTTGTGAACCATTCCATTGTAGATTTTGCTTTATGTTTTGGATCATTGTCTTGTTGGAAGACAAATCTCCGTCCCAGTCTCAGGTCTTTTGCAGACTCCATCAGGTTTTCTTCCAGAATGGTCCTGTATTTGGCTCCATCCATCTTCCCATCAATTTTAACCATCTTCCCCGTCCCTGCTGAAGAAAAGCAGGCCCAAACCATGATGCTGCCACCACCATGTTTCACTGTGGGTATGGTGTGTTCAGGGTGATGAGCTGTGTTGCTTTTACGCCAAACATAACATTTTGCATTGTTGCCAAAAAGTTTGATTTTGTTTTCATCTGACCAGAGCACCATCTTCCACGTGTTTGGTGTGTCTCCTAGGTGGCTTGTGGCAAACTTTAAACAACACTTTTTTATGGATATCTTGAAGAAATGGCTTTCTTCTTGCCACTCTTCCATAAAGGCCAGATTTGTGCAGTATACGACTGATTGTTGTCCTATGGACAGAGTCTCCCACCTCAGCTGTAGATCTCTGCAGTTCATCCAGAGTGATCATGGGCCTCTTGGCTGCATCTCTGATCAGTCTTCTCCTTCTATGAGCTGAAAGTTTAGAGGAACGGCCAGGTCTTCGTAGATTTGCAGTGGTCTGATACCCCTTCCATTTCAATATTATCGCTTGCACAGTGCTTCTTGGGATGTTTAAAGCTTGGGAAATCTTTGTATCCAAATCCGGCTTTAAACTTCTCCACAACAGTATCTCTGACCTGCCTGGTGTGTTCCTTGTTCTTCATGATGCTCTCTGCGCTTTAAACAGACCTCTGAGACTATCACAGTGCAGGTGCGTTTATACGGAGACTTGATTACACACAGGTGGATTCTATTTATCATCATTAGTCATTTAGGTCAACATTGGATCATTCAGAGATCCTCACTGAACTTCTGGAGAGAGTTTGCTGCACTGAAAGTAAAGGGGTTAAATAATTTTGCACGCCCAATTTTTCAGTTTTCTATTTGTTAAAAAAGTTTGAAATATTCAATAAAGTTCGTTCCACTTCATGATTGTGTCCCACTTGCTGTTAATTCTTCACAAAAAATTTGTTTTATATTTTTATGTTTGAAGCATGAAATGTGGCAAAAGGTCGCAAAATTCAAGGGGGACGAATACTTTCGCAAGGCACTGTATATATATATATATATTTTGTTTATTGTATACAGTGTATACATTATATGGGTATACAGAGTCATAAAGTTTACAAATACAGAGTCATTGGGTAGAAGAAAGATGACAGAGTCTTACATTAAAAATTATGTGCATTCAAGGCTTATGAGAAGGTAGCATTTAATGGCTTCAGCCCCAGAAGATTTTACCCCCTTTCTGATCAGAGTACTTTTTACAATTTGGCACTGAGTCGCTTTAACTGAGAATTGCGCGGTCGTGCGATGCTGTACCCAAGCAAAATTTGTGTTCTTTTTTCCCACAAATAGATTTTTTTTTATTGGTATTTGATCACCTCTGCGGTTTTTCTTTTTTGCGCTTTAAACAAAAGAACAGCAACAATTTTGAAAAAGACACAATGGCCCGGATTCACATATATTGGTGCATATCTTTTACGCTATGCCAGCGCAGCGTGGAGAGGCAAGCATGGAATTCACAAAGCAAATGCTCCCAACTCTGCGCCGGCGTAGCTTATATTTCGTAGGCGTAAGCCGGCGTAAGTGGAAGTAGGTGGAAGTGGGCTGGAAGTGTGCGTGATCCATGTTATTGAAGCGTGACCCCATGCAAATGATGGGCCGGCGCCAGACAAGTACTTAAAATGAACTGTGCATGTGTCGGGACATGGACGTATCCCCGTGCGCATGCGTACAACCACGTCACTGTGTACGCCGTGAACGTAACCTACTCCCGGTCAGACCCACATTGGCCCATATTCATAGACGTCCAACGTAAAATACCTCATTGTGCCTCATCTATGGGGAATAACTTTACGCTGAACGTAAAACGTAGGCAAACCGCGTAAATCATGCGCTGGGTGCAAGTACATTCGTGAATCGGCGTATCTCCCTCATTTGCATCAAAAATCAATGGGAGCCAGCGTAGACAAGTTACGTCGGTGGGATGAAGTATGTTTTTAGGCGTATCTAAGTTTGTGGGTTCGGCGCACACAGATACGACGTCACATATTTGTACTTACGCGGCGTCGTATCTGGAGATACGTCGGCGTAAGTGCTTTGTGAATCCGGGCCCTTATCTTTTACTTTTTGCTATAATATTTTTATTTAAAAAAAAAAAAAATGATTTCCTCAGTTTAGGCCAATATGTAGTTTTCTACATATTTTTGGTTTAAAAAAAATGCAATAAGCGTATATTGATTGGTTTGCGCACAAGTTAATGTGTCTACAAAATAGGGGATAGAATTATAGCATTTTTATTATTATTGTTTTTTTTTTACTAGTAATGGTAGCGATTTGCAATTTTTAATCAGGACTGCAACATTATGGTGGACAGATCGGCCACTTTTGACACATTTTTGGGACCAATGACAATTTTACAGTAATCAGTGCTATATAAATACACTGATTACTGTAAACATTTCACTGTCAAGGAAGGGGTTAACAGTAGGCAATTAAGGGGTTAACTGTGTCCCCTCTCTGTGTTTCCTCTCTGTGTTCTAACTGAAGGGGGGATTGGGACTGACTAGGGGAAATGAGAGATCGCTGTTCATACCTACGGTCATTTCTCCCCTAAGAGTTTACACACACATATCCTGGGATCTCGCTGTTTCACGAGCGATCAATGGATGCCCAGCGGTCAACGTGCCCGCCGGGCACTAACATTGGCTCTGGTGGCAAGCAACGGGCCCCTAGTGGCCACAGGGTGAAGAAATGTAACATAAAATTGTTTCGCCCAGCTGTGCCATGCTGCTGCAAGTGGTTAAACGATAAAAGTAATTAACTCAAGTACTGTAGTAGTATAAAACCATTACCGGAGTGATGCGGGCCACTTGGTTAAGCATGGTATCGTAGTTTATTTAGTGCGTTTATTAGGAATCATATCTGTTATATTTTTTTATATATATATATCATTTTTTTTATAGAGCGTACAAGATAACTGCATGTGTGATAGCTCTTACTAGATATTGGTTTTGGTGCGTCTACCTTGGTTAAAGGCCTAATGATTTGCTAAGTGATGGTGTCTCATAGGGTTACAGTCGCTGGACCACTAGCAATCTATGTTGAGTATAGTGGTTTACGTGAGCCTATTCTGTGGTCAGGATAGTCTATCATAGGGAAGACTTGGTGTATGTTGTGAGAATATGGAGAAACAGGGAGATCTATGTTTAGGGATGCGTGGGGATTTTCTTGTGGGATCATGGGGGTATGGGAATGTATGGAGAGGGGTTGTAGTGGATGGTGGTGTGTGTCTATATTCTCACTGTGGGTTAAGTGGGCAGGAGTATTCAGGCATATGGGTGAAATTGATAATGTAAGGGTGTTTGCTTCCTCCTCCTCCAAGCTGACAAAGTGTTTCATGAACATTTTACCTGGATATTATTTGGGAATATTCAGTAGATGTCTGTAAGTGGTGCCAGCATGTCCAGATTTTCTGGAAAATGGTAGGGGTGTCTCTGGCTTGATGAATCAGTTCTTCCATGTCTGCAATTTTTTTTTATGCATCTGAACCAGTCCACTATAGTTGGGGGGTGGTTGCTTACCATTGTGCTGGGATACACATTTTTTTCTGCATTTATTAGGTGAAGTGGTAGAGATCTGTGATAATGTTTTCTAGAGATGGAGGAGTGATGTAACAGCATTTGGGCCGGGGAGAAATCTATTGGGCATGTGGTTATCTTGGTAGTGAGGCAATGGACTTCTGTCCAGAAAGGCTGAAATCAGGGGCAGGACCATCATATATGAAGGAGTGAACCATCTTTGTCTGCACACCTCCAATAGTTATGCCACGATCGGTTCATCCGATGAAAACTGACCAATGGATTTTTTCATCAGATATCCAATGAAGCTGACTTTCATCAGTCTTGCCTATACACCATCAGTTAAATATCCGATCGTGTCCAACGCGTGGATTTTTGACCGATGGATTTCCCCACAGATGATCATTTTTTTCTATCGTTTTTTTAACCAGAAATTTTTAAAACGGTCCGTTTTCATCAGACAAACCAATCGTGTGTACAGGGCATTAGCAGGTATGGTGGGGGAAATTTTGTGTAGTCTAAGGGGCATTTTATACCATCTGGAGAAAACCTTAAATCTTTTTTCGTGTGCAGAAACATTAATGAAACCCTTATGGATGTAGGAATAAATATTTTCTCAATCTTCTTCTGAAAGGTTTTTAGAAAAGTCCCTTTCCCATTTTTGGCTCACTATATTGGCTTTAGGACTGTAGTCTGAGAAGAGAAGGAAGTACACGTCAGAGATTAGGTGTCTTTGTGGTTCTGTTCTTGTACATAGTACTTCAAAGGGTGTGTTTTGTCTAGCACGTGCTTCACGTGTATGGGGGTGGTTTAAAAATGTCTGAGTTGTATATATGACCAGAAGGGAAAGTAGGGTCCTGGTGATTGTGTAGTCAGAGTGGCTAAAGTCAGAAAGGAGCTTCTATGGAAAATGTGTTCAGCCTGCATGGCAGGATGAGGCCAGACCCCCGAGAGAAAGTTGTCTGTGAGACCCAGGGGAAAATCTGAGTTGTTTCGGATGGGTGTCAGTGGGCCCGGTGTGAATGATATTTTAAATATGTAGCATGCAGGGCTCGAGTCCTACGGGAACGCGTGGGAACGGTGTCCCTGCACTTTTTTCACAACAGTAATGCCGTTCCCTTTGCAGGACTCGAGCAGCCGAGTCGCCCTAGCCCAGGGCCGATCCTACATGGGGTGCAGTTCACCCAGGCTCCACATTGGTGGGGGCACTCAAGCGCCAGAGTGCTCCCCTTCCTCCTCCTCCTCTCTATGTCAGTTTCCTGCCCAAGTCTAGAGGAACAAGCCACAGCATGTGATGGGGAACTAATTCATTGACTGTTGAATGCTAAATAGTCTGATGAAGGCTGCAGTGCTGGAGCTGATGGAAGGTGACGACATAACAATGAGTGTGAGACCCACGGAGGGGGGTTACATATTATTGGTGAATACTGTGTAAGATTCCCAGACAGTTTCTTTGCTGGGCTCTCTTTGGCACTGTCTATATCACTATTCCTGGTGAGGTTTAATCTCTTTCCTACACAGCGGTGTCACTCTGTCCCAGGCTTTCACATCTTTCTAGGCCCTTTGGGCTACAGTCTATTTATCTGCCCACGTTGCAGGCTGTATTATTTATTTATGCACTGTATCTTTCACAGAAACTGTCTGGGAATCTTACACAGTATTCACCAATACTATGTATCCTGCCCCGTGGGTCTCACACTCATTGTTATGTCATCACACTGTGTTTGGTCACCCAGCGTGGCCATGGACTATGTAGCCCCAACTCCGGGGGGATGGCACATCCATGGTTTCCCCAGCAGTCAATATTACTATATGTATCACCTTATTACCCTCAGGTAAGAGTGCTTGGGAAATGTTCTGTTCCCCCTCTTCCAACCATTCCCCCTCGTCCCATCCATAAAAGTAATTTGCACTTATTCTCATTATTATGTTTTATTATAGACAGCTATGCTTTTAATCGCTCCTGATGATTGGGAAAACCCATGAAACGCGTAGAGCTACTCAGCGACTGTTACATGCTATCACATTGCAAAATTATGTCTGAGATTCAACTGTTTACTGTAGTCACGGCAATATATGGTTAAATGTATTTATCTACTATCCTTATCTATGTTGTAATATATGTGTATACACATGAATAGGGATGAACCGACACCCCCGCGTTCGGTTCGCACCAGAACCGTCGAACAGACCGACCGTTCGCACAAACATTTAGAACCCCATTGAAGTCTGTGGGACTCGAACGTTCGAATTCAAAAACGATCATTTTAAAGACCAATATTCATGTTATTGTTGGAAAACGTCTTTGAGAACCCGGGTCTTGCCCCAGGGAACATGTATCAATGGAAAAAAAGGTTTTAAAAACGGTCGTTTTTTCAGGAGCAGGACTCCTGAAAAAATGACCGTTTTTAAAACTTTTTTTTTCCATTGATACATGTTCCCTCGGGCAAGACCCGGGTTCTCAAAGACGGTTTCACAGGCAAACTATAGACACCCAGCAGGTACAATATTTAAAGGATTTTTTCTTTTTTTTTAAGTTAAGCATCATTAAAATCACTGCTAAAAAAAAAAAAAAAAATCCTTTAAATATTGTACCTGCTGGGTGTCTATACCTGTGATAACGTCTTTAACCACTTGCCGACCACGCTATAGCGAAAATACTGCTACAGCGCGGTCGAGTAGTTTTGACACGACGTCCCTGGGACGTCGTCCTTCACTTTCGCGATTGCGCGTCCCCTGGGACGCGCTCGCGATAGTGTCCGTGATCGCCGGGTCTAGAAGACCCGGCGCATCACGGATCACGGTAAATTGCCGCTGATAGCGGCCGTTTACCACGTGATCGCGCCATCAAATGACGGCACGATCACTTGTAAACAAACCGGCGTCATTTGATGACGCCGGTTCCTCCCTCTCCTCCCTCTGCTCTCTGTACCGTTCGGTACAGTGTGCGAGGAGAGGGGGGGGGCGGGGTGTCAGCAGCTGAGCTGTGGCTGGATCTGTGACAAATGCAGTCACAGATCCAGCCATCCCTCAAAACATTCCAGCTCTGCAATCCCCTAGTACCCTGCAATCCCCCAGTAACCTGCATTACCCCAGTACCCCACAATACCCCAGTACCCCAATACCCCAGTACTCTGCAATGCCCCAGTACCCCAATACGCTGCAATACCCCAGTACCCCAATACGCTGCAATACCCCAGTACCCCAATACTCTGCAATACCCCAGTACCCCAATACCCCAATACTCTGCAGTACCCCAATACTCTGCAGTACCCCAATACTCTGCAGTGCCCCAATACTCTGTAGTGCCCCAATACTCTGCAGTGCCCCAGTACCCCAATACTCTGCAATACCCCAGTACCCCAATACTCTGCAATACCCCAGTACCCCAATACTCTGCAATACCCCAGTACCCCAATACTCTGCAGTACTCCAGTACCCCAATACTCTGCAGTACCCCAGTACCCCAATACTCTGCAGTACTCCAGTACCCCAATACTCTGCAGTACTCCAGTACCCCAATACTATGCAGTACTCCAGTACCCCAATACTCTGCAGTACTCCAGTACCCCAATACTCCAGTACCCCAATACCTCAGTACCCCAATTCCGCAATACCCTGTGCGATACCCTGCAATACCCAAAGGCGGCGTACACACGAGGGGATATGTCCGCTGAAAACGGTCCGATGGACCGTTTCAGCAGACATCTCCGCTCGTGTGTAAGCTAGCGGACAGATTTCTGACAGATTTCAAAGCATGCTTTGAAATCTATCCGGTGGGAATCTGTCCGCCCGACATGTCTGCTGGTTAGTACACTTACCAGCAGACATGTCGGCCCCACGCTGCCGAATGGATTCGGCGCATGCGCGGAAGTCTTTTACTTCCTGGTGCGGTGACGTGGCGGTGACGTGGTGGTGACGCGGCGGCGTCAACGTCACCGCCACGTCACCGCGCCGTCCGGCGGCGGGGAATTTGATCCGATGGTGTGTACACGCCATCGGATCAAACTCCCGATCGGACATATCCGATGGAAATGGTCCGCGGACCGTTTTCATCGGATATATCCGATCGTGTGTACGCCGCCTAATACTCTGCAATACCCAAATACTCTGCAATACCCAAATACTATCGCCTATGGGGATTTTTAGGTAGCGAAGTTTGGCACCATTCCATGAGTGTGCGCAATTTTGAAGGGTGACATGTTGGGTATCTATTTACTCGGCGTAACTTCATCTTTTACATTATGAAAAAAAAATTGGGCTAACTTTACTGTTTTTTTTCCTTTTTTAGCACAAAACTGTTTTTTTTAAAAACACGCGTTCAAAAAATTTCTACGAAAATACCGTGCGAGATAAAAAGTTGTAACGGCCGCCATTGTATTCTCTAGGGTCTTTGCTAAAAAAGCATATATAATGTTTTGGGGTTCTATGTAATTTTCGAGCAAATAAATTATGATTTTTACATGTAGGAGAGAAATGTCAGAATTGGTCTGGGTGTTCCAGAACGCCTGATGGCGTTCCCTGCATGTTGGGCCTCTGTATGTGGCCATGCTGTGTAAAAGTCTTACACATGGGGTATCGCCATACTCGGGAGGAATAGCAGAATGTGTTTTGGGGTGTAATTTGTGGTATGCATATGCTGTGTGTGAGAAATAACCTGCTAATATGACAGAAACAAGATTTTTTTTTTTTTTTTTACAGAATTTTCAGACGTTTTTCTTTTATAACGCAAAAAATAAAAAACCCAGAGGTGATCAAATACCACCAAAAGAAAGCTCTATTTGTGTGAAAAAAAGGACACAAATTTCAAATGGGTAGAATGTTGTATGACTGAGTAAATGTCATTCAAATTGTGAGAGCACCGAAAGCTGAAAATTGGTCTGGTTAGGAAGGGTGTTTAAGTGCCCAGTGGTCAAGTGGTTAAATAGCACAATCACCTGCCTGCCAGTAAATTAGGAAGAACTGATCTAGCTAAGCTATACAGTGTATAAATATATGTACAACTCCTAGGGATGTATATATATCCTCTACACACTTTAAATTAAGCTAAACTGACTAGCCTGCCTGCCTGTTCTATCTAGCTATCTAAAAAGACAATCTCTCTGTCTCTCTGACTGCTTTCACTAACAAGCCGGAACACACTACACGAGGCCGCCCAGTAGGCGGCCTTATATAGTGTGGGGCGTGTGCTAAAGCCCTGAGCCATAATTGGCCAAAGCCACCCAGGCTTTGGCCAACTATGGCTCTTCGTTATTTGCGTGCTGTGATTGGCCAAGCATGCGGGACATACAGCATGCTTGGCCAATCATCAGTGCGCAATGCCGCAGTGAATTATGGGCCATTTTGCGTCACTCGAATTTGGTGCAGACGATCACTTTTGTTGTCGAACATACGTTTGTATCGAACGCGAAGCTCATCCCTACACATGAATCATTAAATTGTTACCCAATGCTATTATTATTACAGTTACTACCATTATACAATTATGTATCAGGAATCAATAAAAATAAGTGCATTTTTAATTTTTAGAGGTAAATATGTCTATTATTTTTCAGTATAAAAATACAACACATGTAATCATCTGGTGTTTACAGTATAGGATGAAACATGTTAATATAAATTATCTGAAATTCACTACAATGGGAATACAACGTGAGTGCAATGAGTTAGTCTCCTATGTCGGGTTGTTAACAGTGTGTGGTATGGAGAAACAATGAAGACTGAGAAAACATCAAGTAATAGAAACATAACTGATTAATATAAAAGAGAGGAGAAAAAGTAAGAAGAAGAGAGGAAAAGGAGGAGAAAGATGGGTGGTGGAGGAGGGGAGGAAGAACCGAGAACCGAGCGGGCCACGACGCCCCAGTTGTGTCAAGAGTATGTGTATCGAGTATCAGGGTTGAACTTGAGGTGCCAGCAATGTCTTTAAGGAATCAGAGGAAGAGTAATCAATCCATAAAAGCCACAGGGATCTGAATTAATCGTAGGTGTCAGAATCTAGGGCTAACATCTCCTCCATTCGCATATCATTAACTAAGGAGACCCAAAGGGATAATGGAGGGGTAGAGGTAGATTTCCAGAACAGGGGGATAAGCTGCCGTGTGGCTGATAGAAAGAAACGTAGAAATGTACTCTTCTGAGATGCTATGGAACCAGGTAACATGGACAGCAAGGCTATTTCCGGTGAGGGCGTTAGGGGTCGATCATATAGCTTACTATATATGGTAAAGACCTGAGACCAAAGGGGTTGAACGACTAAATATGGATAATATGCCCACTAAATATGGAGGAAGATACCATCTACAGAGCCGCATCTCCAACATATCGGGGGCACAGATGGAAATGTTTTATGTAGACAGAGAGGGTCCCTGTACCATCGAGAGAGGAGCTTAAAGTTTTTCTCCTGAGAGTAACAGGAGATAGAGGATTTGTGCGTGAAGTAGAACGATTTCTGCCAATCCGTTGTATGGAGTTCCTTTCCCAGATCTGTGGACCACTTATTTGTGTAGGAGGGAGGTTGATCATGTATCAGTGTGTGCAGCAGTGTATATAAAGAGGAGAGCAAGTGTCTTGGAGTTTCTGAGAGAGAGCACAGTTTCTCGAAATCTGTTAGGGATCTGTGAGTCTGGGACCGTTATTTTTAATAAATTTTATATTGGTTCGCTTCAGAGAGCACGAGATCTCCTCCTTCTTTTGTATTTCATATGCCCTGATTGTCTACCTTACCTCTGAGTGAGTCTACCATATTTGAGCTGCTGCTGCTTGCTGTCCCTGTATGAACCGGAGGTTCTTCATATATTTCATGCTGTGTGACCTATTGCAGGTCGAATAATTAAGGTGAGAGGCCATTCCTGCTATTTGGTGGAGGTTCTCTGGACATCACTTGTTTGGATCTTTTTGCACCTGTTTTGGATTTAATTTGCACTCAAGCACTATATGGACTCACTTCTGTGTTTTTTGCCTTTTGCTTTTTGCCTCATGCCATTTCTGTTGTCATGCTTTAAAATATGTGTTTCTAGCTGACCTTATTTGAGTGTTATATCACTGTTATATGATGTTGTAGTTTATATTCACTGTTTTGCGCTGCACTATTATTTATTTATATGCTCTGTTGAGGTATTTTATTTGAATTTGACCTTTAAGTGCTGGCTTGCATCGTTTTTAGTTGTAGATTCCAGCGCTGAATAACTCTTTTTTTACGAGGAGAATAGGTCGGAACAAAAGGAGGATAAGTGCAGGGTCGCGAGCCAATTATGATGGTCCCTAGGTAGTACAGGGGAGCCGGAAGTGGGATGTATAAATGAGCTCGCTATGGGCCAGGCAGGGCGGGAGTATGGGCCCACCGTGAATGAACCTAGTCCCTGAGGTAGTCCGGGGTGGTCGAAGAGGGATGTAAGCGGTGATGGATCAGTGGACAGCAAGGGAAGTAGTCCCTTATTGTACCACAGCTTTAGGGCAGCTTTTGTCAATGGAGAAGCATGAGAAAGTAACTGTAGGCGATGTTTATAACCCCAAAGCAAAGCTCGTAGATCATAAATGGATAAGTCCTGTTCAACCATGGTGGACGCTTTAAGGAAGGGACGAGGGAACCATTCCAATATCCTGCATAATAATGCAGCCCTGTGGTATAATTCAAAGTTGGGTAAACCCACCCCGCCTCGAGTCTTGGGGTATGTGAGCAGAGTGTGACTGATGCGAGACTTGCCGTGGTGCCAAATATAACGTATGGACATGGAGCGTAGGGAGGAGAAAAAACTTTTGGGGACAGAAATGGGTATGGTTTGCAACAGATAGAGTAATTTAGGAAGTGTGTCCATTTTCAATGTGTTAATACGACCAAACCAAGGTATTAGGGAAGAATTCCAGGCATCTAATTCCCTCCGAAGCTGGGCCAGAAGAGGAAGATAATTGAGGGCATAAAGTTGCGATAAATTTGAGGGGATCGTTACACCTAAATAGGAGATGCCTTTGGTGCTCCATTGGAAGGAAAAATGTGCCTGTAATCTAGTGAGGGTTATATGTTTAGGTCTTCAGTCTTAGACATATTTAATTTAAAATTACTAAAATCCCCGAACCTACGAAATTCAAGTAATAATGAGGGGAGGGATATATGAGGTTGTTGAATGTAGACCAGTAGGTTGTCTGCATATAGGGATAGTTTGTGTTCAGCAGAGGGTGTCTGAATCCCTGATATGGACATAATCTGTCTGATGGCTTGAGCTAAGTGTTCAATCACTAGGACAAAGAGTAGAGGTGACAGGTAGCAAATTGGATCATGCTCTGCTGGGGTTTTTTGCCTTCCTCTGGATCAACTGTGGGTATCGAGTTGGGTGTATGGGAGGTACTGTGTTTTATTTTGTTTGTTTTTTTTGTTTTTGGTTTTTGGTTGAACTGGATGGACTTGTGTCTTTTTTCAACCTGACTAACTATGTAACTATGTAACTATGACAGGGGGCAGCCTTAACGTGTACCGTTTGCTATCCGGAAGGGTGCGGAAGAGGAACCATTGACCAGGACAGAGGCGGAGGGGCGAGAGTATAGGCTCATTATCTTGGAAATTAAAGCAGGGCCCAGGCCTAGCTACTGTAAAGAAAGACGTAGAAACTGCCAATTGACAAAGGCCTTCTCCGCATCGAATGATAACAAACAGGCCTTTAAGTTACGGCGTTGAATATAGGAAACTAGGTGAATGGTTTTAGTCGTGTTGTCCCTGGCCTCACGACCAGGGATAAAGCCCACTTGGTCTTTATGGATGATTGAGGGTAATAGGGGGGAGAGGCGGTTGGAGAGAACCTTGGCGTATAGCTTAATGTCTAAGTTGAGAAGCGAAATTGGTTGGTAGCTACTGCACTGTGACGGATCCTTACCAGGTTTGGGTATGAGTGAAATGTTAGCAGTTAGGAGATTGTTGGAGGGTAGATGATCATTGTTGTCAATAGAGTTAAATGCAGTGGAAATTAAGGGGGCTAGGGATTGGGCCAGTGATTTGTAGAACCTAGGAGAAAACCCATCCGGGCCTGGGCATTTGCTAGATTTTAAGCCTTTAATAGCGGTAAGGTATTCTTCGACCGTTAGGGGATTATCCAAAGCCACAGCCTGTTCGGTAGTTATCTGAGGTAGGGCTGTTTCTGAAATGTATGCCTTCAACCTGCAGATGCTAAGCGAATACACTCCGGAAGCCACTCTGCCTCCCTCTCCAACCTTGTCCCCCCCCGAGGGTCCTCATAGCCCCCTCCACCTCTCTCAGACCTCCCTATGTTCTGAGGACGGCTGGGACATAGAATCTCAACTACGCTCCATGCATGCGTACCTTCGCTCTGTTCCCACTAAAAATTATTTTGAACATTATGTCTCTCGCATTGAAAAGCGGAGATCAACGAGCACAAGAGGGATTTGGGCACCCGCATGGAAGATGTTGAGAATACTTCTGACGGCATCTGCAATACTCTGCAATCCCATGAGGAGACACTCAATTCCCACACTGTCATAATACAACAACTCATGTACCATCAGGATGATATTGAGAACCGAAACCGCAGAAACAATATCAGAATACGCGGTATCCCTGAGACAATTGAACACAAGGACTTGGCCGGTTCGGTCACCACCATCTTTAACCAGCTTCTCCAACAACCTAAAGATACCCCCAATGAACTGGACAGAGTACACAGGACCTCGGGCCTGAGGAACCCTGACCCCTCCTTCACCCGTGACACGCTTTGCAGGGTGCACTTCTACAATATTAAGGAAGCTATTATGAGAGCTGCCAATACACAAACCTCCATTCGACTGAATGGCGTCCCTGTTATACTACTCCCAGACCTCTCACGTCAAACACTCGCTATGAGGCACGCTCTTAAACCACTTACATCTCTTCTACAAGAGAGGAACATCAAATATCAATGTCGGTTCCCGTTCCAGCTGAGAGTTCAACACGAGGGGAAGATGGCCCTTTTCCGCACCCTTGGGGACTTACCACCATTCCTGACCACATTGGAACTGCCTCAGGTTTCCTTACCCGACTGGCCTCTTCCTTCCACTACTTCTGGTCTCCCTTTTTACCCACAATGGCAAAAGGCCGGCAGAGACAAGTGCCCTAGAGCTTCGCCCCATAGATCACCAGATGACTGACTCATATATGGCTCTTCATATTTGCCCGCTACAGCCCTGAATTGAGGCTGATTATCTTTGTTTGAACACGGGACTTGCACCCCTCTCCGCCTTAGGCCTTTGAAACCAGATGTCCTGAACTATCCTGCAGTCTTTTCTTAAATCCCCCCCTCTTTTTTTTTTTAATCACTACTTCGTACAGGACTGCCTACCCAGTTGAGCCTTTTAGGTTCCTTTGCGGGTCCGTTGGTAGGTGGTTGGAGGGGGGTGTTTGCCCTATTGTTGTGGCTATGTTTGAACTGTTCCTGATTGTATGTTCCTTTTTTTTTATGTTTTCACCTAATGCAGGTTTAGTTGTTACGCCTATACGGATCCCGGGACCGGGGGACGCTCCATGTACAACTGCGTTTCCCCTCTTAGGAACGACAGTGCTTGAGCGAGCACTGTACTTTTTTCTTGTAGTTATAGTCTACTTTGTAGATTAATAATGTTTTGTTTTCTGACTTATACCTCAACACCACCACCTGGTGGTTGGTTGTATATCCCCCCACTTCTGTCTTATCTGCTGACTATTGTCCTCTATGACACCAATGCTCTGACCCCTCTCTTTTTGGGTCTGATGCTTACCTTTCTCTTCTGCTCTTACTCTTCCTTTTTCCCCCTACACCCTGCCTTCCTCCCCCTCCCTCTTTCTATTGTTTCCACATGGACCGAGCGGGCCTTGACGTCACCTTAGACTTGCTTTGGGGCCCTCCCCTACTTATGATATAGAGATGCCTCTTGACCATATTACCTTCCTATAACTGCAGAGGCTTCAATACTCCTGAAAAACGCAGCCAGATCCTTTATCACTTCCACAAGGCAAAAACCAAGATTCTGTTACTTCAGGAGACTCATTTCCGAAGCTCTGCTATCCCGACCCTTAATAACCCTCATTATCACCAATGGTTTCATAGTACGAACCCACAATCCAAATCCAAGGGTGTATCCATAACCACTGTTCAGATAACACTGACCCTCTCACTAAGTGGGAGGCCCTTAAATGCGTGGTTCGAGGGTCCCTCATATAACATGGTTCCCGACTTAAGAGGGCCAGGAAGGCAGATATTTCCAGACTACTTTCCACTATACATACACTTGAAACGGCACACAAACACAATATGAACCCAGCTACATATGTTGACCTTTCCAACACTCGTAGGGAGCTTCTCCGCCTCCTTGACACCAATTCCCTAATAGCCAGAGACCGAGGACGTAACAGGCATTATCTCCTTGCCAACAAATGTGGCCGACATTTGGCGAAAGTTCTTCATCCCCGCCCCATGCGTCGTCCCATACAACATATCTGTACTAATGATCAACAAAAAATTTGCAACACAAAGGGCATTCTAGACGCCTTCCGACGTTATTATTCCGACCTCTATAACCTACCCTCACAGACCCCATCGACCCAATCGGGGGACTCTAGTCTATCCAAATTGAAGGCATACATTTTTAATTTTTAGCAGTGTGATTCATTTAAAGTCCCACCAATCTCCCCCCTTGTCTAAACATATTAGGGATGGAGGCACATGAATCTACCCCTCATTGCCTCACATAAAGTCCCACCCTCATTCCCCCCCTCTCTCTGTATGTGTTCGGAGATATGATTATTCTGGTTTTCTCTCTGCATCTTTGTCTGCACTGTGGGGGGGTGGTCTGTACTAATGGAGGGGGTGGTTTGTGGGGTTCTGTAGTAATGGAGGGGGTGTTTGTCCTGGGGGTGTCTGTACTAATGGAGGTGGGAGGTTTTTGGGGGTGGTCTGTACTAATGGAGGGGGGTGGTTTGTGGGGGTTCTGTACTAATGGAGAGGGGTGGTCTGTACTAATGGAGGGGGGGTGGTTTGTGGGGGGTGGTGATTTGTGGGGGGTGGTCTGTACTATGGAGGTGGGTGGTTTGTACTAATGGAGGGGGGTGGTTTGTGGGGGTGGTCTGTACTATGGAGGGGGTGGTTTGTCCTGGGGTCTGTACTAATGGAGGGGGAGTCTTACTGAGGAAGGTCCGTACTGAGGGAGGGGTTTATACTCAGCGGTCTGCACTGATGGAGGGGTTGTCTATACTTAGTGGAGGAGGGTCTGTACTGAGGGGCGACTATAGATGGTGGAGGGAGTGACACCAATCCTAGTAACACCACTGCAGCCGTGGGCTCTTTCCCCCTCCCTCTCCCCCTCCTCGCGATGCTGTACTAGTGAGCAGCGCTTGCCAGCACAGCTGCCCGCTATGTTTCTTCCCCTGCCTTCATATTGGATCTTGGGTGGAAGTTCCCACACTTTTTTCCCCAGGACTTGACCCCTGGTAGCATGCCTGTTTGAATATTTGTAGAGTGTTAACAATTGGAGGGTGTTGTTTGCAGTCCAGGGGTATATGTGCAGGAGCCATCCAAGGTAGGTGTCAAAATGGGAGCTTAGAAAATTAGTGTTCAATATCCACCCAAGATTTGGTGGTAGAGTGGATGTTTTAGTCAACAATTCTTGCTAATTGGCAGGCCCAGTGGTATTTTGCTATATCAGGAAATCCTATGCCTCCTTTTAACTTGGGTAGTGTGAGCCTCTCGAAACTCAGTCTTGTTTGTGCTTTCCCCCCACACATATAATGTGCAGGCTTTATGGACAGAGGCAAAAAAGGCTTGTGGTTGTTTTATGGGCACTTCTTGCAGGACAAACAGTATACTATTCTTGGGAGGATGATATTCATTTTGACTATGGATGATCTACCGAACCAGGAGAAAAGACCGGTAGCCCATGATTTCAAATCTTTTTAAAAGTTTTGGAGGATCGAGATGTCGTTTTTAGTATATAGGTTGGATAGTTTTGAGAGTAAATGGATCCCTAAATATGTGATTGAATCCTGCCTCCATTAAAAGGGGAAGTTTGTCTGGCATTGTGTGATCATGTCTTTCTCCAGGGATATATTCAGCGCTTCAGATTTGGCAAAGTTAATTTGCAAGTTGGTCATAATTTTGAATGTGGCAAAATCTTTGAGTACGTCAGTTGGTTCCGCCAGTTTATAGGTGTGCTTAGCGATTGTGACCCCTTTAATGTCTGGGTTAGACCTGAGGCATTGTAATAAAGGTTTTAGGGTGAGTACAAAGATCAATGGGGAGAGAGGGCAGCCTTGGCAAGTACTGTTTGAGATGGGGAAGGCATTTTATAGGTGACCATTGATTTGGCTGTTGGCCGTTGGGGTGGCGTACAGAGCCATAATAAATTGCAACATACGGTCCCGTATGCCAAACATTTTGAGGGCTACCACTCAATCAAACACCTTGTCTGCATCTAGGGAAAGAAAAAAGTCACGGTGCTGGGTAGAGGTCAACCATCTGTGTATATTGATTGCTTTTATGGTTTTGTCTCTTGTCTCTCTGCCTGGTATGAAGCATGCCTGATCTAAGGAGGTGAGTTTGGGTAGAAAGGGCAGGAGTCAATTGGCCAGGATTTTAGCGTATAGTTTGAAGTCCACATTCACTAAAGACATTGGTCTGTAAGCTAGCGAGGGATCCTTATTAGGTTTTGGGATTACTGTAATGTGAGCAATAAGAAGGTCATGAGGTGGGGAGTGATCAGCCATGATAGAATTAAGTGCTCCAAGAAAATGTGGAGTGTATCGCTAAAGGTTATGTAATAACCTGTCGTTAGGCCATCTGAGCCAGGACTCTTTCCTGTTTTTAACTGTTTGAATGCTGTGTCAACTTCTTCAGAGGAGATAGGGTACTCTAATGCCGCGTACACACGGTCAGAATTTCCGACAACAAATGTTCCATGTGAGCTTTTAGTCGGATATCCCAAATGTGTGTGGGCTCTATTGGACATTTTCTGTTGGAATTTCCCACAAGAAAAATTTGAGAGCTGGTTCTCAATTTTTCAGACAGAAAAAGTTCTTGTCGGAATTTCCGACGGTCTGTATGCAATTCCAACACACAAAATCCTACGCATGCTCGGAATTATTGAAATTTATTTTTCTCGACTTGTCGTATTGTTGTACGTCACCGCATTCTTGACGTTCGGAATGTCTGACACCATTTGTGTGACTGTATGTATGCAAGACAAGTTTGAGCCAAAATTCCATCGGAAAAAATCCACGGTTTTGTTGTCGGAATTTCCGACCATGTGTCATAAGTCTCTTGCTTCCTGATCAGACAGTCACTTGGAGTGCATTTTGTGAGGAATTCTTTGCTCAATTGAGTGTGTGTGACATCTGCTGGTTGTGTGGTCGAGGGTCCTGACTCCTAAGTTGTATAGGTTAGTATAATATGTGACAAATTCAGTTGCTATCTTGTCATTCGTTACTATTTTATGTCTTGTTAAATTGTTGACGGAGTGAATTGTCGTAGAAGCTTTCTTAGTTCGAAGGGCATTTGCTAGGAGCTTTCCAGATTTATTTCAGAATAGTAAAATATTTTGTGGGTTAGTACTGTATGTAGTTTATTTTGGTTTCTTTATCGAGTACCTCCAGTAGATCTCTCCTAGCTTTAACGAGTTCTTGCAGTGAGGATGCTGCTTGAGTGGATTTATGTGCTCGTTCTAGCATGTGAATACGTGTTGATAACCTTTTAATATAAAACTGTCCATCTCTTTTGCATTTCACGGAAATTGCGATCAGTTTTCCTTGTATGGTGCATTTATGTGCTTACCATCTCAGCATCGGGGATATGTTCGTGGATTAATTTTCTCAGAAAAACTGAAGTAACCGTTTGTTAATTTTGGGTGTGATCACTGTGTCTGTGAGTAGGGTGGGATCTAGGCCCCAAATCGAGGATCGTGTTGGGATGTCTGGGAATATCAAGGATATAGATATTGGGTGATGGTCTGAGAGGTACATAGGGTCTATGGTAACTGTAGTGAGAATTGTGAGGTCTTTTTGCAAGAGGAATAGGTAGTCAAGTCTAGAGTAGCGGTTGTGGGGGGCTGAGTAGAATGTATAGTCTTTCATGTTAGGTTATAATGTCTGCCAGGTGTTGTGTAACGTTAGGTTTTGAAGTTGGGTAGTGATTTGTACGGCATCGTCGAAGAGCCAGTCATGTAGGGGGTTGAGGGGGGCATTAAAGTCACCACAGCATATTTAGTTGTTTGCCTGGAACATAGGTTTAATCATTTTTTTCTTTTCTTTTTTTGCTTACATTTTCATCTTGTTGAATATATTTTTGTACAGTGTATGGCCAAATTAGTTTCATCTTGTCAGATTATCGTTCACCTGTATACTCACTAAACCTTTCCTGAGGAAAACCTGGATGTTGTGATTGTTGACTTACTGAAAATAATGGTTTCCTGGCCATTATGTTGACTTCCTGTGATCAATACATATTAAGACAGAACTCTTTATCTACCTGCTTGTTCTGAGTCATGCTTCTCTGGGGATAGAAATAAACATTTTGCAACACAATATCAATACACAGAAGGGAAATGTATACCTGAGTGTGTAAAGTACTCTTCCATCATTCCATATCCTCAACATTCGATTAGGCGTTGTTATCCAATGTGCATCTGCTTTTTTTGAGTTACGAAAAAATGTATCTGGTATCCAAATTTTTCCAACCATATTACTGTTCAGTCGAAGGACTTTTATAGTACTGTTGAATTTCAGGCGCCTGTCATACCAGGTTTGTGCAAAAAATATATCAATGGTATATTCCTATGGTAATAAAGAAGGACACATTAAAATGTAGCACCAAAGACATAAAACATTTAACATATTTTAAGATGATCCTCATCTCTGCATATTTACTAAAATACAAATGAAATGTTCAGAAACACTGAAAAATATGCGAGAAACAGCTAATGTGTTCCTTCTCAGTAATCATTGTAATATATAATGCATTTTTTTTCAGTGGGACTACCTGATAACAATGTTATGATACTTTTTGGCTTGCCAAGTTTGTCAATTTATCATTTCTGCTCTTTAGTGCTAAGAATTTAAGAACTATTAAAATGTGTCTGTTAAAAGCATGCAAACAAGTTCCCCTTATAGCCTAATGCCACGTACACACAATCATTTTTAATGTCATGGAAAAAACTATTTTTTTTGACCTGATACTTGTGAAGCCTGCCTTGCCTACACACAATCGTGAAAAAAAAAATGCTTGAGCAAAGCGCGGTGACTAACAACATGTACGACGGCACTATAAAGGGGGAGTTTTATTCGGATGGCGCCACCCCTGGGGCTGCTTTTGCTAATTTTGTGTTAGTAAAAGTTTGGTGAGAGACGATTTGCGCTTTTCAGTCTGTTACAGCGTGACAAATGTGCTATCTTCATTACGAAACCTAGTTTTACCAGAACGAGCGCTCCCGTCTCATAACTTGCTGTTGAGCATGTGCGTTTTTTTCACATCCTTAAAGCCTACACATGACCATTTTTCACGACGTGAAAAACGACAATGTGAAAAATGACGCAAAAAAATAGAGCGTGTTCCAAATTTGTAATGCCTATTTTTAACATCATGAAAAATGCTATGGAGCCTACACACGATCGTTGTTAATGACATTTAAAAAAATTGCATTTTTCACGTCATGAAAAACGGTCGTGTGTACGTGGCATAAGATGAGATAAAAGTTCTGTTTTTGTATTTCTGTTTCTGGATTTCAGAAGGTCCCAGATGTGAGTGTAAATTTACTCGAAAGAGACATAGCGCTATTATCTTTCGTCTTGAAGATTTATATTCACTACCTGTCATGAAAGTGAGTGAAAATCTCCCCAATGGAGAAAAAGAAAGCAAAAAAAAAACAATAGTTGTTCTATCTTACACTTGCCCACTGTGTCCAAAACAATGTTTTGCTGTGCCTATTGTACTGCAGTGCTGGGAAATACATTTTGTTAAGTGAGTGTTTTTTAAAAAAAAAAAAGCTAAAATAAAGTAGACAATAAAGTAGGGTTGTACAAATACTGATACCAGTATCGATATCAAGAATACCGGAAATGTTGTCAGCTTGGGGGATGGATAGGGATGCGTCCCTCCACATAGCGGTAAGTGCTGTTACATGTGCTGCATGTCTCTTGATTACATGCCCCACATGGTGGTGAGTGCTGTTACATGCCCTGCATGTCTTTTTCTTATGCTTACATTTTCCTGCATGTTTATTGCTGTACTTATTGTGGTACTATTATCACACAGAATGGCATATACAGCATTTTTTTTTGTTTCATAAAGTTTTATTTGGTGCTTATGAAGACATTAACAAAATAACACAATAATACAGCATAAAAGAAATGAGAAATCGACATAGGATTACATTGTTAACTTTTCAACTGATGTCATATATTACATACAATTGGTATGGAACATTCATTAAACATATAGAAAACCTTGAGAGAGATAAATAGAAGTGTACAGACTAAGATCAATATAATTCAACGGTTAACGGTTTATCTTATCAAAGATCTTGTATCTCATTATTGCTCTTTATTATTATTATTTTTGTTTTTGAATAATAAGAGGCACTCCTCAACCTGTAAGTATGATGTTGGAACTAGTTTTACCTTAGCGGTTGTGAAGTGTAAGGAGGGGTGTTGGGAGGGGGAGGGAGGGAATGGAGAGAAGCTACGTAGGGAAAGGAGGGGGAGAGAGAGAAAAGAGAAAAAAAAAATATTGTAATATAATACGTGAAATTATTCAATTATTAATTTTGACTATGTATTTTATTTTTCCAGTATAGGTAGCAGACCTTGTTGGGTGTATCCTGGTTTCTTACTGCATATGGGTTGTATAATCCAGAGACTCTTTGAAAATCATCCAGTCGTGCCAGATCGCTGCGAATGACATTATTTTCTCTTGGGATATGCTAATGAGTTCTTCTATTTTTTCAATGTAGTTAATTCTCCTAAACCATTCCCTTTTAGAAGGGGTAACGTTCGTGCGCCAGTGGGAAGGGACGCATTGTCATGCTGCATTAATCATGATCATTGGTAATGATTTTAAGTAGCGTTTTCTCGGCAGGTAGTTAAAGTGGAGAAGGTATTGTGCTGGGTTGAATTCGAGAGTTTCAGATGTAATTGCTGTAATGGTTTCGTGAACTACCTTCCAGAAGTTGTTAATTAGAGGACAGGACCACCATATATGGAGCATCGTTCCCTCCTCTTGTTTACATCGCCAGCATCTGTCAGAACTTTGAGGAGAGAATTTGTGGATTACTGAGGGAGTTCTATACCATCTAGTAATTATTTTGAAGCTGCATTCCTGTGTGGCCACATTTAGAGAACCTTTATGTGCATATGTGTAGATTCTTTCCCAATTCTCATCAGTTCTCATCTATATCCCTCTCCCACTTCTGGCAGGAGGAGCTGCAGAAGTCTGTTTTATCCTCAAACAATGAATTGTACAGGACTGATATGATATGTCTGTGCGGGGTTACTTTCGTGCATAGACCTTCTAGTTTAGTAAGTGGTCTTGTCCATGAGGGTGCAGTCTTGGAGTTGGTCAAAAAATGTCTTATTTGAATGTATGTCCAGTGTGGGATTTGGAAAGGTTTTATGTCAATGTTCAAGTCTTCCCTAGACAGCATTTTTCCATTTTTAAAAAAGTGTTTGACTAGGATTTTCTCGTGTGGCCAATGGTGAGTTAGAAAATCTTTCTCTAGACCTGGAGGAAAATCCGTGTTGTTTCTAAGTGTCGATAAAGGGCTGAGCCAAGGTGTTGTGTTGGTGGGTTTAAAGGTACTGAGGAAGACTTTTAAGGTGGGGCCTATTAGGTGGTGTGAATGAGCATCCCTTGAATGGTATTTAGGGTGAATCCAAGGTAGAGTGCTGAGTTCTTGTGTGCATTGTCTGTGTTCTAGTGATACCCAATCTTTGACTTGTATGTATGTTCCAATCCACAATCCGGGCCATGAGTGTTGCTTGGTGATATTTTTTTAGATCGGGTAGTGCTATACCCCCCTTGTTTTTTGGTAGGCATAATCTAGATAGTTTGATCCTAGGGGGTTTGCCCAGGGGCGTTGCTAGGTGGCAAGAAGACCAGGGGCTTCAGCCCAAGGCCGGCGGCAGGGGGGGCGTCGGCGGCTTTGGATCCGGGATGGTCATGGCACTGGGTCTTTTGGCTGGGCGGTGGGGTTGTGTGGTGGGGGGGGGGGTAAGCTCACTTGCTGGTTGCTGCCTGACTTACCATTGCCCATCAATTTTGAACACTAAACCCACCTACCTGACACATATGGTGGGGTTAGGCAGATACGGTACAGGGGGAGGGTAAGTGGACATAGTACAGGGGGCTAGAGGGTACAGTATAGGGGCAGCAATGTAGAATACAGATATGGTCTCTTGAAGCAGGGTAGCTGATGTCACAGATCCTATCTATTCTGGAAGGCTGTCACTGGGCTAAATATACAACAGGAATGACAATTCCTATCTTCGTTCCCCATCTGAGTTTTTGTCTCTCTTCTGGTGCTTTGCAGGATTAAAGATGGATCCCGAGGTGGAGCATCTTACTACTTCTGCTTGTACATGTGGGATGTGTACAGCGCCAATCACATGGGATGAATAGGAGAAGAGGGTCAGCAGGGATTGGCGCAGTACACAGTACACATCTCACCCACACAAGCAGCAGTAGTAGTAATATGCTCCACCTTGGGGTTCATCTTTAAGCACTGAAAAAAATGGGGTGGGAATGAGAACCATGGGGTAGTAGGGGAGAAAGTGGAGGGGGGGTATGAGATGGGGTATGGGTGGAGAAGAACTGGAATGAGACTGGGGAAATCCTAGTCTGTATAGGGATTAAAAAGGAGAATTTGTGCTGGTGGGGGGGTCAGATAGATGGCTGTCAGGGGGACTGGAGAGGGATAATCAGAGATGGGCATGGGGCATACTCTCAGCTGGTAATAGATAGCCATAGTATAAAAAAGAAAATTGGGCTGTCTGACAGGGAGGGGAGAGATCTCCATTTCCTAGTAAAGAGACAGTGTTGGGGGTGTGCAAGGTGGGGGGGTTCCAGACATTTGTAATGTTTGTAGATCCTGGGACACACACATGTGTGAAGTGTCTGCAGGGAAAAATCAGGGAAGGGAGGGGAGAGATAACAACCAGAGGAGCAGTGTGACAGGCAGAGGAGTGGATCTGTGTGAGGAGGACAGCGAGCAGGACGGCCACATAGGGCCAGATTTAGGTAGATGGGAGCATCTTTGCTCTGGAGCAGTGGTCTCCAAACTGCGGCCCGGGGGCCAGATGCGGCCCTTTGCTTGCTTTTATCCGGCCCTTGGGGCCATAATTTCTCCCCACTGACACCAATGAGGGGACACAATTCCTCCCACCAATACCAATGCTGGGGCACAATTTTCCCGAATGGTGCCAACAATGGGGCACTATTACTCCTAATGGGACCAACAATGGGGAAACCATTTCCCCCAATGACACCAATAAAGGGGCGCAATTCCTCCCACTAATACCAATGCTGGGACACAATTTTTCCCAATGACACCAACAATGGGGCTCTATTCCTCTCAATGGGACAAACAATGGGGCCTAATGACAACAATGGGGCACAATTCCCCCCATTGACACCAATGATGAGGCACAATTGCTTCCTCGGAAACAAATGATGGGGCACGATTTTTTTTTCTTCACTGACCTCAGGACCTTATCTACTCCCAATTTCCACAGTCTGGCCCACCTAAAGTCTGAAAAACGGTAAGGCTGGCCCTTTATTTAGAAAGTTTGGAGATCCCTGCTCTGGAGTAACGCATCTCATTTGCGTTACGCTGCAGAAATTTTAGGAGCAAGTGCTGTTATTCATGAAGCACTTGCTCCTAAAGTTGTGGCAGCGCATCGCAAATGAGCCAGCGGAATTCAAATTGGGCGGGTACGGGGCGTGTAGTATTCTAACTATGCGCGATCCCGCGGCGAACGTACTGCGCATGTGTCGAGGGTCAATGCATCCCAGTGCGCATGCTCCAAGTTCTGTCAGTGAACGTCAATGACGTCACGTCCCCATTCATGAATGTTTTACGCAAACGACACGATTTGTTTTTTTTCCGACGCGATGACGACGCCTATACCTAACATAGGATACTCCACTAGGGGGCTGCTTTATCTATACGCCGCGTATCGCTTCCGGAAACGTCGTAAAGTCACTGCGTCGCGCCCGAAAAAGATCGTGAATTGCCGATTTCCGCTCATTAACATATTTTTTGAGCGTAAATCGGCGGGAACGCCCCCGGCGCCATTTTTAAGTTGAAGTAACGATGCGATGGCGAAATTCAATTACGCCGATCGCATCGGAACTCCAACCCGGCGTTTCTTGTTTTCTGGTTACAGAAAACAAAAACGCCGGCTTAAAGTGACAGTTAGGCTGGCGGATCAATGGATACTCCAGCCTAGCTCTACCTAAATCTGGCCCATAGTGTCTGAGGAGGGGAGGAAGATGTCAGGGAGGGAGAGAGATTAGTGCAGGCACAGACAGATAACACAACTGACCTGTAAAGCCAACGTGAGGAGACCTGTTACCACTGCTGCCCGAATCTGCTGGGAGGAAACTTCAAAGGCCCCCCATGCACCTAGGAGGACCCTTGGGCAGTTCGCAGAAGTGCCTGTGCATAAGACAGGCAAGCCCTCTCCCGCTCTCAGTGTGATGAATCCCCCATCTTTCAGGAAGAGGAAAACGGGCAGCGCTAGGGGAGACCAGGCACCTATAGGAGATCACACGTGGCTAGAACAGGGAGGCAGATCGGTGCGCTGTGACATTCACAGGAATGATGCCGACAGGAGGGAGAGGTAGAGATATATAGCGATGGTTCTGTAATTTTCAAAGCGCACCGATCTGCCTCCCATCAGCGCCACTCAGGACCAGAAAAGGCTCGGGGCTAACAATGCAGGGCTAAATGCCCATGACTCAGGGCTTTATGGGGACCCATTCGGGGCTCCAGCCTCCTTAGCCAGGGTCTAACGACGCCTCTGGGTTTGCCCCTCCAGACGAATGTGGAGCAGGCCTTTCGGAAGGATGCAAAGAAGGAAGCGGGTAGGGAAATGGGTATTGTTTGCATAACATATAAATACCTAGGCAAGATTGTCATTTTAATTAGGGAAGCTCTCCCAAACCAAGATATGTTTAGGGAATTCCATCTCTTTAGATCTTCGTGAGTTTCTTTTAGTATTGGTGTGAAGTTTAGTTTAAAGAGGTCTGTCAGATTGGAGGGAATTTCAATTCCTAAATAGGTTATGCTTTGTGTGGCCCACGTGAACGGAAAGTTCCTTTTACATAGATCTACAGCCTTTGCCCTTAGTGTGATGTTGAGAGCATTTGATTTCGAGTGGTTAATCTTTAAATTAGATAGTGAATTAAAGTTTTCTAAGTCTTTTAAAAGGTTGGGTATGGAGATGTGGGATTCCGACAGAAAGAGTAGCATATCGTCCGCAAAGGCGGCTATTTTGTAGGTTTTCTTTTGGATCTCGATTCCTTTTATGTTTTGATTGGCTCTGATTCTATTTAGAAGGGGCTCCAAGGTGAGGACAAAGAACAATGGGGACAGGGGGCAGCCCTGTCTCGTACCATTATGTAGTGAGAAGGCGTTCGATAGATGGCCGTTTACTCGTACTCTTGCGGTTGGGTTCATGTACAGTGCTTTGATGTAAGTCCTCATTTGGGGTAGGATGCCTATGTGTTCTAGAACTGCCTCCATATAATCCCAAGCCACTCTATCGAACGCCTTCTCGGCGTCGAGGGACAGAAAAAAGCCTTGTTTTTTATTGGAAATTAACCAATGACTGAGATTTAGTGCTTTGGTTGTATTATCCCGTCCCTCCCTACCAGGAATAAATCCCACTTGGTCAGGGTTTATGAAGGTATTAAGTAAGGGTAGCAATCTATTGGCTAAAATTTTGGCGTAGATCTTGACATCTACGTTGATTAATGAGATGGGTCTATAGTTCGTGACTTGTGTTGTATCTTTACCTTCTTTGGGTATGACTGTAATGTGGGCTTCTAGTAATTGTTTGGGAGGTTGATGGTCAGAGTTTAGAGTTTGAAAGGTTTTCAGGAATCTCGGTTTCAAGATGTCGATGAAGGTTTTGTAATACTGCAGGTGTAGGCCATCTGGACCAGGCGCCTTACCTACTTTCATTTCTTTAATTGCCTTATCGAATTCTGGACCTGAAATAGGGGCTTCTAGTTCTTGTGCTTTGTCATTAGATAGTTTGGGTGGGCTATATTTTTTTAAGAAGTCATGAATTAGCTTAGATCTTTTATCTGAGTTCTGGGGGCATTTTGGGTTTGATGGTAGGTTGTATAACGAATGATAATATGCTTCAAATTGTTTGGCTATCTCCTCATTAGTGGAATGAGTTTTCCCTTGATTGTCCCTGATTTGGTGCACGGTTGAGGCTATTCTTTTATTCTGTACTGCTTTGGCCAATAATTTCCCGCTCTTGTTACCCTGTTCATAGTAGATCTTGTGTCTCAATATGTATTGTCTTTTCGTTTTCAGATTTAGTTCCTCCATCAGAAGTGCTCTGGTTTTGGTTAGTTCATCAAAAGTTGAGGTCGCAATATTTTTTTTGTGCGTTGTCTCTAATTTGTGGATCCGGTCTACCAGGGATTTAATTTTCGATTGGCGATCTTTTTTTATTCTAGCTAGCCTGTTGATGAATTCACCCCTGATAACACATTTATGTGCTTCCCATTGAGTCATTAGGGAGGTTTCATCATTTTCGTTTCTTGCAAAATAGTCTAACAGTTTCTCTTTCAATTCTAGCACATCTATAGGGTCTTTAAGGACTGTGGAGTTGAGTCTCCAGGTCTTGGTCACTGTTTTTTTTATCGGGGAAAGACAATGTTGCTGTTATAGGGTGATGGTCAGATATTGTCATAGGTTCGATTGTTGCAGCTTTCAAGAGGGTTAGGTCAGGTTGGGAAATAAAAAAGTAGTCAATTCTAGAATATTTTTGGTGAATGGTAGAAAAGTATGTGTAATCTTTGGTTTGAGGAAACAGAGTTCTCCAGGTATCATGCAGCGTTAAGTCTTTAAGTTGGATCTTAATTTGTTTCAATGCTCTGTATGGAAGGCTCGATGCTCCATTCGAGGTGTCTATAATGGGATCCAAGGGGGTGTTGAAATCACCCCCCAAGACTAGAATGCCCGTGGTAAAGGTGGTCAGTAGTTTAATTTTGCGAAAGAAAGCTACTTGGCCCGAATTTGGGGCATATATGTTGGCGATTGTGATTGGATGATTTTCCAGTTTGCCTTTTACAAATATGTATCTCCCGCTGGGGTCTAGCATGGTATCGTGTATCTGGAACGGGGTCTGATTGGAAATCAGTATGGAGACACCTTTTGTTTTCCCTTCTGTGTTGGAAGCGTGTAAGGCTATCGGATATCTCCTATCTTGGAATTTCGGGACTTTTTCTGATTTGAAGTGGGTCTCTTGAATACAAACAATGTTTCCTTTATGTTTGTGGAACTCATTGAGGAATTTGGTCCTTTTTTCTGGTATATTGAGACCTTTGGCATTTACAGAAAGTATTTTAATAGACAGTGATGAGGTAAGGTGGATGTTGGAAGCCATTGTTTTGGATTATGCCTAAAAACAGAACAAAAAAAAAAAAGGAAAGGAGGGGGGAAGGGGGGGGTTGAAGAGAGATACTAAGGGTGGTGTAGGGGCGCGGGGTAGGGGGGGAATACCGGGAGTAGGCTTAGACCTGCTGGCCTACCCAAATGTACCGAATTCCGGATAGTTCAAAGGGCAGTTAAGGAATGCCCTCTGTTTGGGTACGTGGCTTTAGTCGTTACCGACGTATGTATAGATTCTGATTGTCGGAAGTTAAACAATCAGATGGAGAAAAGAGAAGAACCAAGCTCTGAACGTAAACCTGCTCCTCTCTTTCTCACTTGCCTTTCCTTCCTATCTGTTTGTGAGTCTGGCACTTCGGAGCAGTTGATACAATAGAAATGAGAAAACCTAATGTTACAGGAGCATCTTTATCTTGGTGAATACGGGGGCCGTTTGTTAGTTTGGGAGTGGTTAGAAGCCAGGCCCAAGCCTTGGGTCTTGTGTTACAAGTTCTGAGTCTGTATGTGTCCAAGAAATGAGACCAGTACTGCGCTTGGATGTCTTGAAAAGAGCTTAGTACTTTAGGCCCTGCAGGACTGACCAAAGAGGAAATAGGAGAATTCACTTAAGCAATTTATATATGTGACCTCTATAGGGATTTGGTACATTGCTATTCTGCATGGAAACCATCTTCCTATGATGTTTAAAGCACACAGCATGTAAATACATGAACCATTATAATGTCCTGAGGTATGAAACATGGGCAATAAACCCAAACTATTTAACTTGTCGAGCTAGATATTCTCTAGGATCCTTCAGCATAACCACCGGGCATGGCCGAGATCAATGGGAATAACAATTTATTCAATGGGTGTCTAATGCATTTCCCTTGTGGGAGGGGGATGGAAATTGAAAACTGCCATGTCTCCGCTAGCCATGTGACAAGATCCCTATTGATTAGGCATATACATACTATGCAGCATAAGCACAAAACAAAACAGGGTGTAATGTACATCTTTTTCAATTATCTTCTAAGCTGGAGATTCAAACAGGAGACAAAGTTTATATGGGTCCTGATTAAAAGGTCTCAGGTCCAAATAACTGTATTAACTGATATAACAAAGAATAATAACAGTTTTAGTGTCCTGCTCTTTTCCTCATGCAATACCCTAGACGTTCTATGTAGACCGCTAGGACCGTGAGGTTTCTTTGGGATATTATAGCGGGACAAATAGCCATTTGGTGGCCGTGTGTTCCCAATATGCAAGTCAAACACCCCCTACCTGGGATCTGATCCAGAAGATGAGTGGGCAGCATAGCCCAATATCTAACAATTGTCCTCCTGAACTTAGAAAAATGGAGTAAAGGAGATGGTACTTACACGGGATGAGGTTGTAACGGTTGAGGTAGACAAACCTTTATCATGAAAGACTGTCCAGTAGATCAGCGGGTGCTCAGAGCATCTTGAGGATGCATTGTCTCTCGATGGGGGTGTTTGGTATCTCTGCAGAGGACAAACTGAAAGGAGCAAGGGCAGGGGTGTTGAGAAAAAACAAAAGCAGAACAACAAGAAAAAACACAAAAACAAAAATAAAAATAAAAATAAAGGGGAGTCACATAGGTATGTTGAGCTGGTTTTGGACCTGTGTATAATCTTTATCTTCCTTTAGGAGTGCTTCAGGGATAGCCAGGAGGATCAGTTGTAGATCTAAAAAGAGCAGCTCCATGTAAGAACCATATGAAGAAAAGAAAAAAGAGGGGCATGTGGGAAGCCGAACCAAAAGATGTAGAAGCATATTTAGGTGTCCATGTGGTCTTGGTAGTCAAGGCGATCTCTACGTCTGGGTGGCGAGTTTCCTGGATTTCCTTGGGCTTAATTTCCCCTGTTGTTGCGGGGAGATGGTGATCTGCGACGTCTATCTCTCTGTCTTTGAGCTCTGGGAGTTAGATTGTTGGAGATTGATATCCACGGTTCATTCAGCATAAATGAACTATACCAGTCAGGGACCTCCGTCCTGGGGATATTCATTGCTTCGCAGAAGGAGCGGAGGTCATTAGGCGTGCGGAGCAGTGCTGTATGGCCTCGGTGTGTGGCTGATAGACAAAATGGGAATTTCCACCTGTACGGAATTCCCCTTGATCTCAATTGTTCTGTGATCGGACGCAATGCTCTGCGTTGTTGCAGTGTAATGTTCGAGAGGTCCTGATAGAGTTTAATCTCAGTACCGTTGAAAATTACTCTATTTTTCTCTCTCGCTTTCCTTAAGATGGCTTCCTTCAGTGGAAAATTTACCAGGCAGCAGATTATGTCTCTAGGGGGGTCATTTTCTCTCCCTCTGGGCCTGAGGGCCCTGTGAATTCTCTCGAACTCGATCGGTGTGTCAGGCGGTCTTTCCAGTATATCATTGAATATAGCTTCCGCAGTGCGTTCTACGGGGATTTGGTCAGGCATTTCAGGGACCCCCCTTATTCTATTATTATGTCTCCTCCCCCTGTTGTCCAGGTCTTCTAAATGGCGGTGTATTTCAATGATATGGGTGAGGTGCATGTCAGCGTTCTTCTGCACTTGTTTAATAGCATCCGCATGGCATGCAGCAGTTTGTTCCATTACCCCCGTCCTAGCTGCTATGCCCTGGATGTCAGCACGGAGCTCACTAATGGCAGCAGACAGGGATGATTTTATGTCCAGGGCCACAGCCTGCAGGTTGGCTTGCAAGTCTGCCAGGCTGAACGGCTGTGCCATCATTAGCGGTGGTGTCTGGTGGGGTGGCAGAGGTGCCTGGATGGGTAGGACATGAGAGGGGATGCTGGGGTCATTTGTGTGGAGCCCGGATTTGTTTACAGCGCTGATTGCGCTATTCGCGGCATCCGCGATGGTGCTGGAGCCGCCGGGAAGGACGAGAGGCTTAGGCGAGGCCGCGGCTTTGAGGCCTACCGCCTGCACCGCGCGGAACATCTCAGGAATCAGTGGTTGTGCTGACTGACCTGGCTCCATCGTCTCCCGGGGTGTAGAGGAGGTAAGATGACCCTTTCCTATGCCTTTTCAGGCGCTTATGGGTCCTGTATGGCTTAAGTTCTGCTCGTCAGTGTCAGAGAAGGGGAATCAAGCAGCCATCTAGGTCCGGTGCTTGGCCACGCCCCCTCCATATACAGCATTAATGCTTTGGAGTTGGACTGTTATGCTGTGTACACACGATCAGATTTCTGAAGGGATTAAATCCTATGTATTTTTTCGTCAGATATCCGATGAAGCAGACTTTCATCAGTCTTGCATACACACTATAGGCCAGATTCAGGTAGATGCGCGCATATTTTATCCGGCGTAACGCAGCGCAGCGCATATACGCTACGCTGACGCGAACTAGTGAGTCAAGTACAGTATTCACCAAGCACCTGTTCGTTACTTTGCGGCGGAGTAACGAAAATGCGATGGCGCAACCCGACGTAAGTGGAAGTGGGTGTGACCATATGTAAATGATGGGCGGAGCCCAGCGCAGAGACTTACGTTCAGCGCATCATCCACGGAGCATGCGCAGTGAGGGAGGGCTCCACTCGCTCCCCTGTGCGCATGCTCACAACTTCTGTCGGCACCACTTCATGGGAAACGGCGGCGCAATGTCTTATGTTGCGCATATAAAAGCGGCCGCAGATGCGCCTTTCCGGCGCAATAGTATATCCGGCCCCCCCCCCCCCCAGGGAAGTTACTTTTGCTCTGAGATGGCTGCTCCCTTTCCCTGCAAAGAGAGGAAAAAGTTAAACTTCAATGCCCAGGAGCTGTCTGCCGTCATCTCGGCTATGGAGACGTACAATGAGTTCCTCCATGGCAGGAAAAGTCGCAAGACAAGCCGGGACAGGAAGCAGGCCATCCTGGAGTCCATTGCTGCCAGGGTGAACAGTTTGGGGTATTCCACACGGACTGCTGCGGACATTGCCAAAAAAATCAATGATGTGAGGCGCAAAGTCCGGGGCAAGGTGGCCACCATCAGGAGGCATGAGAGGGGCACGGGGGGTGGACCCCCATGTGCGGTCAGCCTGACCACGGAGGAGGAGGTGGTAGCCCGCTGCCTGGAGAGGGAGCAGTTGGAGGGGGTACCGGGCTATGATTCCATGGAGGAAGGCTCCAGGACAGGTAAGTGTTTTTTATCCCCTATTTGGTGTGTTGCATGTGGGGGGGAAGGTACAAGTGTGTGGGACCACCAACATGTGTCTGCTTTGTGTCATCCACAGATGACGGAGCTGGGCCATCATCTGCCAGCGGCCATTCCACCCCATCCCCCCAACTGCATCATGAGCCCGACCCCCTGGGCACTGAAGACACCGAGGTGGAGGGGAGTGCCCACACCTCACCTGCTGAGGTGGTTGAGGAGGAGCCTGTCGTCACAGATCAGGAGTTTGTTTTATTTTTGGAGGAGTCCTCCCCTTCATCAGGGCCCTCTCAGATCCCCTCGCCCATCATAGGAAGCCCCTCAAGGGCGACTCCATCCCCCTGGGGAATACCATCTCCTGGCCCCAGGAAGGCAACCCGGAAGACCAGGGGGTGTCTGATGTGGTCCATGACCAGACGGCGAGGGACCAGGCCAGGCAGACCCAGCAGATGGGGGAGATAGCTGGGCACCTGGACCGTGTAGCTGACAGCCTGGGCTCCGTGGCCCAGATGACAAACGCAGTGCAGGGTGTCAGCTGCAACTGCGCTGCAGTGGTGACCAGCCTGGGGGAGGTGCAGGCTGATCTTCGGCACCTCACTGCAGCCGTCCAGGCCAACACAGCTGCCATCCGGGACCAGGGGAGGCAGAGGCAGCGGGCCCACCAATACCAGGTGACCCGGCAGCTGAGGATGCAGGCCCAGACCAATTCGTACCTCAGCCGGATAGCCGTGGCCTTGGAGGGCATGCAGGCCACACCTGCCAGGAGTGGCCCACCCGGGGATCAGCCACCTCCAGATGCCCACCCACTCCCTCCAGGCAGCTGAGGAGCCAGAGAGGGCCCACCAGAAAGAGCCCCCGTCAGCCCAAATGATGGCTTTTTGGGGTGTTGTTTTTTTTTTTTTGCTGTTTTTGTTTCTGCTCAGGTTATGAGCTTTTTATTTTTTGGTATATTTTGCTCAGGTTATGAGCTTTTTATTTTTTTGGAATATTTTGCTCAGGATATGAGCTTTTTATTTTTTGGTATATTTTGCTCAGCTTATGAGCTTTTTATTTTTTGGTATATTTTGCTCAGGTTATGAGTTTTGTTTTTTTTTGGTATATTTTGCTCAGGTTATGAGCTTTTTATTTTTATTTAAACTGCACATGGTCAGTAGTGCAGGGGACAGTGTGAATGGTGTGTGAATGTGAGGGGGTGGCACTCCTGCCAGTAAGGGGTGTCACCCTCGGTGAAGGACGTGCCATATGAGACGTTGGGCATCAGCTATTACCTGTACGTTTATGGAATGCCAATGCTTCCGATTGTGGTATATGTGCTCTGTGGCACTGGGGGGCTGTAGGGCCACATGTGTGCAATCAATGGCCCCCACGGTGCGTGGGAATCCTGCAATGCTGTAGAAATCTGTCATTGCCTTCTGCCGCAGGTCCTCAGTGGTGGGTCTGATGATGTGGTGGGACATGCGTCTGAGAATTGCAGGGACAACCTGGTGCACACATCTGCTCATGGTGGACTGTGACATCCCAGCCACCACTCCACTTGTACGCTGGAATGATCCACTGGCATGGAAATGAAGTGTTGCCAGTACCTTCACCAGTGGCTGCACTGCTTGTGAGCGTTGTGTCTTGCTGGTGATGTCATCCTGCAGGGTTGTGGTTAGTTCCAGGATTGCATCTGGGCTGAATCTGAAGAGGCGATACACCTCCTCATCACCCATGCCAAAGAGGCTCATGCGCGTGCGGTATATCCTCTCACGTGCCCGCCTCCTCCGTACCGGGGGACCCATTAGTAGTGCTCGGACCACGGCTGCACCTGGCATGTTGGCACACAGAGGTGTTGTCCTTGCAAGTGTGGTTGTTCAGCTTGCTATTTTCGTCGGTAACGCTGCTGCTGTAGCTGCTCTCCTGCTGGAGTAAAGATAAAGCAGCTATTTTTAGGAATAACTTTGTGCTAGGCGTACGACGTACCCACGGCGCACGTAGCCAGCGCCTGGTGATAATCCGTTCGCGAATCAGCATATCTCCCTCATTTGCATATTTGAATGGGAAATCATTAGGCGTGACGGATGCGCCAAGCGAAAATATGCGCTTACGATACTCTGCCGTAGGAAAGTTAAGCCGGTCGGAGAAAGCCCGTTTTCTGTCGCATCTAGTTTGGTGGGTACGGCACATAGATACTATGGCGCATCTTTACACTTACGCGGCGCATACCGATATACTCCAGCGCAAGTCTTTCTGAATCTGGCCCTATCAGACTAAATTCCGACAAAATGCGGTGACGTACAACACTACGACAATCCGAAAAAAATGAAGTTCAATGATTCCTAGCATGCGTCGACTTGATTCTGAGCATGCATGGATTTTTCTCTGATAGAGTTCCACACAGGCAATCATAATTTGCTATCGGTTTTTTATCCAGTGTGCCTATGTGTATGTGTGTCAGTGTAGTGTTGTGCAACTTACTTGTGATGTCTTCTCTCCTCTCGCGGGAACAAAAATACCGCCAAGAGGAGAGGTGACATCACTTCCTCTGCATGTTTTTACATTACACAGGCAGAGGGCGGGCAGAGGGGGGGAAGCGGATTTGCTGGAAGCGATCGTGAAGGGGGGGACAGAAACGAACAGCCGCCCCCTCATCCCGGATCGCTCCCAGAGGCTTACCGTCTGCCACATGTAGCGGGGGGGTCCCAATCGGACCCCCGACCCACGGGAAGGCAGGGACATGCCAGCACGTCCATCTGCCTGTACGTGCCATTCTGTGGACGTATATTTACATGCGGCGGTCGTTAAGCAGTTAAAGCGAAAAAAAATAATGAAAAATTCCTTTAAATATCATACCTGCTGGGTGTCTATAGTATGCCTGTGAGGTGGCACGTGTTTAGAACTGTTCCTGCACAAAATTAGATTACTATAATAAAAAAGTAATTTAATACTGCTTGCGGCTTTAATGTAATGCTTGGTCCCTGCAATATGGATGAAAATCACTGAAAAAAAATAGCATGGGTTTCCCTGCCACCACTCCCTCCAGGTCATTGCAAGACCCTTTGGCCCTATATACTTTGAACAGCAGTATACAGCAGTATACAGGCGGTGCAAACAAGATAAGGACTGTATGTTTGTTAAGTAGATTCTGAACCATCTCATACTTTGTTGCTGCATATTGCACAATTTCCTAAAGAGACCCTCAACAAACTACATGACACTTGTGCCTGATGAGGCCATTGATGTCCCAGTGGCAGCCCATGAGCCTGGCCATACAGGCTTGGCCCCCAAAGCGCACGTGCTGTGCAGCAACAATATCTTGATTATTTTAGGGGTGGGGGGGGGCATTCCAATGCCAGATCTTGGCTGAATACATTTTTTTTGGGGGAAAGAAACATTTTAGAAAAAAGGGGGGTTGCCATCCGGGGCGCCCTTTGAATAAATTCTGTGAAGAACTCCTGTTCCCTGAAGGCCTCCATTATTTCTGTAAGTCAAAATTAAGCAAAACAAGCTAATGTCAGTCAAGCCTCTACTACTTACTAAGGTTTCTCCCCATAGTGGGTTGAATGAATGAATGAATGACTTGTATAGCGCAACGCATGCAAACTGAAAAGTAATGAGCACTATGCACCACCAAGTGGGTTTAGTTGCAAAGTAATGAGCACACTTGCACTAGGGTTAGGGTTACCGACAGGGTTAGGGTTACAGATAGGGTTAGGGTTACAGACAGGGTTAGGGTTACAGACAGAGTTAGGGTTACAGATAGGGTTAGGGTTACAGATAGGGTTAGGGTTACAGTCTGTAACCCTAACCCTATCTGTAACCCTAATCCTATCTGTAACCCTAACCCTGTCTGTAACCCTAATCCTAACCCTATCTGTAACCCTAACCCTGTCTGTAACCCTAACCCTATGTGTAACCCTATCTGTAACAGTCTGTAACCCTAACCATATCTGCAAACCCTAACCCTAACCCTGTCTCTAACCCTAACCCTATCTGTAACCCTAACCCTATCTGTAATCCTAACCCTAAGCATGTCTGTAACCCTAACCCTATTTGTAACCCTAACTGTAACCCTAACCCTGTCTGTTACCGACAGGTTTAGGGTTAGGGTTACAGACAGGGTTAGGGTTACAGACAGGGTTAGGGTTACACATAGGGTTATGGTTACAGACAAGGTGGGGGGGTGCAGGTGATGTGGAGCAAGATGCAGCAGCAGAAGAGGACTCAGCCGAGGAGGTTATCGCAGAGGATGGAGTAGGAGGAGTAGAGAAGGTGGCAGCAGGCCTGCCTGCAAGTCGTGGCGGTGTCACCAACTCCTCTACAGAGCCACGCATTACATGCTTGGCAGCTGTCAGCAGGTTTACCCAATGCGCAGTGTATGATATACCTGCCCTGACCATGCTTTGCAGACCAGGTATTAGTGGTCAGATGGACCCTTGCCCCCAACACTGTGTGCCAGAGATGCCATGAATTCCTTTTGCACAATAGAGTACAGGTTGGGGATTGCCTTTTGTGAAAAGAAATTTCGGCCGGGTACCTTCCACTGCGGTGTCCCAATAGCTACAAATTTTTTGAAGGCCTCAGACTCCACCAGCTTGTATGGTAAAATTTGGGGGTGACTCTGTGACATTGGCTTCTTACGCTCAAACATGTCCTTGACAGACAGACAAATGTCTCACCGCTCCAGGTGAGCCCCATGTGCAATCAAGGGTTGTTGAACCACCAAGGTGCTGGCAATGCTAATGATAGCAAATTGAAGGAAGAAAACTGGACAGCCGCACTCCGAAATCACTTAAAATAAGTTGTCTTTTATTTTTCAACTGTACACACAGTCACTGCAACCAACAAAATACAGTATGGCCGGCGCGTTTCGCACTTACAATCAGTGCTTAGTCAGACACCTGACTGTGGGCAGATGAGCAGGAACTGCTCAAGGTGAGAGACGGAGTGGCGGATGGTTGAGAGGGGGCAAGGAGGACAGCAGTGGCTGACGTGGCTGAAGATGCTGGACCAGGAGGGGGATGGTGTCTTTGAGCTTGTGTGCTGCTTGTACTCATCATCATGTGTTGATCCCATAGGTGTTTGTGCTGTGAGATCATGTGCCTTCGCAAAGCAGTTGTACCTAGGTGGGTACCTAGGTGGGTGGATTTCCCACGACTCAGTTTGTGTTGGCACAGGTTGCAAATGGCATCGCTGTTATCAGAGGCAGACACACAAAAAAAATGCCACACTGCTGACCTTTGCATTGACGGCATTCTAGTGGTGGCAACAGCATGTGTTGATTGGTGTGCTGTCTGGCTGACCCCGGGTGCCGATACAGTGGTTGACCGCGATATTGTGTCAATCTCGCTCCCTTTCTCGGCGAGATTGAGCACTTGCGAGCCCCATCGCGGGAGCCAGCGCCGAGCTGGCTTGCCGCGATGGAGACAAAGCCGTCATAGAAGCGACGGGGATCCGACGCGGATTCCCGCCAATTCTACACGTGGGCGGAGTTTGTTATGAATCCTGAGAAGGAAGTCCCCGCCGGATTTTAAATAAAAATCCGGCATTGGGTTCCCCCCTCAGGAGCATAACGGGCCCTTAGGTCTGGTATGGGTTGTAAGGAGACCCCCCCTACGCCGAAAAAACGGCGTGGGGGTCCCCCCACAATCCATACCAGACCTGTATCCAAAGCACGCCGGCCGGCCGGTCAGGAGGGGAGTGGGGGGCGAGCGAGCGCCCCCCCCCCCTCCTGAGCCGTACCGGGCAGCATGCCCTCAACATGGGGGGGTCATGTGCTCTGGGGCAGGGGGCGCACTGCGGCCCCCCACCCCAGAGCACCCTGTCCCCATGTTGATGAGGACAGGGCCCCTTCCCGACAACCCTGGCCGTTGGTTGTCGGGGTATGCGGGCGGGAGGCTTATCGGAATCTGGAAGCCCCCTTTAATAAGGGGGCCCCCAGATACCGGCCCCCCACCCTAAGTGAATGAGTATGGGGTACATTGTACCCCTACCCATTCACCTGCAAGAAAAGTGTAAACACAAATAAACCACACAGTGTATTGAAATATTTTATTAGTTGGCCGCCGGGGGGGGGGTGTGTATGATCGCTTTTATAAAAGCGCCCCCCTCCGGCGGGCTCCTGCGGGGGGGTGGGTGCCGATGTTCTTCACCGCCGTCTGGTTCTCTTCCGCCGCCGGGGGGGCGGAAGAGGTTGGACGGAGTGACACCTGCTGGAGAACCAGAGCAACACACATTGAAAGGCTATATTTTTGCCTTATTAAGGTAAGCGCAATGTGAGCACATTTCCTGAAGAAAAGTCTCCCATATCACAGAACCTGCTACACCACCACGGATGGGACAGTTCACTTTATTTTATGCATTTGCACTTTTTTCTGCACAGATTGTGATTCACTATATGGACTTTATTAGTTGAATTATTTATGAGCTGGGACTTTTATTTTTATTTTTATTTTTATTTTTAATTTATGCATCTGCACTTTTGCACAGATTATTATTATTTAGTATCTCAGTGTTGAATGATTTATGCGCTAATCAATTTTATTTCATTCACTGTTGTTATATTTATGAGTATCTATCACAATTTAGATTGAGCAGCATTATCATTTAATTTCACCTTATTTATTTGGTGGCGCAAGAGCCTACACATTCACATCGTCATCATCAACTGCTTCACCTGTATCTGACAACTCAGCAAAGGAAGCAGCAGCGGGTACAACATCATCATCATCACACTATACGTCCATGTGTGTAATGCTGCCTGACTGAGACATATCCCTTTTATCTACATCTCTTGGCAATAATTGTTGTGCATCACTAATTTCTTCCAACTCATGTGTAAAAAACTCCTCCGACAGATCAAGTAAAGCAGCTGTGATGCTAGTGTTGGTGGTGGTGGCAGGCGGGCGAGTGGAGGATGGTGCGTCAAGGTTCCGAGCAGAAGCTGTAGAACATTGGGTGTCCTGTGTTAGCCAGTCAACTATGTCCTCAGAACTTTTCGAGTTCAGGGTACGTGGCCTCTGAACACTGGGCATTATTCTAGGGCCAAAGGGAATCACAGCACCATGACCACGACGGCCCCTGCGGGGTGGCCTGCCTCTGCCTTTTAGATTAGTTTAGTTGTACTATGCGTGCAAGCTACTGTGCCACCAGATATAAGATGTGGCACTGGACAAGTGGGCACTAGGGATGAGCCGAACACCCCCGCGTTCGGTTCGCACCAGAACCGTCGAACAGACCAATCGTTCACGCGAACATTTAGAACCCCATTGAAGTCTATGGTACTTGAACGTTCAAATTCAAAAATCATTTTAAAGACCAATATTCAAGTTATTGTTGGAAAACTTCTTTGAGAACCCGGGTCTTGCCCCAGGGAACATGTATCAATGAAAAAAAGTTAAAAAAACCTGTATTTTTTTCAGGAGCAGGACTTTTTTTTCTATTGATACATGTTCCCTCGGGCAAGACCCGTGTTCTCAAAGACGTTTTCACAGGCAAATTATAGACACCCAGCAGGTACAATATTTAAAGGAATTTTTCATTTTTTTATTTTTTATTTAAACATTATTAAAATAACTGCTCCATGAGCAGTGATTTTAATGATGCTTAAATAATAAAAAATAAAATAAAATAAATTCCTTTAAATATTGTACCCGCTGGGTGTCTATACTTGTGATAATGTCTTTAAATAGCACAATCACCTGCCTGCCAGTAAATTAGGAAGAACTGATCTAGCTACAGTAGGTGACTGCGATATTGTGTCACTCTCGCTCCCTTTCTCTGCGATATTGACCACTTGCGAGCCCCATCGCGGGAGCCAGCGCCGAGCTGGCTTGCCGCGATGGAGACAAAGCCGTCATAGAAGCGACGGGGATTCCCGCCAATTCTACACGTGGGCGGCGTTTGTTATGAATCCTGAAGGGGAACTCCCCGCCGGATTTTAAATAAAAATCCAGCATGGGTTCCCCCCTCAGGAGCATAACGGGCCCTTAGGTCTGGTATGGGTTGTAAGGAGACCCCCCTACGCTGAAAAAACAGCGTGGGGGTCCCCCCACAATCCATACAAGACCCGTATCCAAAGCACGCCACTCGGCCGGTCAGGAAGGGAGTGGGGGCGAGCGCCCCCCCTCCTGAGCCGTACCGGGCAGCATGCCCTCAACATGGGGGGGTCAGGTGCTCTGGGGCAGGGGGATCTCCATTTTTTGCGCACTGTGATTGGCCAAGCATGCAGGGTCATAGTGCATGTTTGGCCAATCATCAGCGCGCAATGCCGCAGTGAATTATGGGCCGCTGCGCGTCACTCGTATTTGGCGCCAAAGACCCGTTTTGTTCAAAATTCGTCGAACGTACGAACAGACGTTCGTTCCGAACGCGGAGCTCATCCCTAGTGAGCACAGTTTAAAGACACCCTGGCAGACAAATTACTACTCTTCTGTATTGCAGTGAATTTTATTCTTATATGTTATCAACTGTGCGAACAAAATATAGATGAGATGTGGCACTGGACAGGTGGGCACAGTTTACCCTGTGAGCCAAAGACACCCTGGCAGACAAATGACTACTATTCTGTATTGCAGTGAATTTTGTTCTTATATGTTATCAACTGTGCCAACAAAATATAGATGAGATGTGGCACTGGACAGGTGGGCACAGTTTACCCTGTGTGCCAAAGACACCCTGGCAGACAAATTACTACTTTTCTGTATTGAAGTGAATTTTGTTCTTATATGTTATCAACTGTGCCAACAAAATATAGATGAGATATGGCACTGGACAGGTCAGCACAGTTTACCCGGTGTGCCAAAGACACCCTGGCAGACAAATGACTACTATTATGTACTGTAGTGAATTTTGTTTTTATATGTTATCAACTGTGCCAACAAAATATAGATGAGATGTGGCACTGGACAGTTTACGCTATGAGCCTGGGCACCTTACATTACACAGCACCCCACAGCTCTGGGCCCTTTATATAGCACACTGCACCACTGGACCCCTTTATATTACACAGCACCCTGCACCTCTAGTCTAGCTAAACCTAATACAGTGTATAAATATATATACAAAACCTGGAATGCATATATATCCTCTACACACTGTGGGCCAGATTCACGTAGAATCCGTGGCGGTGTATCGTAATTCCATTTACACTACGCCTCTGCAACTTACTGGAGCAAGTGCCGTATTCTCAAAGTACTTGCTCCATAATTTGCGGCGGCATGGTGTAAATGCCCCGGCATGAGGACGCGTAATTCAAAGGGGGCGGCTTGTATTTAAATTAAGCGCGCCCCCGCGCCAATCGAACTGTGCATGCACCGGCCGTAAAAATAGCCCAGTGCGCATGCTCCAACTCACGTCGGAAAACATCAATGAAGCCGACGTGAGCGTCATTTACGCAAAGCCCTATTCGCGAACGACTTAGGAAAACAACGTAAACGACGGAAAAAGACGAAGCTGTCCCGAGGCCATACTTAACATGGCATACGACAGACCTTCGTAAACTTACCCCTCATATAGCAGGGGTAAGTTTACGCTTACGTAAACGGCGTAAATGACGACGAGGCGGCACAAAAACGTTCGGGAATCGGCGTATCAGGCTCATTTGCATAGTCAAATGAGAAATCAACGTAAACGCCACCTAGCGGCCGGCGTAACATTACATTTAAGATCCGACGGTGTAAGTGACTTACACCAGTCGGATCTTAGAGTACATCCGGCGTATCATGTTTTCTGGATAGAAAACAATGATACGCAGGCGGGAAATTCGAATTACGCCGGTGTATCTGTAGATACACCGGCGTAATTCTTTTGAGAATCTGGCCCAGAAACTCTAACTGACTAGCCTGCCTGCCTGCCTGCCCTATCTAACTCCAAAAAATTACACTCTCTCTCTCTCTGTCTCTCTCTGTAAACCATGCAGCACAGATTAGAGAGAAAAAAAAACAGACTGATTGATTAGCTGTCAGGGAAGACAGGCTTTCCATGCAAGCGCCCGGCATGCACGCATGCGTACTAGCTAATGCGTACACACACACTAATAATGGAGTTAGGCAGGCTATTTAAGCAAGGCTCCTACAGAGGTTCCTTGCTGTTTGGTCTGCAGCTTCTGTGTCATTTCCTGTTTCCTGTGTGACCTCTGACTCTGATCCAGCTTGTTGTTACCTGTGAATACCTGCTGCCTGTTCTGATCCCGGCTTCCCTTAGACTCTGATCCTGCCTGCTGATTCTGTCTGATGATCTTCCAGTACTACTTGGCTTGTGACCTGACCGACCCAGCCTGTCTGACCCTGCATCTCGCTCATCCAGCCTGCTACAGCTCCCAGCCCTTCAAGCCTGCATTTGGTACTGCTCCGTGGTTCATCCCAGCCTGCCAGCAGTCAAGCATCATGTCAGCTCATCTACCTACTGACCACCACTACTACAGGGACTATTGAACTGTTTACAGGCACTCATACCCCACCGTGCTCCTGTGGCTGCTGTATCACTACCAGTAGTCTGCGAGCCGGAGTTGTATGAGAGACCTTCCTCTGCACGTCAGGCTCACATCCCAGGTACGTAACAGTACCAAACAGCCATGTCTGAGCCTGCAAGAGGACCCTCTCCAGTGGATGAAATATGTCAGCACCTTGCTGCTCTTACAAAAGCGGTTAAGTCGCTGCAGGAAGGATACGTGCGTCTGGAAGAGCGGGTACAGTCCCTGTCCACTACAGCAACCACAGCTCCTGCATCCGATCCTGCCTCCTCCACCACCCAAACTGGGACTTCGGCCAACCATACAGTAATGGTGTCACCTCCTGAGACCCAAGTACCTACGCCTGAGAGGTTTTCCGGTGATCGGAGTAAATTTAGAGCCTTCCGCAATGCCTGTCAGCTCTACTTTGTTCTTCAGCCACAGACTTTTTCCCTGGAAGCCACCAAGGTGATATTTATTATTTCTTTCCTACATGCAAATGTCATTTGGCGCCCTGGCACTGATTTATGACGACCCACATCGTACCACCACCGCTGAAGCCGCTCTTCATGCAATCCAGCAAGGCCATAGAGCCTTTAGATGTCAGTGACTTTAGATGCTGGAGTGCAGACACCAGCTGGAATGACGCAGCCCTGCGTCATCAGTTTCGTTTGGGTCTCTCTGAAAGTCTGAAAGATGAGCTTGCTCGGGTCGGGGTGCCAAGCTCTCTGGAAACCCTAATCACTATGTCCATCCAGATTGACCGCTGCCTACGAGAACGCAGGTCTGAAAAAAACCACACAGCACTCACGTCCAACCTGGATTTTACCCAAGATCCCTGCTTCTCCTAACCTGGCTCCTGGAAACTCTGCTTTCCCTACTACAGAGACGCCTGAACCCATGCAATTGGGCCTGATTCGTTCTTCATTGACTCCAGAAGAACGCAGACGAATAAATAACCTCTGCCTGTACTGTGGAGCTGTCACTTTGTACGTACCTGTCCTGCCAAACTGCGTAAGTGTCTTTCCCTTTCTTCACCCAACCGGTTACCCCGGCCTGCCTTGTCTGCCAGCTCAGCGCATATCGCTCTGCCTGTTTCCTTCCAGCTTCCGGGAAGAACCGTATCAGTGACCGCTATTATCGATTCTGGAGCGTGTAGCTGTTTCATTGACCAGTACTTTGCAGCTCAGCAACACATTTGTCTACAAACCAGAGAACAGGGACTCACTGTATTCTTGGCTGATGGGTCTCACATTAAATCTGGACTGGTAACCAATGTTGACCACCTCCTCCACGAACCACCGAGAGCTGCTGCGCTTAGACGCAATCTCTTCGCCCTTCTATCCCATCATCCTGGGCCTACCCTGGCTACAGGCCCACAACCCACAGATAGACTGGAAATCCGGAAGTGTCAAGTTCCAGTCACCATATTGCCAGAGACACTGTTTGTTAAGTTCACCACCCTCACCTGCTACCCTGCTGTGTATGGACACAGACCCTGAATTATGTCAAGTAGTTCCGGATTCTTACCATGAATACCTGGACGTTTTCAGCAAACGAGGAGCAGACACCCTTCCCCCACATAGACCTTATGACTGCCCCATTGAGCTGCTTACCGGGGCCGAGATTCCATTTGGGCGCATTTTTCTTTTATCTGAACGGGAATAAAGGGGTCTTGAAGGACTATATTGATGAGAACCTTCAGAAAGGATTCATCCGTCCCTCTACCTCACCGGCCGGTGCTGGTATATTTTTTGTAGAAAAGAAGGATCATTCCCTGAGACCATGTGTGGACTATTGTGACCTAAATAAAATAACAGTGAAGATTTGCTATCCCCTTCCTTTAGTCCCTGAACTGTTCCAAAGACTCAAATCAGCAAGCATCTTTACCATGCTGGATTTAAGAGGGGCCTATAACCTGGTTCGCATACGAGAAGGGGATGAATGGAAAACTGCCTTCCGTAGCCGATTTGGGCACTTTGAATATCTAGTTATGCCCTTTGGCCTTTGTAATGCCCCTGCCACTTTCCAGTACTTTATTAACGATATTTTCAAAGACTTTCTGGGTATTTTCATGGTTGTCTACCTTGATGACATCTTGATATTCTGTGTATCATTAGAGGTGCACCGAGGGCATGTTAAAAGTGTATTGTGCCGGTTCCGCAAATATGGACTTTATGCTAAAGCCGAAAAATGCGTCTTTGAGCAACAGAGCATCCAGTTCTTAGGTCTGATCATTTCGACTGACGGGATCAAGATGGACCCACAGAAAGTCTCAGCGATACTAGATTGGCCAGCCCCCACAGGCAAGAAGGGAACACAACGCTTTGTGGGCTTTGCCAATTTTTATCGCAAATTTATCAAGAACTTTTCCGATATCATTCACCCTATTACACAGCTAACTAAACAAGGTATGCGTTTCTGTTGGACTTCTGAGGCTCAAGCCTCTTTTGAAACGTTGAAGAGATGGTTTACCATTGCTCCTGTCCTAAGTCACCCAGACTCTAGCTTGCCCTATATTGTGGAGGTGGATGCTTCAGAAAGTGTGGTTGGTGCCATTCTATCCCAACGTCAAGGCCTCAAAGAAGTAACCCATACAGTAGCATTCTTTTCACGCAAACTCACATCAGCTGAAAAAAACTATGATGTAGGGGATCGAGAACTTTTGGCGATCAAAGCCGCGTTGGAGGAATGGAGATACTTGCTGGAGAGAGCGGCTCATCCAATTCTGATCTACACGGATCATAAGAATCTTGAGTATCTGCGGTCCACTAAAAGCCTCTTTTTCTCGAGATTCTCATTTCATATTACATACAGGCCCAGATCAAAGAACACTAAGCCCGATGCGTTGTCACGCATGTTTGAAGATCCAAGAGACATCCTAATACCAGATACCATTTTACCGGCTGGAAACTTCCTGCTATTACACACTGACCTTTTGTCTCAGTTACAGCAAGCTTCTGCAGAAACACCCAATCCTCCAGGGGTCACACTACAAGCATAGAATGGACTATTATGGAGGGGTAAGCAGATTTTTGTACCTAAAAAGATTCGAGCAATGATCTTGGGGGTTTGTCATGACCACCCTTTGGCAGGCCATTTTGGGGTTCATAAGACTGTTGAACTTGTACAACGCTCATTTTGGTGGCCAGGGTTGGAGAAAGACTGCAGATCCTATGTAAATTCATGCACCACCTGCATCCGAAGTAAAAGCTCCTGTAACAAAGCTTTGGGATTGCTCAGACCTCTGCCTATACCTGACAGACAGTGGCAGATGATTTCTATGGATTTTATAGTTGATCTTCCACCATCTGAAGAATGTACCGCTATCTTTGTGGTAGTAGATCATGTAACAGGATGACCCGTGACACCCAGAGACTTTTGAGGGATGGGGGATACTCCTGTGCCAGCGGCCCTAAGAACTCTTGGGTCCAAGTTCACCCTGTGCCCCTTTAGGGCATAGGGTGGCTATTAAATCATACTTCATGTATTACATGAGATGGGACATTACGGATAGTTCATATTCCAGGTGATTTGATGTGGACTCACAACCAGTCAATAAGAATGACTGTTTCCATGCTTAGAACAGACTATTGAAATGCCAAGTGAGGTCGGCTCCTGAAAGACCTCTTCATTGTGTGATAACACTGCATAAAGCCATTGATGATCAGGTGTGAATGCCTTTTTGTCAGAGACAGAAGTCTGTCTAAAGATGTGGATTGAAGGGACTCTATTGCGGTTGTGAAGCTCTGTGTTTTCACTTAAAATATTGTGTATTAAAGATCACATGTCTCTCTTCAGATGTATTGAATTAGCATGTCAATTATGTTTAGTAAAGGAATGTATTGATGCTCAGGTGTAAGTACCTTTCTTTTAGAGACAGATGTCTGTCTAAACATGTGGATTGAAGGGAAAACATTGTGTGATAGTATTTTGTGTTGATGTCATTATCTAAAGGTATGTGTCTCGTCAAGATCGGTGCCGAAATGTCTGGATATTAATTAGTAATTAGCCATAGTGTGTGATGAGGGGGGCGGAGATTTCATTGTTCCTGTAAACATCTTGTACTGTATAAAAAAGATAAGTGTACCATTAAAGTTGATACAGTTGACTCAGAACACAGAGCTGTCAGTCTTTTGATTCTGGGGAATGGATCGTGTATGCAGGATTGTCAGAGTGTGTCGGATAAGCTTGTCGTGGGTGGATGGAAGGTCGTAAACAGTGGTGACCGTTACAGATCGCTTTTCAAAGATGGCTCATTTCATTCCCCTAAAGAGTACACCATCGGCTGCAGAAACTGCTCGGGTGTTTATAAAAGAAATTGTCAGACTCCAGGGAGTCCCTGCAAATATTGTGTCTGATCGCGGTGTCCAGTTCACATCCAGATTTTGGAAGGCCTTGTGCAAGACCCTACAGATTGAACTCTCATTCTCTTCCGCTTACCACCCACAAACTAATGGGCAGACGGAGAGAACTAATCAGACCCTAGAACAATACATCCATTGTTTTACTTCTTTTGTCCAGGATGATCAGGTATCATTATTACCCCTGGCGGAATTCGCCTATAATAATGCCAACCATTCTGCCACCAAGCACTCTCCGTTTTTTGCTAATTACGGATTCAATCCCACCTTCTTACCTAATCTTGTCACAGAATACTCCAGTCCAGCCGTCCAGGATACTCTGGACTTTTTCTCTCGCAATAATATGTTGTTGCAGGAAACCATCGCGAAAGCCCAGGAGGACAGCAAGAAATCATTAGACAAGAAAAGAAGAGGGGAACTGATCGTGCAACCAGGAGATCAAGTCTGGCTTTCAATGACAAATTTGAAGATGCTATGTCCTTCTAAAAAGCTGGCACCAAGGTTCGTAGGACCATTTCCGGTAAGGAGAAAAATGAATGATGTTTCTTTTGAATTAACCTTACCTGAATCTTCTAAGGCCCCTTTCACATTGAGGCGTGGAGCCGCGGTGACGGTATAGCCGCACTATTTGTAGCGCCGCTATACCGTCGTGTTTACCGCGATATTCGGGCGCTAGCGGTGAGGTTTTAACCCCCGCTAGCGGCCGAAAAAGGGTTAATACCGCGCTATTACCGCGGTTTCCCATTGATTCCAATGGGAAGGCGCGCTATAGGAGCGTGGAACACACCGCTCCTATACCGCGGTAAAGATGCGGCTAGCAGGACTTTTGGAGCGTTCCTGCTAGCGCACCGCTTCAGTGTGAAAGCCTTCGGGCTTTCACATTGAACACTACAGGGCATGATTTTTCATGCGGTATAGCAGCGCTATTTTTAGCGCTGTACCGCATGAAAAACGCCTCAATGTGAAAGGGGCCTTAGGATCCACCCAGTGTTTCATGTTTCCTTGCTGAAGCCTGTTGTGCCAGATCCATTTCCAGATCATAGACCCGGTCCTCCCATACCTATTATTGATGGGGATGAGGAATTTGAGGTCAAGGCTATTTTAGACTGCAGGAAAAGAAGGGGTCAGACACAATATTTAATTAAGTGGAAGGGTTATGGTCCAGAGGAGAATTCCTGGGAACCTGCACAAAATGTACATGCCACAGACTTGATCCGTGCCTTCTTCCGCAGTAACCCGCAAAAGAGGAACCAGTTGGGCACCCGGAGGTCGCACGTAGGGAGGGGCCAATGTCAGGGAAGACAGGCTTTCCATGCAAGCGCCCGGCATGCACGCATGCGTACTAGCACTTTAAGACACACACCTGTCACTAGTAATGGAGTCAGGCAGGCTATTTAAGCAAGGCTCCTACAGAGGTTCCTTGCTGTTTGGTCTGCAGCTTCTGTGTCATTTCCTGTTTCCTGAGTGACCTCTGACTCCAATCCAGCTTGTTGTTACCTGTGAATACCTGCTGCCTGTTCTGATCCTGGCTTCCCTTAGACTCTGATCCTGCCTGCTGATTCTGCCTGATGATCTTCCAGTACTACTTGGCTTGTGACCTGACCTCTCTTCTGCCTAATGTCTATGCCTGATCTGCCTGATTATTACCGACCTGGCCTGTCTGACCCTGCATCTCGCTCATCCAGCCTGCTACAGCTCCCAGCCCTGCAAGCCTGCATCTGGTACTGCTCTGTGGTTCATCCCAGCCTGCCACCAGTCAAGCATCTTGTCAGCTCATCTACCTGCTGACCACCGCTACTACAGGGACTATTGAACTGTTTACAGGCACTCATACCCCACCGTGCTCCTGTGGCTGCTGTATCACTACCAGTAGTCCGCGAGCCGGAGTTGTACGAGAGGCCTTCCTCTGCACGTCAGGCTCACATCCCAGGTACGTAACATTAGCCCTAAAAAGGGCTGTTTGTGGTGCTGTCATGATGCTGTTCTAACAGCAGAGATCAGATGAGTCTTTCAGGACTGGAGTACACTGGCCTAGCTATCACTTTCCCTATAAAATCAGCAGCAGCAACACTTTCCCTTCTCTCACTAAGACTGCAGGTTCAGAATGAATCTAAAATGGATGCTGCCGTAGAGGTGGGAGGGTCAGGGAGGGAGGGTATGCTGCTGATTGGCTGGAATGTGTCTGTTGACTGTGAGGTACAGGGTCAAAGTTTGCTCAATGATGACGAATAGGGGGCGGGTCGAACATCACATATGTTCGCCGGCGGCATCGAACAAGCGATGTTTGCCGGGAACAGGACACGTGTACCCTCCTCTCAACGTTTAAAAGTTGACCAGAATGTTAAGGCAAAACGAGATTTGAATCAGCAGCATGATCATTCTGGTGTTCCTGCTGGAGCAAACACTGCATAGTGTAATGGACTGAGTGCTGGAAGTACAACATAAGAAGGGAGAGGAGGACTGCTTGCTGACTTAGGGCCAGCAGGATTCTTTTAATACTAACGAAGAAGAGTATCAGGAGGAAGAGTGTTCAGATGAAATTGGTGAGGAATAGGAAGACATGGGGCAAGTTTTCAGGGATAAGTTGTATGCTTCCCAAAACCCTGGCAAATGAGTTGAAATTGTTAAGGACACTGCTGGCCTCAGTGAGACCAAGAATTCAGTGTCCTCTGCTGTGAGTAATTTGTGACAAATGGGCTCATTTAGGGTGAAGTGCCTACGAAAGGATCCAGAATTTGGGCAATGAAGGAGAGGGCTTATTACTGGTTGGCCAGTCTCTTGAATCCTTAATAAGCCATTTGGAAGAAGTTCTTCAGTCTACCCTCTTTCCAGGAAATTGAAAGGATCTCCTTTCATGGTTAACATACCTCCAACCATAAGGTTGCTGAAAGGTGGAGTAGCAGTGATGGTGGCTTTTTTAATTATGTTTTTAAGTCATTTTTCAGAATGCTTTGACCAGGCCATATGATCTTGGATGACCTGAGCAAATGACAATGAAAATGCAGGAACTGAACCACAACCCTGTTCAGATTTCACAAACAGTAGAAGGGTCTTAAAGGGGCATTAAATACCAGGATTGCATTACATACAGAGTGCAGAGTTCATGGGGGTTACACACAGAGTACAGAGCTGTCACTTATAAACACAGAAACCAGACTTCTGTGTTTACAAGTGATTGTAGTGAGCAGGCACCAAAGGTTCTGAGCCAGAGGTGGCGGAACTGAGTTCCCCCAAGTTCCCCCTCAAAAAAAGCCCTGCCTATGGCCATTGTGTTGTTATAGAGGACATTCAGTGCAGTGGTTGGTTTAGTCACAAGGAAAATAATCCACCTGTCTCCTGACACAGTTAATAGGCTCACTTTTATAAAAAATAAAGCAAGTCTTGGATCAGTAATGTTTACAAAACCGCTGAAAACAATGCTAATGAATGCATCCTTCTTCTTCTGCAGGCCCACCATCATTACCAGCTGTTCTACTGCTACTGGCCTGACACCATAACCATCTCGTGCCACCAATATCTTTCCCTGCCACCATTACAGGCTCCTTCCATTACTGCTGACCTGCCACCATTACCATCTCCTGTCGCATTACTATCTTGTGATACCTCGAATGCTCTTGTTTGGTACTATAGCACTCCAAAGGTGCTAGAGATAACTCTTGTGCAGCTTGGCCTCAGCTGCAAAATGTATGAATTTCTTTCCAGCAGAATCAATCCTACATTTTGCCTCGAAGTTTCCAATGTGTTCTCTGACCCTGACCTTCACCCGGACACTAACCTAAATCATTCCCTGATCTAGCTATTTTATCTTTACTGAATAAAAAAAGATTTACACATTTTTTTGTTTACATTATTCTTATAAAAGTATTTAATTTGTCAGGGATACCGAGAGCAGGCATCCAGCAGCAGGGATGGCCAGATCTGTGTAGCTACACTTAGAGTCGGTAGACACTGGGGCGACTTGGGGTCGTCTCAAGTCGTCCCAAGTCGCGCTGTAGAGAAAAACAATGTAAGTGAATGGGAGCGGTGTTAATACACACTACTCAAGTCGCTCCGACTTCAGAAAAGGTTCCTGTACGACTTCAATCCGACTTCTAGGCGACTTGTACCCATTGATTTCAATGGAAGTCGCCTCCAAGTCTGATTACTGTCTTAACTGAAGCGACCTTTTTAGCAAGATAACATACATTTCTCAGGCAAACCCCTCCCTCCCCCTCCCCCTCCCTCTCCCAGAGCTGATGGTTGTTTTATTGGCCACTGTAATGTCTCCTGTCCAGGAGATGACTTCAAGTCGTGTTGTAAATCGCCCCAGATCGCCCTGTGGTTCATGCTCAAGTCGTGTCGGAGTCGCCTCTGAAAGTCGCACTGGAAGTCGTGTCGCCCCAGTGTGAACCGACTCTTAGGAAACTGAGCCCAGACTATATATATGTTTTAAGCAAGTTTATTAACAGTGAAGTAGAAACTATCCAAACAACAGCAAACAGTATACACAGCAAACCTAAAGATACATGTGAACCATAACTAAATACCTTACAAACAACATAACTACTAAGTAACAGAAGCCCAACTATCAAACTACCTATTTACATGAGTACAAAATAGAGAAACAGGCAAACATGGTAATACCAAAGATGCAAGGAAAAAGGGAACCAGGACTGGGATCAGGAACAAGGGGAGCAGACATGAGGCCTCAAGGTACATCGTACAGGTGCAAGATGGAAGAAGGAATCAGGTTCAGGATTAAATGGCAAGCAGTATCTAACTAGAAGGGCAAAACATTGAAGCAAAGGGTAATAGTGGAGGAGGGACTAAATACCCTCCCAGCAGCCAGCGTCAGGTGGAGACTGATTACTGGGATGTGCTGGCCACTGGGAGACACCCACTGGTTGACACCAGAACTATGATCTTTCACACTTGGAAACACAGTGCCACCAGCAGGTAATCTAGGTCCGGACATTAATACTGTTTATAAATTCTGCACAATATTCCTTATTTATTCTGTGAAAAAAATACACACTATTGCAGATTTTTGGACTGAAAAGATACATGCAGCATGGCCAGCAGCACATGAACCAATGTCCTGCTCAGTAGCAATGTCCCCAGGTACCAGTGTAAGTCAGCACCAGTAACCCAATCACCAACCACATCAGTACAGTGTCTTCTAGTACCAGTGTCTTTATCACCACCAGACAGAATCAGTACCTGTGAACTCTTGTACAGGCGTCCTGATCACTGACCAGCATCAGTGGGATAATAAAATGCACACTGTGGGCCAGATTCTCAGCGGCGTTACGACGGAGTATCTCAGATACCCCGTCGTATCGCCGTTTTTTTTGTCTCGTATCTATGCGAGTGATGCTTAGCATCACTTTGGCATAGATACGCTTCTACATCCGACAAGTGTAAAACCATTACACTTGCGGATCGTAGGTGTAATGACAACTCCGGCCACTAGGTGGCCTTTACATTGTTTTCGCATTTGCATATGCAAATGAGGTAGTACGCCGATTCTCGATCGCTTTTACGCCGCCCCGTCGTCGCGTACGTCGTTTTTGTTCGTGTAAGGTTACCCCAGCTTCTATGTGGAGTAACCTTACGAAGTACCGTCGGATGCCATGTTAAGTATGGCGTCGGGTCAGCCTCGGCTTTTTCCGTCGCTTACATCGTTTTACTAACTCGTTCGCGAATAGGGAGTTGCGTAAATGACGCTCACGTCGTTTTGACGTCGGTTTCAACAACGCTTTCCGACGTGAGCTGGAGCATGCGCACTGGGCTTTTTCCCCGGCCGGCGCATGCGCAGTTCATTCGACGCGGGGGCGCGCTTAATTTAAATACAAGCCGCCCCATTTGAATTGCGCGGGTTTACGCTGCACGATTTACGCGACGCAGGCGAAACCTACAGAGCAAGTGCTTAGAGAATAAAGCACTTGCTCTAGTACGATGCAGCGGCGTAGTGTAACTGGCTTACGCTACGCCGCCGGAATTCTTAGAGAATCTGGCCCTGTGTGTAATTTTTTAAATGTGGCCCACCCTGTCTGCTGCAATTCTGTCTGTGAAGTCTGTACAATATTTCTTTCTTTTCCCTGTTATATGCTGTATGCATTTAAATGTAAATATTGGGTTTCTTTTTTTTTTTAAAGTGTGGCCTACCCTAACTGCTTGTATGCTGTCTATGGAGTATGGACAGCTGTTGTCTCAGAAATAATACACTCTAGTTTTTTAGTTTTGTTTTTTTCACAATGCTCAGTCTCTGTCTCTGAAATTGCAGCCTAAAGATAAGGATGACATAGTATACTGTACATGCTGTCTGTACAATATTTCTGGAATCTTGTCTCAGAAAAATTATTTCAGTATTATTTCAAAATAAAACTTGCCTTTTCAATTGTTGCCTGGGAAAACTACTTATGTGTAGTAAGTCTGTAAAATTTTTCTCCCTGTAGTCTGAAATAATACACTTTAATTTAAATTGATGATAAAAATGTACTTGCATCACCATCTTACAACCCAATCAGGCAGCTTACATATTCTCCAATCACTGTACTAAATGTGTGGCTACTGTCTCTAAATTATCAGGGACATGCTGGCCATAGCATAACTGAAGTTCTTAGGCAAAGGCAGATATGCATGTGCAGACGTAGTCCTGCAAGTGCCCGCCTTGCCAAGCACAGGCAAACGCCTATGCGTATGCATGCAAATATTCACATTTAGATACGATCGCCTATGCACATGTGCACATTTTAGCCATTATTGCTGGTGCCAAATTGGCTATATAAGGGCAGCAGCTGCACTAGTGCATTGCTGTCTGATCTGCAGCTTTACTTGTGTTTCTGTGCCCTGTATATTGATTCCTGTGTTTGACCCAGCTTATCCTGACCACACTTGCTTTTACCTGTCCTGATCTTGGCTTGCCTTAAGACTTTGTTATATACAGGGCCAGATTTGCTCTCCCAGCCGCCCCAAGGCCAGGTTACGCAATGCACCCCCCTCCCCGCCAACCAAACCACCCCCCCCCCCAAATTAACGGAGAATGGCAACCGTATGGCAGGGGCGGAACTGTTAGTTCAAATACTATTTTTTTGTTAACTTTTTTATCACTTTTTTTTATTTTGTAGCTTGTCGTTTACTTTTTTTGTTTACACTTTTAATTACTTTTTTATTTTAATAATTGTATTATTATTTCTTACTATAATAACTAACATTATTGCTATCACACAGGAGAAAACAATCCCATGTGTGATAGCAATTGGAGGTGACAGGTTCTCTTTATTGACCCTCTCACCTCCAAAACAGGAGTCCTAGCAATGTGCTAGAACTCCTGTCACAGCTGAGATGGGAAGAGCACAGCTCACTCCTCTCACTGTGTAAATCGACAGCAGGAACAGTCACAGGAGACAGACTTGGCAGCCTGGGGGAGGTTGGAGTCCCGAAAACAGAGCCAGTATGTGGCAAGAGGTATGTGGGGGGGGGGAGGATGGACAGCAGCACAAGTTTTACAAGTGATTGCGGCGACATTGTCGCAATTACTTGTTAAAGAGCGAGCCGATTCAAGAAAGCAACTTACCGCCCTTAACTAGCCGTTGCCGCCCCTCTGCACCCTGCCGCCCCGAGGCCCGGCCTTGGTGGCCTTGTGGGAAATCCGGGCCTGGTTATATATGCCTGTTATCCTGTTGCCATTCTCTGCCTGTTGTTTAGGCTTATATCTGATTAACCTGACTTGTCTGACCCTGCATCTAGTTATCTGTCTCTCCTGCTTTGCATAGTGCCTGCTGACGCTTGTCCTCCATCTGCTGTGTGCCTGCATCTGCTGTTCCTGCTACCATTCAGTCCAGCTCTGGTGTCCCACCTGCCACACACCTCAGTGACCAACGGAAGATCTTGCAGGCACTCTTACCCCAATGTGCTCTCGTGGCCACTGTCACAACACCAGTGGCCCTTGAGCCGGGGCTGTACGAGAGCTTTCCCTTTGCACGTCATGCTCTACTGCAAGGTACGTGACAGAAATACAGCACTCTATATTTTAAATCAGGATCAAAACTGCCTTGCCTCTAGTATATTGGGTTGTGGGTTTGAAGTGTTTTTGTGGACAGTGTTTTGATATTTTATTAAACTTTCAATACATTGTGTTAGTGTGGAAAAAGATCACAAGCTATACTATTGACTTTGTACCATATAGCCATTGGCAAAAGATTAAGAGATAAGAGATTTATCTTTATTTGTTTTCGTAAACCTTTCTATGGTGTTTAGATATACTGTGATAATTTGTGGTATCTACTTCTATCACTCAACTCCAACCTATTACTGCAGGCTAAAAAATCAGTTGTCACAGCCAAAAATAATTTCTTCAAAATTATTCAGATTAGGGTGTTGCAGCTGTATTTAAAGCAGGGCCCCAGCCAAAAGGGGAGTCTCTGCTTGTTTGCCCCCCCCCCCTCCTCTGTTGCCAGATTTGGAACCTTCTTAGGGGGAGCGGATATCTGTTAAAACCAGATATCTATTAAAATTTCACAACGATTGCGGCGATCTACAAAATGTGCGGCCCCTCCTCCTTCCCCTAGCTGTCTTCTGGAAGACACACAGGTCCCAGAAGACAGCAGGGCCATTCAGAAAGTGCAGCATGCCTCACACACACACAGTAGGAAACAACCTGTGAATCTGCAAGGCTTCACTTCCTGTTTCCCTTAGTGAAGATGCTGGCGCCTGCACCCAGAGCTGATGGATGATTCAGCTAGGGGTGCCGACAATGCGGGATACCTAGACAGGTAAGTGTCCTTATATTAAAAGTCAACAGCTACAGTATTTGTAACTGCTGACTTATTTTTTTTTTTTACTTTTTTACAGGCTGTAACTCCTCTGTAACTTAAAGTAAATTTACCATTTAAAAAAAAAAAAAAAAGATTACACATGCAAAATATGGGATGTCAGAATATGGTTTCGCTGACACATTTTGTGGAAATTGTACTGTTCCGTCTCCACCTATGGCTTACAGCTCACACATATGTTTTAGAAAGAAAGAAAAAAAAAAATATATATATATATATATATATATATATATATACTGTGGGCCAGATTCTCAAAAGAGATATGAAGGTGTATCGCAGGAAACACCGTCGTATCTCTGTTTTTTTTACTGGGTATCTATGCGTGTGATTCCTAGAATCACTTACGCATAGATACAGTGGGCCAGATTCTGGTACATTGTGCAGCCGCGTAGCATAAGCCATTTACACGACGCCGCCGCAACTTAACAGAGCAAGTGGCGTATTCTCCAAGCACTTGTTCCGTAAGTTGCGGCTGCGTAGTGTAAATGGCCCGGCGTAAGGACGCGTAATTCAAAGGGGGCGGCTTTTTTTAAATTAAGCGCGCCCCCGCGTCGATCGAACTGTGCATGTGCTGGCCGCAAAAATAGCCCAGTGCGCATGCTCCAGCTCACGTCGGAAAACGTTGTTGAAACTGACGTGAAAACGACGTGATCGTCATTTACGCAATGCCCTATTCGCGAACGACTTCGTAAAATGACGTAACCGACTGAAAAAGACAACACTTACCCGACGCCATACCTAACATGGCAACGACGGAACCTGCTATATGAGGGGTAGGTTTACGAAGTTCCGTCGTTGCCATGTTAAGTATGGCGTCGGCTCAGTGTCGTCTTTTTCCATCGGTTACGTTGTTTTCTAAGTCGTTCGCGAATAGGGCATTGCGTAAGTGACGATCACGTCGTTTTGACGTCGGTTTCAACGGCGCTTTCCGACGTGAGCTGGAGCATGCACACTGGGCTTTTTTCCCGGCCGGCGCATGCGCAGTTTAATCGACTCGGGGGCGCGCTTAATTTAAATACAAGCTGCCCCTTTGAATTACGCGGGGATACGCAGGGCCATTTACACTACGCCGCCGCAAACTACGGAGCAAGTGTATGGGAATACGGCACTTGCTCCATTAAGTTGCGGTGGCATAGTGTAAATGGCCTACGCTACGCCTCCGCAGATATATTGTTACATGTCCCACATGGCAGTACCCATATCCCAGTGCCCTTTGTTTGAAAATGTCTTGCCTATTAGACCTTGAAATTTGCTAGAATTCATTTTTAAGATTCACCCCTCCGCATTGAATTCAACGGGGTTCAGATTAAAGTTTGCACTTTAGAATTTACATGGAGTTTAAGGGAAAAACCTGCAAACCCAGGTCAACTCACTTATTTAACATTTTGTATTAGATACAATGTAAGTATTTATTTTGTATGTACAGTTAAAATATATGTAATATTACATAAATAACTAAATTACATATTAACCCTCTATCCCACAACCTCCACATTAAATTCTAATATAACAATACAGATTTCAAAATTAAGAACAATTGATCACCTGCAATGACCCAGAAGCTCTGTGACCACTCATAACAGGTTGACTGTAGATACATATGTCCATTTTTACCATTTGCCACATATAGCCATTATGCCCTCTGGCTAAGAAAACACTAATGCCGCATACACACGATCGGAATTTCCAAAAAAAAAAGTTTGATGTGAGCTTTTGGTCAGAAATTCCGACCTTGTGTAGGCCCCATCAGAAATTTTCTGCTGGTTCTCAAATTTTCCGACGGCAAAAGCTCTTGTCGGAAATTTCGATCGTCTGTATGCAATTCCGACGCACACAAATCCTATGCATGCTTGAAATCATCCAACTTAATTTTTCTTGTCTTGTCGTAGTGACGGTTGGAATTTCCGACAACATTTGTGTTACCGTGTGTATGCAACACAAGTTTGAGCCAACATTCCGTCGGAAAAAAATCCATAGTTTTCTTTATTTTTATTTTCGTGTGTACGTGGCATTAGACTTGTCACAGACCTGCCAGAACAGTTTGCTATTTACCACTTAATCACCGAGCCTGTTTTTCAGATTCTGTGTTTACGAGACTAAAACTGTTTTTTTTTCTAGAAAATTACTTAAAACCCCCAAACATTATATATATTTTTTCTAACACCCTAGAGAATAAAATGGTAGTCATTGCAATGCTTTTTGTCACACCGTATTTGTGCAGCGATCTTACAAGCGCACTTTTTTTGGAAAAAAAACACTTTTTTGAATTAAAAAATAAGACAACAATACATTTTGCCCAATTTTTTTATATATTGTGAAAGATAATGTTACGTCGAGTAAAATGATACCCAACATGGCGTCAAACTTTTACCCTTAAAAATCTTGATAGGCGACGTTTAAAAAATTATATAGATAGCATTTTTTGAGTTACAGGGCTAGAATTATTGCTCTCGCTCTAACGATCACGACGATACCTCACTTGTGTGGTTTGAACACCGTTTTCATATGGGGGCGCTACTCGCATATGCGTTCGCTTCTGTGCGCGAGCTCGTCGGGACGGGGTGCTTTAAACATTTTTTTTTTTTTTTCTTATTTATTTTTATTTATTTTATAATTTTTTACACTGAAATAAAAAATAAAATAAAAATTATCACTTCTATTCCTATTACAAGGAATGTAAACATCCCTTGTAATAGAAAAAAGCATCACGGACTTCCGGTTCCGGCGCCACATGAGACAGCGGTAGTCAGACGCTGCTCCCGCCGCCATCCTCCTATCCTCTGCTACAGAGCCCGGCCAGAGCTTCGGGGGAACCCCCATCCGATCCCACTACATAGCGGGCACACATGGACCGCTTTCTGGAGCGATCGTACGCTCGAGCGGTGATATCAGCACCCCCCGCGGGAGACGCGGCTCCAGACGCAGCCAAAATGGCGGCCGCTCCATGCTCGGGTGAGTCCTCACAGCCGCACGCTGCCCAGGTCACACAAACGGTGGCCAGTATGTGGAACATCGCACTAAGCCCAGACATGTCATCGTTAAATATCTGAACTATGCTGACAAAAGCGCCATAATGCAGGCATTCCGCCGCACGCGCTCCCTCTCGCTGGATGGGACAAAATTATTGCTTTTTGCAGACTATTCGGTCGAGGTGATGAAATAACGTAAAGCGTTCTCCAATATCTGCTCAACTCTACACCGTGATCGAGTGAAATTCTCCCTGGCATACCCGGCCATCCTGCGCATCCAAACGCAGTCAGGGGAACACCTTACTTTTACTTCGCCTGAAGAAGCAGACCGGTACCTTGCATCGGCCGGCTCAGAAATGGACCACGCCAACTCTGCAGATGACCCCTCTTCACCTCCGGCTACTTCTCCTGCATCCCGCAAACAACCCGGCAGCCCGATTAAACAACCGTACAAGCGGAGCCGCTTTACTCAACGGGCGGATCTTTCGGACACTCGCTGACGGGGAATCTCAGAGACTGTCTTTTGGCGGAGCCGCACGGGTGACGGGTAGTATGCTCATCACTCTTTTTCCCACCTTGGGATGACCCTCTGTATGCACAGTAACTTTTCATAGACAAGCTCCTCTGCTCCTCTATGCATTGCCTAAAATCTAACCCCCGCCCGGTATGCAATCACCCCTTTACCCTTCCTTGTCCCCCTCTACCCTTATTCCCCTCCCCCTACCCTTCCTCCTTTGAAGCTCATGCCACGTTTTTGAAAAGGGGGCTGGCATATGGCGGGCGCTCTACCATGCGCTCTACCCTCATGTGGAAAAAAGTGAGGTCCTTGCTGTTTGATAGGTGCTTCATGCACCAGACCTTTGTTTTATTGTTTTTCTGTTATGTTATTTTAATGTTTGCACTGTTTGTGATTACTTGCTTTATGCACATACCCTCAGGAAGCACGCAATATTTGGGTGACCCTCGGTCTGATGATGCGGTGCCTGTGGTGAAACTTCATTCCACGCTTCGAGCGCAATACTTCCCTCCAGTCCGGACATGGCCTCCTCAGCCGATGGGAATCACCTAAAGATTGTCTCATGGAACGTTAAGGGTCTTCGTTCTCCAAGTAAGCGCATGTCCATTCTTAGGCACTTAAAGCGTCTCCGGACAGATGTGGCCCTGCTTCAGGAAACCCATCTCTCTGCAGACGATTTGACCCGTTTACGCAAATTGTGGGTGGGAACTGTATATGGCTCACCAGCCGTAGGGCGCAAAGCTGGAGTGGCCATTCTCCTACACAAACACCTGAAACACACTGTTAAGGATGTGAAGACTGACATGACCGGACGTAAGATCACGCTTCACCTGGCCTTAGCTGACAGAGATATAGCTATCACTAATATCTATGCTTCCAACTCGCCAAACGCCTCATTTTTCCAAGACATGGTGGCCTGGATACTGGCTGCCCCAGATACCCTACATCTAGTGGGTGGGGACTTTAATTCAGTTATGTCCGCGACAATCGACCGAGTAGGGGACACAACTCGTAACCCGATCAGACCTCTCACACCGTCCTTGACCCCGACGCTCCTAACACAAGCCATAGATTCTATGCAATTCATTGATGCATGGCGCTTGGCACACCCAACTGACCGGGACTACACTTTCTATTCCCCCCCCCCACAACTCCTTTTCTCGCATCGACTATTTTTTTGCCTCCCCTGCGCTTCTCCCGCTGCTATGTGATGCGGAAATCACAGACGCCAGAATCTCAGACCACAGCCCTATTGCAATACAGTTGACAACTACCCAAACTTCTTCTCCCTCACACATATGGCGCTTCCCCTCATACTTGGCGGACAATAAGGACTTCGGCCAAATGCTCAATGGAGCGTGGTCGGAATATGCCTGTGCTAACGCACCACACCTCACGGACCCAAACCTGTTTTGGGAGGCTGGAAAAGCCTTCCTGAGAGGAAAAATTATTTCTTACGCCACGCAATTTAAGAAGAATGCCAAGCAACATTACATGCGAGCGAGCGCAGCTCTACGCTCCGCCCACGAGTCACTTACACTTAATCGCACGCCTGACAACATACGCACTTGGAGAGCAGCCAAACGAGAATTTGACCTCTGGGCTGAACAACAAGAACTGGCTAAGAGCTCCTATTCTACTGTACACTTTCATAGGTTTGGTAACAAGGCGGGCAAACTACTGGCGAAGCTCTGCGCGGGACCACGACGTCCCACGCATATCTCTGCCCTGAAAAACCCGGATGGCACTCTAGTTACCTCGCCTACTGAAATTAGTGAATTACTGGCTGATTATTATACCTCCCTATACTCAGCGGACCCGAATGACCAACCTGCAGCCGAAGCCCCTCTGTCTAGGATCCGCCTGCCTAAACTCCAGGAGGATCGTTTAGCTGCCCTTAACGCACCCATCACTGTTGAGGATATCCAACAGACAATCAAGTCCCTGGCGTCTGCTAAAGCCCCAGGCCCGGACGGCTACTCAGCCGAATTCTAAAAGCTAGCTAAAGATTTTATTCCTGATACCCTTGCACTTGTCTATGCGAACATGTGGGATGGGGGCCCCTATCTCCCTACAGGAACACAGGCCCATATTAGGCTTATCGCCAAAAAGGGTAAGGACCCCTCACTTCCAGGATCTTATCGCCCTATTTCATTAATTAACGTGGATGTCAAAATACTATCCAAGATAATTGCATCTCGCTTAGCCCATCTGCTCCCCTCTATATTACACCCGGCGCAGTCAGGATTTGTCCAAGGCCGCTCAGCCACCCTAAACATACGCAAAGTTCTTCTGGCGCTAGAATATGCTAGACTGAACCCGGAACAAGACGTTGCCATATTCTCACTTGATGCCGAGAAGGCTTTTGACAACATCAGTTGGTCATGGCTGTTCAGGGTGATGGCGGATTTTGGTTTTTCGGGGCCAATTATGCGTTTTTTACGGCGTATGTATGAATCTCCAACTGCACGACTGGTCACTCCCGACTTCATCTCTGACACGATCCCCCTGACGAAAGGGACTAGACAGGGCTGCCCCCTTTCCCCTTTACTTTTTAATCTCGCGATAGAACCTTTATCCAGAATACTCAATTCAGCCGATGGGATCAGTGGCATCCCGATAGGTACCCACACCCTCCGTGCTGCTATTTTTGCGGACGACATATTGTTATTCTCCACACAACCCCTCACTGACTTTGACAGGCTCCGACAGCTCTTTCATACCTTCCAATTATGTTCAGGCTTTCGAATTAACTTTGACAAAAGCGAAGTTCTATCACTTCGTCCCAGACTTGCGGCCAAATGGCGCCACCAATCTCCCTTTGCCATAGCAGCACATCATATTACTTATCTGGGTATTCACATTGGCCGAGAACCTTCCACTTTGTATACACTCAACTTCCCACCGTTGATAACAAAAATTGTAAAGGAGTTGGAAGCCTGGGCGGCCCTTCCCCTCTCGCTCTTTGGGAGATGTCACCTTTTTAAAATGGTGTCGTTTGCGCGCCTGCTCTATCCTATGCAGACCATACCACTCTTATTGAAGCACTCTGATGTGACAAAAATCCATACGGCATTGTCTGCCTTTCTATGGTCTCGCAAGAAACCGCGCATTTCCCTGCAAAAGCTATGTCTCCCGAAGTCTGAGGGCGGAGCGGGCCTGCCCAATATACATTTTTATAATCTTGCCTGCTTACTCAGGCAGGGCCTGGACTGGTTAGCTGGCAAATCCAAGTACTTCAATACTCTCCTGGAGGGTGCCTCAGCCTTTCCGTATGCTCTTCCAGCTATTCTTCACTCGAACCCTAACAAACTGCCAACGTGCCTCAGGTCGAGTGTACTCCTTAGGGATACAATTATTGCCTGGAGAGAGATACCGAAACTGTTGGGGTTACCCTCCAGTATTTCTTCTCACCTGCCAATTCTGGGTAATCCCATGTTTCTACCGTCCACTATACACAAAGCATTTGTACAATGGAACGATAAGGGCCTTACCAACATCACCTCAGTGTACCTCGCTACCCCTGGCAAGTTTAAATCCTTCCAAACCTTGTCAAGGGAATTCTCCTTACCAGCTACACATGTCTTTTTCTATCATCAGTTGGTCAGCTATTTACGTTCATGCCACCTACCTGGGACAGACCCCCTACAAAAGTCCTTTATTGATAGTGTGTTACATAGGGATGATTACTCCATTTCCAGCCTGTATTCCCACCTCATCGAACATCAGACTGCTAAATATCGTCTTAAACCTTTCCAGAAATGGTCCCAAATATTCGAGGATGCAGACCTCCCAGAAAAAATCCTTGAGGGATACAGACGAGTTTGTGAACTCACCATATGCGAAACATGGCGTGAGACGCAATTCAAAATCATTCACAGAGCTTACTACCCATTTCGTATTAACAAGGCGGAACCAGCACAAGAACACTGCCCCTGGTGCTCTGCTCCGTGCCCAACACTGCTCCACCGCCTCTGGCAGTGCAAACCTATCGTTACCTACTGGGACTCTGTGCTGTCCTTTATCCACAAGATCGCTAAACTACTGATCCCCAGGCACCACCTGATATGTTTATTCGGCTGTGATCCACCCTCACACACACCACAATCAAAGAGCTCGCTTCACGTCTCCCCCTGGGCACATATCTGCCTTCTGGTGGCCCGTAGGACTATAATGTCTCACTGGATTAGCCCAACACCACCAAATCTAGTAGTAGTAAAAAAAGCCCTCTTATCGCTTTTCTATCTGGAAAGGTTGGACACCATTGTGTTGAACTTTCGTTCCACCTCACGTTTTTTAACGAGATGGCGTAACTTCATGGAACACTCGTTCACCCACGATGATCTGCAAAAACTCATGCAACCGTTCCGCTATACAGATTGGTATCTCAAACGGGACCTAACAAACTCCTTGGGCATCCTCAAAGTCTCCAACCTGTCTGACCCCTCTACGTTCCTGCCACCCTGAGCCATGACAACGCACTCTAGAGACCCCTTGACGTTCCTGATATGTGCATGCCCTTATCTGTTAGTTTCACCTATCGCAACGTTCACAGTCAGTTTATCATCCGGGGGTTCCTAATGGTGTATTGTATTTCTTTTTTTTGTGTTTCTAATACTCCGATTGTTGCTTTCGCCCCTGTAAGTACTAGGACTTGTTCTGACACATCTTCTTGCTGCTGTAATTTTGTTATACAAGTAATCACAGTGCCACTGGTTTGAATGTGTTTTTCCTCCCCCTTTTTTTTTCTACTTTATTTTATTTTGTACATGCTTCTATATGCATTTGAGCATACCTTGTTTTATTCCACTGTACTGTGAAAATTCCAATAAAAATGTCTTTAAAAAAAAAAAAGAAAAAAGCATCACAGGTCCTCTTAAATATGAGATCTGGGGTCAAAAAGACCTCAGATCTCATATTTAGACTTAATTACAAAAAAGAAAAAAAAATTAAACTGCCATTTTTTCAAATGACAAAAAAAAAAAAAAAAAGACACTGGGAGGGACTGACGTTTTGCACTTGGAAGTGCAATCACTGTAAATCTGCTGATTTTATCATCCAATCATGTGTAAGCTAAAATACTGTTTTTTATTTTCCTTGCATGTCCCCCTCTGATCTACAGTGACTGCACTTCCAAGTGCACTTTCAGTTCAATTTGAAGTGCACTTTGCAGGTGTAGTTTTCACTTGTAGTGCAAAGTGGATTTGCCTTTCGTAAATAACCCCCCACGGATTGCTTTTATAGTGGCTGGTTGGGTGGAACTGGATATCAGGTGGATATATCTCACCACTTTAGTCCCTAAATGTTAAGAGAATAAAACTGTGCATAATTAAAATGAAATGTAATAGATAAATATGCTTCACTCACCATATTGATAGCATTTACTGGTCCAATGCTGTTAACATACATGTCTGTATGAATTACTGTTGGTTTTACTGTAATGTAAAAGAATAAGAAGATAAGCAGTCACATTTAGATTCACATGATAACACGTCTGTTAATACATTAATATCCTTTAAAAAGCAGTACATGCATGATATACTGTACTAAATGTTAACCACTTGCTTACTGGGCACATAAACCCCCTTCGTGCCCAGGCAAAATTTCAGCTTCCGGCACTGCGTCACTTTAACTGACATTTGCGTGCGACGTGGCTCTCAAACAAAATTGGCGTCCTTTTTTCCCCACAAATAGAGCTTTATTTTGGTGGTATTTGATCGCCCGTGCGTTTTTTTATTTTGTGCGTTATAAACAAAACAAGAGCGACAATTTAAAAATATATATATATATATTTTTTACTTGTTGCTATAATAAATATCCCAATTTTTTTATTTATTTTTTTTAAAACCAATTTTTTTCTCAATTAAGGCTGATACGCATTCTTCTACGTATTTTTGTAAAAAAAAAAAAAAAAATCGCAATAAGTGACTGCTTTGCGCAAAAGTTATTGGGCCAGATTCACAGAGCGATTACGCCGGCGTAACAGGAGATGCGCGGCATAAGTCTAAATTTGTGCATGCGTTTCGATACTCCGCATCCCCAAAACGAGATACGCAAGAAATCTACTTTTTTTTGTCCAGCGTAATTTCGTTAGACAGGCGCATCCATCCGCGCAAAACTGCGCTACACACACCATTGATTTGCTATTCAAATATGCTAATGAGGGAGTTACGGGGATCCACAAAAGAACGTTGGTGCAGCGCTGTGCTCAACAGCTGAACAGCCTGTCTAAAATTAGACCATATAAAAGGTGGTCTAAAATTAGACAATTTGGCCCAGATTCATAGAGCAATTACGCCTGTCTAACTGGTGTTAGACAGGAGTAATTTCAAATTTCGCGCGCCGTATCACTAGTTTGAATCCTCAAACCATGATACGGCGGCTTCGGGCTTCGATCCGAGAGGCTTACGTCTTCGTAAGCCTTCGGATCTACGCCGCCATCTATTTGCGGCCGCTGGGAGGAGTTTGCGTCGTTTTGATGCGTCGGGATATGCAAATGTTTTTTTACGGCGATTCCCGAAGATACGAGTGGTCTTCGCAATCGCTTTCGTCTATTTTTTTGTACGTAATGTTAGAGCAGCTTTTTGCTGCTCTAACGTTACGTAGCCCATGTTAAGTATGGCCGTCGTTCCCGCTTCGAATTTTTTATTTTTTTGTTTTTGTTTACGTAACTCGTTCGGGACTAGGATCGCCCGTAAACGACGCTACCTAAACAACGAATGACGTCACGACGTGATTTCGCGGAATGCACGGCGGGAAATTTGCGAACGGAGCATGCGCAGATCGATCGCCGCGGGAACGCGCCTATTTTAAATGATTCACGCCCCCTACTCGCGCAGATGGATTGCGACGGGAGAAATACACTACGCCGCCGTCGTTTACTGGACAAAATCTACCTGAATTCCACGTAGAGCCAGGTAAAAAACGGCGGCGTAGTGTATTTCTGATACGCTACGATAATCCATTTCTGTGTGAATCTGGGCCTTTGTCTACATGTCAGAGAAAGCAACACTGTTAGTGAGGAGCTGAGCAGTCACACTTGCTGCCCAACAATCTGTATGTCAACATGCCAGTGGCATCCATGCTCATAGCTATACCACTGATTTTAGATGAGCAAAGAAGGAGGAGGGCACGGAGGAGGGCACGGAGGATGGCATGGAGGAGGGCACGGGAGAGTTTTTTTTTTTTTTTTACAAACATTTTTTCTTTGCTTTAAGAAACATTTTTACAAAAAATTTACATACATATATACATCAATACATAACATACATACAAATTACAAACACGGTCTCACTATCTTTCAATAGCCCTTTAAAACCTTGATGGATATAATAATCTAATCTGATACAAGCCCCTCACTCTTCACTTGATTTATCACACGCGCATAGACATCTTTGGCATGAGTGATTCTGAGGTGTCTCGCATCTTCAGATTCACCCCTCATGCCATCCTGGAATTAACCACAACCCTGCAGGAGCCCAACACATGACACCACCCATGACACCCATGACAGCTACATATACAATCATAGCCCCATCTCCACAGATTTCGAACAGAACATGTATGGGGACAGCTGGCTGGTTGGTGAGTGACATGGGTGGCAGGCATGACTGTCCCCCCCCCCATGATGCTGAAATCACAAGGGGCACATGCACTACTAACATCCTCCTGCCTTATCCCTTCAGGGTGACTCTGCATATGCACTGGGACCCCATCTCATGACTCCTATACGGAACCCCCCTAACCAAGGCTACCCCGTCTTCTGAGGGAAGAGCAGCCTGGAGCCAGCTCACATTAGGCATCTTTGCACGTTTAACACACACATTAATCATGGCACAATGAGAATGCATGCATGCACACCACTGTGGTCCCTAGCACCGACACATCACATCCTCATCACATTGGATTGGCACAAGCCCACCATGCAGGACTTGTGAGCAGCAACGCCATGCCACGGCTCCAATTATGTCACTGTACATTTATACACCATTCACACGGACCTGGGTTTCACTTCTCCACCACAAATGAGGGTGATACCCCTTTTCCCGCAGGAATGTCACCCCCACATTCCAAAATCATACACAAACAGAACCAAAAAAAAAATGACCAGCAAAAATCTAATTTAAACAAAATAACAACAAAGAAAACACATAAAAGACAAAAATCACTCTGCAAAACAGTCCCCAAATATCTCAAAGACACGTCACAAACAAACAAACAAATGCTAATAAACAACAGAACAAAAGCACCTTGCTGTATAGGAAGGGATACAAAGGGATGTACTTTTGCAAAGGAAGTGCGTTTGTGTCTGTCTATTTATGCTGTCTGCGTAGTTCACTAATTTGCCCTAGTCCACTTCCAATTTCACTGATTGCGCCATTCCCAAGTTGTGAGCATGCGCACAGAGGTGCTGACCACGGTTTGCTTCAAGCGCGCATGCGCGAGCCGGCCGGCCCTTAATTTGCATGGGGTCACGGCTCATTTCAATGTAACACGCCCACGTCCTTCCCAATTTGTATTACTCCGCCTTGCGCCTCTGAACTAACGTTGCGCAGGCACAAATTTCTGCGTAAAAGCGACGAGAATAGGGTGATTGTGCCGCTACATTGCGCCAGTCTAACATAAAGGCGGTGCGCTATGCCGGTCCAATAATGCGCAGATGTACGTGAATCTGGCCCAGAGCGCCTACAAAATAGGGGACAGAATTATGATTTTTTTTTTATATTTTTTTTTACTAGTAATGGCGGCGATCTGTGATTTTTATTGGGACTGCAACATTACGGCGGACACATCGGACACTTTTGACACATTTTTGGCGCCATTCACATTTATACAGCGACCAATGCTATAAATATGCACTAATTACTGTATAAATGTGACTGGCATCGAAGGGGTTAACACTAGGGGGTGAGGAAGGGGTTAAATGTGTATCCTGGGTGTGTTCTAACTGTGTGGGGGGAGGGGGGTGACTGGGGGAGGTGACCGATGCTGTATCCCTATGTACAAGGGACACAGATCGGTCTCCTCTCTCCCTGACAGGACCTGGAGCTCTGTGTTTACACACAGAGCTTCACGTCCCTGCTCTGTCACCGCTGGTCACCGCTGATCGCATGTACCTGGAGAGTATATCTGTGGCAGACGCCTGAGAGAAGCATGCAACGTTCTATGTGGGGCCTGCATTCCAGGTGCGGCATCCACCTTCAGGGTGTGCGCATCCATGGGCCCCGCCATCGAGGCCTGCCTGGCCGAAGCTACGCACCAAGGGGAGCTTCACCCTGACATCGAAAGGGGCCCCAGTGGCTTGCTGGGTCCCAGATCCTAAGCTGTACGGTGGGGGATTGGCTCGGGAGAGCCAAAGGCAGAGGTTGTCCGCGAGGCCTAGGCGAACCACCGGGGATCCGGTCATCACTACATGACAGGTACACTTCAACTGTCCTCTGATGACTCTAGAGAAGTGACTTACTGGGAGGATCCATTAGTTCTACCCCTTTGAAAATGGAAATTCCTCAGGCCTGTGGCAGAGGCCCTAATTCCTCCCAGTGATTATTGCAAGTGACCTTTTCGGCTGCCAGGCCCAAGGTAAATGCCTGTCTGGGGCACTTTACCGACTCCGGCGGGAGTGGCGATGATTAAGTGTGACTGTACTGAGAGCAAGCTGCTCTCTATAATATCCAAGACCTGATACTGCAGTTTTCTTCCGCTCATCAACCTTTCTCTATAGTGTGCCATGTTGATGTTGTCCATGTTGGGCCTTGGAATAAAACTTTGAAAACACACTCTGATGTCTGAACACTCACTTTGTTCACTTTCCACAAGTATTCACCCCTAGACAAGTGTATAATTGGTAATTTAATACACCGACCCTGAAATCAACCAGCGGCTCCTTCGGGGGTAAGCGATACACTTGGATCTCCAAGTTTGATCTGAAAATAGCATTCACACTCCTGGCTTCACTTTAGGTTTACTCCTCACTGGCCCCTATACAGTAGGCCAATGAGGCCACCTGTCACATTTGGTAGCTAATTGTAACTGGGTTTTTAGTATTCTGGTGAGCAGTGCTAATCATCTAAAGGCACCCGAAATGACTGTTTTTAAGTGTCTCTGTCCCCACAATAAAAACAGTGCCCAAAAAATACTCTGTAAAATACTTTTTTATACTCCTCTGTTCTGTCACTCATTCCTCTGATCTTAACTTTGTTCATATGCCACCACCTCTGGAAGAATCTTCACATCCATCTCGCTTCTAAATGTTTCAAATGACTGATCCTCCATTGCATGCTGTTGTGCCATCAATCAGTCTCTACATTTATACAAGTCATAGAATCACTTTGCTCAGTGGGCAATTTTGGCAGATAACACTTTCAAGAGTCAGTTGTGAAAATTCTTCTGGAGTTAATAGTTTTCTAAGAGATCAAGGATCCAGGAAATCAGTATAAGAATTGGTGTGTATTAATAGTTTTCTGTGTTAGAATTGTGTCACCAGCCTCCGCCATTGTTCAGTACTGCAGCTTCCGCCCGTTGAACCGCAACATGAGCGAGGGTTGGAACGCACGCCGCACAAACAGTAACGCTGGATAAGCTAATGCCGGCTGGGCATCGGAGCATGTGAGTGTGATCTTAAGGCTTTCTTGTTTTAAATAAATTGGTTGTAACTTTATTACACCATAAGAGGCTTTTTTTTTTTGGGAGAACAAACGCAAAGAGCCATCTGGGTCTGACATTTATGATTGAGGATCGCGTGGAGCTGTTGATTAAGGATGCTATATGCTGTCTCATTTCCATGATCTGGTGAGCGCAATCTTTGAATAGAGGTGGTGGTCACACTTTAAGGGTGTAAACGTCACGGAGATCACCTTTGACACTTTGGAAGGTTTAATAGGACTGAGGCACTGCTACATGAGCAATAGCACGCATCATAGGTGCAACAGCATGCACTAAAGGACTTTATTTATGCATTTATTTTGAGTTAAAAATTCTTTTGGAGCTATATTCTATATGTTCTTGATAATTGGGTTTATGCAATTAGCGCGGTAGTATATGTCACATATGCACAATTTATTCTTCATTAATAGTTTTCTATTGCAGTCACTTTAAGAATTTAGAGTTGTTTTGGGAGGGAAGGAAACCCCACAAGTTCCTTTTAAAAGTTAGGTAAGTGATTCCTAATAAGCTGATATTCACCCAAGACCTCTAATGTGTAAGTAAATAGTATGTAGTGTCCCCTTACTTTCATTAGTTGGTGAATGGGAGAGTTATTTTGCTCCCATTCCTTATTTGTTAAATTGCAGGCTGCTGCTATTTCAGAACTGTCCTGTAGGCCGGTTTGTGGCCCCGAGGTGTGATAACACCCCTGGGCGACAGTTGGCGCTAGAGGGGTTCTAATGGAGCCACCTTTCCCCAGCAGCCAATTAGAGGAGTTCTTCCCTCGCTGGGCATGCTGGGGAGGGGTATATCTGAGGCAGTTGCCGCGTGTTCTGGGTCGGTTGTTCGATTTGGGCGGCCGGTAGTTGGTTCCTCTTCTCTGTGCGGCACGTTCCAGGGTGTGCGCATCCACCTTCAGGGTGTGCGCATTCACGGACCCCGCCGATTCCAAACAACAACCAGCGGCTCCTGAGGGGGTAGTGCTACAAGTATATTTATACTAAAAGTTTGTCCATCTGTAATTATACTGTACTTTTACTTATCTAGCCTTAAAGGGGTTGTAAAGGTACACGTTTTTTTACCTTAATGCATCCTATGCATTAAGGTAAAAAAACATCTCACAGCACCGCCCCCCCCCCCCCGAGCCCCCGTTGTACTTACCTGACCGTTCGAATCTCCCGGGCGCGTCCACGTCGTCCTCTTCGGTTCCCAGCGTGGCCGTTGATTGGCTAGGCTGGGCGGATTGATAGCAGCGCAGCCATTGGCTAGCGCTGCTGTCAATCAGAGCGGATGACGCGGCGCCCTGGGGGGCGGAGCCGAGTGATACAGTCGGTGGCTATGGCCGCCGCTGTATCACGGGAGCGCGCTCGCAAAAGCTTTCCTCAATGCGAGTGCCCTCGCATGAAGAGGGAAAGCTTTTGCGAGGAGGAGCCCAGACAGCCGCCGAGGGACCCCAGAAGACAGCTTTCCGGGCCACTCTGTGCAAAACGAACTGCACAGTGGAGGTAAGTATAACATGTTTGTTATTTTTTTTTTTTTTAAAGCCCTGACTTTAGTGTCCCTTTAAGCGTAAAGCCTAAGCGGCAGTATTGCTGAAGTTAGCCAGGTGGCTTGGTATTTTCTGTTGATTATTACTTTACTGCTGTAGCAATTTGAAACCCACTGCGTGGGAATTCTGTGTGGATGTTTTTCTTTCTTTAATAAAAGTGGGCCAACAAGCCCTTAAGAAAGCACAACTGGTGTGGACTCTGCTCACTGGTATGTTCTATACAGAAGCTAAATAACCCCCAATGCCACAGTATATAATAATGTAACTCTGTGTTCGGCTTGCTTGCCTTTTCCTGCTGTGCTCCCAGGGCAGTAGCGTGTATCTGCTGTATGGGGTTTAGTATTCTAGTCTGATCATCGTTTTTTAACAGTGCAGCACCACTTATTTATATTTACTTCAACTTACAACCCATCAACAATATCTACCTACTACATCAAATTATGATAGGAAGGCAATTACGCATTTCATGAATAGGGAGAAGCCAAACTGCCTTGGTTCTAGAAAGCTTCAGTAAACTTCAATGTTTATATGTTTGTATGCAAAACCCCATTAAAATAGATGGGAGCAGAATGTCAAATTAAAAATACCAATTTTCTGGGCTAATAGGCAAGGGGGTGTCAAAAAATAGCAGGGGGGGGGGGCTGCCCCGGAGAACATGCACAAATGCCAAAAAAAATATCTAAAATTCAATTCAGCCAGGACCAGTGAATTTTGTAAATGCATAAAATAAAACATTAATTAATTAACATTAACATAAACATAAATTAATAAGGTTGTTGTTACCTTTAGGTGTAATTTAGGCCACATTCCAATGTGGATCATTAGCTTTCATATACAAACAATGAAAAAAAGTAAATCTCAAATATAGACAATAACGCCTTATCTTATTTAACTTATCAATACAGTGTTTGTTAAGTCCATAGATGTCCATATCCTTGTTCAGTTTATAATGTCCCTGCCATACTCATCCAAGTACAGATTAATTATCGGTTCAGCTTAGACAGAAAGTAATTAAGCAACAAGTGTTTATGATATGTGAGAGAAATCCAATCACCCAGAGAAAATCCACACAAACATTACAGATCTGCATTGATAGCCTTGCTTGAGTTAAAAATAGCCACATTGAGTCAATGCTAGTGCTGAAGTACCACTGTATTAGGCCAGATTAAAAGGACATTTCAGGTGGTTTACAAATCAACACACATGTTTGAAGCTCTAGTACTTTTTTGCACAGGATTAAACTGATTTTATTGCATAGTAAATGTGTTACTATTTTTTACTATTATTACATCTCGCCAGCAGCATGAGCCACTGTTTCCCTAGCTTGAGTTTAGAATAAAATAACTGTTGCTGCTAGAACCTTAAATTGATGCTGTCAGTCTAAACTGTTATTTGAAATTCTGTACTTTAAGCATTGAAGATGTGTACAATGCTATTAACCACAGCAATCAGATTTGCGTTCACTGTAGTATAATTATAGAAAAATGGATTCTGATTAGATTACTGCATTTTACTTGATGCTGTTTGTCTAACTGGGTAAGTCCGCAAACATATCACATGTATCCTACAAGATCATCATGTAATCCCTATAAGAAGGATGCTTACTGTATACATTGTTTTTTATGACCTGTGATGTAGTAAATAATTAGTTGAAACAGGATTCATTTATGTTTTATTTTATTTTAATCCTTTGGCCAATGTAATTATTTCACTAAGGCCGTGTACACACGATCGAACATGTCTGATGAGACTTGTCCGACGGACCGTTTTCATCAGACAACTCTGAACTTGTCTGATGGTCTGATGTGCGTACACACCATCGGACCAAAATCCGATTAGACCAGAACGCGGTGACGAAGAACACAACAACATGATGAAAAAACGAAGTTCAATGCTTCCAAGCATGCGTCGACTTGATTCTGAGCATGCGCGGGTTTTTGGTTCGATGATTTTGTGTACTGTACATGTGAATTAAAGTTCCACCCCTTGCCTATGTCTCAGGCTTGCTTGTTCCTTCTGGGTGCTCAGGATCTCCATGGTTGGTGTCACAGTAGAGAGCATTGGGAGATCAGCAAAGATCAAATCGCTGGTCTTTTATGTGAAGTATGAACCTGGAAGTGCTAACCTCTGAGCACTCATGTGCTTGCAATCTCTTGCCTCCCTAACATGGGTAGAAGTTGATTGAGCCCAGTCTATGCTCGATAAGCTACAACAAAATGCAGAGGTTACCTCTGATGTCTCCTAAGAGAGAACCAGCCCTTTTGTGAAAGAACTGATCAATAAAACAATATTTAATAAATAAAAAATAAAAAACAAGCAACCTAAAAATGTTTTAAAAGTTCCCTGCACACACACATGCTCACATACATCGGGTACACACTTATACAAAAACACTGATTGCACCATTCATATTAGGTATCACCATACGTTCCAATATAAGATCAATAATTCTAGGGCCATCATTTGCTGTTAACTAAAAATCGATTAGTTGTGATAGCTTGCCTATTGACAATTTATGGTACGATAATTGGATATTATATACTTTAGTGCTTGTGTGCACTAAAATAATTGTATTCATTTTTTTTTTTTTATCCTTTACTGAGAATATAGATTGATAAACAGAAAAAAAAAATGATTGTGTGACATACAAAGTTACAACTGGGGGCATGACTACCATGCTGCTGCATGTTAGCTTATTACGGCAGCTCCTCCACTGTGCTGAGAATTACAGCAATCAGAAATTACTTTCCTCTTTAACCCCCCTGCCGGTATCCCCGAGCGCGACTCGGGTTGGATTTTTCATGTAAATATCGATATCCCCGAGACGCGCTCGGGGTGAATATGCAGAGCCTGCAGCGCGCGCTGGCTTACCTTATATCCAGGCGGGGTACTGTACTTACCTTGTCCCTGGATCCAGCGATGCATCCCCGCTGTGTGAGCGAGTGGCGTCCTCCATTCGACTCACACAGTGCCCGCACGCCGCCGATCTCCGTTCCCTGCGACGTAACGGCGCACGGGGGCGGAGACCGGCGGCAAATTCAAAAAAGTAAACAAACACATTACATACAGAATACTGTAATCTTATAGATTACAGTACTGTATGTAAAAAGTACACACCCCCCTTGTCCCTAGTGGTCTGCCCAGTGCCCTGCATGTTCTTTTACATAATAAAAACATTTTTTTTGTGCCTGCAAACTGTAGATTGTCCATAGCAACCAAAAGTGTCCCTTTATGTCAAAAGTGATTTTAGAGCAGCTAGAAAACAGCGATAATAAATGATAATCACTTGCAGAATTGAGCGATAGCGATTTGTGGGGAAATTCGTCATAAAAAAATAAAAGTAATGACAGCGACAATTCTGCAACTGAGCAAATTTCAGTGATTTTTGATTTGATTACATTAGTGAATAATTTTTATTATAATTACATTATTATTTGTTATAATTATTTATAGTTATTTATTATATTATAATTTTATGATTTTGTGTTTCAAACTTTATCATACCCGGGATGTCTACTAGACTCTGGTTTGGACAAATTTAAGTGAGTTATTCCTAAAAATTGCAGGCCTACAGTATAAAACGCAGAATTTCCATGCAAAATAATTGTACCGCTTTTGGTACGTAATTCCAGACAGAATCATACCGCCAGGGAGGTTAAAAACCTTACACATACCTTCTGAGGCTCTGGTTCACACCCAGAGATAACCCGCAAGAGGAAGGAGGCTTCCCAGCCAAAGAAACCACAACATTTCTTCCTCCCTGCAGAGAGGACATCAGACCCAAGATGGTGCTGACAGCTGCTCATCTGCCTCATCCAGTGGCTCCTCACATACATCTTGTGATCCTCCATTGTCTGCCCCTCGGAAGACAGCTCAGACACAGTCTCCAGTTGTCTCTACACATCTCTCACAAAGCCCATCTAAAAGAAAACACTGCTCTCGGCAGGGTCATTTGCTTTTGAGGTAAGCTCTGGCTGTAAAAGGTATCTGATTTGCAAGACCGATCAAGAAGAAATATTATAAAAGTTTGTGGAATCCCTAAATCTATACAGAATGTTCAACTACAACAATATGCTTGTGATCTGATCTGCCATCTATACCTGCCTATGAAATATTGATAGGATATGTTGCCTCCCAAAACCATCACACTCTTCACTTTTTTCATGTAAAATAACAGCTTATGTCAGTTCAAGTGCCTAAAAAATATGCAGACATGCAGTTATTTGTGGATCTTTCACAGTACATGCTTAAAAAGTGCAAATCACTCTTACTAATCACAAAGGCCCTGCAGAATCATAAAAAATTGTCTATCATCGGGGCTACCAGATGAAGCTTACTGTTACACATAAGAACACCACATCAGTGATTACCTCACTTGCGGAGGGGCTTACACTACTCAGATTCTGGAATATTATACCCAAGCAAGATTCAGAATCTTAGACACCCTCTCCTAAGGTGAACCCATGATGACTGGCAGGTTCTCTCCTATAAGTACAAGCACAAAAATCCTTCTACTTAATCGACTACAACATATGACATCTCCACGCTACTTAACTCCTCTAGCATGATGGAGCCTTTTGTCCATGATACCTCCTCCAATTACAATGTGCAGTATATCTGCAATCAGATTCCTGTTGGAATTGCATCTTTTTAAACTCACTCCTTATATTTTTTTTCTTCTGTTTTTTCCTCTCTCCAGTTCTAGGTCTGAAGACTGTGATGTGGTATCTTAGACCAATCTTCTGATATGCTATTATGCTCTCTTGCTTCACAGTCACAACTTTGTCCATAGTAGATCATAAGTCCCCCCACTACCACCCCAAAAGCTGCCGCAAAATAACATCAGCATCTTTACTTTATCTTTCATCATGGTGATTAAGATAACATTCCTAATGTTCATGGGTTGAATCAACCTGCAAAACTCTATAGAAAGAAACCCTCAAACTAGGCTGTGATCTACTTTGTATTCAAGAGATGCATTTCCAAATATCGGGCACCCCTACCTTTGTACATATAGACATAAAAAAGTATCCTATAAAGATAGTGAGATTATACACAAAAATGCCAAAATTCATCAGTTTAGAGACTAATGCCGCGTACACACGATCATTTTTTGTGATGAAAAAAAACGACGTTTTCAAAAACGTCATTTAAAATCACCATGTGTGGGCAAAACGTTGTTTTAGGTCTTCAAAAAAACGACCAAAAAAAAAATTCGAACATGCTTGAATTTTTTGTGTCGTTTTTCAAAACGTCGTTTTTGTGTCATAAAAAGTGATGGTGTGTGGGCAAAACGATGTTGAAAAAGACGTTTTTAAAGCCGCGCATGCTCAGAGGCAAGTTATGAGACGGAGCTTCAATGGAACAGAGTGCCGTCGAACGTGGTGTACGTCACCACGCTTTGCTAGAGCATTTTGGAAAAACGATGGTGTGTATGCAACGTCGTTTTGGAAAATAAAGTTTGAAAAACGTCGTTTTGTTTCATCACTTGAAACGTCGTTTTGTTTCATCACTTGAAACGTCGTTTTTTTTCATCACAAAAAGTGATCGTGTGTACGCGGCATAAGAATAATTTGGACAAAAAAATTGGGACAAATTGTCAACTACCCTATATTACATAGTTGACATTCCCTAAAAATCAAATAAAAAGGGCAGGAGGAGAAACCTAAAACACCTATATTTATGAATTATCAATAAAGGTCAATAAAGGCATTTAAATCAAGAGCTACAATTAGACCATTAGGGGTAAAGAACCTGACATTTTAAATCCATTTTATCTCCAATTTGGAGATCTCTTTAACTAGTGAGCTTCCTTTCCAATGTGAAGTAAACCTATTATCCTATTAATGCCCAAAAAAAATCACTATTACTATCGTATGTAGTTGAACAATGTCTCAAAACTGAATGGCCCTTAAAGCCCTCCCTAATGTTGCCTATATTCTCATTCAACCTAACATGCAAGGCCCGCTTGGTCCTCCCCACGTACTGGAGGCCTGATGGGCACTGGAACACATAGACAGCATTAGTGGTAGAGCATGTAATAAACAATTTGATACAAAAAGTCTGAGAAGTACTGGTCTAAACAAAGGTATTTGTCCTCATATTTTTTTGCACTTATTGATAGATCCTTTTTCAACAAATCTCTTTGTCAAGATCTCTGCCTGTGCTTTATATTCTTCTATTTCAGTGCAGTTGTGTCTCAACCACATGTACTGACTTTTTGGGCACTCAATTCAGCCGTGACCAATCATGGCAGTTGTCAAGGGGAATAAAGGAATTTCTATCAATGAATCCTTAATCGAGATTCTCAAATCTAAAAAATGCATCTCTTCCCAACTAGCTTCATAATTTAGTTCAATACCAATATCGTTATTATTCAGGGATTCCATAAAGGTTTGCAGACTTTTTCGGCTACCAGCCCACACGATCAACTCCAGCCTATGTTGGGCATGGATGACATCCTCCTCCAAATTAAACCCCCTTGTTATGGCAGAAAAATCTGTTCCTAAACCAGAAATAATTACGTGTTACCGCAAACTTTCTCTGATGTCTGGGGAGCTCTGACTGCTGGTCTAAATAGTATGCTACTGATTGAAAAACCTAACTCATGTGGTATACCCATATATAAAGATGTGACATTTGCTGTTACTTAAGCAGTAGCCTTCCCTGGGTTCATAGATGGACAACAGATTATTAGAGTTGGGCAAGCACCCAAGTTTGCGGGATGCTCAGTGGAATGTTTACTCACTGAGTACCCCACAATGCACTGCACAGTGCATTCTAGGGCCCTAAATGCTGGTCAGGTGCAAGGCTTTACCAATTACGGCATAACGCACTGTCAGAACCCTGATTGGACAAAGTGATGATGACTTTGTCCAATCAAGACTCAGTGCTTATTGTCCCACCCTACAAAATAAAATGTTCCTTCCCACATGAAGCTTTTGTAGTGTGTTTTTGGAGTGACGATAGAGCAGGGATCAATTTGCTACTAGCGCATTTTTGTGTGTTCACTTTGTGATTCTGAGTGTAGAGAATTAGTGTAGTGTTCGTATAGTGTGAGTATAGTGTGTCATCATAGTGCAAGTATAGTGTAGTGTGTCAGTATAGTGTGATTATAGTGTGAGTAACAGTTAGTGATGTATACCGTGCTGTATACCCCATTTTTTTGTTGCTGGGTGTTTTATTTTTGTTTGTTTTTCTCCCTTGCCTGCCCCCTATTTTTTAAATTGTCAGCCGCAGTTTTTCTTACTGCGATGCTGGTGTTCCACTTTTTTTTTTTTTATAGTTTTTACATATCAGTCCTCAATTTAAAGTGCACCAAATACCGATTTCCATTCAATAAAGTGCATTCCAATCACACATTTCCCAGTTTCTATTAAATTTGGGTAATAAGCATCCCCCCTCATCATGTCAGGGAGGCCAACAAGGAGAGGCAGATGTCTGTGTCCACAGGCAAAGGTGGAAGTGGTCTCTTCTCAGGCAGGGCATGTTTGTCTCTGTTTAGTCATGTTGTCTGTGCTATCCAGCCACAGCATGCAGACTTACTAAACCATCCTCCTCCTTATCCTCACCGCAACTGCCAGAGCGGCTTATTCTGCCTCCTTGTCCACAGCTACTCCTGCCATAGCTCCAGCATCATGCATGAAGATGTCAGCTGAATTATTTGAACATAGCGTCAGCCACTTGCTTCTTGAGGATGCACAGACTTGATTCTAAAGTGTTTGTTCTGAGGTAGAGGAAGGGAGTAACATGAGCCTACAGAGAGGGGAGAACAATGTACACTGATAAACAACAAATTGGCAGTCATGTTCCCCAAGCTGCAGTGTATTGCCAAGTTGGCTCCAGTGATGATGAGAATGGAGGAAATGATGATGATGAGGTCACTGATGTGACTTGGGTATCGGTTAGAGTACAGGAGCAAAGTGAGAAGGAGGCACAACCCCAATGATGCAGGATGTCCTCCAGAGGCAGCCATTATGGAATTGTAAAGAGCAGCTATCCTATTTCATCAGATTGTGGAATTGTTATCTCCCGGCCAACTTCCCACAACTCAGCTGTGTGGGCTTTTTTTAGCACATGTGCAGCCAATCACACTGTTGCAATTTGCAATCTCTAACAAGGCACTTAACCTCCCTCCACTTAGCCTGTTGGCAAGAGCACCAGAAAGCCACACACAAGGGACACAATTCTTCTAATTTTCTCTTCTCATGTCTACTCCCACTACATCTCATTACTTCCCAGCAGCCTTCACTGACAGGGATGATGCTGTAGCAAAGGGTGTCACAGGTCCTTGCGACAGATCTACCAGCAGAACATCACCACCTGTAGAATATAGCAGGCACATTTCTCTGCCCCAGCTGCTGCACAAACCAAACTGGGGGGGGGGGGTGTTCGACCCACCTCTACAGGAATCAGGTACAAGTAAGTGAAAAAGTATATTTATTTAAGATAAAGATACACGTACAAACCAAACAGCAAACCATAAACAAGTAATAGGTGCAAGACACAGCAAAACCCACAAAACACCTAAATAACTATCTAACTAATAATTATATATTCATAAGCACAGTGAATAAACATAAATAACCCAGGCAGGAACAAAAGCAAAGGGGAACAGAAACCAGGTATGAGGAAACAGACTGTAATGGGTGCAGGGAGCAGGCACAGGGAACAGGTCTTAAGGACAGTGTACATGGAATGGAGTCCGGGACAAAAGCAGAAACAAAAGCAGGTTCAGGCAGGGACAAGGCTAGCAGATGGAATTGCCTTGGTTAAGGACGGGCTTATATAGTCCAGCAGACCTACAACAGGTGTGCTTGATAGCAGGTCGGTAGTCTTGGCAGGGAGACACCCGCTGGTGGCCACCAGAACTACACATTGTTTCTGGCAGTTCCCCCCTTAAGGAGTGACCTCCGGAAGCTCCATTCAGCCCTTGGTTTGACAGTCTGTGGACTTCTTCGCACTTTCTAGGCCAGAGTCCTTCAGTTCCCTGGGGGGTTCCCTGGGGGATGCAATATTACCTCTAATATCACATCATTGCGTTACTTCCGCCCAACCAAAATACCACTGGGAATCGTGCACCAGGACGCCAACAAGGGGCTCATCCGTTCAGGGCCGATTACCCTTTATATAATTGCCTGCTACATACACCAGGTGCCAGGCTTATCAGGCACTCAGCAATGTAAGCGTAACCTCTTTAACTTTTTTAACTTTTGTGGAACCAATACAATGCATTGCACAATGAGGCTCTCTTTTTGCTCTTATAATGCCCATTCATCCTTTTGAGGCACATCTCTACTTCCAAGAAGTCATCCTAACCCTTTGAGGTATCCCCACATGCGCATAAGACCATACTAGAGATAGTTGGTCCATATCCAGTGGTGAGTGTACATCTATGTGGGGCCCCCAGTCAAAGCACCAATCTGTAGGAGACATCTTTTGAGCACCGATCACCATATGGGATTATCTGATGTCATTATTTTAATGATGCATTTTCATTATTATATTTTTTTATTTGTCCAATGATTTGTCTACTACTTATATCTAACTATTTCAAGCACATTTTTTTTTGTTTTCTCATACATAGGATTGGATAATGGCAGGGTGGTATGGGTTGGGAAAAACTCCTGCTTCTTTTTGGTTTTAGCCACTGAAGATTTGTATTTGGATACAGGGCTGTAGGTAGTGGATGCAGCTGGTAGAAGCGCAGAGTAGAAGGATGGTAAAACAGGGAGCAGTTTTTGAAGGGAGATTTAGTGGAAATGATGGAGGCATCTAAGAAGAAGCAGAAGGGTTAAAGGCAGGGTAGGTGCAGCAGGAGGAAACAGGAAGTCCTCTTGCAAGTCCATATTTGTTTCTCTCCACGGCAGGGCTTGGAATGTGAAGCAAATGGAGAATAAGGAGCAATGGGGGATGGAAGCGTCTGCTCCTGGTTTCAATAGCTTTGTCTGTATGTCCATCCAAGTTGAAATACACTGTGCCTTTAAAACAATATCTGACAAATCTTTTTAAGGAAAATATACACTTAATTTCAGTGGTTCTAATCATAACACAAACTAAATTTTTTTCATTTTAGCACGCTATCACAGTCCCCCCTTAAAATGACTATTTTATCAGTACTATCCCTATGCTCTCTTTGTCCCTGGTCTGGCCTCCCTACTGTCAACTCTTTTATGTTCACATAGCTTCCAGACAGGGCTATTTCGTAGTCCTTCTTCAACGAACTTCAGGAGGCACTCAAACACTATTCTTTCCCTCACTTGAGAATGTGGTATGTGTTTTTCTTAACAGGTAAGGACGGTAATGGAGGATACAGTCAGTACAACAAAAACATTATCGTAACCTGAGCACAAATGTGTTATCACCCAAAATACTGTCCCCAGGTAACATTCTAAATGCACCCCCCCCCCCCTTGTTCGCTAGGGCCATATGTTCAGTTAGACCTTGAATTAATCCAATCTACATTCCCATTACTAAATTACATTTCATAAAAGCATCCGTTTCACCTAATTCCTATATTCTCCCTTATTGGGCTTTCGATCATAAACATTTTAATTTGCAGAAGAACATTAATTTTATATTGGGCTCTTTCCTAAATATGTTATTCCCTAAAGAAACGTTACATTATAAAAACTTTTTAACACTTGTTTGTTTTTTGTTTTTACTGTTTTTACAATTTTTTATAGACTGAACATAACTTTCATATTTTAATATTTTTCCTGGGTGCCTTAAGCAACTTAGAACAATCTACTACCCCAATTTGACAACAAAACCCAAGTTCAGAATCTGTTGTTAACATTGCTTGCAACCAGATCTTCAAGGATTTTCTGTTAAATACAAAGGGCCAGATTCACAGAGCGATTACGCCTGTCAAACTGGTGTTAGACTGGAGTAATTTCAAATTACGCGCGTTTTTTAGCTAGTCAGAAACCTCAAACCATGAATAGACGGCTGCGGGCTTCAATTCGACTGGATTACGTGTTCGTACGCCTTCGGATCTACGCTGCAATACAATTGCGGCCACTGGGTGGACTTCCCGTCGTTTTCCGCGTCGGGGTATGCTAATGAGCTTTTGCCGGCGATCCCAGAAATTACGATCTTCAATCGCAATCTCTTACGGCACCTTTAGTCATCTTTTTTTTTACGTAACACTATACCAGCTTTTTGCTGGTCTAATATTAGACAGCCCATGTTAAGTATGGCCGTCGTTCCCGCGTCAAATTTCTACGTTTTCCGACGTCTTTTATTATTTTTTACGTAAGTCATCCGGGAATAGGAATGTTTGTAAACGACGCTACTCAAACAACGAATGACGTAACAACGTGATTTCGCGCAATGCACGGCGGGAAATTTCTGAACGGAGCATGCGCAGTTCGATCGCGGCGGGGACGCGCTTAATTTAAATGCTTCACGCCCCCCAATTGCGTATTTCGATTACGCGGCGAGAAATAGACTACGCCGCCGCGGCGTATGGGCAAAAATCTACCAGGATTCGGTGTAGAGCCTGGTGAAATACGGCAGCGTAGAGTATTTCGATTACGCAGTGCAATATTAAGTGTATCTGAATCTGGCCCAAAATACCATGCTGTTTACCATCATCTGAATTGTATACAATTCTTCACACAATTTTAATCATTCATTTTCTCTTAAAACTTTGTTCTGATCCCATGTTTGTGCTTTAAATGAACACATCACTTCCGATAATTTTTTTCTGTCGTACGAGAATTTCCGTGACGTTAATAACCTATTTCATTTTATTTGTAGTGATGAGCGGAATACGCCATATTCGATTTCGCGAATATTTTGAAGAATATTCGCGAATATTCGTTAATATCGAATATTCGTGATATTTTATAAAAAAAAAAAAAAAAATTGCGAATTTTCGCCAATGCGAATTTTCGCCAATGCGAATTTTCGCTAATGCGAAATTTCGCGATTTTTATTTTTTTTTATTTTTTATAACATATCACGAATATTCGATATTTACGAATATTCGGTATATTTTCTAAAAAAAAAAAAAGCGAAATTTCACATATGCGGTCGCGAATATTCGTTAATATCGAATATTCGTGATATTTTATAAAAAAAAAAAAAAAATTGCGAATTTTCGCCAATGCGAATTTTCGCCAATGCGAATTTTCGCTAATGCGAAATTTCGCGATTTTTTTTTTTTTTTTTTTTTATAACATATCACGAATATTCGATATTTACGAATATTCGGTATATTTTCTAAAAAAAAAAAAAGCGAAATTTCACATATGCGGTCGCGAATATTCGTTAATATCGAATATTCGTGATATTTTATAACAAAAAAAAAAAAAAATTGCGAATTTTCGCTATTGCGAAATTCGCGAATGCGAAATTGATTGTGAAATTTATTGCGAAATTCATTGCGAAATTTGAAAAATACGAATATTCGAAATAGCGAATATTCGCCGCGATATTCGAGATATTCGCGAATACTCGAATATGCAATATTCGTAGCGAATATTCGCAATGCGAATATTCGTGAGCAACACTATTTATTTGCGACTATTAAGCAAAAAAATTTGCACGATCCGTCGTACGATATTTGGATCGTGTGTATGAGGCATTAGTGTTACACAAAGAAAAAGGCTGAGTTATCTTCCAATAGCCAAACCAAAGACTCTACCTGAGCTGCACTAAGAGGGGGTGTATAGTCATCACCTCCACTAGAGACATCAGACAGGGCCAACTCTGTACAAATCTGAATCAACGGTTGCACGTCCCAACAGAAAACTGCCTTGATCAATAAAAACATGAGCTAGACGGATGTATTCTAACAAAAATTTCTGTCATCTGTTGCCAGGAGCGAAAAATACAGAATATCTTCCAGATGCATCTTTCAGTAATAGCAAAGTGTTTAGACCCAATTCCCAGGTGCAACTGATCTGATTGTATGGCTTCAGAATTCTGTCAGGGGATGCCATACACAGACATCCAATACATGTGTGTTGCACCAAGGAATCAGGAACAAACAATTCAGTGAAAAAGTATGTTTATTTAAGATAAAGACACACGTGCAAACCAAATAGCAAACCTTAATCAAGAAAAACGCCTAACTATCTAACTAATAATTGTATATTAATAATCACAGGAAATAAACATAAATAACATAGGCAAAGACAATAGCAAAGGGAAACAGAAGCCAGCTATGAGGAAACCGTAATGAGAGCAGGGAGCAGGTACAGAGAGCAGGTCTTAAGGACCAGGTACATGGAACAAACGCAGTTTCAGGCGGGGACAGGGCTAGCAGATGGAATTCTGAAGCATTTGAGCCTTGGTTAAGGGCGGGCTTATATAGATAGTACATTACCGGAGTATGCGGAGCAGTTGATACTAAAAAAAAAATGTCTTTCATATTTAGAATACCTTGCTTGTAACCCCTATTAATAATCTTTTCCAGCTCTATCTTATAGGTCCAAACTGGATCACTTCTAAGTGGAATATAGGTCTCTTCATCCTCCAAAATACAGTCCATCTCTGCTAGATAATATATCCAAAACAACAATCCACCCCCTATTAAGCACTTGCTTACTGGGCACATATACCCCCCCCCCCCCCTCCTGTCCAGGTGAAATTTCAGCTTCCGGCACTGCGTCGCTTTAACTGACAATTTAATAAGAGGGGCCCCCAAAAACCGACCCCCCACCCTATGTGAATGAGTATGGGGTACATCGTACCCCTACCCATTCACCTGGGGGGAAAATGTTAATTTAAAAAAACACACTACACAGGTTTTTGAAGTAATTTATTAGTCAGCTGGGGGGCTTCTGCCGGGGGCCCCGCTTTCTTCTTTAAGCTCTTTTACAAGCGGGGGGTCCCGGACTTCTTCGCCGTCTTCTGCCGGGGGGGGGGCCTGGACTTCACGGCCATCTTCTGCTGGGGGGGCCAGACTTCTTCACCGTTTTCTGCCAGGGGGCAGACTTCACCGCCGTCTTGTTGTGTTCTGCTGGGCCCCCCTCACTTTTTTCTTTAAGCTCTTTTACAAGCGGGGGTCCAGACTTCTTTGCCGTCCTCTGCTGGGGGGGGCGGACTTCACTGCTGTCTTCTGCCGGGGGGGGTGGACTTCACCGCCATCTTGTTGCATTCTGCTGGGGCCCTCCCGCTTTCCCGAACTTCTTCGCCGTCTTATTCCGGGGGGGGCCAGACTTCACCGAAGTCTTTTGCCAGGAGGGCTGGACTTCTTCGCTGTCTTCTGCTGGGGGGGTCGGATTTCACTGTCATCTTGTTGTGTTCTGCCGGGGCCCCTGCTTTCTTCTTTAAGATCTTTTACAAGCGGGGGGTCCCGAATTTCTTCGCCGTCTTCTGCCGGGGGCCCAGACTACTTCACGGTCTTCTGCCAGGGGGGTGGACTTCACCGCTGTCTTGTTGTGTTCTGATGGCCCCCCCCCCGCTTTCTTCTTTAAGCTCTTTTACAAGCAGGGGGGCCCGGATTTCTTCGCCGTCTTCTCTGTTCTCTCTTCTGCCGGGCTCCACCGCGGGGGCCCAGTCTTCTCCGCCATCTTGTTCCCTCTTCTCTTCTAGCAATGTTGACACGACAAGCTCTCCTGCTGTAATGCCGTGTGCACGTTGCGCAATGACTTATATAGGCATTGGGCATGTTTACCGGGTGATGCCACCCAGTAACCGCACCCCTTATTACATCACATTCCTGGGGCATGATGGGAATCTGATGTAATCAGGGGTGGGGTTGCTGGGTGGCATCACCTGGTAAACATGCCCAATGCCTATATAAGTCATTGCGCAACATGCACGCGGCATTACAGCGGGAGAGCTCGTCATGTCAACATCGCTAGAAGAGAAGAGAGAACAAGACGGCGCAGAAGACCGGGCACCCGCGGGGGAGCCCGGCAGAAGAGAAAACAGAGAAGACATCGAAAAAGTCCGGGAGAATATGGCAAAGAAGTCCGGGCCCCCCCGCTTGTAAAAAAGCTTAAAGAAGAAAGTGGGGGGGGGGCGGCAGAACACAACAAGACAGCGGTGAAGTCCAGCCCCCCCAGCAGAAGATGGCAAAGAAGTCCGGGCCCCCCACCCCGCTTGAAAAAGAGCTTAAAGAAGAAAGCGGGGGCCCCGGCAGAAGCAAAAACCTGTATAGTGTGTTTTTTTATTACCATTTTTCCCCAGGTGAATGGGTTGGGTAGGGATACGATGTACCCCATACTCATTCACGTAGGGTGGGGGGCCGGTATCTGGGGGTCCCCTTATTAAAGAGGTGTCCCAGTTTCTGATTAGACCCACGCCCGCAGACCCCCTGATAACCAACAGCCAGGGTTGTCGGGAAGAGGCCCTTGCCCCTATCAACATGTTGAGGGCACCCATTCCCCCCATGTTGAGGGCATGTGGCCTGATATGGTTCAGGAGGGAGGGCACTCACTCATCCCCACTCCCATTCCTAACTGGCCAAGCGGCGTGCTCAGATAAGGGTCTGGTATGGATTCTGGGGGAGCTCCCATGTTGTTTTTTCGGCATGGCTGTTTTTTCGGCGTAGGTGTTCCCTCTTAAAATCCATACCAGACCTAAGGGCCTGGTATGCTCCTGAAGGGGTACCCATGCCGTTTTTGTATATAAAATTTGGCGCAGAGTTTCCCTTCATGATTAGCGTAACTTAAAAAAGATTCGGCCACGCAAAGGCAGCCACTTGACATTTACCAAGATTTTGCCGGCTTGGTGAAGAGGCACACCTGAATGGCCAAAAATGACGTTCATGCATGCGCAGTACACAAATAAACCTCCCGCAGGTTTAAATGTACTAGCAGGTGCAGCGGCTGCTTTATACAAAAGTCACTTTCACTTTCTATTTAGGCCGTATATGTTACACGAACACATGTCACTACACTTCCCCACATCATCCCACATCCCCCCATAATGAACTCACTCCCAAACTCTTTTAATTTACATTTGTAGATGCTGTGCGCCCATGCGCCCCCTCCTGGGTGCATTCGGCATAATAGTAAATACGGAATCGCGCTGCATTGCCGGTGCATTCCTTTAGTAAATACCAAAACGGCCACTGTGCACACCGATGCTCAGTTGCTCTCCATTTTTAGTCATTTTTAGGCACTGCTGAGTTTGTAGAGGCCGATCTGCTGACAGCCTTAATGAAGAAGTAAACACTGATGGGTTTTACTTCCTTTCTTTCTCTGCAAAATAAAAGCATACTGTACTAGCATGCAAATCTCTCCTAAACTGTTCACGTTTATGTGATTTTTTTACAGTACCTATAGGTAAGCCTTAGTCTCTAGGCTTTCCTATACTTACAACTTGCAAAGAGAGGTTTACAACCTCTTTAAAGCATAATTAAACTCTCCTATCGTTTACATTTAAGGAAGCTGCTTCTGTTTAAACTGCAACTGCCAAGGTGCTGCACATGTGATCAGTTATGACACCAGCCATTTGATGGCTTGACAGTTTGGTTGAGGACACAATTAAATGTGACAGTTTGCCTTTCCAACATTCCAGGAATGTAAAGGCCCGTACACACGGCAGAGAACCTCGACGGGCAGAACACATCGTTCCGCCCGTCGAGGTTCTCTGCCGGCCGTCAGATTCGGTGACCCGCCCGTCGGGAATGGCAACCAGCCATTCATCCAGGCGGGCCGTCGAGCAAATAGAGAACATGCTCTCTATTTCTGCTCGACGGCATTCCCGACGGAATGCTCGCCGAGAGCGTACACACGGCCGAGGTTCTCGCTGGAATGCAGCTTCCAGCGAGGTTCTCGCTGGTTTCTAGCGAGAACCTCGGTCGTGTGTACGCCGCCGTCGAGCAGAAATAGAGAGCATGTTCTCTATTTGCTCGACGGCCCGCCTGGATGAATGGCTGGTTGCCATTCCCGACGGGCGGGTCGCCGAATCTGACGGCCGGCAGAGAACCTCGACGGGCGGAAAGATGTGTTCTGCCCGTCGAGGTTCTCTGCCGTGTGTACGGGGCTTTACTGTTTTTTGAAACGGGTTATTTGATGGGTTTAGTTCGGCTTTATTTTTTCCTGGGGCTTTGGACTTGCAAAATGGCAGCCTCCAACAAGAAGTATCAGGAACAATGCTGGAGGCAATTTACAGTACACACTTATTTTGGTAGCATAATTATTAATGTGAAATGTGTGTTCCTTGCTAAAAAACAAAAGTTGTTATGAGTAAAGTTCCACTTTAACTACTTACCGCATATAGCAAAATGACGGCTGGAAAGAGGTTCTGTTATCCTGACTGGTCATCATATGTCGTTCAGAAGGATAAGCCTCTATCACAGTGCTGACACACTGCATCTCCAATCGAAGTAAAGAGCCTATGACATAGGCTATTTAGCACATGATCAGCTGTGTCCAATCACAGCTGATCCCAGTGTAAACAGGAAAAGCTGTATATCGGCTTTTCCTCTTCTCGCATTGACAGGTGTTTTTTTTTAAGTATGAAGAGATACTGTATTATGTTATACTAAATGTGCCTGTACTGTACATATGACACAGGGTTTTCCGCTGACAGCTGAATGTAAAAAAAAATAATAGCAGGCAAAAAATAAATAAAAACAGCATGGCCCCCCCCAGGTCCATACCAGGCCCATCGGCCATTTTTAAAATGGCTTGGGGGGTCCCCCTCAAAATCAATACCAGACCCATATCCAAACATGCAGGCAGAAGGTCAAGAAAGGGAGGGGACAAGCAAGTGCATCTCTTTCCAGAGCCATACCAGTCCGCATGCCCTTAATATGGGGGGGGTGGGTGTTTTGTGCCCCCCACCCCAAAGCACCTTGCCCCTATGTTGATGGTGACAAGGGCCTCTTCCCGACAACCCTGGTCGGTGGTTGTCGGGTCTGCGGGTGAGGTGCTTATAGGAATCTGGAAGCCACCTTTAACAAGGGGGCCCCCATATCCTGGCCCCCCTATGGGCATCTTGTACATTATACCCCTACACATTTACCAAAAAGCACCCACCCCTCAATGTTGAGGGCATGCAGACTGATGTGGTTCAGGAGGGGGGTGCTCGCTCATCCCCTCCAATTCCTGACCTGCTGAGCTGCATGCTCGTATAAGGGTCTGGCATTGATTGGTGGGGCATTTAAAAAAAAAAATTGGCTTGGGGTGGTCCTCTCTGAATCCATACACACTGTTTTTTTATTTTATTTTCAGCTGTCAGAGGGAAACTTTGCTGACAGCTAATGGCTTTTCGATTGTTAAGGACGTGGCAGCTGGCTTCCCAGTCCCCTGCTTAGTCACCTGCTATATACAGTGTTTGAAGTACAGTCACTTTTTTTTGTAAAAAACGGATGTCAGCGGACAAATGGGTGTAAAAATTTACATCCAGATACAAATCTGATATGGATGTACATTTTTATATCCGTTTTCTTGTCCGCTGAAATCCGTATTTTACATCCATATCAGATTTTGATCCGTTTTTTTTTTTACAAAACTGAAATAAAAAACTGAACGTCCCTGTGAAACCAGCCTAAGACATAAACAACAATTGTCTGAGAGGTAGCTTTATATAGCTTAAATCAAGATCACCCTTTAATACAATAGTGGCAGTTATATTTGCCACGGGTACTTTAAAGGGGTTGTAAAGGTAAACGTTTTGACAATACCAGCCTCCCCAGCCCCCCCGTTTACTTACCTGACCCCTCAAAAGTCCCGCACGGTGAACGTGCTGGCATCTTGGCCGGCTTCCCGGCTCAATTATTGGTCGATTGAAGAAGCACAGCCATTGGCTCGCGCTGCTGTCAATCACAACCAATGACACGGTGCGCCGGGAGGTGGGGCCGAGTGATACAGTCGGCGGGTATGGTCGTCGGCTGTATTACGGGAGTGCGCCCGCAAGGACTCCACACAATGCGGGCTCCCTCGCTTGAATATGTGGAGTCATTGCGGGGAGGACCAGAGACAGCCCCGAGGGACCACAGGAGACGTGGATCAGGCCACTCTGTGCAAAACGAGCTGCAAAGTGGAGGTAAGTATAACATGTTTGTTATTTTAAAAAAAATAAAAAAATCCTTTAGTGTTCCTTTAACCGGTTAAGACCTGGACCATTATGCAGGTTAAGGACCTGGCCCCTTTTTGCAATTCGGCACTGCGTCATTTTTACTCACAATAGCGTGGTCGTTCGACATGGCTCTCAAACAAAATGTTCCCACAAATAGAGCTTTATATTCTTCTACGTATTTTTGGTAAAAAAATCGCAATAAGCGTTTATTGATTGGTTTGCGCAAGTTATGGCGTTTACAAAATAGGGGATAGTTTTATGGCATTTTTAATAAAAAAAACTCTTACCAGTAATGGCGGTGATCCTCGATTTTTTTCATGACTGCAACATTAATGGCAGACACATCGGACACTTTTGACACATTTTTGGAACCGTTGTCATTTTTACAGCGAAAAGTGCTATAAAAATGCACTGATTACTGTGAAAATGACAATGGCACTGAATGGGTTAACCACTAGAGGGTGCTGTAGGGGTTAAGTGCGACCTAATGTGTGTTTCTTACTATAGGGGGGCGTGGCTGGACGTGTGTCATCACTGATGGTCGTTCCCTTTGACAGGGAACAGACGATTACTGCCACTGCCACACAGAATAACGGGGAAGGTTTTTTACACCCACCTCTTCCCGTTCTTCAGCTCCTGTGACCCAATCGGCGGAGATCGGGTCTGCAGGTCCCGCTGACACGGTCACAGAGCTTCGGACCGGGTGGCGAGTGCTCCGCCAGCGGCGTGCTAGCGACCCACAGCTGGGTTCTTAAAGGGGACGTACATGTACTCCCTTGTGCCCAGCCGTGCCATTCTGTCAACGTATATTGTTGTGCGGCGGTCCTTAAGTGGTTAAGTAATGCCCAGAAGTCGATCCTGCAATTTAATTAGTCCTTTAGGGTTACTTGTTTTGGAATTTCAAAGGACATCTGCCTGGTGGTTTTAGAATATTTGCAGTTGGGTATTATTAATTTTTGACATTTAACTGTGTAATTCGATAGACATACAAATGTGGGATGTTTCTAATGATTTACCTTAGGTTTTTTTCCTCTTAGAATATGGATATGTCCTTATGTCTATGTTTTAGTGAGGCTCATCTAAATACATCAATCCGCACCCTGCTCTGTTTAGTCTGGCAAGACTATATTTGAAAAAAAATAAATAATGGTTTATAAAAATCCTTTGAACATGCGTGAGGGCCGACTATTTTGCCTGATATTCTTTGAATCATTAAAATTCGGTCTAAGTGTGTTCGTCTGAGCACTAATACACTGCCCAACAATAATTGTCTTGCCTTTGTGGCTGTGTGTGGTTAAGAGATGAGCTTGGGTGTGTTATTTGTATATACTGTATATATTTCTTTTGTGGCCCCAACGAATCCCAGAGCGCTGCTTAGGACTAAGGATGAGCTTGGGCGTGTTATTTGGATATACCAAATGTATTGGCTTATAACACGCATTGGCTTACCATTGCCATGAATGCAGCCTTACCATTGCATTCAATGCAGCCTTACCATTGCAGCCAATGCAGCCTCACCTCTGCAACCAATACAGCCTCACATGTGCCATGAAAGCAGCCTCACATGTGCCATGAAAGCAGCCTCACATGTGCCATGAATGCAGCCTCACATGTGCCATGAATGCAGCCTCACATGTGCCAGCAATGCAGCCTTACCATTGCAACCAATGCAGCCTCACATGCGCCATAAATGCAGCCTTACCATTGCCAACAGTGCAGTCTGAACGATGCCCATCTGCAGCCTCGGAGGGCAGAGGGAGAGGGGTGGGACGAGTGCCGACAGATTACAAACAGGAGAATCTCTTGTTTACTCTGTGGCCTCTTTAATACAAAGTCCCGCCTCCTATAATAGACAGAACAGTCGTCAAATGGCTTCTTAGGAGACGGGACTTCTAATAGAGACGCTGCTGAGTAAACAAGAGATTATCTTCATGTAATCTGATAGCGCTTGTCCTGCATCCTCCCTGTCGCCTCCAAGGCAGCGCCAATAAATACAGTATATATCTTGTGTGGTCCTGGGGGCCACAAACAATATATATATCCAAATCCCCAGGGGGGCCATATTAAATCAACAGGGGGCCGCATTTGGCCCCCGGGCCTGACTTTGGACATGCCTGTCTTAATGTGTATGTGACATTTACTTTTTTTTAATTTAGATTCTCATAGGGATTTTTAGGACATAGACACATTTCATTATTACGCTAATTAGTGCTGATGGAGTTTTGGCTTTTTTGTAAGTGTGAAGAGATACTGTGTTATGTTATCCTTAATGTGCCTGTACTATCCATATGAAGTTTTTACAAAATTAAGCATCTATATTTTAGACTGACCATTGTTTCCCCCGAGGAAGATTTGTTCAAAGCGCATTGAGGCTTATTCACATAGCTGTCTTGAATAAAATTGCCTATATATCAATCATTGATGGTGGTCTTTATGTAACATTAAGCTGTAACTGTTTGCATCTTAGTTGTCTTTTTATTGATGCTGAATTAAGTCATTTGCTTTTTTTTATTAATTTAATTAGTATTTATTGGTGACTAACAAATTCCAGTCTAGATTTTCTATTCACATTTGGTGTTAGGGTAGGGTGTTAAAGCTACATGGGGAAATTCATATTATTATCTTATTTTGTGGGGTCTCTGATTTTAGAAAATATAAACTGTTTTGGGGGTTTGAATAATCTTTAGGCATAAAAAGTGCATGTGCAAAAATAAAAAAAATAACAGCAGAGTTCATTTTGATATATTCTAAACTAGGCAAAATATAAGAATTGCTTACCAGCATACACTTTGCAGCCCTGATCCACTGCTGCAGAAAAAAACCCTGACAATTCAAGTTAAAGGGGAGGTTCCCCTAAAAATAAACTTTTAACATTGCCTGTGTCTTCTTAATAATAATTAGAATCGGCTGGGTTTTTTTTTTTTTAACCACCCGTACATACCATTTTCGGCATGTACGCTCACCGCCGCTTCCGGGTCTGGCGGCCGGGGATGGGAGGGCCTGCTTCATTGACAGGCATCCGATCGACGCATACAGCGCGTCACGGGATGCCGAAAGAAGCCGAACGTTGGTGCGCATGCGCCGTATAGAGCCGCACCAACGTTCGGCTTCTTTCGGCATCTCGTGACGCGCTGTATGCGTCGATCGGATGCCTGTCCCCGGCTGCCAGACCCGGAAGCGGCGGTGAGCGTACATGCCGAAAATGGTATGTACGGGTGGTTAAAAAAAAAACTACCAGCCGATTCTATTTATTATTAAGAAGACACAGGCAATGTTAAAAGTTTATTTTTAGGGGAACCACCCCTTTAAGAGAGGACACCAGTGACATTCTCTCCTGTTTGAAGATGAAGAATTTGTAAAAGCTGAATATTGTTTTTCTTTTTTGGTACTACATTTAGCAAGCAAGGGAAGGAAACTAAATACCAATTCCAGCTTTTTTTTTTTTCTAAAAAAAAATTCTTTCAAGTTTTTATGTCTGTCTATGACACTGTTATTTAATTTTTTCCCTTACCTCCTCTTCTAGTCAGGGGTGTATTTATGTTTTGTGCTGCCTTAGGCCTGGTGAACCTTGCGCACCCCCTACTTTACTGTATATATGACGCACCCCTTCCTTTTTAAGACCCATCCTGTCATTTTCATGGGATGAGGACAGAGGGACGCAGTGAGATGAGGACAGGGGGACAGGGTGGGATGAGCACAGGGGGACAGGGTGGGATGAGCACAGGGGGACAGGGTGGGAAGAGCACAGGGGGACAGGGTGGGATGAAGACAGGGGGACAGGGTGGGATGAGCATAGGGTGGCAGAGCATCTTTTAATTTGGGGGGAGAGGGTGGTATGGGGATATGTGCTGGGGAGTGATTTGAGAGGGAAGAAGATATGTGCTAGTGGGGGGGGGGGGAATCAGACGCCCCACTAGCACATATCTTCTTCCCTCTCAAATCACTCCCTAGCATATATCCCCATACCACCCTCTTCTCTCCCATCACTTCATTTGTTCACCTCGTATCTGCCTGCCCCCCCCCTCCTTCCCTCCTGTCGCTTTTCTGCCCCCCGCAAAGTGCCGCCCTAGGCCTGGGCCATGTCGGCCTAGGCCATAATACATCTCTGCTTCTAGTGATGCCCATACAAGAACCGAGAGGTGCATTTGTCAGTGGGTCAGGAATGCACACATTTCAATACAAATATTGTCAGATGTCCTTCCTGACTGTAAAGTGAAGTGAAATCTCCCAAGTAAGGATACAGATGGCCCCAGCTTGATCCCAACTAAGCACAAAATGTTGATTGGAGTTTGGTTCTAATTTCAGAATCACTGAGCTTTGATGGACAGTGCTTGAGTCCAGTTACCTCATAGATATACACTCTGCTGTCTTATTTTGACATATGAGAGGTTTCAAAAAATATCAATAACCAGAGCCACAAGAAGTGCATAAAGTTTGCCTGTATTTCATGTAAATGATTTTGCATGTAACTAGCCAACAAATGTAACAAATACATACTCCATCAGAAAAGTTGGGAAAACTCACCAGGTTTAGTTGCTATAGTTTTTTTTTAGTTGTTGTTTTTTTTTTCATCACTACCACAACTGCCTAAATAAAGGCATCATATTTTCCTTTATGGAAATTATGTAATTGCATATTTGATTATTTTATACAGTAATGGATTTTGGATAAGCACATACCTCCGATATCAGGTCTCAGCTTATTGTCATAACCTTTGAGAAGTCCATTTAAAATAGATGTTACATCATTATCAAGGAATTTGCGTGTGAGTAACCATGTTTTATTAGATGGTGCGTCCTCATAGTCCTCATCTTCTTTCTGTAAAGAACTTTAAAAAAAAATTGAAAATATAAAAATTAGATATTAATGTAATTTAATTAAAATAAAAAATTATAATGTTCTATGCGTTAACCTTAGTACTAATTAAATTAGCATGTGCTCCTCGGTTGCTATTTTCTGTAAGTGAAATATCTTCTCTATAATCAAAAAGCGTCCGGTTTCTAAAAAAAAAAAAAAAAATTGCTTTGCAAATGTTTCAATATTTTTGCAAGCTTAATGAATAATACCTTTAATGTTTGTAATATATGTGTAATGCCGCGTACACACGATCATTTTTTGTGATGAAAAAAAACGACGTTTTCAAAAACGTCATTTATAATCACTGTGTGTGGGCAAAACGTAGTTTTAGGTCTTAAAAAAAACGACCAAAAAAAAAATTCGAACATGCTTGAATTTTTTGTGTTTGTTTTTCAAAACGTTGTTTTTTGTGTCATAAAAAGTGATGGTGTGTGGGCAAAACGATGTTGAAAACAAAGGCCCAGATTCACATACAATTAGATTCGCGTAGTATCAGAAATACACTACGCCGCCGTATTTTACCTGGCTCTACGTGGAATCCGGTAGATTTTGTCCAGTAAACTATGGCGGCGTAGTGTATTTCTCCCGGCGCAAGCCAGCTACGCGAGTAGGGGGCGTGAAGCATTTAAAATAGGCGCGTTCCCACGGCGATCGAACTGCGCATGCTCCGTTCAGAAATTTCCCACCGTGCACTGCGCGAAATTACGTCATTCGTTGTTTGAGTAGCGTCGTTTACGGACATTCCTATTCCCGAACGAGTTACGTAAAAAAAAAATAATAATTAAATTTGACGCGGGAACGACGGCCATACTTAACATGGGCTACGCACCGTTAGACCAGCAAATAGCTGGTCTAACAGTACGTAGCAAAAAAATGACGTAAGCGATTGCGAAGACCACTCGTATCTTCGTGGATCGCCGTAAAAAGTCATTTGCATATCCCGACGCTGAAAACATTGCGGACTCCTCCCAGCGGCTGCACAAATATCGCAGTGTAGATCCGAAGGCTTACAAAGATGTAAGCCCCTCGGATCGAAGCCAGAAGCCGCCGTATCATGGTTTGAGGATTCAAACTAGTGATACGGCGCGCAAAATTTGAAATTACTCCTGTCTAACACCAGTTAGACAGGCGTAATTGCTCTGTGAATCTGGGCCAAAGTTTTTAAAGCCGCGCATGCTCAGAGGCAAGTTATAAGACGGAGCTTCAATGGAACAGAGTGCCGTCGAACGTGGTGTACGTCACCACGCTTTGCTAGAGCATTTTGGAAAAACGATGGTGTGTATGCAAAGTCGTTTTGGAAAATGAAGTTTGAAAAACGTTGTTTTGTTTCATCACTTGAAACGTCGTTTTTTTTCATCACAAAAAATGATCGTGTGTACGCGGCATATAATAGTTTCTTTGTTACCTTTTACTTGGTGTATATAACATTCAATCCTAAGAGAAAAATAGCCATAAGAACATTTGACTATGAGAGTAATCATTCACCAATACAGAAAATAGCTATACACAACAACTCTTGACCAGGAGAGGAAATAATATGAGAGAGACCTCACCACTCTGTATGGAAAATCCTGTGCATATGCCTGAATGAATGGGTGTTCATTTGAGCAAACCTACAGCTGCAGCATGAGATGAAACATTTAATAAAATCTGACAGCTTTCTCCTGGATCTTAGCGAGCTGTCACCCGCCATGTCCTAACAAGCAGTGAACAAAAAATTATTTATCAAAAAAACAATTAATTAGGATTTACAAAACGTATAGAAATATATATATACGTGTGTGTGTGTGTATATATATATATATATATATATATATATATATATATATATATATATATATATATATATATATATATATATATATATATATATATATAGTGGCAGTGGGACCCTGTGCTAACTTAAAGTTTGCTGGTTTACCCCAGCAATCTGGTGACAGCAATTACACCACACATGTGAGATATTGCCGTGAATGTCAGAGCGAGAGCAGTAATTATAGCACCAGACTTCCTTTGTAATGCTAAAATGGAAACCTTTAAAGGCTTTTAAAGTGTCGCCTATGACAAACTAGTTTGGCGCCATTCCATAAGTGTGCGCAATTTTGTGTGCGCAAAATTCAATAAATTTTAAAGTGTGACATGCTAGGTATCTATTTACCTGGCGTATCATCATCTTTTATATTTTACCCAAAAACAAAGGTATTATACTGTGTTTGTGTGCAATAAATTCATTAAAGTGTGTTTTTTCCCAAATAATTGCATTTGAAAAACTGCTGCACAAATGCCATATATCATAAAAAAAAATGCAAAACCCACCATTTTATTCTCTAGGTTCTAAGTAATTTTCTAACAAAATATACTTTTTAGCTGTAAACATTGGGGTAGATTCACATAGAATTAGATTAGCGTAGAGTATCAGAAATACTCTACGCCGCCGTTTTTTACCTGGCTCTACTTGGAATCCCGGTAGATTTTGTCCTGTAAACTACGGCGGCGTAGTGTATTTCTCCCGGCGCAATCCATCTACGTGAGTAGGGGGCGTGAAGGATTTAAATTAGGCGCGTTCCCGCGGCGATCGAACTGCGCATGCTCCGTTCCGAAATTTCCCGCCGTGCATTGCGCGAAATCACGTCGTTACGTCATTTTTTTTTGAGTAGCGTCGTTTACGGACATTCCTATTCCCGAACGAGTTACGTAAAAAAAAAAAAAAAATTCAATTTGACGCGGGAACGACGGCCATACTTAACATGGGCTACGCACCGTTAGACCAGCAAATAGCTGGTCTAACAGTACGTAGCAAAAAAATGACGTAAGTGATTGCGAAGGCGCTCGTATCTTCGTGGATCGCCGTAAAAACTCATTTGCATATCCCGATGCAGAAAACGACACGGACTCCTCCCAGCGGCCGCAAAAAGATTGCATCGTAGATCCGAAGGCTTACGAAGACGTAAGCCTCTCGGATCGAAGCCCGAAGCCGCCGTATCATGGTTTGAGGATTCAAACTAGTGATACGGCGCGCAAAATTTGAAATTACTCCTGTCTAACACCAGTTAGACAGGCGTAATCGCTCTGTGAATCTGGGCCAAAGTGTCAGAAAAAGGCCTGGTCTTAATGGATATAGAATATATGCAACTATTAACAAATAATAGGAAAAAATAGTGAAACTTCCTCAGTCACAAAAATATATATAATGTAATTATGTTCAAAATAAATGAGTATAGTAATGGAAACCTCCACTTGATTCATTCACCTTGCAAATGTCTTCACAGGTAAGTACAGTATGAATGATGGTGAAAACCTCCAAACCGCTCATCCACCCACCATGGACTAATATACCAAAAAGTATAGTGAAAGAACCATTAACGTGATCATGTGTTAGGAACTCGACAAGCCAGTTTTCTCCATTCCCGTCGAGGAAAAAGAGAACATGCTCTCTTTTTAGCTTGTTAAGTTTCTCGACAGTTTCCTCGTCGAAAAAATGTGCACACGACCGGTTTCCTCGGCAAAACACGTCTCCCAACATGTTTCTTTGTTGTGTGTACGAGGCCTTACAACAGTCCAAATCATCAACAATAAAAAGTTCCCAATATTAGTACTCTTATCACAGTGCAGGAAGCTTCTTTGTATTAACCACTTGGAGCCCGGGCCATTGTACTATGACGGCCACAAGGTGGCTATACAATGCTGGGAGGACGTCTATTGACGTCCTCGGCTCCTCCGGCCACTGGGGGGCGCGAGCGTCACTGACATGCCGATGCGCGTGCCTGGCGGCCGCAATGTCCTCCAGGTACCCGTGATCGGCCATTACACATCCAAGGATGTGGATCTGTGTGTGTAAACACACAGATCCACGTCCTGTTATTAGGGAGAGGAGACCGATGCTGTGTCCCTTGTACATAGGGACACAGATCGGTCACCTCCCCCAGTCAGTCCTCTCTCCCCATAGTAAGAATTACTCCTAGGGAATACATTTAACCCCTTCCTCGCCCCTACTGTTAACCCCTTCCCTGCCAGTCACATTTATACAGTAATCAGTGCATATTTATAGCACTGATCGCTGTATAAATGTGAATGGTCCCAAAAATGCGTCAAAAGTGTCTGATGTGTCCGCCATAATGTCGCAATAAAAATAACAAATCACCGCCATTACTAGTAAAAAAAAATAATATAAAAAATGTCATAATTCTGTCCTCTATTTTGTAGGTGCTATAACTTTTGCGCAAACCAATCACTATACGCTTATTGCGATTTTTTTTACCAAAAATATGTAGAATACATATCGGCCTAAACTGAGAAAAAAAAAAGTAAAAAATATATATATTTCTTTAAATTGATGCTTTTTTTTGTTTATAGCGCAAAAAATAAAAACCGCAGAGATGATCAAATGCCACCAAAAGAAAGCTCTATTTGTGTGAAAAAAAATTACATACATTTTGTTTGGGAGCCACATTGCATGACCGCGCAATTCTCAGTTAAATTGACGCAGTGCCAAAAGCTGAAATTTTGCCTGGGCAGGAAGGGGGTATATGTGCCCAGTAAGCAAGTGGTTAAACACCATGTGCTCTCCTCCACCAGCTGAACCACCTGCTCACCTTTACAGTTTGGCCTATGTGTAGTATAAGTCTGTGCGCGCTTCACCCGACCCAAAGTCACTCCTGTCACAGGGTTTAACAAAAATGTTCTCCAAATATATCGAATTGGATCTAGCTCTCTGTATATCAAGCTTTTTTGGCTTTCACACTCTACCAATGCACAGCCTTTAGATGTGAAGGCTTCATTGGTTTCCTTTTTTTCTGGCTATTATCACCTTGTCGCCATTAACATATTGACAAACCTAGCAAAGGTCAAATCCTGCATAAGTTCTATGTTTGCACAGCTGGAATCTCCTCAAAAATCCCAATAGTCTCATCAGAACTTCAGCAGTATAGGTGGGCCGAACACCCCCCTGTTCGGTTTGCTCCACAACTTTAGAAAAATCCAAACCCTATTAAAGTCTGTGGGATCTGAACTTGAAAAATCCAAAGCCCCCATTTTGAGGGCTTATACGCAAGTAATTGGCCATAAAAAGGGTATGGGGGCCCGGGTACTGCCCTGGGGGAATTGAAACCAATGCAATTTAGAGCAATTTATTTCAGTTCCGGGGGTGGCAATGGCAGTGGTGGCTTTGTGATTGATTTTTTCATAAAGGAATTGTCAAAAACTGTCTCTGTGTTTTTTTTTTTACTTTGTAACACCGTTTTGAAGATTGGGTAGGGGTACTATGTACCCCTTACTTATTCACATGGGGAGCTGGAATTTGGAGGTCCCCTTGTTAAAAGGGTCTTCCAAATACCAATAAGCCCCCTGCCTGCAGACCCCCACAACTACCGCCCAGGGTTGTGGGAATGAGGCCCCCATTCCAAAGCACCCACCTCTATGTTGAGAGCATGTGGCCTGGTATAGTTGAGGAGAGGGGCACTTGCATGCTCCCTGTTCCTCGACTGTCAGGCTGCCTACTCAGATAAGTGTCTAGTATGGATTCTGGGGGGGACCCCACTCAATGTTTTTTTTTTTTTGGCATGGAGCTCCCCTTAAAATCCGAACCAGACACGAAAGGCCTGGTATGGACTGGGGGGACCCCACACCAGTTATTTTTATTTTTTGTTGATGGCTTACCGGCCTGCTCCTTAACAACCAGCTGTTCACTGTGCCCTGAGAAGGCAAAGCTTTGCCCAATCAGGGCTTAGAACTCACTGTGCAGTGTGCAAACACCCGCCAAGCACCCTGCAAATTTGGGTGTTCGCCAAACGGACGAACAAATGATGTTCGGGAAAATTTTTTGCTCTGCCCGAACTGTTCATCCAACTCTATTCAGCAGTCATTCACAGCTCAGATAAGTGCTCAAAAACATAAAATCTGGCCATGACTACTGTAGCAAAAAGGAGCTTGCACTGGAGTGAGGCTCATTTCTATTGACAGTGCGACAGGATTGACCCTATGTTAGCAGCCAGATTGGCCTCTAAGGTTTGCTCATATGCACTGCCAAAGCTATGTCATACAAAAAATAATGGAAGAATTCTGGGCTTTCTACTCTGGGCTCTATTGGTCTGACTCTTCAGGGGTCCCCAAGGGCTGTGGATTCCTTTTTTTACTGACCCCTCCATGCCTAAGCTGACTGCAGCACATGCTCGGTTGGAGGCCCCTATTTCAGAGGCTAAGGTTCTAAGAGTGATTAAACAGGCTAAAGCGGGTTTGGCTCCTGGGCCAGATGGCTTCTCCGCTGTCTACTATAAGAAGTTTGCTCCCACCCTATCCCCATACTTGACTCACTTTTTTAATTACAGTGGTACCTTAGATTACGAGCATAATTCATCCCAGAAGAATGCTTGTAATCCAAAGCACTCGTATATCAAAGCAAGTTTCCCCATAGGAAATAATAGAAACTCTGATTATCTGTTCCAGTGGCACTGTTAGTGTATGCAGTACCACATGTCAGGATTTAAAAAAATTATAGCTCATATTGCGAAACGTTTATAAACCATGTTACTTGCAATCTGAGGTATTACTGTATTTGCAGGAGGGGGGCTCAATGGAATCAGCCTTAAACACGGCTTAAATCACAGTTATCTCTAAACCTGGTGAGGATGCAGGTGATGTTGGGAAATACAGGTCCATTCCCTTAATTATCAACAACCTAAAGCTCCTGACCAAAATCTTAGCTAACCGTCTGGCCACTTATATCCTGGCTGGGCAGAATATATACAGTTAAAATTACACTATTACAGAGATTTCTCTATTTCATTAGGTCCTTGCCTATTCCCATTCCCTGTTCAGTGGTTGCTCACTTTTAGGCCAAGGTATTGCAATATATATGGGGTAATAAAGGGCACGATTTTCAAAGGAAATTGTATTTTATCCCAAGACTCGGGGAGGGTTGGGGTTGCCTGAGCTTTTTCGGTATTACCAGCCAGCTCATCTTATGCAACTTTCAGCAGTATACCTTTGATACGTCAAACCAGACTGGGTGCATATGGAGAGGATGGCAACTCCAGGCTTCACATTAGATTACCTTGTATGGAGCTCTTCTAAGCTCTGTCCCCCTATTTCAGTGCCTACACTTTCTCATTCGATGGCATTGTGGGATAAGCTCCAGTCAAACTGTGACCAGGTCTTCTTTCCACCCATCAGCTCATTTGTTTAATAACCTAAATTTCCCTCCAGGTCAGGATATTAGGGCCTTTAAGTAGTGTCTGGACAAAGGGCTATTAACCAGTAACCAGTGGGGGTGTGGTCTGAAAAGGCATGTGAGCAGACCTGCTACATGGAGCTCCCGCTAACGATCCTGCTTGTTACCCTGTTCTCACACAATTCTGGCCATTCTCACCCGATAGTGCTGCTTGCTGCTTCCCTGAGTCGACCGGTACTGCTGCATACCCGAATCAAGCAGATGATGACCCAGGGGAACCGTGGAGAAGCCGCGGTCATGGAGCCCCAAGCTGGCCAAGATGGCGCTGGGCGGTCTCAGCCTCCCAAAGCACAGGCGGCCTGGAGAAGACATCAGAGCAAGGGGGTAAGTTAAACAAGCCCCTGAAGTCTAAATAACAGCCCAGGGACATGCTGTACTATGCCCAAAAGCTAGCTGGACATTCTGACTCCCCCCTGCTTGCCTCACAACAGCCTGTATGCTCCCCTAAACCTGATAGCAGAGAGGACACAAGCATGCTGGGTGACACAGTGCCATTGGACATTCAGAGTGATCCCCTGTCTGATCTGCTTGACTCCCCTTCAGAGGACAGAGCTCAACCCTCCCTTAGTGAAATCCTGCACGCAGTACACAAGTGCTCTGCCTCTGTGGAGGACCTTAAGGAGAAGTTTGGTGGGCTGAGGGAAACTGTGTCTCTCATGTGGCAGGACCTCCAAAAGATCAGGGAATGAACTACAGCAGTGGAGGGAAGGGTGAGTGACGTGAAGGACCAGTTGCCCCCCCTTTCATAGGGATGTTAGAATGGCCACACAAAATGCATTCCAAGCCCTTAACAAAACAAACGACATCGAGAACCGTCTGAGACGCATTAATGAGCGCACAGTGAGACTTCCTGAAAAAGTGGAGGGCCGGCATTTGTTGAGGGCTGGCTGCAGAAGGTTTTCAGCAAAGAGGCCCCTCCCGCCTGGCAACCCCCCATGATCTATCCTAGCAAGACTTTTGAATTACAAGGACAAGGAGGTGGTGCTGTGTCTGGCCAGAGAGAAGGGTACCGTCCAATAAAATGGCACCAAAATCTCATTCTATCCGGATTTTTTAGCGGAAGTGCAACTCAGATGATCAAAATTTGCTGATGTCAAGAAACGGCTGCAGCTATCATATGCTATGTTGTCCCCGGCCAAGCTGAGGGTGACGGCCGGGGGTCAGCATCAGTTTTTTGAAAATGCACAAGATGCAACGACCTCGTTGGATCACAATGAGCAGGATCTCCGCTGCCCTGCCCAAAATGATGGAGCAGGATAAGTCCGGTGTGGCACTAGGAATGCCGGGTATTGAAGGGCGCTAAATTCCTTTTACAGTTTGTCATTTTGAAGAGGAACTTTATGTGCAATTTACACAGTGAGCAACTACCCACATTTTCTCAAATTTCTATTGTTTCAATTACTTCCACCGGCGCACTTGTGAGTCACGTGAGGCCATGTATTGCATGGCTACTGTTTCAGTGCCCTGTTGGTATGAATAGACAGACTGGATCCTATACCCTACAGCCCCTGGGAGGTTTTGGCTATATGCGTTTAATCATGGATATGTCCAAGGGCTTGCTCTATTTCAGTCTGTGTTTTGTTTTCTACTGCTATGCCACGCAGTTGCGCGAGACTGACTGTCTTTTACGAACACTGTATTTCCAATGTGCAACCCCTCTGCGGGGAAAGTGATTTTTGATGCAATGTGTGCTGATATACCTAGGCCATCATACTGTCCAGACCAGTTTGACCTCTAGGGGAACTCTGGTTCACAAAGGGCCCCCTTTTCAATATGTTGTTGACTGTATACAATGTTGTCCTCACCCATCGGTGAAAAGGCTGAGGAAAACAGGAGTTCTATTTACCACAGCCACAGAGACCTAAAAGCCCATAAGCGTATTGAGACCTTGATAGATATTGAGGTGAAATAAGGAAGATATGATACTTTAAATTTGGAGCCTCTTCGTTGAACCTCCTGTACCCTTTGGGCTGAGTGTTATGCTAGTCTTCAGGACATGGTACATCAAGATTTCTAAGATATTCCTATTGGGGCTACATGACCTCTAACAAACTAGATTCACCTAGTGGGTATATGCTCATCTGGGTTCAATCTTTCCGGTAAGCCTTCAGACATTTGGTGGTGGACTTTCTATCAAATTCTTCAGTCACTGAATATATTGGACTTTTTTATGTGATTGGCACTTTAGTTTGTTTATTTAATACTTTGCAGCATGGTGGTCACATATGGTGTTAATCACTAATCTTGTAACACTAATTATGATATCCATTTAGGATATCTCTTTCATATAATATTTATTTAGTGCTACACTTTTTTTGTACATTATTTTATTTGCAAACTTCCTTGATCAATTTTGATGTGTTAGCTGCTGTAAGTCTACACTATTTAGACAGCGCGGTATTGTTTTTCAACATTTACTGGCAAGGATTGCTAGGTCTCAGCAACAATCCCCAGCCATTGGGGTAATTTGCGCCTTCAGTGGCAGGGTGGTTAATAACCCTGACATTATATTAGAGCTGGCATCCTTCTATAAAGACCTCTATGAGGCGAGGGATGGCTACTCAGTTGTTGATCTTGTAACCTATCTGTCTGAGTTTGACTTGCCCTCCCTGTCGGAGGGAGCCAAACAGCAGCTGGAGGCCCCTCTGACTTTGGAGGAGTTACAGCGGGCGCCTTGCTCCTTTCCCACTTGCAAGGTGCCTGGCGAGGATGGCCTCCCCATGAATCCATCTGCCCGCAGCACTTCCAAACTGAAAAAAGCACCAGCCTCAATGAACGCTTTCTGCAGGCTGCCTGCTCCTCTGTCTGACACTTCTTATATACAGTAGCTAAGCGGTGAAGTCACCTGATGTCAGCGGTGGTCCCACCCCCCTGTGACATCACCAAATGGGGCATGCTGGGTCGATGATGTCACAGGGGGATGGGGTCACCAGGTCGTCCCACTCCTTACCTATATAAGAAATGTCAGATGTACTGTAGGAGAAGGCAGTCTGTGGGGAGCATTTGATGAGGCCAGAATTTCATTTAAATGTTTGGGGTTTGGCGGTGTGGTGGGGGACACCATTTTGTATTTTTTAATAAAGGAATTGTCAAAAACTTGCTTACTGTCTTTATTCACCATTCCATTTTTGGTGAATGGGTCAGGGGTACTATATACCCCATACTTATTCATATTGGGATCTGGAGGCCCCTTGTTAAAGGGGGCTTCCAGATTGTGATAAGCCCCCCCCCACCCGCAGACCCCCCAAAACCACCAGCCACTGTTGTGAGGATGAGGCACTTTCAATATGGGGACAAGATGCTTTGGGGTCGGGGCAGAGCCCCCCCTGCCCCAAAGCTTACACCCCCCTTTGTTGAGGGGATGTGACCTGGTATGGTCCAGGAGGGGAGCGGTTGCTCATCCCCTCTTTCCTCACCTGCTGGGCTGCATGCTCAGATAAGGGTCTGGTATGGACAGATCCTTATCCATTTTTTTTATTATTTTGTCATGGTTTTCCCTTAGGATCCATACCATACCCGAAGGGCCTTGTATGGACAAAGAGGGACCCCACACCATTTTTTTTCTCAGAATTTTCTATTCCTGGCATTGTTTTCTTTGCATTTCAGCTGTCATTAAAAAAGCCAGCTGGTGACTCATAGGTTGTTTAGGATGAGGTGGCCATCTTCCTGGTCTGCTGCTTAACACAGAATTGGAATTAGTCAAAAAAAATTTGACCAATCCGAATTGTAATTGTTCTGAAAATGTGGAATCTGAAATTGAATAAACAAAATTAATTTCAAAGAAATGTGTTACTATTTGATACTATTTGATACATTCAAATCTCTGAATAACCCAAAATGTATCCGAATTTATATTTGCACCAAAACAAATTGCACGTGTTTAGTTACTGCATAGTCCAGAAAAAAAAATCGGTAGTAATAGATAGGGATGAGCTTCAAGTTTGGGTCAAAGATGAGTTTGACTCAAACATTGGCTGTTCGCCCGTTCGTGGAACAGTAAACAATTTGGGGTGTTCCCGGCCAATTCAAAAAGCCGCGGAACACCCTTTACAAGTCTATGGGAAAACTAAAGTGTTAATTTTAAAGGTTAACCACTTAAGACCCGGACCAATACGCTGGTAAATGACCCAAGGTGTTTTTGCGATTCGGCACTGCGTCGCTTTAACAGACAATTGCGCGGTCGTGCGACGTGGCTCCGAAACAAAATTTGCGTCCTTTTCTTCCCACAAATAGAGCTTTCTTTTGGTGGTATTTGATCACCTCTGCGATTTTTATTTTTTGCGCTATATACAAAAATAGAGCGACATTTTTGAAAAAAAAACACTATTTTTTACTTTTTGTTAAAAAAAAATCAAATTTTAGTCAAACATTTAGGCCAAAATTTATTTAGCCACATGTCTTTAGTAAAAAAAAAAATTGCAATAAAAAAATAGCTACCTAGCGGGAACAGCGACACTAATACAGCGATCAGAAAAATGATCGCTTAGTGACGCTGGCAATAGGGAGTGAAAGGGTTAACTAGGGCGGTGATCCTGAACCTAACACTAACTGTTTTTTACACTGCCTGTCACACTGACACTAAATGCAGTGATTAGATCACTGCATTCAGTGACACTGTGACAGGGGGGTGGGGGGGGCGATCACAAGGGGTTAATATGCCTATGTGAGTGTGTGTCAGTGTTGTGTTGGTGCACACTTACTTGTGATGTCTTCTCTCATCAGCAGCGCTGGGAAACAGCGCTGCGATGAGAGGTGACATCATTTCCTCCTTCCTGTGTAAACACAGGAGGAGGAACTGACAGGATGGGAGCGCGCTCCCATTGGCTGGGAGCGATCGCGGGGGGGCGGGTAAGCGCCTACATCCGCCCGCTGATCCCGGATCGCTCCCGGAGCCAGGGGGACCCCCGAACCGCACTTAGGCGGGGACGTAAATTTACGCCCTTGTGCCTGTACGTGCCATTCTGTGGCCGTATATGTGCGTGCGGGGGTCCTTAAGTGGTTAATATGCAAGTTATTGTCATAAAAATGTTTGGGGACCTGGGGGGTGTCTATAGTATGCCTGTAAAGTAGCTCATGTTTCCCGTGTTTATAACAGTCTCTGCACAAAAATAAATTTCAAAAGGAAAAAAAGTAATTTAAAACTACTCACGGCTATACGGGTACAGATACAAGTAATTGAAAAAAAATGTGTGGGGGGGGCCCCCAAATTTTACTACCAGGCCCTTGAGGTTTGGTATGGTATTAAGGGGAACCCTGCGCCAAAAAAAAGGTGTGGAGTTCCCCTCAAAAATCCATACCAGACCCTTATCCGAGCACACAATCTGGCAGGCCATAGGAGAATAGGGGGGCGAGAGAGCGCCCCCCTCCTCCTGAACCATACCAGGCCACATGCCCTCAACATGGGGAGGATGTCCCCATGTTGATGGGGACAAGGGCCTCCTTCCCACAACCCTTGCCCGGTGGTTGTAGGGGTCTGTGGGTGGAGGGCTTATCAGAATCTGGAAGCCCCCTTTAACAAGGGGACCCCCAGATCCTGGCCCCCCATGTGAATTGGAAATGGGGTACATTGTACCCCTACCATTTCACCCAAAAAAGTGAGAAAAAAAGCAAAAAAAAATACACACACAAACTTGGGACAAGTCCTTTAATACAAAAAAAATGATTCCAGCTCTGTAATCCTTCTACGATTCCGGACCCGCCGCTATGAACGATACCGCCTCCATATGGTTTCCCGTAATGCGTCAGAGGGGGTGGGGCCACCCGTTATGTGTGTTATAAAAGAGCTGTCAGACGGGCCGCGAGTCATTCGGTTGGGAGTCCTCCTATGAAGGCGGTATCGTTAGTAGCGGTGGGTCCGGGATCGTAGTAGGATTACAGCGCTGGAATTTTTATTTTTTTATTAAAGGACTTGTCCCAACTTTGTGTGTGTGTATTTTTTTGCTTTTTTCTCACTTTTTTGGGTGAAATGGTACCATGTACCCATTACCAATTCACATGGGGGGCGGGATCTGGGGGGTCCCCTTGTTAAAGTAAGCTTCCAGATTCCGATAAGCCCCCTGCCCGCAGACCCCCACAGCCACCGGGCAAGGGTTGTGGGAATGAGGCCCTTGTCCCATATTGAGGGCATGTGGCCTGGTACAGTTCAGGAGGGGGGGCGCTCTCTTGTCCCCCCCTTTTTTCCTGCGGCCTATCAGGTTGCATGCTCGGATAAGGGTCTGGTATGGATTTTGGGGGGAAACCCCATGCCATTTTATTTGTAATTTTGGCGTGGGGGTTCCCATTAAAATCTATACCCGGAGGGTCTGGTATGGATTTTTGGGGGGAACCCCACGCCATTTTTTTTTTATTTGGAGCAGGGTTCCCCTTAATATCCATACTAGACCTGAAGGGCCTGGTAATAAAATTTGGGGGGACTCCCACGCATTTTTTTCAATGACTTTCAATGACTTTTATCTGTATTGCCGGGACCCGACAATTCATTATAGCGCAAAGTTTTGAATTACTTTTTTTCCTTTAGAAATTTCATTTTGTGCAGAGACTGTTATAAACATAGGAAACATGCGCTACTTTACAGGCATACTATAGACACCCCCCCAGGTACGAAATTTAAAGGAATATTTCACTTTTATTGTTTCACTTTAAGCATTATTAAAATCATTGCTCCTGAAAAAACTGACATTTTTTATGACAATAACTTGCATATTAACCTTTAAAATTAGCGGTGTTCGCATGCTCTGCTGCAAACCGAACTGGGGGGTGTTCGTCTCATCCCTAGTAATAGACAACTATAAAGTTTAGATTTCTCACTCACTGGGCTGAACCTCTGTTTTTTTTTTTCTCCCTTCAAGAATGCTATTTCTCAGTGGGTTCTAATGCACTCTGCTGGGAAAAGAACAATGTAGAATTTGCTTTGCTTTTTGCGTGATTGTGAGTGAGCTTAGGATTCATGTTAAGATATTATATAATTTTAACAATAAAGCAATTTAACCTGCTAGAACCAAAACAATCAGTTAGGTATTTTAAGTGCACGTCTTAATAATAAGAACAATATTGCACTTTAGTGGAGTTATGGGAAAGTTAACTGGCATATATTAGAAACATACAATTATTTAATAAATATAGGGAGGAAGAGAGCGCACAGCCGCCTTAGTGTGTTAACGTTTATTAAAAAAATCTTGTATATTTGTTACAGATTCCAGTCTATCACCCATTGGATATACAAGGGAGCTGTAACAGCTAGATCAAGAGAACTGTTAAACACAGATTGGTTCCCATGTACGAAGTGTTTGTGGGACTTGCGTTGAATGTTTTATAAAGGAATACAAAAGTGTAGCGCTGAAATGACTAGGTGAAAATCAATACCATACAATATATGTTACAACATGTAAACAGTGAAAAATAAATGTGCATATAAGTCCTTCTAATGAAAGAAACAGCTATTGTGCCTGTCTGGCACGTAGTGCAAGTGGACAATTGCACCAGAAAATCCTGGTAGTCCTAAAAAAGTTTGTCTGGTGATTGAATCAAGTGAGTGAGTAACTGAACGTGAAAATTTGTGACTTCTTCAACGTGACGATCCCACCACCTAAAGAATTGCAGGCTTACCAGAGCGTGTTGACCAATGGTGACATATGCCACAAGAGGTCAAACAAGGCTTTGAATGACGGATGACATGAACAGTCGTCAGCAGGAAACATGCACCCGATCAGTCAGGATGTGTTGCAATGGGATAGGATAGGCTGGAAACTGTACTTATTTTGAAATCACCATTGGTAGGCTCAGACTGTCAGCAATCAAGCAACACTTCCCCCTGTCCAAGATGGCGCCTCAGCTTGCACTCCAAGCCTCAATATGGAAAAAAACAGTATGGTTTTTTCCATATTGAGGCTTGGAGTGCAATTCACAATTGCGAATTTAAAATGCAGCCGAAAGCCAATTTCTGAAAAATGGATGAAAGTTTGCATGAAAACTATGCAAACTTAGATGAGATATGTCCATTTAAACTAATTGGTTTCCATGTTTGATTTGAAGGGCAAATTCAAACTGGTTGCTGACATTGCCAATTGTAGTTTTGCTTGAGGTGTATTAAATCACCAACATGAGAGCTATGATTTACCGTTAATCATCACTGTTGTTGTCAAACCAGAATGCAGTGTAGATTGCAGTAATCCACTCAGTGTACAGTATACACTGTATATCCATAACACTTTGGCATTTGGTGTTAAAGCGGAGGTTCACCCAAAAAACAAGTATATAACATTACATTCAGTATACCTCAAACAGTATGCCTTTTTTTGGGGGGGGGGGGGTGTACATACGGTATTATCGGTATTTTCCTCCCGCTTTCGGGTACTCGCTCCCGCGGGAGTGGGCGTTCCTGTGCAGTGCCGCAATGTCATCTGGGACTTCGCCCAAATGATTGACGTGCCTGAGAAAAACTCCCCCCGACTTTCCGAAAGTAGCCAAACCGCGAGTCGGATTTATACGGCGCCTGCGCAGTCAGCTCTACACGGGTCCTAGTCGGTGCGCAGGTGCCGTATAGAGCTGACTCGCGGTTCGGCTACTTTTGGAAAGTCGTGATGCGCCTAATCAGCCGGGGGGAGTTTTTCTCAGGCATGTCAATCATATGGGCGAAGTCCCAGGTGACATTGCGGCACTGCAAAGGAACGCCCACTCCCGTGGGAGCGAGTACCCGGCATATACTGTATGTAATGTCACATACTTGTTTTTTTGGGGTAAACCTCCGCTTTAAATTAAATTATTAAATAATTATTATTTTTTAATTTTGCATAACAAAGAATAGACATACAAGGCATCAGATAGGTGTTACTACAAGGACATTCAGCAATACAATTCACAGTGATCCAGACATTAGTTCAGATATCAGCAGTCCATAGCAGTATTATTCTGGATCTCAAACCCTATCCTGCTGTTCAGTGTATTGCTTGTAAACAGTAATAAACCATCAGTTTAAAACAAAAACCCCTACACCCCCCCCCCCTTACCCTTAGGATAGGACAGTAAAAGACATACCTCCCTACTCCAGAAGGGCAGAAACCCCAGCCCCCCTCCTCCCTAGGGATTTCAACATTCAGTTTTGAAAGCCATGGGCAATAGGATAAGAAACCTTTACTTATCTTCATCTTGAACAGTGTGCACATAGTCTAATCTCCTGGCTAAACTCTGTCATTGGAGTAAAGAATTACTCTCCTAGTTATGGCCAATAATCTAGGTCCCATCTGCCTCCAACGTATTCTTAGAGTCCACTCATCTAAACCATACCTTCCTAAATTTCTTGGGGGCCCCCCTAGCCTCACAGGTCATCCTATACAAAATAACATATGCATTTACAACTTTTATTCACCTCCCAACTGTCAGCAGCTCCTCATAAATCCATTGTCTGGCTGTAAGTTTTCTTACTCCTAAATATAGGATCCTAAGGAACAATTTAGTGTATACATTTATCTCCTCCTGGTCAAAGACCCCCAGGAGGCAATGTAAGGGAGATCATATGATAGGCAGGCCAAAACTATCAGAGATAAATTCAGTTACCTTAGACCACAATGGTCTTTTTTTTGGGCAATCCCACACAATATGGAGGAAAGTTCCTTCCGCCCCCATACATTTGTGACAAAGTGCAGATTCCCTCCTACGTATTTGGTGTAGTCTAGTTGGCGTGTAGTACAGCTAGTGAAGGTAATGAAATGTAATCATTTCATCTGTGGAAGAGATGACAGACACAAGATAGGTGTCAAAAACCTCTTGCCACAGGTCTTCTGACAATTCCAAGACAACCACCACCCACCAAGCCCTGGCCTTAGAAAATGAGCCCCTTTGCCCAGGACCCTATAGTATCTAGTGATTTGTTTGGATGAATCCGGATCAATCAGAACCTTTTCCGATTCTGTACACAAATCTCACCACTCCTAAACTGAGTGATCGCTGCATGACACAGCTGAGAAGCCACAGACAATATTTAGCCCTGTATAGAAATAGTGTACTGTGGTGTACTGTGTGTGCCAGGTTATATCTTATCCAGGCAATGTCCCTTTATGAAAGTCTAGAGTTTTGTGGTATGTTGTTGCAGTCACTAACATCAATAGTGGAGGTTAATATTGCAGTCCCTGACACTAAAGGAGGTTATTATTGCAGAGATGTGTTTATAGGGCTACAATTTACTTATTAAAGTGGAGGTTCCCTTAAAAATAAACTTTTAACATTGCATTTATCATATTAATGACATTTAGAATCGGCTGTTTTTTTTTTTTTAAATCCGTCCGTACATACCGTTTCCTACAGGTAGTCTCACCGCCTCTTCCGGGTATGATGGTCTGGGATGGGCATGCCTACTTGATTGACAGGCATCCGATCGACGCATACAGAGCATCACGAGAAATGCCGAAAGAAGCCGAACGTTGGTGCGCAGGCGCGGTATAGAGCCGCACCGACGTTCGGATTCTTTCGGCATCTCGTGACGCGCTGTATGCGTCGATCGGATGACCATCATACCCGGCAGGGGCGGTGAGACTACCTGTAGGAAACAGTACATACGGACGGATTTTTTTAAATTAAACAGCCGATTCTAGATGTCATTATTATGATAAATGCAATGTTATAAGTTTATTTTTAGGGGAACCTCCACTTTAATATTAATTTTCCTAATTGGAGTAGACATCTGCCAGACTAAATTTCTCAGAATTTTTGGGCATAAGATGCTTATAAGGTTGCCTATACCTCTACTCTAACAATTTCAAAAGTAAGCACACTGGTCCACTGGTTGACTTTTTTTTTTTACTTTAACCACTTGACCACTGGAAGGTTTTACCCCCTTCATAATAGGCAATGTTTGCAACACTGTACACAAATGAAATATTTATATATATTTTTCACATAAATAGAGATATATTTTGGTGGTATTTGATCAACACTGTTTTTTGCTATATAAATGAAAAAAGACAGAAATGTAAAAAAAAAAAAAAAAAAGACAATATTTTCTGTTACATAACATATCCAATAAAACCTAATTTCTTTATAGATTTAGGCCAAAATGTATCCTGCTACATGTCTGTTTTAAAAAAAACAAAAAAACAAAACAATAAGGGCTAGATTCAGGTAGGACTCACGCCGCGTAAGTCTAAATTTGCGTCGTCGTATCTATGCGCCGTACCTATGCGCCGTACCCACAGAACTAGAAACCCCCGAAACTTGGCTTTTCCAGAACGGCGTAACTTTCCTACACCTGCGCATCGTAGGCGCATATTTACGCCGAACGCATCTGGCGCACCTATTGATTTCCTATGCAAATATGCAAATGAGGGAGATACGCTGATTCTCGAACATACGCGTGTCCGGCGCAGGCTACGCGCGGTGCGCCTAAGCTGTACGCCTGGCCTAAAGTTACCCCTCATAAAGCAGGGATAACTTTGCACCAGACTTGCACAAGTCAGCTGGAGAGTAGCTTCAGCAGCACCGTTACAGACGAGCTGAGCAACCACATTTGCAGGACAACACATGGCAGCCATGGACCTAGCACTAATGGGTCCACCGCCACGTAGGAGGAGGAGGGCACGGGAGAGAATATACCGCACACGCATTAACGTCTTTGGCATGGGTGATTCGGAGGTGTTTCGCATTTTCAGATTCAGCCCTGAAGCCATCCAGGAAATAGCCACAACCCTGCATGATGACATCACCAGCAAGACACACCGCTCACAAGCAGTGCAGCCACTGGTCAAGGTACTGGCAACACTCCATTTCCTTGGCAGTGGATCTTTTCAAAGTACAAGTGGAGTTGTGGCTGGGATGTCACAAACCAGCATGAGCAGATGTGTGCACCAGGTTGTCCCTGCAATCCTCAGACGCATGTCCCACCACATTATCAAACCCACCCAGGAGCACCTGCGGCAGAAGGCAATGCGTGATTTCTACGAAATTGCAGGATTCCCACGCATCATCAGGGCCATTTAGCCGATGCCCAATATCTCATATGGCACATCCGTGCCAAACACCCCGGGTCCAGCCACGACAGCTACATATACTGTCAAAGCAACATCCCAACGGAATTTGAACAGAACGTGTATGGGAACAGCTGGCTGGTTGGTGAGTGACAGGGGAGTCAGGCATGACTGTCCGACCCCATGATGCAAACATCACGAGGGGCACATGCACAACTAACATCCTCCTGTCTTTTCCCTTCCAGGTGACATGGCATATGCCCTTGGGCCCCATCTCATGATTCAATTCCGGGATCCCCAAACCAGAGGAAAGACAAGATACAATGAATCACACATACGTACCCGTTCAGTGGTGGATGGCACATTTGGTCTCCTGAAGTCCTGTTTCCGATGCCTGGATAAGTCCGGGGGTACCCTGTTGTATTCCCCAAACTTTGTGTGCCAGATCATCGGTGCATGTTGCATTCTGCACAACTACACCATGAAAAATGTCCTGGAGATTGACATATGTGATGACCTGACCCCCGAACCAGACAGTCCCCCGAGGCTACCCTGTCTGCTGAGGGAAGAGCAGTCAGGAGATGCCTTGTGGTAGGCATCTTTGCACGTTAAAAACACACATTCAGCATGGCACCAGGAGAATGCATGCATGCACACCACTGTGGTCCCTAGATCACACACACCACATCCACATCACATTGGATTAGCCCAAGTCCGGCATGCAGGCCAAGGCCCCAATGTTTTCGCTGTCCATTCATACCACATTCACACGTTTGTGGGGATAACTTCTCCCCAACGACCGAGGGTGACACCCCTTACTGGCAGGAGTGTCACCCCCACATTCACACACTATTCACACTGTAGCCTGCACTACTGTCCGTGTGCATACAATAGAACAAAAAAAAAGGCTCATCACTGAAGCAGAAATAAATAAAAAAAAGCTCATCACTGGAGAAAACAAAATAAAAAAAGTCACTCAATTGCCCTGTCGTGGGCTCCGTCTGGTGCCACGTCTCTGGCTCCTCACTTGCCGGGGGGAATTTCAGGAGGGGGTGGGGGTGGGGCATCAGCAGGAGACTCCTCCTCAAGTCTGCCACTCCTGGCAGGTTCTGTCTGCCTGCCCTCCAACACCAGGGCTATGCGGTTTAGCATGGCATTTGTTTCAGCATGCATCTGCAGCTGGCGGGTGGTGTTCTGCTGATCCATCTGCCTCCTGTGCCTCCCCTCCATCGTATTGGCCTTTACAGCCACTGTGAGGCTCTTGCCCTCTGTGACGAAGTGTGCTGTCTTGGCCTGCAGCTCCCCAAAATAGGTCACAATAGCTGCACAATTTGCATTTAGATCATGCAGACAGTCTGGAATATCTGCCATATCTGCCATCTAACACCCACATGTTGGGTCTGGCGGGCCTGATCCCTCGCAAGGGTTTCTTGGATGGCCTCAGGAACACCCTGGTTTTTCTAGTGGCCTTCCTGGGGGCAGGAGAGGCTTGGGGTCGTGTATATGGGGAGGCCCTTGAGGAGCTTCCCCTGATGGTGGAGAAGGGTTGGGAGGGTCCCCTGATGGGGGTGGAGGGTTTGGAGGGTCCCCTGATGGGGGTGGAGGGTGGTGAGGGTACAGGGATGGTGGGATCCTCCATAAGGTACAGGACTCCCTCGAGGTCCCCATGCTTCTCCACTACTTCCTCCAGAGGAGATGTGTGGGCACTCGCATCTCTGGATGGCATGGGTTGCCCATCAGCCGACAACGGCCCAGCTCCCTCCAGCACATCTGTGGATGACACAAAACATTCACATGTTGGTGGACCCACACACTTGTAACATGTCCCCTTCCACCCCCTCACACGCTACACATTAGATAGTAGATAAACCACACTTACCTGTCCTCAAGGACTGCTCACTGGAGTCATACCCCTCCATGCCCTCCACCTGCTCACGCTGCAGGCATTGGGCAATCAGCTCATCCTCCGGGGTCAACTGCACAGAACATGCTGGTCCTCCTCCCGTGGCCCTGGCATGCCTACTGATCTGGGCCAGCTTCTCCTTCACCTTACGCCGCATATCATTGATTTTTGTTTAATATCCAGGGGGCTCCTGGTCGCAATGCCCTCAGCACTGACCTGCAGGCTCAGCTCCCTCAGGATCTCATTTTTCCTGGCCTTGCTGGTCTGCTGACTGAGGGCACCATGAAGATATTTATCATATTTCACGATGCCAGCAACAATTATCTCCCTCTCCTTCTGGGTAAAATTCTTCTTCCTTCTGTAGTTGCAGCAGCTGCCATCGCTTTGCAAAAGTACCTTCCCTAAGGGGGGAAAAAGCAGGATGTACTTTTGCGCCCTACGGGCGTGTCTGGGCGTATTTATAGGCTGGGCGTAAGCTGGTTAGCCGGCGTTTCTCAGGAAGTTGGGTCGGCATAGTTGTGAGCATGCACACAGGGGACCGCACATACTGCGTAAATCACTAGTCCACGTTAAGAACATCATTTGCATAAGGTCACACCCACTTACACTTACGCCGACGAAATTAAGTTATGCTGGCGCAACGTTAGGGGCAAGTGCTTTGTGACTACTGTACTTGCCTCTCTGAGTTACGTCGGCGTAGCTCAAATGAGATGCGCTACGCCGGTATAAATATGCTCCAATCTACCTGAACCTAGCCCTAAGTGTTTATTAACCACTTCAGCCCTGGAAGGATTTGCCCCCTTAATGACCAGGCTGTTTAAACTGACAATTACGTGGTCATGCAGTGCTGTACCCAAACAAAATGTACGTCCTTTTTTAACAAAAATCAAGCTTTCTTTTAGTGGGATTTGACCACCTCTGCTTATTTTATCTTTTTTTTTGTTGTTAAAAAAAAAAACTAAGAGACTGAAAATTTGGAAAAAAATAAAAGGTTTTTCTTTCTTTCTGTCAGTTAATCAAGTAACTTTTCTCCTGATGTGTGCTGATGAGGCGGCACTGATAGGCTGCACTGATATCCACTGATGAGGTGACACTTATAGGCACTGATGAGGCGACACTGAAGGTCACTGATTAGGTGGTGCTAATATGCTGCACTGTTAGACTTGGATATGCGGCACTGATGAGCACTAATAGGTGGCACTGATGGGCACTGATGGGCAGAACTGATGAGCAGGCACTGATGGGCACTGAAAGGCAGCATTGACTCACATCCCTAATGGGCACTGATTGGTGTCACTGATGGGCACTGATTAGTACCACTGATGGGCACTGCTGGGGCTGTACGGTAATCAGGGCACTGATGATACCTGTACATGTCTAGGGACGACATGTACAGGTATCATCAGTGCCCTGATTACATTGCAGTCAGTGTAAGCCAAGGAGAGACGATAAACAACACTTCCTTGTTTACATGTGATTGTCTGTAATTGAACACAGCCTATCACATGGGTAAAGAGCCATGTCGTTTACTGAGATCAGGGTTGTGTCGTGTCCTAGGAACACGCGATCACCGTGCTGCACACTCCCGCAAGAGCGGCGGGCCCAGAGTGAGAGTGCATCCTGCCTTCTGTCATTTTACTACACAATGGGCGGGAAGTGGTTAATTAATATTTAGACTAAAGAATCATAAACCTAGCATCATAGAATGATATGCCTAACATTTGCAAACATATATGAATTTATTGAACAAATCTTTTCAAAAAACAAGAAACATCTAATGCTTTTAAAATTTAAACAACAAAATGTGATTTGGCCTGCAATCTCGCCACAATCCTCTACTTTCCTTTCTTCATAACCCATCATTCTATCCAGCCTGGTCCTTCTCAGCCTATTTTTCAGCTTGGTCAAAGAGAGGATTCACTTGTGCACATCATTTTTATACATCCGTTACTTAATTTTCAACCTTACAAGAAAAATATGATATTCCTATTACGGAAACCTTTAGGTATCTGCAAATTAAAAACTTTTTTTACAAATAATGCACCATCAGATGCGACATCCCTAAATCTCACTACCTTTGAACAAGCTTGTAAAACTGATCCTCATAGGCGTGGACTCATTTCTGATTTCTATAACCAATTACTTGCCAGAATTTCAAAATTCTTTCCACAATATCCTTCCCACTGCTACTTTACCCCTGGTACACAAGTGCATATATGGTGGTAATGCAAAATAGTCAAATAATTGTGGTCGGAAGTGTTTCAAATCCTTAACACGATGTTCAACACTCTTCTGCTGATCCAGCTATGGCACTTCTGAACAGTAAACCCCACACCCTATCACATCGTTAATTTAAATGAATGCTCTACGTAACCACAGCAGCAAAGAAGACTATTGCGACAGCATGACAATCTGACTCTCTATGTATTTTATCAGTCAAAAACTGGATTATTCAATCCACGATTCATGCAAAAAGACAGAAGCAATCTTTCTTGATAATATATCCAAATATGGTTTCGTACCTCCGGGTTTTGATAAAACATTGTTGTCTCTATGAGGGAGTTTGCCCTATAAATTTCCTCTCTGGAAATATTCCTCATTCTCCACTCTATCATACCATTACCTCAAACCGGTTTAGTTTTACATTATTTTTCTTACAAAAAAGTTTAAACAATCAAAACAAGGGTCATCTGAGATAGTAAGGAATATAACTTAATTAGCAGGAACTTGGCTCTGGAATAGTTTATTCATTTCTCCTAACTATTTTAGGTTATTTTGACCCGCTATATCGAGCAAACGCTATCTTCTTCCATTTTCGCTATAACTAAATATTACTTGTTATATTCTCGTATCTTGATTATATATGATTGTTATTTATGATAGCTAGAGTAACATCACTAAATTGTTATGGTAACTGAAATGTTACACTAAGGAATACTCTTTACATGTTGTTCTATATACTTCATGAGAGACGCATAGTTATAACTGCTTTTTTGCATTTTATTATTCTTATGACCTTTGTTATGCTTTATGAAAACATAATACAATATTCAAACAGATTTTTTTTAAATAAAACAAAACAACAATTTCATCATTTAGAATGAATAGATTGTTTTCCAATTATAGATATACTGTACATGGCCCCTTCCCCTTTACAAATAAAGGTGATGGTGAAGGCGTATAAATGTATAGGAAACACCAAAACTTGTTTCTCTTTTACGTCCTGCCTCAGAGATAAAAAAAAGAAGTAAGAAAGAAAATATCTCCAAAGCCAAACATTTGGGAATTCCTCTCACTGTTGGATTTACCATTACTTTTTTTTATTGAAGACAATGGTCACCAGGATAAATAGAAATGTTAAGTCTCTCAATCATGGACACAGTCAGCCCAAAAACACAGAGTATCGGTATCTCAGTTTAAAACTTTTTATGTACCAAATGATTAAAGGATCACTAAATGAAAACAAATCAGCTAAATAGCTTCCTTTACCATACTGCAGTACTGGTTTCATGTCCTTATTGTTCAATTTTGCTTTGCAGTTGCTGTAATCCTGCTCTGATCTCCACACTTCCTGATTGTCTGTTTCCTTATAACCACAGTGCTGGGAGCTTTCTCACGGTGGTCTAAACTGTCATTACTGTGTGTTTAAAACTTCCCAGAACCAATCAGATTCATTTTTAAAACAAAACACTACCCTGGATTTGATTGTTTTTGTTCTGTGTGTCTATTTCTACTTCACAGAAACATGAAGCCAGTTGAAAAGTGAAACTAACCTGCAGGCACATTATATGATTGATTTTTATCTGTTTTTAATCGTTTTTAAAAGGAATCAGTTAACTTTTATGTCTGTTAACAGTAATTTCAGCAAAAACATTTTTTTCCTTTAGTGACCCTTTAATGTCTCTTTTGTCCACAGCCTCTATTCAGATTCAAACGTTCAAAATGTAAGAACCTGATTAGTGTCAGAAAGCAACACAAATGTTTCTCATTTTCTACAGATAACTGTGGCAGAAGATGACTACTTTTCTTTTTTTTTTTTCAAAAAATATTTATTGAAATTTCTTCAAAAGTTACATGCAAAGTAAGTTAACAAGTCGAGGAACAAAGGAAATTGTACAAGGTAGCAACGCCAGAAACATAGTTAACAATAGACACAATACATATCCACAATTAGCGGTAAGCATTGATGGGTGCTGGATCTTCACAAAAAGAAAAAAGTGGGGGGGATATTGGTCGCCTCTCACTTGATGGAGAGGACTGGAAGGATCCTAGTAAAGCCATACAGGAAGGGGGGGGGGGTTTGAGGGCAGGGAGTTCTATCTGATACAGGGTGCACCAGTAACGGTCAACATACATGATGGGGGATATAGTTCAACTTGGAGGGGAAGGGAGGGGGGGGTGCACCGAGAGAATGTAGTCAATTTTGAACAGAAAGAGGGGCAATGTGGGGGCGACCAGAGTAGCAAAAGTCAAACAGGGTTGGTAGAGGGGGTATCTGGGGGGGCATCTTCTGCTGAGGTTGATGGTGGAGCAGATTTTGAGAAGAAGATGACTACTTAAGGGACATCATCACAGCTGTACTGTTTTCTATATACAACTCAAAAAGCTAACTGTTAAACAAAATCAAGTGTTTTAAACCTGTGTTTACTGTTTGTGCAAATAAATTGACAAAACTAATGATTTTCAATCACATGATTGGATGTTCAAAATTAAATCAGAGTTATTTAGCTGTAATGCACATTGAATTATTTCACACCTAAGTTAATAATCTCCAAAGAGTTCCAGAGTATAAAGGTAACTCAGTTTTTTTTGTTAACCTTGACCATCAAACCCCCAATTTTAGGACCCAGCTTGGGAGGTAGTTCTTAAAGTGTCTCTAAAGATTTAATTTTTTTTTTTTTATCTTAATCCATTCAATTGGCTCCCACTCCTGTAAATCAACTCTAGGGAGCCTGTATGTGTCAATGGATGCAGCAGCGGGTCTTGGGAGAGAGCCTACGAGTGCCCCTATGAGGATTGGTTTCCTATTGGGGGCGCCAGCAAGGAAGGAGTAGCCAGGAGCATTGACAGGGGACCTGAGAAGAGGAGGGTCAGTGTCACTCTGCAATTCTATTGGACAGAGCAGGTAAGTACCGTATTTATCGGCGTATATCGCGCACTTTTTTGCCCTGAAAATCAGGGCAAAATCGTGGGTGCGCGATATACGCCGATACCCGCTTTCCCGCGCCGAATTTTGAATACTGCGCCGGCATATACCGAGCGCAGTACACTCGGGTATATTCGGCCAGTCTCGGCTTCTTCCGCGGTCACGTCCTGGACGTACAGGATGTGAGCGCGAAAGTTGCCGAGCCTGCCCGAGTGTACTGCGCTCAGTATATGCTGGCGCAGTATTCAAAACTGGGCGCGGGAAACGAGCGGGGAGGACGCGAGGACGCCGGACCCGCCGAAGAGGACACCGGACCCGCCGAAGAGGACACCGGACCCGCCGAAGAGGACGCCGGACCCGCTGAAGAGGACGCCGGACCCGCTGAAGAGGACGCCGGACCCGCCGAAGAGGACACCGGACCCGCCGAAGAGGACACCGGACCCGCCGCAGAAGGACACCCAAAGCCGCAGAAGGACGCCGAACCCGACGAGGCCGCCGATGGACGCCGCGCAAGACACCAAAACTGTAAGTACAAAATAACTTTTTTTCCACAGGATTGGGGGGCACTTTGGGGGTGCGCGGTATACGCGGGAGCGCGTTATACCGCGATAAATACGGTATATATAGTTGTTATTAAAAAAAAAAAAAAAACACTTTAAGCAGTTCTAGTTAGATTTTGTTTACTCCTACTGATTAAAAACACCATCAACTATACATGTTACATGTTATACATTACAGTGAGAAAAACAGTGTCAGCACATACCATATATGCAGATAAGACAATCTATGAATAATTCTGATGCTAGTAATTATTTATATTTATTTCAACAACATTATTTTTAGAACACAGTAAAGTTATATTTGTTAAATCTGCAATACAAAGCAGCTGTGTATTGCATGTAGTACTTGCAAGCAAGCTTTGGCTTAGAATAGATCAACACCAAGCAGCTCTGAGGCCGTGTACACACGATCGGTCCATCCGATCTGACGGACCGTTTTCATCGTGTCACCGCTGAAGTGGCCTGATGGTCTGATGTGTGTACACACTATCAGTTCAAAAACCGATTGTGTCAGAATGCGGTGACATAAAACACAACGACGTGCTGAAAAAAACGAAGTTCAATGCTTCCAAGCATGCGTCGACTTGATTCTGAGCATTCGCGGGTTTTGAACCGATGCTTTTGTGTACTAACCATCGGTTTGGACGATCGGTCAGCGGGCCATCGGGTCGATTTTAAAGCAAGTTTTAAAAATTTGGTCCGAAGGACAAAAGACCGATGGGCCGTACACACGGACGGTTTGGACTGATGAAACTGAACTCGGGGCCGTTTTCATCGGTTTGGACCGATCGTATGTACGCGGCCTGACAGTACAGGCAGTACAACAGGCAATGTGGTCTTGGACAATGCAGACAGTTTCTTATGGTAGGAAATGATCTAAAGAAATATACTGCTGGGCCACCTTTTACCACAGTGCCCATTTCATCCATATTTTCCAACTATCTAGCTGCAACCCATAAACTTTCAGAGAGTGCTACTCTACATTGTTTTCAATACATACAATATGTAACAAAAGGGAGCAGACAAGGTTATTGTCAGATAAAGTTTCCCCCAAACAGTTTTTATTTTCTTATTTTAAATTAGTAAACTGAAGGTATCGTTTTATGGACAAAAATAACATTGAATTATTGCCTAACTGTGTGGGATATAATTAGGCAAGTGAATTTATGAATGTATATAATTAAAGTAATTTCCCCCAACAACTTAATAAGCCATCAATGAGATATTTTTAACCTTGGCACATTTGGGTGTTAGTTAGTTTATTTATATATCAAGTAGCTATTTTTTTTTTCTATTAGAAAGTCAAAACTGAACATGTAATACTTTTATATAAATATAGGATTAGGATCATTTCAGATTTAGTTTATGGCAGAAGGCGATATAATATTTCATGTTCATTATGTGCTTAATTTTAGAAACAACACTTGCTACGGCCCACTAGGTAAACTGTGCATGATTTTTAATCCATATAACTAAATGTATGTTTAACTACTTAAATACTAGCTTGTTTTTACCCCCTCTTTGGAGGTAAGGATGAGAGGAATCACAGCCCCACTGAAATTAATGCGAGTTAAATATATAAAAAAAAAACTGTATTGGCCATTTTCTAGGCTAATAGGGGAGGAATTGTCAAACAAATAGCACAAAGGGCCAAACACTGCACTGGGTACATGTACTAGTGATTTTAATCATCCTTCTAGAGCAACATTAAATTTTTTAAATATCTTTAAATAACTTTTCTGGGGGACACATTGAGTCGGCCTATGAAGTAAGGCATTTGTATGATGCATACAACCTACAACAGCAAATGTTATATATAAATTCCTAAACTGCTGGTCAATAACAGCTCTCAAGTACTTTTCTGTTTGTAAAAAAAAACTGCTGGGGATTCTCTTCATATGCACCAGACACTTATCCTAGATAAGGGTTTGGTATAGATGAAAAAGAGGGACCCCATGCAAAAAAAAAAGTGTGTGTTTACCCATAAAAATACACACCAGAGTTTTAGCGTTGATTAAGGTTTGATATGGCTACCAAGGGGAATTTACCCCAAAAAAAACTAAGGAAGGAAAGGAAAGTGCCACTCTTCAATATTCATATTCATACCACACACTTTGGGAGGTTTCCTGAGCGAAATGATTGACATGAACATAAGACTCCATTCACACAGGGGCAATAAGATTTCCAGCATGACTTTGGGAGGTAACTTGGACACGACTTGAGTATGAATCACAGCAGGACATGAGGCAACTTACAAGGCAACTTCAAATTGCCTCCAGGACAGGAGGCTTTTCAGTGGCCAATGAAACAACAATCAGCTCTGTGGGAGGGAGGGGGAGGGAGAGGTTTGCCTGAGAAATGTATGTTCTCTTCCTGTATTGTTGCTTCTGTTAAGACCGTGATCACACTTCTGAGGCAATTTCTATTAAAATAATGAGTACAAGTTGCCTACAAGTCGCCTAGAAGTCGGATTGAAGTAGTACAGGAACCTGTTTTTGAAGTCGGAGCGACTGCAGTAGTGTGTATTAAGAAGGCTCCATTCACTTACATTGATTTTCTCATGCAGAGCGACTTGAGGCAACTAGGGCCGACTTGGGGTGACTTGAAGTCGGATCCAAAGTCGGCCCTGTGTGAATGGGCTCTAAAGGTTTTGTTAGTTTATGATCTGTAAGCTTTGAGTCTTTACTAATATCTAAGTCTCTGTTAGAGAGATTTCAATTCACTTACTATCCTGGTGATAAAAGGTTTACTAGTTTGTATTGCTATCTTTCTCACATTTACCTTCCCTTTTTATGGTTATGGTTATGCCACTTTTTCAGGAAGTGAAGTGAATCTCTCAAACTGTGCCTCAGATAGCTATACAAACCTGGCAGGGCTCCTACACCTTTAAGATACCAACAAACAAATGATTGTACTTGTTTTTGACTATTTTTTTTTTAATCACATTATTTTTGATCAACCAAAATATGTATCTAAACACAATCACAAATGATTTGTCATGCTGATGATTGCTCATCTTCTTAACCACTTCAATACAGAACACTTTTACCCCCTTCCTTCCCAGGCTAATTTTGAGCTTTCACCACTGTCACACTTTGAATGACAATTGGGCAGTCATAAACACTATACCCAAACAAATTTCTTATCATTTTGTTCTCACAAATAGAGCTTTCTTTTGGTGGTATTTAATCCTCATTGGGCCTTTATTTTTTTTAAATAAATGAAAAAATACTATTTGCTCTTTAGGAATTTAGGCCAACATATATTCTGCCACATTTCTTTGGTGAAATAACCCAAATCAGTGTATATTATTTAGTATGTAGGAAAGTTACAAGTCCACAAACCATGGTACAATTTTGAAAATTCATCAGTGCTGATGTACCGACGTCACTGCTGATTTTTTGACGCCCAAAAATGTCAGGACAGTACAAATACCCCCCAAATGACCACGTTTTGTAATGTAGAAGGTATTTAGTAAGGGGCATGGCAGCTTTTTTGAAGTTGAATTTTTTTGTCATAACACCAGTACAGTACAACATCATCATATAATGGGTGTGGCAGTGATCAAGCTGTTACTATATATATATATATATAGTAACAGTAGGGACTACTGTCACGATGAAATGGACACACGGTCTGCATATAGCCAGATTGCAGAGCTGCAGAGCGTAAATTTAAAAACAGAGAAAACTGCGCTGGCAGTTTTCTCATATTTTTTCTATTGCTACATGGGGCTCTATGGCTTGGAGATCCTTCAGAGATCTGGATGGGACTGGATCTCCAACCTGTGTCCAGGTTTTGAAGACAGCCTGCAAGCTGCCTGCCCAGGTGCATACAGCTAATTAAATGAAGGGCTGGGGAGAGCAGATGAGGGAAGGAAGGTGAAGGAAGTGGGAGCAATGGCTGTTATTGTCTCTGTGTGAGGACAGACGCTGTACGCGTTGGAAGGCTTCGGAGCCGTGTGCATCCAGGACCGTGGGTCTGGAGGAGGTGATGGTTTGAGGAACCAGTACCTGTAGATGCAGTGCTGTTAAAGAGTAGCCAGGTGGGGTGCGCATGCGCGGGACTTCCGGGAAGACGCTCTGAACGGGAGCTCCGAGCCGCCCCAGCATTCCGGAGCCCACAGCGCCAAAAGCATTGGGAGATTGTCTCCGAGGACGATCGGACAGGGTAGCGGAGGGAGCGGAGCACATCCCTGAATGCCAGGTTCCGACGCAAGGAAGGGTTTCAGCCGGCAGCTGGACTTTGGCCTAACGGCTCCAAAGACCTCCAAGATGGCGACCGCGGCCTCTCCTCGTGGTGACGAGGCGGGCCAAGACAGCATTGCGGACCCTTCTTCTCCAATCCAGCATGTCCTACCCTTGCTGGCAACTCCTGTGAGTACTGTCCCCCGCCACCTGGCATCACCAGCCTCCACAGAATCCCTCCTCAGTCACACTATGGCAGACATTATGAACATTCCCATGCTGCAATCCCCCTTGAGCCAAGCTGACTTCCAGATGCCTTCCCCCATCCCTCAGCCCCCTCAGTCTGACATGGCACAAATACTAAACTGCTTCTCTGACATGTTAGCAGCTGGACTGACACAAACAGCAGCGCAGATCACATCCTCCATTAAAGCGGATCTGCAATCTATAGGTGCACGCATGGATGCGATTGAGCAAGCGATAGACAACACTTCAGCCCGCACCAATCAAAACACAAACTGCATCCAATCACTTCAAGACCAACTTGAAATCGCATTAGCCAAAATCGACGAGTTGGAGAATCGCAGCAGGAGATATAATTTCCGCATTAGGGGACTCCCTGAGGAGGTAGTCAATATTCCTGAAGCAGTGAAATCATTCATTAAAAGTATCATACCCGATATTCCGGAACATAAACTTGAGCTGGACAGGGCCCACAGAGCTCTACAACCCCCTCGCCAAGATGGGCTTCCAAGGGATGTAGTAGTCAAGCCCCACTACTACAACGTGAAAGAGGAGGTTATGAGGAGATCACGCAATGCTGAAGACCTTAACTTTCAGGGGAACAAAATACAGATCTTTGCAGACATCTCACCGACCACAATCCAAAAGAGGAGGGCTCTGAAGCCCCTCTCGGGGGTTCTCTCACAGAAATCCATCAAGTATAGGTGGTCCTTCCCATTTCGCCTGCAATTTGATCACAAAGGCAAAACCTATGGCTTCTCAAGCTTCGGGGAAGGAGAACAGCTGCTACTGCGTCTTGGATTCATCAACCAAGAATTGCCCCCCCGAGACTCTTCTCCTAAACCCGGCTCGTCCAAGAGACCCTCCACTGGCAGCCCCATCACCCCATTGTGGAACAAGCAACAACCAAAGAGGCACCGAGACTCCCGCCCTCCTAGATGACTTTTCATCCCTGACCTGTCTCTCAGAGACAGTTGTGCCTTAATTCGGGTATCTTAATCCCTATCTGAATAGTGCTACTCACTACTCCATCCGAGACTGAGTTTATCCCTCTGTCCCCTTTGTTAAATATGCTGCGACTCGCCTCCTCAACGGGGTTTCACCACTTCGCTGTCCTAGCTCTCCCCTTTGGGGCCAGCACAATGCCAGTTTGCTGAGTATTTTTTGTTTTCCATTTTTGTTTTATTTTTTCTCTTTATTAAATTCATTGTGTGTTTGATTGAGCCCCCTGTGCAAGAGAAGAGGCGGGGAGTATATGTATTGGATATCCACGGGACCTCTGGAAGGAGAACCCGATCCAATGCCCTATACTCCTTGTTATCTATCTGTCCTTACCTGAGATGTGATTGGGGGTGGTCACCCACCCCCCTATGCTCCCTAAACCTGACCCCCCCTTGTTTTCCCCCCCTCTCCCCTGCCCCCTCCACCCACACCTCTCCCCCCTACCATCCCTAATCCTTCCCCCTCCCATTCTGTTTTCCCTTGGCATCGAGGATTGCTAATTTTTGATTTCAGTGGCTACCAGTTTGTTCATGTTACATTTTTATTCAATGTTTTCTACTTAAGTCTGCGGTTAGATATGCCCCTGAACCTAGATATATCCCATATATGATTATATTTTTTACTGTGGGCTTCCGGCCTGGGGCGGACAAGCATGCCACCTTAACCGCGGTACCAGATAAGAGCTAGCTCTTTCTGCGACTGCGGGCATACGACCCACATAGGGTTCGTCACCTTCCTGAACCCAACATTGTGTTGGGTCTCAGTAGTGGTCTAGGCCATTCGATCCTGTTTGTTTTCATCCTCCCTAGTCAATCTTGCCTAGGTCTTCACTCATTCTCCACTCTTATCTTTCTTCACCCCCTTTTCCATATGTCTGAATTTTTCTCACGCTATTATTTTTGCAATACTTCTTTTCTCTCCCAGGAACCGACACGGAAGGTCCTCAAGTATACTAGCACTTGGTTGCGACATCTACCCAGTCCACCGATGCGATTTCCCAGTAAGGAGCGGATCACGGTAGGTCTCTCTTTTAAGTGCTCGTGCGCACCCTCTTTCGTCCATGGCTGATACACCTTCCAAACCAGTAACCCTTAGAGTAGCTTCACATAACACACAGGGTCTGAACTCTCCGTCCAAACGACGCAAAGCCTTTCAGAGCTATCACACACGGGGCCTTGATGTAGTCCTACTCCAAGAGACCCATTTCCCCAGCAGCTATAATCCCCCCTTTCTTCACCGTGGTTACCCCACCTTTTTCTTAGCAAGTGCTGAAACCAAAAAGAGAGGGGTAGCGATACTATTCTCCAAAAAAAACCACTTTGAACACTCTTTAACGATTACAGACAAGGAAGGTCGGTATGTCCTAGTTAAGGGTTCAATAGAAGGGAGGGTCCATACCGTGGTTTCCTATTATGCCCCCAACGAGGGACAGGCCAAATTTTTCTCCGTATTACTTCACACACTAGCACCACACTTTGAGGGACGGGTTATCCTGGGAGGTGACTCCAATGTCACCTTTGACACTATTCTAGATAAATCTAAGATGGGGACTCCCAGCCATAAAAGACCTTCTAAACAGAGCCTTCATATTGCACGCCTTCTAAACTCCCTGGGCCTCATAGACGTTTGGAGGGAACTCAACCCTTCGGCAAAAGATTACACGCATTACTCGGCTCCTCATAAAACCTACGCCAGAATTGACCACATTTTCCTTCCCACACCTGACATTCACGCTGCCTCCAATGCCTCCATTCACAAAGTCCCATGGTCGGACCACTCTCTGGTGCTCGTTAGGCTCTCTGGTACTTTATCCTCCCCTGGGCCTCGCCCGTGGCGTTTAAACTCATCTCTTCTTTCTAACCCGGTGCACTGCACTTTGCTGGAAAAGGAGATTCGGGAATACTTCGAGAACAATGACACAAACGATATCTCCCCCTGTTCTCTTTGGGGGGCCCACAAAGCAGTGCTTAGGGGGAAGATTATCCAACTTTCATCACAACTGAAGCGGGAACGTAAGGCCGATATTGAGAAACTTGAGAAAAAATTCAAAACCCTAAGCGAGAACCATAAGAGTAATCCTTCTCAGACTTCACTGGCCAGGTTGGATTCTAGCAGGTTAGCATTTAACATGGCTCTAACTTCTACGGCGGACAAACACCTAAAATGGCAGAGTAGTAAACACTATATGCGAGCTAATAAGTTTGGACCACAGCTGGCAGCAAAACTCACTCCCAAGCTGAGGTCATATGCCATTCCTAAAATTAAGACTTTGAGCGGTAATTTATCCCAAAACCCTGTGTCAATACTTAAGACTTTCCAATCATTCTATTCCACCCTATACTCCTCCAACTCCCAACACCCACTCGCAGATCTTGACACCTTTCTGCAGAACGTCCCCCTCCCTAGATTATCAGATCCCCATCGCTCTATACTAGAATCCCCCCCAGGTAGCAGAAATCTGTGAAGTCATAAAGACTCTTAAAAAGGACTCGGCCCCGGGTCCTGACGGGTTCTCAAACCAATACTATAAGACATTTTCAGAGATCTTGGCCCCTTATCTGGTCCGTTTCTTTAACTCCTTGCGCAGAGACACTCCTCTAGACCCCTCGGCAAACTTGGCATTCATTTCAGTAATTCCCAAACCGGGAAAGGATTCGAGCGAAGTAAGCAACTATAGACCTATCTCGTTGATCAATAACGATTTGAAGATAATGACAAAAATTTTAGCGAACAGAATGGCGTCCTTCATTGGTTCCTACATTAGCAAGGATCAGGTAGGGTTTATGCCGGGGAGGCAGGGACCGGACCAGATTCGGAGGGCAATAGATGTAATCTCACTTATGAGATCGGGTTGGGACGGAGGTCTACCCCAGGAAGGTTATTTACTTTCCATAGATCTGCAAAAAGCGTTTGACACGGTGGAGTGGCCTTACCTCTTCACCCTGCTGCGCAAGTGGGGCTTTGGCCCTGACTTTATTAAGACGTTAGAGGCTCTCTATTCCCACCCGATAGCACAAGTGAGATTCCAAGGTCACTTCTCGGAGCAATTCCCCATCAGGAAGGGCACGAGGCAAGGATGCCCCCTCTCCCCCCTCCTATTCGCGGTAGCCATTGAGACTTTGGCAATCGCAATCAGAAATCATCCGGGTATCCAGGGGGTTCGCTGCGGCCGAACGACGCACAAATGCGCCTTGTTCGCGGATGATGTACTTCTCTTCATCACTTCTCTCCTCACCTCAACCCCTAATGTGACCCGCCTTCTTGCCGAGTTTGGCAGTGTGTCTGGTCTCAAAGTGAACATGTCCAAATCTATGGCTCTCAATGTATCAACGCCTCAATCTCAAGTAGACAGCCTGAAAACCCACTTCCCCCTTCTCCTGGAACCCCACTTCCATCCCCTACTTAGGCATCCAACTCACCTCACGACACGACCTCCTACACAAACACAACTATCCCCCTTTGGTAAAGAAGCTAACAGACGACCTCCGTCAATGGTCGCTGCACAACTTATCTTGGCTGGGCCGAGTTAATGCAGTCAAGATGACCCTTCTGCCTAAAATATTGTATCTATTCCGCTCCCTGCCCATCCCAGTCACGAAATCCTATATCACCTCTCTGCAGTCCGCAATTCTACGCTTTGTCTGGGATAAATCTGGATATCGTTTTTCCAAATCCGTCCTGTTTAGGCCCAGATTAAGGGGGGGGCTGGGATTACCAAATCTGTGGTGGTACTATCGCGCGGCCCAACTTAGTCAGTTCTCGACAATCTACTTAAAAGGCCCCAAACCAGATTGGGTTTCCATGGAAAGAGCCGCAACCCCTGGGTTTACCTTAGATTTTCTTTTATGGTCCCACCCCAAAACTCGCCCCCCAATCTTAGCGCCTACACTGTCCCACTCCATGGCTCTGTGCGACTCCCTACATAAACATAGTTCTCTGATTTCTCATTGGCACCCACTGGCCCATATCTTTCGCAACCCCCGATTTCCCCCTGGTTTAGACATAGTCGCCTTCAAGTGGTGGCTTGACAAAGGCCTATACAGAATCGGCCACTTTTTCAACTCAAACGGACCTCTTACTCTAAGCTATTGCACCTCTAGACTTAAAATGCCCCCTTCTGAGAAGTTCAGGTTTTTTCAACTCTCCCACTTCCTACACCAGGTTAGGAAAACCAGCCTAGAACTACCTTCGGTAACGCCCTACGAACAGTGGTGCTCATCGGCCATGGACACGAGAGGCGGGATATCCCTGATTTACTCTGCTTTAGCCGAGCCTTTGGAGAGAGCACCTTACATGACGAGCTGGGAACGTGACCTATCCCTTGATTGGACACTAGAACGCTGGCATAACAATCTGGCTCGCTCCTATAAAGGCATTTTGAATGCATCGCTGGTTGAAGCGAACCTCAAAGTTATGACCCGTTGGTATCTGGTCCCCACCCGCATCGCCAAATTTTACCCACAATCTTCCCCTTTGTGCTACAGGGGTTGTGGGCTTTTGGGCTCCATACTACATATAATGTGGGAATGCCCCAGAATCCGGTCCTTCTGGCATAAAATTTTCCGTCTTATCAGGAAAGTCACGGGGGTAGGGGTAGTCCGTGATCCCACCATAGCCTTACTCAACAACCCTATTCCGAAAATTCCCAAGAGCTCACAATCTCTGATCTCCTTTATCCTTCTGGGAGCCAAAATGACCATCTCTAAGGCCTGGAAATCCCCATCAGTCTCCTTCCCAAAAGCTAAAAACAAAATTTCTTGGATAATGACTAATGAGAAGATATCCAACACTATTCTAGATAACGTGGACGGCTTTAAGCTCATCTGGGAACCCTGGGCTTCCTTTGTTGGTATCCCCCTTTGATTTGATTTTTTTCTTGATTATCTGGGTATCTGATCTAGTTAACCTCACCTAGTTTCCTCCTCAGAATAAGAATCCTGTGAGTGACAGGCCTTCCGTGTACTTCCTAACCCTTGATCCTTTCTTCTCCCTCTCCTACCTTTCCTATTTCTATCTCTCTTCTACAATCTGTTCATCTTTCCTGGTATGCAAATCCTTCTTTTTAGCTATTGTAGGGTTTCTGGACCTTATAGGTCCCGTAGGGTTTTTCCCTGTGTTTGTATATCTGCTTTATATTTTTGAATAAGGTTTACAGCACATCAAATGGTGGTGCCAGGAGAGCCTGGGGCACTCCCCCCTCCCCTGGTACATATGATTTCGAGACCCTATTGCTGCATAAGAATTCAGCCTAGGTCATAGTGCCTCACCATTTAGAGTGTCTCCTTGCAGTCAGTTCTACACTGCGAGCAGGTATTTTCATGGGACCACCTCGCAATATCTACCCCCGGGGCAGCATGATCCCTTTTGGGGCACGGGGTGAGGATAGGGCGAGGACTCTGTCCCGTTTAGTCTAATACAACTTTACTTGCTCTCAACTGTTGTAACGGTTCCTGTAATGTTTAGTCTCATTTCTGTTACAGTCGTCACTGTTTGCTTAACTTTGTATTCTTTGCAAAACCTTGAATAAAAATTATTACAAAAAAAAAAAATAAAGAGTAGCCAGGTGGGCTGATATTTTCATTTATCTTTGGACAACGTTTAAACCCCTGCGTGGGATTCCTGAATGGACTTTTGTTTCTTTTTTTCTCCTTTAATAAACGTGGGCTACCAGGCCCTTAACATCATATGCCTGTTTGGTGTTGACTCACTGCACAAAAAACGCATCTGCCACAAGAGTTAATTACCCCCAACGTTTACAGTGGTGGATTCAGCGGGCATCTAGACGGTGTAATCCGGGTCCTTGCTACAGTGGTGAGTCGCATCAGGAACTGCTGCTAGCTGTGTGTGGCAGCCAGGCAAACAGCATTGCACAGAAATTTGATGGACTGTGTTACATACAGGTTGTGTACCTATGAAAGGAGAATCACATTTTTTTTCTCTTCTCTGCTGTGAACTGTATTACTGGTTGCTGTGTGCAACACCGCAAGGATGGGGCGGTCAAAACAGAAAAAGGAAGTGTTTCTTGCTGAAGCCAGAGATAGAGCTCTGTGGCTGGAGGGGTTGTTACCACCTGATAGAACCCCATACATGCCTGGACAAAGTTTTCCAAGTGAAAAGAGGGCTGCTGTCGCCCCTAGCAACATGGCTGCAATGAGTGGAGTGTGGAGCATCCACCAGCGTTTGAATCTGCAGTGGATTGGTGCAAGCGGCACCTGGCAGGAATGGACAAAGCTGAAGTGGAAGGCAAGCCAACCATCACTACAAAGAGAGGTGTTGTTGCCCCTGGCAACGCTGCTGCAGTTAAACAAGCAGCTATTGCAAAAAGTGTGAAAGCGACACAGCTTAAGACCGGATCCAGCGGAGGGAAGCCTGTGTTCTGTGCCAGAAGAGAAGCTGACCAAATGCCAGGATGGGGAGTGGTTGCCCATAGCAACACAGATGAGGCCAGTCGGGCTGTCTGTGCACCATGGGGTGTGACTGCCAAGCGTCATGACAAGTGGCTTCCGGAGGAGCCAATACAGCCTGTTGGAGAGAGGCAACAATGCTTTGCTGGGAGAGTGCGATCTCCCATGGCAACAGAGAGCCAGGCATTGAGGAAATGCCAAGAAATGAAATTTCAGCGTCCAGTACGTGCTTGGAATGTGGCCGAGTGGGACATGGCATCTTTACTTGCCCAAAGTTCTGGAACACCGCTGAGGAGTCTGGAAAGGCTGCAGTGTCATCCTGTGGCCCCAAAGAGACAGTAGCTGGTATAGATGCAGCTCAGAGACAGCGCACTCAAGTGAAGACTATGATACCAGCCACTGAGAATGGTAAGACTGTTTCAATGTATCGCAGTGAAGTGGGAGTGTGTCCAGCGGAGAGATCTGCACTACAAATGGACATGGACTTGCTGCAGTGTGCTAATCCGAGCAGTGGGATGGCATATGGGGAAGCCCAGCTGACAGCAAGGTTAAAGATTCAAATGGACATGGGGACTGTGCATGCGCCTGCTATAATCCAGCAGAGTACTGGGAAAGTTGAACTAGGGGTGACCAAAAGTGTCTTTGTGCCATGTTCCCTAGTGACAGGTGCTGCAGAGTTGCCCAGGGAAACATCCAAGGAGCTTGGAGTGATGAAGCACAGTGTTTCCCAGGTCAGCTATGGAGCTGCTCAAGGAGCAAAGAGTTCCCCTTTAAATATAGAGGGTGCTGTGACGAGAGGCTCACAGGCTGTGGTGGGTAATGGACAATCTGCAAAAGTAGAAGTTATGTCTAAGCGTAATGAAAATTCTGATGGTTATGCTGATAAAAGGGTAAATGTTGGCAAATGTGATGGTATTGGTAATGATGATATTGAAAAATGTGTTTCCTTTAATGTCATGTCTGAAAATGTTGAAAAAGTGTTTACTACCAATGGTGGGAGTAGGATATCTCCCATGACAACCGGAAGCACAGGATTGTTCAGGGAAGTCTCATGGGGTCTCCATGGGTTGGAGCCAGAGGTTTTCCAGGATGGTTGTGGTGCTACTCTGGTGAAACAAGAGAAGACTGTGTCACACACCCTAAGTGTAACCCAGTTTTCAAGGGGTTAATTCAGCCTGCAAAAGCTGAAAGTGCAGAGCTGTGTGTGTCAGTAGCGCCCCCAGAGCTGGTAGGGCAAAAGCATGTATTACAGCCTGCCTTGTCAGAGAATGTGTCATCCCAAGGGGATATGTATAGAAATGACCCAGGTGATGTTGTGGCAAGTGAATCCCAGGTTCCTTTGGTGCCTCTTGGGACAGGTGTTGCAGTGCTGCAGAATGCCTGTCAGGGAAGTACCACAGACTGGGAAGCATGGTGCAAGGAAACAGTCGCAACGCTAAACAAAGTAACCATGAGTTATAAAGCAATGATGGGAGACAAGTGTGTGGACACAACATCTGTTATGCCAGACAGAGGGTTTGCAGAGTGGCCGGTGTTTAAGGGCATGTCAGCCCCTGTGAAGGTTGATCCCCTCCAGTCTGAAGGAGCGGTTCTTGGCATAGACATGGCAGATGTGTTGTCCACAACCCAGCAACTAAGTAGTAGCAAGTGTCAAGGTGACAATGTGACTTGTAATGACCTTCAGAGGCTCATTGACACTGGTGCAGAAAGGAGAAGTGTGAGACATGTGTCTGACAGCGCCCCAGGGGAGCAACAGGTGGTGATGATGGGTACCTCCAAGGAGCTGGAGGTCTCTTCAAATGTCTCAACCTTTCAACCTAGAGTGGATGAGCCCCTCCATGTCTTGGACAGGGAAAAGGTCCCTAGAAAGGACTGGTATTTAGACATGGGTTGCATAGAGATGACACAAACGTTATTAGAAATGTTGGAGATGGTAAAAACGCACTCGCTGTACACTTGGGTGTCTCCACCGCAGATGGACCAGGTTGTGCTGCGTAGTACCAATAGGTGGGGCCAAGTGGTACAGGCTGTGCAGGGAAACTTTGATCAAGAGTTGTATTGGTGGGTCCAATGTTTATTAACAATGTGGCGAATAGTCCTGAGGTTCTCTAAGAGGGTGCCCCTAGTTACTGAATGGTATGGAAGGCGCTCAGAACTGTTGGAGACATCAAAGGTCTCTCCGGCTGATGTAGTGACTGGAAACATCTCTGCTGGTGTGGTCTGAGGTGCAGCTGAGCAGAGGTCAGTGAAGGGCGCAGATACTGTCTCACCAGCTGAACCTCATGAGAAGGAAGGGCCCAGAATAGACGCAGCACTAGCAGAGATGCTTTCTAACACTCAGAAAGAGGTACAACTTAAAGTACCCGGAGACGCTGTGAGAATTACTAATGTTGGTTTCTGCAACAATGTAATGTGTACATCAGAAATAAGTAGTTTGTGCGTTGATCAGTGTCATTTGTTAGATCAGTTGCCCATGGAGTGTTGGACAACAGGTGAGGTGGAGATTTGCTATGGACCAGTGGGTTGTAGCCACTTACCTGTGTGTGTTCCCTCCTCGGGTCTAGTTCTAACAAACACTGAAATGGATGGCACTGATTGTGTTGGACTGGGTGACATTGAAATGTCTGATTGGCTAATGAGTGGTGATGTTAAAAGTGATGTGGTTGCCGTGGGTAACCAGAGAGAGGTTCTTGAACCTGAAAGACCTGTGGTGAAAGATAAAACTTGCTTCCGTAAGCTGAAAGGTAGGATCAGGGAAGGCAGAGTTCCCCCAAGAGAGGAGTGTATGCTCAGGGACCCCAAGAGAAGAGTGGGAAGGCAGAGTATACAAATTTATCGGACCCTGTTAAGATCCAAGATGGGACTTACCTGGAAACACACCCGGAAAAAAGGTTGGGCCTACGTGGCTGATGGCAAACACAGAGGTGTCCCAACTGCTATGGTGGATGCAGGTGTTTCTCCCTCCCGGTCAAAACAAGGGGGGGAGGTATGTAACAGTAGGGACTACTGTCACGATGAAATGGACACACGGTCTGCATATAGCCAGATTGCAGAGCTGCAGAGCGTAAATTTAAAAACAGAGAAAACTGCGCTGGCAGTTTTCTTATATTTTTTCTATTGCTACATGGGGCTCTATGGCTTGGAGATCCTTCAGAGATCTGGATGGGACTGGATCTCCAACCTGTGTCCAGGTTTTGAAGACAGCCTGCAAGCTGCCTGCCCAGGTGCAGGCAGCTCATTAAATGAAGGGCTGGGGAGAGCAGATGAGGGAAGGAAGGTGAAGGAAGTGGGAGCAATGGCTGTTATTGTCTCTGTGTGAGGATAGACGCTGTATGCGTTGGAAGGCTTCGGAGCCGTGTGCATCCAGGACCGTGGGTCTGGAGGAGGTGATGGTTTGAGGAACCAGTATCTGTAGCCGCAGTGCTGTTAAAGAGTAGCCAGGTGGGCTGATATTTTCATTTATCTTTGGACAACGTTTAAACCCCTGCGTGGGATTCCTGAATGGACTTTTGTTTCTTTTTTTCTCCTTTAATAAACGTGGGCTACCAGGCCCTTAACATCATATGCCTGTTTGGTGTTGACTCACTGCACAAAAAACGCATCTGCCACAAGAGTTAATTACCCCCAACGTTTACAATATATATATATATATATATATATATATATATATATATATATATATATATATGTTTTTTTTTTTTTTTTTTTTTTTTTGTTAACACACTTTGACCAGAGCAATATAATGTTAGCATAGTAACATTTTACTACTATTTTTTTTTTTTTGTACACATTATGTTTGCATATAGCAATGGTTTTCATTGCTACAGTATATGCAAGCATTTTACTGAATGAAATTGATTCATCCAGTTTGTTTTGTTGTGATTAGCTGTAATTGGCCACAGCTGATCACATGACACAGATGTGCCTTGATTGGCCCAGTCTGTACCATGTGATCACTGTCACCAATTACAGCTCGCAACACAATTGTATACAATGGATGGCTTGAAAGGAAGTCATCGATTGTTTACAGCTATCGTGTGACCTGCCGTGTCAGGTAGATGCAGCCGGTGACAGATAAGGAGGATGTCATATGATGTCCACCCGGATGGAGGAGATATTTGTGCAGGCATCATCTGCCCATAAGTCAGGTGGGAACAGGTTACACTTCCCTTTTTAAATGATCAATAAATTAAAGGTTAAGATTAACAAAATAACTGTAAATGCAATGCTACCCATTTTGCATCTTCTCATTGCTATGTTTTTTCTCACATTCTCAAACGTTTAAAACTTGAGATGCCACAATAAAGTGAACAAATAGTGAAAAATAAACAGGCTAGAAAAATTAAACTGATAAAATGCAATCTACTATAACTTTTTTAAGACGACCTAACCACCTGCTTGCTTCTCTGGCTACATTTTCTAAAATAATCATCTTATAAAATGTAACAAGGGGTGACTGGATCTGCCTGAGTTAGGCCCCTTTCACACGGGGCGGATCAGTGATGATTTTTATTTAACTTCTTGTAAGTGCAATTTTACGAGGGACATTATAATAAATGATTTATACAGCAAGCACTATGCAGTGCCTTTCTGTTTCATGTGGTCCATGTGAAAAGCTTGTGAGAGAGGAAAACCATATCCAAGGATAAGAGACAAGATATCCACCTCTGAGGGATTGGCTGGAGTTGTAAGAAAAAAAAAAGCCTGCAAATCATAGGAGCATGAAAGCACAATTCACCTGGTGGTGGAACTGCTTGCTTTATATGCGAAGATTGTTGAGGAGCACAGTGGTAGATTAAGCCTAGGTTCACATTGGAGTGATTTCTCATGCGATTTGAGAGATCAAATCGTATGACAACAAGTCGCAGCCTATTGGAGACAATGGCACTGTTCCAATTGGTGCGACAACGATTTAGCTGCGCCACACTGATTTGCAAAAGTAGTTCCTGCACTACTTTTTACAGTTTCAGGTGCAACTTCAATAGACAAATGTCTATCAAGTAGCACCTGAAATCGCGCTGACCTTGCTACTTTGAAATCGCGCTACTTCAATTGAAGTGGGCGCAATTTCAAAGTAGCATCAATGTAAACCAGGGCTAATACACATTATAAAGACTTTGATTATATTTGTATTTTATTGTATTTTTCAGATTTTGTTTTATTAAGTCACAGATTAAGTTAATGTGATACATTGTATGCACAGTGGAGCGGATTGTATGAAAATAGCACTGCAACATTTATATATATATATATATATTGTTTGCAAGTATGCCTATGTTGTGTGTGAGAAATACCTTGTTAATATGATTTTTTTTTTGAAAAAAAATTATATATACAGTATATATATATATATATATATATATATATATATATATATATATATATATATATTATATGATTTATTTTACAAATAATTGTGGGAATATATATGCCTCTTACTAAATACTTTGGACTGTCTACTTTATAAAAGGGGTCATTTGGGGGATATTTGTACTGTCCTGGCATGTTAGGGCCCGTAAAATTAGTTAGGCCTCTTTCACACGGATCGGTCCGTTTTTCGGTCTGCTCCGTGTGTCCGTCGGCTCAGCTGGGGGAGGACAGGGCGGTCCCCGCACACTATGCAGGGACCGCCCTGTCTCTCCTCCGCTATTCCCTATGGGGAATCGGATAGAAACGGACCGTCTGTCCGTTTGCATCCGATCGGTTCCACCGGACTGAAGAAAAAATAGGACATTCTTCTGTCCGGTGAAACGGATGCGGATCTTGCGGACGTTAGCGGATGCATCCGCTAACGGATCCGCTCCCATAGGGGCCCATTACAAGTTACATCAGGTGATTGGTACCATAGCTTGTGGACTTTATAGCTTTCACACAGACCAAATAATATACTCTGATTGAGTTATTTTTTTTCACTAAACAAATGTAGCAGCATACATTTTGATCAACATTTATAAAGAAAAAAAATGTTTTTAAAAATCTTTTCGATCTTACTGAGTTAACTTAGCAAAAAATAAAAAACCTAGTGTTGATTAAATACCGTGAAAATAAAGCTCTATTTGATAAAAATGTCACATGAGTACAGTGTTGCATGACATTCAAAATGTGAGAGCACTGAAAGCTGAAATTTTGCCTGGGCAGTAAGGGAGTGAATGTGTCCCATACTGAGGTGGTTAAAGTGTATATTTTCTAATTAAAATATAAATTTGAAAAATTGCTGCGCAAATACCGTGTGACATATTGACCACCATTTTTATTCTATAGGGTCTCTGTTTAAAAAAATATATATATATATATAAATTTCTAGCAAAAAAATATGATTTTTATTTATTATGAGTTATTTTAGTTGTTGCTGCCACCTAATTTTTTGCCTCCAGAAATGCTTAGAGGTTTGATAATTACCGTATTTATCGGCGTATAACACGCAGCGGCGTATAACGCGCACCCTAATTTTAAGGGGGAAGTTTCAGGAAAAAAACTTTCCACAGCCCCTTTTATATTCCAAAGCCCCCCTGCACATTACACAGACCAAAGCCCCCCCCCCCCTGCACATTTTACACATAGATCCCAGCACATTTTACACATAGATCCCAGCACATTTTACACATAGATCCCAGCACATTTTACACATAGCTCCCAGCACATTTTACACATAGCTCCCTGTCTGCGAGTGCTGTATGCAGGGCAGGACTTAGGCTGGTGGGGGCCCCTGGGCTTGAGTGTTGACGGGGCCCCCTGGAGCGAGGGGGGGGGATCATAGTTAGTTGTTGAGCGGGGGGGGGGGGAATTGAAGTTGTTGAGCAGGGGGGCATTAAAGTTGTTGAGCGGGGGGTGCACTTTAAAGTTGTTGAGCGGGGGGGGGGGTGACTCTCATCTGTGCACAGAATAAAAATAAAGAAATTATATATATATAAAAGGGGGGTAGCCATCCGGGGCCCTGGGGATCTCTGGGCCCTATAATAAAAAAATAGAAAATAAACCTCTGGGCCCTTTAATAAAAAAAAATAATAAAAAAAAATAAACATTTATAAAAAATATAAAGAAAATGTAAATATTTTTATTAAAAAAAAAGGGGGGTTGCCATCCGGGGGCCCTGGAGACCTCTGGGCCCTTTAATAATAATAATAATATATATATATATATATATATATATATATATATATATATATATATATATATATATATAATTAGAGCTGCACGATTAATCGTCAAGAATCGTTATCGCAATCTTTTTCCTGTTGCGATTCTTGATACAGGGTTTCACAATCTTTCACATGAAAATAATTTTCTCTCTGCACTTTGCTATGCAAAGAATTTCCTGTCTGTTCTCAGCCAAAAGTCAGTCTGGGCAATCTGCCAAGTTTTGGAAACATTCTATATCAGTGGAAAGTTAAGTCTAAACATTGTATCTCTTCAAAGGAATTAACTTCTTCTGTATGTAAATTAGGAATTTTTAACCACTTAAACACCAAACCTTTTTCTGACAGCTCTTTTCAAGTTAAAATCATTATTTTTTTTTGCTAGAAAATTACTTAGAACCCCCAAAGATTATATAATTTTTTAGTAAAGACCCTGGCCTAGAGAATAAAATGGCGGTTGTTGCAATATTTTATGTTGCACTGTATTTGCGCAGCAGTCTTTTTGAATGCATTTTTTTGGAAATACTTTAATGAATAAAAAAAAAAAAAAAACTAGGCAGTAAAGTTAGCCCATTTTTTTTTTTTTTTTTTTTATAAATGTAAAAGATTTTACACTGTGAGAATCGTGAGAGAATTGTGATCTTCATTCTAGGCAAAAAAATAGTGATTCTCATTTTGGCCAGAATCGTGCAGCTCTAATATATCTAATATATGTATATTTATATATATATATATATATATATATATATACATATTTTTTTATAAAAAAAAAAAAAAAAAAGTGGGGGTTGCTGTCCGGGGCCCTGGGGGCCTCCAGACCCCTAAAAAAAATAAAAAAAATAAAACATTTATAAAAAAAAGGGGGGGGGGGTTGCCACATGGGGCCCTGGGGACCTCTGAGCCCTTTAATAAAAATATATATATATATTTATAAAAAAAAATGTAAATTGTTTTATAAAAAAAGGGGGGGGTTGCCATCCAGGGGCCCTGGAGACCTCTGGGCCCTTTAATAATATATATATATATATATAAAAAACATATTTTTTAATAAAAATAAATAAAAAAAGGAAGGGTTGAGCCCAGTCAAGCCCAATGGTAAGTCCGGCCCTGGCTGTATGGGTGGGTGGGAGGATACTCTGCCCTCCTACCTGCTTCTCCTGTCCCAGCATGAGCCGCTTCACTCACCCAGCTTCAGCGTCTGTACTCCCACACGTCTCCCGCACCTCTCACGTCGGATCAGGTCTCCGGGTGTTGATACCAAGACAGCGCCACAAAGCAGGTCAGCATCAAACCGCAGTCTCCCGCTCAAACCACACTCCTCCTCCTCTCCTCCTCCAATCTGAAGCTACACTCGGAGGGGGAGGAGGAGCAAGAAGAGGAGAGAAGGAACTTTTTTTTTAGCTTTTTAGTACGCCGGCGGGCTGTCCGAGGAGAGATGGGACGGCCGACACGACACCCCCATCTAATCCCCGCCCCTCCTATTGGTAAACGAGAGTGACATCGGCGTATAATGCGCACCCCCGATTTCCCCCTGATTTTAAGGGGGAAAAAGTGCGCGTTATACGCCGATAAATATGGTACATTATACAGAGGACACAACCAACAGAAGCCCCATAGTTAATCTATGGGTAATGTCACTCCCCATTCATTTCACAGTCGTTATCGGCTGTGTCCTCTGCAGAGATTCCGCTGCTGGAAACCGAATCGGATTGGCTTTAAAAAGGTATGTATACTGATTTCTTCTTTACAGTGCTAGATATGTTAGTGTTATGCCACGTACACACGATCGGTTCATCCAATGAAAACAGACCAATGGATTTTTTCATCAGAAATCCAATGAAGCTGACTTTCATCAGTCTTGCCTACACACCATCAGTTAAAAATCCGTTTGTGTCATAACCCGGTGAGATAAAACACTATGGTGTGCTGAGAAAAATTAAGTTTAATGCTTCCGAGCATGTGTCGACTTGATTCTGAGCATAGGCGTGCACACAGGGTTTGCCAGGTGTGCCTGGCCAGATTTCCCCTGCTGCTTGGATGCAGAGAAAGGGACTGGGGAATCTCTGTCCTCAGTCCCTTTCTCTGTCCCAAAAGTGAGATATCCTGATATTTTACCAAAGCTCCCAAAAGTAAACAAAAAATAAAATAATACATTATTGTAAAGAAATATTGTAAAAATTAAAGAAAAATTATTGCAAAAAAGTAATAATAAAAAAAATAATAAAAATAAACTGCTAACAAACTACTAACACCAATCTCCACACTACTGACACTGTCCACTGCTCTACTGATACCAACCTCTGCCCTACTGCTATATATATATATATATATTAGGGCTGTTACTGATCAAAAATTTTGTGTTCGATTAATAGTTTTTTTTTTAATCGATTAATCGACTAATTTCGATTAATTATAACGCACATACAGATCCAACTACTTTTAGCTGATCTCCTTGCAGGCTGATTCCCAGTGCAGCTACCAACCACTGGAAAAATAGATAGCAGGATACAAAAAACACACAAAGGCAGCGCTCGATGGGAATAGCATTAAAACTTGTATAGTCTTCAAGTAGGTAACCAAATAAATATTGCACTGGAGATAAAATCGATGTAGCTACATAAACTGTAAAAATGGTGCGAGTAATACCAAATGGTACCAAAAGCAGTCATAAAAACATGTAGCTAAGTATGATACTGGTATAAAAATGTGTACAATGATACCACTGCTAAACCCATGAAGGGAATTAACACAATTCCCAGTGGATGGCTGTAGAATCCCAGGTTGATGGAGGGAAGTGATAGAGGGAAGTGTAACAGCCCTTGCGTGTGGCAGATGGTAAGGTCCTACCGGCATGCAGATATGAAGGCACAGAAAAGGAGCCCTTCAGATAGACACGGCAAGACCCGCCAGTGTCGGTGACGTTACCGGATCTCTGACAGAACTCCCTGAAGGCCCAGAAGCCGGCGGAGAGGTGAGCAATAATCAAAAGAATTGTAATCGATCAAAAAGATTTTGATCGATCAAAAAGATTAAAGATTAATCGATTAATTAAAAGTTAATTTGCACAGCCCTAATATATATATATATATATATATATATATATATATATATATATTAAACAGGAAAGAATTGCGCAAATCTAAACCAAAATAGTGAACAGATAGTAAGCAGCGTCTCAAAAGTGTTATACAACACCAAGCAAAATAGAAGAAAAATTGAAGTCGCGCTACAAATGATATACAGTAAAACTAAAATGAATAGTGTCATAAGTGCAACATAATATATCACATGAACAAACTTTTTTTAAAAAGCACAATTAAAGTGAACAGTTAACGTGATAACAAGTCCATATAATCAATATACAGTCCATCTAGGGATATGATTAGGTTAGCAGAAAAGTTTCCCCGTGTAGAAAGATCCACGAACAGGTGTGAGTAGTGACCAGACAAAGACCTCCACCGCACAAGAAACACTGACCCTTACCAGAGTCTATGATCTCACCGAGATCAATATCAGCAAAATGTGGCATTCATATTCAGCAAGGAGCAAAGGAGACATCCATTCAATGTAGCCAGTGGACATAATTCAGCTCAGATAGCGATCAAGTATCAACCAATGGTCCCATAAAGAAATCAAAAGAAATCCACATAGTGTAAAACCGTAGGTTTAATGGATAAGAAAAAAAGATTGTGCGCACTTACATCAATCCACGATAAAAAACAGCAAATAATAGCATACAATTTAAAAGCCGGCCGGCGTTCAGAGCGTGTTACCCGTCTTCCGGGTCCTCACACGTGATGCGGTGACGTCAGCGCGTCGCCTCCCAACGTTTCGTCACAAAAGGGACTTGGTCCCGTGACCAAGTCCCTTTTGTGACGAAACGTTGGGAGGCGACGCGCTGACGTCACCGCATCACGTGTGAGGACCCGGAAGACGGGTAACACGCTCTGAACGCCGGCTGGCTTTTAAATTTTATGCTATTATTTGCTGTTTTTTATCGTGGATTGATGTAAGTGCGCACAATCTTTTTTTCTTATCCATTAAACCTACGGTTTTACACTATGTGGATTTCTTTTGATTTCTTTATGGGACCATTGGTTGATACTTGATCGCTATCTGAGCTGAATTACGTCCACTGGCTACATTGAATGGATGTCTCCTTTGCTCCTTGCTGAATATGAATGCCACATTTTGCTGATATTGATCTCGGTGAGATCATAGACTCTGGTAAGGGTCAGTGTTTCTTGTGCGGTGGAGGTCTTTGTCTGGTCACTACTCACACCTGTTCGTGGATCTTTCTACACGGGGAAACTTTTCTGCTAACCTAATCATATCCCTAGATGGACTGTATATTGATTATATGGACTTGTTATCACGTTAACTGTTCACTTTAATTGTGCTTTTTAAAAAAAGTTTGTTCATGTGATATATTATGTTGCACTTATGACACTATTCATTTTAGTTTTACTGTATATCATTTGTAGCGCGACTTCAATTTTTCTTCTATATATATATATATATATTATATTTATTTATTTATTTATATATGAGGTACACACCCTAATAAATAGGCTGTGCACACCTATGATTCTGAGCATACGTGGATTTTTAACAGATGGACTTGCCCACAGACGATCGTTTTTTTAACCATCAGATAATTTTAAAACAGGTTCTAAGTTTTTTCACTGATGGGGAAAAAAAACGATGAGGCCCACACACGATCGGTTCATCCGATGAAAACGGTCCATCGGACCGTTTTCATCAGACGAATCGATCGTGTGTACGCAGCATTAGATAATGGATATCTTATGATGCAGGGATTTTAGTGTTAGGTGGGCTTACACTTTAAGCATATCCTGCCAGTCCTGGTCCATCCAGATTAATCAAGCTTCACGAAAAGCAGGCAAACATCTGATGCAACAAGATGACTTGTCAACATCATGAACCTTGCAAAACAAAAAGCTTTTGCTCCTTGCTTTGGATGCAGTGAAGGCATTGACAGAATACACTGGTAATATCTAGCTCAGGTACTTTCAAAATTCAGATTTGGAGTGTAACGGAATGGCCCATGATACCCAGAGATTTTTGAAGGATGCAGGGTACTTCTGTGCCAGCTTCAACAATGACTCTTGGGTCTAGGGTCATCCTATGTCCAAAAGGGGCATAGGATGACTGAGAAATGATATCATGAATTACATGAGATGGGACAGTAATGATAATTCATGTATTGCAGGATCTTGAAATATAACAGGTGGTTTATTCTAAACACAACAGGTCAAAAGAGTTATCTTCTTCAATGTGGAACATAGACTGGTGAGGTGCTAATTAAGTCTACCTGGCTGTAGTGATAAAAGGTTGCTGTGATTGCATTCTATTGTCTTTTGTGATAATTAAGTCTGGCTTCTGAAGGACCTCTCATTGTGTATGCTAATGACACTGTATTGTGTGAAAGTCTATTGATGATAAGATGTGGAATGTAACTGAGCACCCTCTAAAGGTCAGACGTCTGTGTATTGTGTATCAGGTGAGAACAGCTTGTCGCGGAGTCAGGACGTCTAGGGAATGATTAGTAATTAGCTCATCTGAATGTCATTATCTAACGGAATATGTATTGAAGCTCATTGTGTCATGCTGTGGGTGGAGTTGAGTCGTTGCCCACTCTTAGTTTCTACTGTATAAAGCCTGAGTTTTACCATTAAAAGATTCATCTGTTTGGAACCAGAGAACAGAGCTGTGTCTCGTTATTCTGGGGAATGGAACGGTCGTGTCTGCAGGATTGTGGAGTGTCGGATAAGCTGTCGTGGGTTGGTGGAATGGAATATCGTAAAAGGTGTTAACCCCTGACCGTTACATGGAGTTATATCTTCTCTATGCTATTATAGCATTATCTATGAGCCCATCAGCCCAAAGGCGTAACTAGAAACTTCAGGGACCTGGTGCAAGAATCATTTTTTTTTACACTGTAAGATGCAAGTAAAACATTCATTGATCATTGGAGGAGAGGACACAGAGTTACCAGCCTAACTAGAGTACTGGCCATGCTGTATGCTCCTGCCTAGTGTGGTAAGTTTTTAATAGGAAAGCAGAGGGACTGGCCATATCACCAGGGATTTCACATAAATTAAGCAATACATTGGTTGCTGATCCTATGAAGCAATCATAGGATCAATTAAATCTGACCTGGTGGAATGGGATCAGTAACAGTGCTGATGGGGAGGAGGGATGGGATCAGTGGAAGTGCTGGTGTTGAGGGGGGTTGATAGCGGTTGTATTTGAGGGGGGGTGGCTGTGGTGGCAGTAGTGGTGCCATCCTCTCCCACCACCACCTGTGCCTCTTACTGATCCCATTCCCCCACCAATGATCTCATCCCTATCCCCCCTATCACCTCTGTTGTAGAAGTAATGAGGGGGATAGGGATGAGATCAGTGGTGGGGGGATGGGATCAGTAAGGAGGCACAGGTGGTGGTGGAAGAGGATGGCACCACCACTGCCACCAGCCTCAAGTACCACCACAGCCACCCCCCTTAAGTAACACTGCTGTCACTCCCCCTCAAGTATTACCGCTACCACCCCCCTCAAGTGCCCATATTACTTGTGGGAGGTGGCAGCGGCGGTGCCATCCTCTCCCACCACCTGTGGGTCTTACTGATCCCATTCCCCCACCACTGATCTCATCCCTATCCCCACATTACCTCTGTTGTAGAAGTAATGGGGGGATAGGGATGAGATCAGTGGTGGGGGGATGGGGTCGATTGCTCAGCTCTGTCACTTGATTGACTTACCGGCAATCAGTGGCGTCACTACGGGTTGGTGTCAACTGGTGCGTAAACAATTGGTGTCACCCCCCCTCCATCAACTATAGTCCCCCTCAGTACAGACCCCTCTACACTAACTACAGACCCCCTCCCATCAGACCCCCCTCATCAGTGTAGAACTCCCCCTCTTAGTGCAGACACCCCCTCTTTGGTGCAAACCCCCATAAGTATAGAATCCCCCTAAGTGCAGACCCCCACAGTATAGACACATTCCTTAGTGCAGACCCCCCATCAGTATAGAGACCCCCTTAGTGCAAACTCCCGCAGTACAGAAATCTCCCCTTAGTACAGACACCTGCAGTATACACACCTCCTCCTTAGTACGGACCCCTGCAGTATACACACACCCCCTTAGTACAGACCCCTGCAGTATACACACACACCCTTAGTACAGACCCCTGCAGTATACACAGACCCCTGTAGTATACACACCTGCAGTATACACACACCCCCTTAGTACAGACCCCTGCAGTATACATACACCCCCTTAGTACAGACTCCTGTAGTATACACAGACCCCTGTAATATACAAACCCCCTTAGTGCAGACCCCCGCAGTATAGACAGCCCTTAGTGCAGACCCACGGTGTATTACACAGCCCCCCTATGTACAGACCCCCGCAGTATAGACACCCCACTTGGTGCAGACCCCCCCATCAGCATAGGCTCCCCCCATATATCCATCTACTTAAAATAAAATGTACAGTACAGACCTCAGAAGAGAGCGGGCGCGGCCATGTACACATATCGGTGTGTGACCCTCGGGCTCCTCCTCCTCACTGGATGTAAACAGAGGGGAGGAGATGCTGGAAGCTTCAGTCCCCACTGACAAGATCGAGGAGCAGATCAGTGTAGGGAAGAGGGTTTTTTTAGCCGCGCAGGCCGCTATCCACCCATATGTCAACCGTGTGCAGCTCGCACAGAACTTGGCGGAACTACAGGGCCCAGTCGCAACGACGACTGTTGCGACCCTGAAAATTCCGCCACTGGGGGGGTGGCTGTGGTGGCAGTTGTGGTGCCATCCTCTCCCACCACCTGTGCCTCTTACTGATCCTATCCCCCACCACTGATCTCATGCCTATCCCCCCCCCCATCACCTCTGTTGTAGAAGTAATTGGGGGATAGGGATGAGATCAGTGGTAGGGGGATGGGATCAGTAAGAAGCACAGGTGGTGGAGGATGGTATCAATTGCTGAGCTGAGCTCTGTCTCTCTTGATTGACTTAAATCAATCGATATTCCCCGGGAATTCCATTTGACTTTGATCTGTTCTGTGGCCTGGGTCTGACTGAGTCACCTTCACTGTGCCTTTTCCCGCCAGGATGCCTTGCCTCATGCCTGGGTAGACGCTGGGTAGGTACTCCACGCACGCTGCCGCAGAGGGGACAGCTCCTCCCCCGCCTCCTCTCATTTGCTGCAGAGTCTGCCCCGCCTCCCTACATCTGTGTCTCTGGATAGGCGGAAGTAGGGGCGGTCCACAATCTCAGTCAGTGAGTGCTGCCTCAGCCTCTGCATTGTTTCTCTTTTACCTCAGCGGCGAAAGCACGCCCTGCAGCTGAACGAACAGCACACAGTGCGCACCGCATCATCAGCCAACACAACACACTGTGAGAGTCAGGTGGGCCATTCACACAGACGGGTGGCTGGCCCCCCGGACTACGACTGTTGCGACCCTGAAAATTCTGCCACTGCATCAGCCCATGTATATATCTCAGGGAATTTTCTTCAATCTTTTGGATAAACAAACGGCACTTGCCAGGGCTGCCCCCTATCTTCTTTCATTTCTAATCTCCTAATGGAGCCGCTGGCAGCATACATTAGATTACACCCAAAGATAACTGGATTTTAAATTGGTACTAGGGAACACATTATTAGCTTATTTGTTGCTGATGTAATTTTAATGCTGTCCAATATCAAGTCCTCTCTGGCTTCCGTGTGCAATACTTTTCAATTATTTAACTTAATATCCTACTATAAGGTGAATGAGACTAAATTGTATATTCTAGATCTGGGTATTGATCTAGTAATTTGAGTTTTTTCTATGCTAGATATCCATACGTTTGGGTATAGTACTTACTAACACAATAGACCACCTTTAAAAGAAAAAAATACTTACCCTTTTTAACTAAACTTCAAACAGATTTGTTTTAGATCTCTAAGTATGAGTTATCTTGGTCAGGCAGACTTGCAGCCTTCAAAATGCAATTGCTACATCAACTTTTATATATTTTTAGAACATTGCTCAACACCTCTCCTAGGACCTATTTCACTACTTTACAATCTGTTTTGAAAAGTTTCTTGTGGCAGGGAAAAAAAAAAAGCAACGTGTAAGTTTAGTAGAGTAACTAAGTTGAGAATGGCAGGTGGTCTAGGCTACACCGATCTACAAGATTATCAAACAGCAACATATTTGGCTCAACTTAAAGATTGGTTTAAATGCATGCTAGACTGGTTAGAATGGGGGTGCGCGATGATCCCTCGTGCACACGTTGCATGCGGGATCACGGCGACTTGATACACCTGCTGTGGCGATGCCCCAAACTGCATGTTTACTGAGCAGAGGTGATAGGGGTTATTAACCAAACCTTCCAGGTTCAAATTAAGAAAGATAGCAAGAAAAAGGAACATATTTTTCTTGCTTTATAGCTGAAAAAAATTACAAAAAGCATGGAAAACCAGCACTGTCATTGGGGACATGTGCCATTGTCAAAATACAATACCTCTCCCTACCCAGAGTTGTCAGTTTACCCTAAGGCCTCGTACACCCGATCGGACATATCCGATGAAAACGGTCCGCGGACCATTTCCATCGGATATGTCCGATCTGGAGTTTGATCCGATGGCATGTACACACCATCGGATCAAATTCCCCGCCGGCGGACGGCGCGGTGACGTGGCGGTGACGTTGACGCCGCCACGTCACCGCACCAGGAAGTAAAACACTTCCGCGCATGCACCGAATCCATTGGGCGGCGGCGGTGCGGGACGACATGTCTGCTGGTAAGTGTACTAACCAGCAGACATGTCGGGCGGACGGATTCCACCCGATAGATTTCAAAGCATGCTTTGAAATCTGTCGGGTGGACAAATCTGTCCGCTAGCCCATACACACGATCGGAGATGTCTGCTGAAACGGTCTATCGAGCCGTTTTCAGCGGACATATCCCCTCGTGTGTACGAGGCCTAACAGCTAAAACACACATTGACAGCATGGCTGCTGTGGGCCAACCCTTTTATATAAAAGGGACTGGATTGTCAATTTGTTAAAATGATTGTCTCTTGTGATTCAGCTGACTAAGAGCAAAGGCTATGCTATGCATTATAGATTGTTCCTAATGTCTCGTAGCAAACTTTGCAAATCCTGGGGTATGGCCACAAAGCTATGGAAGCAGCAATCATGAACCTCATTGCTTCCGAGGAGAAAAGAGTGATGAAATAGTTGGGCAAACTATAGGTTAAGTTCTAAAATAAGTAAAATAGAGGTTTAGATTTTTAAATAATATTTTTTTTTTTATCACAAACTTTTTAGTTCCTTACATTGATTATAATGTTTCCTGAAGCTACAGGATATTTGACAATGAGTCATATTAGGAACTCTGTATAGAAAGTATGGGGTTGGAAAGAAATGTGACATCTGACTTAACAACTTCATACCCGCCCACCGTGAAATGACGACGGGCGGGATACTCAATTATCCTGACATCACGTCATATGACATGATGTCAATTTAAGCCACTAGGTGGTGCGCGCGCGCCGCAGGCGCCGCACGCACCCGTCGGGTAACTAAGATCACCGTGCGCGTGCCCGGCGGCCGCGATGGCCGCCGGGCACCCGCGATTTTCGTGTAACTGAGCTGGGACGTGCAGCTCTGTGTGTGAACACAGAGCTGCACGTCCCTGTCAGGGAGAGAGGAGAGATTGAGTCCCTTCGATAGTCCCTTGTCGGTAGGGACACAGTCACCTCCCCACAGTAAGAACAACCCCACAGTAAGAACACACCTTAGGATACACATTTAACCCCTTCCCCGCCCCCTAGTGGTTAACCCCTTCCCTGCCAGTCACATTTATACAGTAATCAATGCATATTTATAGCATTGTTCACTGTATAAATGTGAATGGTCCCAAAAATGTGTCAAAAGTGTCCGATGTGTCGGCTATAATGTCGCAATCCCGAAAAAAAAACGCAGATCGCCGCCATTCCTAGTAAAAAAAAAAAAATCATAATTATGTCCGCTATTTTGTAGGCAATATAACTGTTGCGTAAACCAGTCACTATACGGTTAAAGCGATTTTATTTTTAATTTTTTTTTACCAAAAATATGTAGAAGAATACATATCGGCTTAAACTGAGATCAATTTTTTTTTTTTTTTTTTTTATGGGATATTTATTATAGCAAAAAGCAAAAAATGTTGTGTCTTTTTTCAAAATTGTCGCTCTTTTTTTGTTTATAGCCTAAAAAATAAAAACCGCACGGGCGATCAAATAGCACCAATAGAAAGCTCTATTTGTGGGAAAAAAAGGACGCCAATTTTGTTTGGGAACCACATCGCACGACCGCGCAATTGTCAGTTAAAGCGACGCAGTGCCGGAAGCTAAAATGTTGTCTGGGCAGGAAGGGGGTGTAGGTGCACAGTAGGCAAGTGGTTAAACATCCAAGAGACTCAGGCGAAGTCCACCAAGGCTTTTTGTTCTTTTAAAAAATAAAAGGTCTGCAAGTGGTTGATCAAGTTTTTGCATAGAAAATATTTTAGACAATCACAGAATCTAGCAAAACCAATCATGATCAATCAGTCAATCGCTTGTTATGTGGAATTTTACCTATATGTGCACACAAATATTTCACATGCTTATCAAAATATTTATTTACTACATATGTCAAGATATGGCAATAGGGTGTCTTAACTACTAACCAAAAAGCAAAGAAAATAAATCATGAACAGATAAGTACATGTAAATACATAAACAGATTAGACAGGAAAATCTACCTAATATCAGTTGTAAAAACGCTCTAATGTCAAAAAACGTGGCTAAATGCTAAAAAATGTGGTTTGCCAGATTTTTTCTATGTTTTTGATTCTTTGCAAAAAATATATTTATATATTTTTTAAAACGCTAAAAACCCTAACGTGGAAGGATGCAAAAAACACGCTAATACATGCTAAAAAACGCTATTGCAAAAACATTGAAAAACGCACTGCAAAGCTACTGCCATTTTTAATGTTATTTTAACATCCAGTGTGCATGAGGCCTAAAAAGTATTCATTGAATTGCCCATTTATTGTCAAGGAACTTTAAAAAACAGTGGGCCAGATTCACACAGCGATTACGCCGGCGTTACAGGAGATGCGCGGCGTACGTCTAAATTTGCACATGCGTTTCGATGCTCCGCATCCCCAAAACGAGATACGCAAGAAATCTACTTTTTTTTGTCCGGCGTAATTTCGATAGACAGGCGCATCCGTCCGCGCAAAACTGCGCTAGACACACCATTGTTTTGCTATTCAAATATGCTACTGAGGGAGTTACGGGGATCCACTAAAGAACGTTGGTGCAGCGCAGGCTACGCGCTGTGCGCAACAGTTGCACGGCCTGTCTAAAATTAGACCATATAAAAGCTGGTATAAAATTAGACAATTCGTCTACATGTCAGAGAAAGCAACACTGTTAGTGAGGAGCAGAGCAGTCACACGTGTTGCACAACAATCTGTATGCCAACATGCCAGGGACATTCTTGCTCATAGCTATACTACTGACTTTACGGAGGAGGGCACAGAGGAGGGCACGGGATAGGATATACCGCACCCGCATACAGGGGCGGACTGGGCCAGGTGGAAAAATGGAAATTGCCCCCACGGGCCACTCACATTAACTTTAAAACGTCCGCGGTCCGCAGCGCTATTTTTTTTTTGCTAAAACTCGGCAGCAACGGCCGCCGATTGGCTGGCTGCTGACACGCTGCATTGTGGGAGTTGTAGGAAGCCAGGGCCGGCCTTAGGGGTGCTCTGTGATTGGCCGATCGGGCCATGTGCGATGTGCGGGGCGGGGCATTCTGGGAAGCAGGCATGGGGGTCTGTGAATGGCCATGCTGAGCTGGTGCTGGTCATGTGTGGAGGCGGGGGCGGGGCTGCACTGTGGATTCGTTGATCGTGCCTGCTTGCTCCTTGAATCCTGCCTCCCGATGTGTGTCTGCTGAGGGCTCATCTGTCAGGTCAGCTTACCCCTCCTCCTCTATGTCACCAGAAAGTCAGTGTGTAACGTGTGATGCCTCCATAGTAAAATGCTGGGCCTTTTACTATAGGAGGCATTGGTGGACTACAAGGCCCATCATTTTACTATGGGGGGCTCTGGTGGACTACAAGGCCCAGCATTTTACTATAGGGGGCTCTGGTGGGACTAAAATGCTGGTCGTTGTACTCCACCAATGCCTCCTATAGTAAAATGCTGGGCCTTGTAGTCCACCAGAGCCCCCTATAGTACAATGCTGGGCCTTGTAGTCCACCAGAGCCCCCTATAGTAAAATGCTGGGCCTTGTAGTCCACCAGAGCCCCCTATAGTACAATGCTGGGCCTTGTAGTCCACCAGAGCCCCCTATAGTAAAATGCTGGGCCTTGTAGTCCACCAATGCCTCTATAGTAAAAGGCACCAATGCTGTAGTGTCAGTGTGTATTGTGTAGCGGTCAGTGGGTAGTTTATTGTGTAGCGGTCAGTGTGTATTGTGTAGCGGTCAGTGTGTATTGTGTAGCGGTCTGTGGGTAGTTTATTGTGTAGTGGTCAGTGTGTATTGTGTAGTGGTCAGTGTGTATTGTGTAGTGGTCAGTGTGTATTGTGTAGTGGTCTGTGGGTAGTGTATTGTGTAGTGGTCAGTGTGTATTGTGTAGCGGTCTGTGGGTAGTGTATTGTGTAGCGGTCTGTGGGTAGTGTATTGTGTAGTGGTCTGTGGGCAGTGTATTGTGTAGTGGTCTGTGGGCAGTGTATTGTGTAGCGGTCTGTGGGTAGTGTATTGTGTAGCGGTCAGTGTGTATTGTGTAGCGGTCTGTGGGTAGTGTATTGTGTAGCGGTCTGTGGGTAGTGTATTGTGTAGCGGTCTGTGGGTAGTGTATTGTGTAGCGGTCTGTGGGTAGTGTATTGTGTAGCGGTCTGTGGGTAGTGTATTGTGTAGCGGTCTGTGGGTAGTGTATTGTGTAGCGGTCTGTGGGCAGTTTGTGTAGTGGTCTGTGGGTAGTGTATTGTGTAGCGGTCTGTAGGTAGTGTATTGTGTAGCGGTCTGTGGGTAGTGTATTGTGTAGCGGTCTGTGGGTAGTGTATTGTGTAGCGGTATGTGGGTAGTGTATTGTGTAGCGGTCTGTGGGTAGTGTATTGTGTAGCGGTCAGTGTGTATTGTGTAGGTCTGTGGGTAGTGTATTGTGTAGCGGTCTGTGGGTGGTGTATTGTGTAGCGGTCTGTGGGTAGTGTATTGTGTAGCGGTCTGTGGGTAGTGTATTGTGTAGCGGTCTGTGGGTAGTGTATTGTGTAGCGGTCTGTGGGTAGTGTATTGTGTAGCGGTCTGTGGGTAGTGTATTGTGTAGCAGTCAGTGGGTAGTGTATTGTGTAGCGGTCAGTGGGCAGTGTATTGTGTAGCGGTCTGTAGGTAGTGTATTGTGTAGCGGTCTGTGGGTAGTGTATTGTGTAGCGGTCTGTGGGTAGTGTATTGTGTAGCGGTCTGTGGGTAGTGTATTGTGTAGCGGTCTGTGGGTAGTGTATTGTGTAGCGGTCTGTGGGTAGTGTATTGAGTAGCGGTCTGTGGGTAGTGTATTGTGTAGCGGTCTGTGGGTAGTGTATTGTGTAGCGGTCTGTGGGTAGTGTATTGTGTAGCGGTCTATGGGTAGTGTATTGTGTAGCGGTCTGTGGGTAGTGTATTGTGTAGCGGTCTGTAGGTAGTGTATTGTGTAGCGGTCTGTGGGTAGTGTATTGCGTAGCGGTCAGTGTGTATTGTGTAGGTCTGTGGGTAGTGTATTGTGTAGCGGTCTGTGGGTAGTGTATTGTGTAGCGGTCTGTGAGTAGTGTATTGTGTAGCGGTCTGTGGGTAGTGTATTGTGTAGCGGTGTGTGGGTAGTGTATTGTGTAGCGGTGTGTGGGTAGTGTATTGTGTAGCGGTGTGTGGGTAGTGTATTGTGTAGCGGTGTGTGGGTAGTGTATTGTGTAGCGGTGTGTGGGTAGTGTATTGTGTAGCGGTCAGTGGGTAGTGTATTGTGTAGCGGTCAGTGGGCATTTTGTGTAGTGGTCTGTGGGTAGTGTATTGTGTAGCGGTCTGTAGGTAGTGTATTGTGTAGCGGCCAGTGTGTATTGTGTAGTGGTCTGTGGGTAGTGTATTGTGTAGCAATCAGTGTGTATTGTGTAGTGGTCTGTGGGTAGTTTAGTGTGTAGCGGTCTGGGGGGGGGCGCCACAGGATTGAACACCTAAGGCCGGCCCTGTAGGAAGGTCATGTGGCCCCTAAGATCCACTGGCTCAGCTCAGATGTTCCCGGTCCATCCGCCCACAGGCCACAGTGCATTTCAGGCTGCAGCCCGGGTATGCACGACATCCGACCTCCAGGCTCCTCCTCCCGCCCGACTGCCTGCCTGTGCCCGGATTAGGGAGGGAACCAAGAAGAGCAGAAGACCGGCGCTGGTTGAAGTGTATTGTGTAGCAGTCTGTGGGTAGTGTATTGTGTAGCGGTCTGTGGGTAGTGTATTGTGTAGCGGTCTATGGGCAGTTTGTGTAGTGGTCTGTGGGTAGTGTATTGTGTAGCGGTCTGTGGGTAGTGTATTGTGTAGCGGTCTGTGGGTAGTGTATTGTGTAGTGGTCTGTGGGTAGTGTATTGTGTAGCGGTCTATGGGCAGTTTGTGTAGCGGTCTGTGGGTAGTGTATTGTGTAGCGGTCTGTGGGTAGTGTATTGTGTAGCGGTCAGTGGGCATTTTGTGTAGTGGTCTGTGGGTAGTGTATTGTGTAGCGGTCTGTAGGTAGTGTATTGTGTAGCGGTCTGTGGGCAGTTTGTGTAGTGGTCTGTGGGTAGTGTGTTGTGTAGCGGTCAGTGGGCATTTTGTGTAGTGGTCTGTAGGTAGTGTATTGTGTAGCGGTCTATGGGCAGTTTGTGTAGTGGTCTGTGGGTAGTGTATTGGGTAGCGGTCAGTGGGTAGTGTATTGTGTAGCGGTCAGTGGGTAGTGTATTGTGTAGCGGTCTGTGGGCAGTTTGTGTAGTGGTCTGTGGGTAGTGTATTGTGTAGCGGTCTGTAGGTAGTGTATTGTGTAGCGGTCAGTGTGTATTGTGTAGTGGTCTGTGGGTAGTGTATTGTGTAGCGATCAGTGTGTATTGTGTAGTGGTCTGTGGGTAGTTTAGTGTGTAGCGGTCTGGGGGGGGCGCCACAGGATTGAACACCTAAGGCCGGCCCTGTAGGAAGGTCATGTGGCCCCTAAGATCCACTGGCTCGGCTCAGATGTTCCCGGTCCATCCCGACCTCCCGCTCACAGGCCACAGTGCATTTCAGCCTGCAGCCTGGGTATGCACGACATCCGACCTCCAGGCTCCTCCTCCCGCCCGACTGCCTGCCTGTGCCCGGATTAGGGAGGGAACCAAGAAGAGCAGAAGACCGGCGCTGGTTGAAGTCTGCCTCATCAGACCAGAGTGACAGTCCAGATTAAAAGGTTAGCAAAGCAAATGGAACTGGTGATGATCAGGTGACAAATAGCAGCTTCTGATGGGGCACAGTGTCAGTCGCAGCAATTGATGGGCACACTCACACTGGCACTGGCAGCATTTGATCATGGGGCACAGTAGTGGCAATTAATTGGCACACTGGCACTCTGATGGGGCACAGTAGCGGCAATTGATGGGCACACTCACACTGGCAGCATTTGATCATGGGTACAGTAGCGGCAATTGATTGGCACACTGGCATTCTGATGGGGCACAGCGGCAGCAATTGATGGGCACAGTGTCAGCAATTGATGGGTACAATGGCTGCGTTTGATGGCACAGTAGCAGCATCTAATGGGGCACAGTAGCGACAATTGATGGGCACACTGGCAGCATCTGATGTGGCACAGTGGCAGTATCTGATGGGGCACAGTAGCAGCAATTGACTGGACCACTTGCAGCATTTGATGGGGCACACTGGTGGCAATTGATGGGCACAATGTCAGCAATTGATGGGTACAGTGGCTGTGTTTGATGGCACAGTGGCAGTATCTGATGTGGCACAGTAGCGGCAATTGATTGTCACACTGGCAGCATCTGATGTGGCACAGTAGCGGCAATTGATAGGCACATTGGCAGCATCTGATGGGGCACAGTAGTGGTAATTGATTGGAACACTGGCAGCATTTGGCACAGTAGCGGGAATTGATGGGCACACTGGCAGCATCTGATGGGGCACAGTAGCGACAATTGATTGTCACACTGGCAGCATCTGATGGGGCACAGTAGCGAAAATTAAAGGGACCACTGGCAGCAATTGATGGGGCACACTGGCAGCAATTGATGGGCACAGTGTCAGCAATTGATGGGTACAGTGGCTGCGTTTGATGGCACAGTGGTGGCAATTTTGAGCACCACCCGCCACTGCTGTCCCCCACTTGTCAGCCTAATTTATTACTGTCAAAGTAATACACAAAGCCAACAAGTGGGGGTCGGGGGGACAGTAATACATGAAGCTGACAAGTGAGAAATTTGAAGGTGATACAGGGGAACAACAACTGAGGGGGCAGTGATAAAGAAGAAGGTAAAGGTGTTTGCACTGCATTAATGGACAATGATCAGGCTGCACTGATGGGCACTGATCAAGATGCATTAACAGGCACAATCTGCACTTTTTTAATTACTACATTGTATCATATTTGTCTTGCTTCATAACATCAATCATCCGTTATAAAACCATGTGGACATGGATGGCGAGCTGATTTGTGGTTCAGTGGGCCACTTGACTGGACTTGCCCCCCAGGCCTAAGGCTGCCAGTCCTCCCCTGCCCGCATAGACCTCTTTGGCATGAGTGATTCTGAAGTGTATCGCATCTTCAGATTCACCCCTCATGCCATCCTGGAATTAACCACAACCTTGCAGGAGGACATCACCAGCCCAACACACCGCTCACATGCAGTGCAGCCACTGGTCAAGGTCATGGCAACACTCCATTTCCTTGCCAGTGGCTCTTTTCAAAGAACACGTGGAGTGGTGGCTGGGATGTCACAATCCTCCATGAGCAGATGTGTGCACCAGGTTGTCCCTGCAATCCTCAGACGCATGGCCAACCAAATCATCAAACCCACCACTGAGGAGCTGCGGCTGAAGGCAATGACAGATTTCTACAGAATTGCCAGATTCCCACGCACCGTGGGGGCCATTGATTGCACACATGTGGCACTCCAGCCCCCCCAGGAGACAGAGCACATATACCGCAATCGGAAGCATTGGCATTCCATCAACGTACAGGTGATAGTCGATGCCTGTAACGGTCACCACGGCTTACGACTATCCATCCAACCACGACAAGCTTATCTGACACACTCCGACAATATTGCATACACGATCCATATCCATTCCCATAAACAAGACGAGACTCAAGCTCTGCACTTGCTTCAAAGATATGACAATTTATTAGTATTTTCTCAGCTTCTTATATCCAGTACAGCATAATACAGTTCATCACAGGACAATGCAACCTCCACCCCCCTTCACACCATGGGGGGCTTCAATCACACTCTAAAAGGCATTTAGGTAAGCTAACCATGTAGACCGGTCGGCACCGTATCTTCAATAGGGTTCAATTAACCTTGAATAATAACACAGACATCTAGTTGAATAAGTTATCTATACAGCTTTATCACACAATGGCAGTGAGAGTGGGTGCAATCCACACCTTCAGATTTCAATAGCCTATTATACAAAAGGTATGACTCACTGACTGGCTGACCTGGTCATGTCATCATGAACTCCTTGTGATATCTCAGTCCTGAAATATGAAGTATTATTAATGTCCCATCTCATGTAATATATGAATTATGATTCACTATTAGTATCACGGTATTTAAGGATAAACTCACCAAGGCCGAGATGCTGAGGGCGGCTCCCTTTGCGACCTAGCGCGATCCGCCCCCTGGAGTGGGTACAGGGGGACGGACGCACCCGGAGGCACCGGTACCGACAGGTGGACGTAGACTGGATCGGTGGAGCAGAGACTGATCTGGAAGCAGGTCACTGAGGTCGGCTGAGGAAGCACACAGAGATGGTCCGGAAGTCCAGATAGCTGAAGCTGGGAGCAAGCAGAAGATTAATCCGGGAAACAGGCCGTGGTCAGGAGGGTTGGAGAAATCAGGAAGTCCGATAGTTCAAGCCAAAGGTCAAGGAGCAGGAGAAAAGCAGCAGTCCGGTAAACAATAGCCAAAGGTCAAAGGATCAGGATCAAAAGGTAGTAAGTATCAGATTCACTTTAGAAGCTGTGACAAGCCAGCAACCAGACAGGAGGAAGAGGCTGGCTTAAATAGCCCGCCTAAGCCACTGATTGGTCGGATGTGGAGTGTGTCCGTGCGCGCCCGTGCGCGCGCCCGCAACGCGCGCCTATACCGCGCACGCGCGCGCCTAATACATGCACGCGCGCGCCCGAGCCGCGCATGCGCGCGCTCGCGGTAAACGGCCGCGAACGGGCAGTTCTAATGCCCTGACAATTAGCCACCCTACACCCAAAAGGGCACAGGGTGGATTTCGACCCAAGAGTTATTGTTGCTGCTGGCACAAGAGTATCTCTCATCCTTCCAGCGTCTCTGGGTGTCACGGGCCATTCTGTTACATGGCCCAAGGCCTCATATGGCACGTCCGTGCCAAACACCCCGGATCCAGCCATGACAGCTACATATACAATCAGAGCCCCATCCTAATGGAATTCGAACAGAACGTGTATGGGGACACCTGGCTTGTTGGTGAGTGACATGGGAGTCAGGCATGACTGCCCCCCCCGTGATGCACACATCACAAGGGGCACATGCATGACTAACATCCTCCTGTCTTTTCCCTTACAGGTGACTCTGCATATGCACTGGGACCCCATCTGGGTCCCCAACTCCTATCCGGAACCCCCAAACCCCAGGAGATGAAAGATACAATGAAGCCCACGCCCAAACACGTGCAGTGGTGGAGCGCACCTTTGGCCTTCTGAAGTCACGTTTCCGATGCCTGGAAAAGTCTGGGGGGCCCTGTTGTATTCCCCAAACTTTGTGTGCCAGATCATCGGTGCATGTTGCCTGCTGCACAACTTCGCAGTGACAAAGGGCCTGCAGATTGACCTACGTGATGACCTGAACCAGACAATCCCCCCCTAACCGAGGTTACCCCGTCTTCTGAGGGAAGAGCAGCCAGGAGACAGCTCACATTAGGCATCTTTGCACGTTAAACACACACATTATTCATGGCACAATGAGAATGCATGCATGCACACCACTGTGGTCCCTAGCACAGACATATCACATCCTCATCTAATTGGATTAGCACAAGCCCACCATGCTGGACTTGTGAGCAGCAACGCCACGCCACGGCTCCAATTATGTCACTGTACATTCATACACCATTCACACGGACCTGGGGATCACCTCTCCCTGGTCCTGGGGAACCCTTCTCCACCAAAACTGAGGGTGACACCCCTTTTCCGGCAGGAATATCACCCCCACATTCCAAAAACATTTACAACACAAAAAATAAATAAAAAATGTCCAAAAAAAAAAAAAACAATAAAAAAAAAAAAGGGGGAAACCAAATTAATGCCGCTGGCGTGACCCACGCCTGGGGCGCCCACGGCCACGGCCCCGGCTCCTCAGGGGAGACTCATGGGGAGGGGGGGTAATCCGGGGAAGGGGGAGCAGCCCCTGGTCTCTGCCCACCTGGCGGCCTGCCCTCCAAGGCCACGGCAATTCTGTTTAGGCCAGCACCTAGTGTTGCAGTGTTGGCCTGGATAGCCTGGGTGAGGGCCCTCACATCCTGCCCAACGTCTGCTGTTGTAGTCTGCAGTACGTTTAGGCAGTTTGTAAGAGCCCGGGAGTGGCAGTCCAGGTCCCCAAGCGTATCCTTTATGGAGAACAGGCTCTCCTCTATCCGCCCCAAAGTCTGGCTGACCTGTCCCAGATGGCGGGTCTGAAGGGCCTGGTCCCTTCTTAGATTGGCGGGCAAAACCTCGGCCACCCCCCTGGTCTTCTGGGACGACTTCCTGCCTCCAGCTGAGGCTTGTGGCCGGGGAGAAGGGGAGGCCCTTGGGAGAGGAGCCCTGTTGGGGGAGGAGTGGGAGGGGCTAGCCCTTATGGAGGGCTGGCTGCTGCCAACCAGAGAGGAAGACTCCTCCAAAAACAGCAATCCACTGGCTGACATGACATCCTCCTCCTCCTCAAAATCCTCCTCCTCAACCTCCTCCTCCTCCTCAACCTCCTCCGAGGACTCCGGCCTTGTCGGGGGGTCCTCATCAGGCTGTTGTCCCTGGGATGGTGCGGTCAGCCCAGATGGCCCATCACCCTCCTGCACATCTGTGGATGACACAAAACATTCACAGGTTGGAGGATCAACACACTTGCCACATATTCCCTTTCACCCCCCCCCCACATGCTACACACCTGATAGGGCAAAAAAACCTTACCTGGCATCACGCCTTCATGACTGGAGTCATAGCCAGGCAGGCCGTCCACCTGTTGTCTATAAAAGGTGTGGGCCACCGCACGCTCCTCCGCTGTCAGCCTAACAGGGCATGGTGGGCCCCCTCCTGTGCCCCTGGCATAAGCTGCCATTTTGGCCAGCTTCTTTCTGACCAGACGCCGGAGGTCATTGATCTTCTTTTCAATCCCCGGCCATGTCCGGGTCTCCCCACCCCCCCCCCCCCCGCTGCATTCACCTGGTCAGTAATGTTCTGCAAGATCTCACGCCTCCTGGCCGGGGTGGTGTTGGCACTCTCCGGGCCGTGGAGGAACCATTGGGTAATGGCCCGGGCAATTATTTGTTTCTCCCCCAAAGTAAAATTTACCTTCCTCTTCCTCTCAGTCATACTCATACAAAAACTCTCTCCCAAACAATCAGCAAAAATCACTCACAAAAACAAGCAGGAAAAATCAAGCAACAAAACAAACAAACAAAAATCTATCAACCAAAAAGTCTCACAAGCAGTCACCAAAAAACACTTTCAAATATATTCTACCAAACACAAGATCAAACAGTCCACAAATATAACAAAGACAAATCACAACGCAACAAACAACAGAACAAAAGCACCTTGCTGTATAGGGAGGGATACAAAGGGATGTACTTTTGCAAAGGAAGTGCGTTTGTGTCTGTCTATTTATGCTGTCTGCGTAGTTCACAAAGTTGCCCGGGTCCACTTCCAATTTAACTGATTGCGCCGTTCCTGAGTTGTGAGCATGCGCAGAGAGGTGCTGACCATGGTCTGCTTCATGCGCGCATGCGCGAGCCGGCCGGCCCTTCATTTGCATGGGGTCACGGCTCATTTCAATGTAACACGCCCACGTCCTTCCCAATTTCAATTACTCCGCCTTACACCTCTGAAATTACGTTGCACAGGCGCTAATTTCTGCGCAAATCAATCTACAATACGGTGATTGCGCCGCTACATTGCGGCAGTCTAACGTAAAGGAGGTGCGCTACTCCAGTCAAAAAATGCGCCGATGTACGTGAATCTGGCCCAGTGTATTTAAAAAAAAAATATAGAAATAGACGCTGTCATGGCAGAGTGAAAACAGATCTCAGTAAAGTGATTTGAATTAATTACAATAAAAAATAAAAAAAGTAAAAACAAATTGTGTATGTACTGTATAAACCCCTTTGAGTTGGTATTTGCAGATGCACAGAAATTGAAGCCTTTGATCTGTGTGAATAGGTCTCTGCATCAGGTTTGCAAGTCTGATCACTATAAAATTTCACCACTGCTCTTTGCATAATTGTTCCAGCTCTGTTATCTTGCATAGGAATTGTAAGGCCGCGTACACACGATCGGACCAATTCGATGGTGTGTACGGCCCATGGGACCTTTATCCGTCGGACGAAAGTTTTCAAACTTGCTTTAAAATCTGTTCGACAGACACCTGTCCATCGGACAGATTCGATGGTTAGTACGCCAAAGCATCGGACCAAAAACCTGCGCATGCTCAGAATCAAGTCGACGCATGATTGGAAGCATTGAACTTCCTTTTTTCAGCATGTCATTGTGTTCTACGTCACCGCGTTCTGGTCTGATCAGATTTTTGGTCCGATGGTGTGTACACACATCAGACCATTCAGCCTGGTCCGATGAAAACGGTCCGTCGGACCAGTTTCATCGGACCAGTCTGATTGTGTGTACGTGGCCTTAGTGTGAAGTTTCAAGTCCAGACACAAATATTTTTTTTTTTTTTTTTTTACTGAGAAAACGTTTTTATTGAAATAGAAATAAAAACAAAGGAGTGTACAGTACAACATAACAATGTGTAACAAAATACATGTCTAATGACATCAGGAAAAACCTAACAGAAAAAAATATCATTAGCCAGACAAAAGGCACTTATAGATAATTACGAACTATTATGAACTAATAAACGCCATAAAAAATTAACATCAATCAAAGATCTAGCAACCACAGGTGCTAATTAACACTTCATCTGTAAACCAAAGATGGGAGCATAAAAAAGAAGAAAAGCAGAAAAAATAACAAACAAAGAGCAAAAAGAAATAATAAAAAAGGAAAAGGAGAAATAGAACAAAACAAATAAAAACATATTCAGACAGAGCAGTTTACAAAGAAATAAAAATTCAGGTCATTTTTGGAGACTCAATAACCACCAAGGAGTCTATTTAGCATCATAGATTGGGATAGTATCATGAAGTTTGTGGAAAATGTGCTCAGATAGCATGATTTGGTCCATTCTGGAAAGAACCTGAGCAAAAGGGACCGAGGGGGATTTCCAGTTCAAGTCGATAGCCCAGAGAACTGCAATATACAGAGGCCCGAATTCACAGACATCGGCGCACATTTGACTATTTGCGACGTGATTTTGAGCATGCACACTGGGATACGTCCATGGGCGGCGCATGCGCCGTTCGTTCGCCACATAATTTGCATAGGGTCACGGTTAATTTTAATACAACACACCCCCTACCTGCCTACTTGGAATAACGTGCACTTACGCCGGCACATTTACGCTACGCCGCCGTAACTTAGGACGCAAGTGCTTTGTGAATACAGCACTTGCCTCTTTAAGTTGCGGCGGCGTATCGTAAAGAAGATACGCTACGCCCGCACAAAGCTACGCCAGGCTTTCTGAATCTGGCCCATTGTCTGGAATCTATTAGCTCTGCTTTCTGTTCTCTGAACAGAAAATGGTAAACTGGGGACACAGCTGATTAGGGTTGTTGTTGTTTTTTTTTTTTTACAACTGTACAAATAAAAATGTAAAAAGATACCACTTAACTCTGTTTTATTTGTGCTTAGATTTTCTGCTTTCCTTCTTGAGGATTTTTGCATTTATCCCCATCGCACTGCAGTAATATTGTGTACATTAGTGTGATGCGGTGCCATTCATTACAAATGGCATCCAATTGCACCTTGCCAATCGATGCATGCCAATGGAAAGTAAAAGAAGCGGAGGATTGGAAAAGACAGAATCGAATAGCCTTCTTACACAATGTGTAAAATTAACCCCTTAGGTTCCAGAGTGAGCCTAACAAGCATGCTTTACTGAATCTACAGACTGATTGGGCTTGAAGCTTTGGCCCGTGGAAAGCAGGGTGTCCGGGACACAGCATTTCCTATATGCGAATTTACTTTCCTACTGTAGTGAGTTTTTCACTTTACTACAAATACATTTACCAAACAGGGTCACACTTTGAGATGTCTCTTTGTCCACCCATTTCTTATATAAATATATATACACTGATTACATATAGTGGGGAGGAGGAAAGACCATACATTATTACAAAGGGGTTAGAATATTTATACACAGTACCTTCTGCCCCTGCAGGGGTGCAGTCATCTGGTGAGTGTAGACCCATGATTTTAAAAGCCACTTTGAACTGGAACAATTTATATAAACATATATTTTATGGCACAGCGTATCACTTTTGCACATAAGTAGTTTTGTTTTACTATGCACTTTAACAATTTATGAGCATATTTGATGGATTAAGGTCATATACTGTATGTTGAATGGGAATGATTGAGTTGAAGCGATTTAAATGTTTTAGCTAACAGCTTTAAAGGAGCAGTGCATACACTTTTTTTATTTTTTATTCTTATTTATTTATCATTTTTTTCTTTCATTTTTCTCAGTATCAATATTGATATTGTGGTTTGATCCATAAACTACAAACACCATTTTTTCTTAGCAATTCATTTTCATAGTTACATAGTAGGTGAGGTTGAAAAAAGTCATAAAGTCCAACCTATGTGGTGCACGGTATTAGCATGCATATTACACAATGTAATTGGGCAGTGCCACCCATGCCTCTTTTTATCTAACAGACTGATTTTACTGTTGTGGGTTTAATAACACTTTAAAGGGGTTGTAAATCCTTTGCATTAAGGTGAAAAAACATCTGACGGTACCACCCCCCGAGCCTCTGTTTTACTTACCTGACCCTCGAAAGTCCTGTGCACACCCCCGTCATACTCCTCGGTTCTCAGTCTGTGGTCGTTGATTGGCTAGGTTGGATGGATTTATAGCAGCGCAGCCATTGGCTGGCGCTGCTGTCAATCCCATCCAATGACGCAACGAGCTGGGGGCGGGGGCCGAGTGATACAGTGAGCGGCTATGGCCACCGCTGTATCACAGGAGCGCACTCGCAAGAGCTTTCCACCATGTGAGGGAGCTCGCATGAAGGTTGAAAGCTCTTGCGAGGAGGAGCCGAGACAGCCGCCGAGGGACCCTAGAAGATCGGGTTCGGCGACACCCTGTGCAAAACGAGCTGCACAGTGGAGGTAAGTATAAAAGTTTGTTTTTTTAGCAAAAAAAAACATTTTTCCTTTAGTGTTCCTTTAGTGTTAATGTTTGGAATAACACTTTAATGAAGTGTGTAACGGTCACCACCGCTTACGACCTTCCATCCAACCACGACAAGCTTATCTGACACACTGCGACAATCTTGCATACACGATCCATATCCATTCCCATAAACAAGACGAGACTCAAGCTCTGCACTTGCTTCAAAGATATGACAATTTATTGGTATTTTCTCAGCTTCTTATACAGTCTCAAGCATAATGCAGTTAATCACAGGACAATGCAATCTCCACCACCCTATTCACTCACTGAGGATAATTCTTTAATTGGTAGCTAGACATGACGGCACTGTATCATCAATAGGGTTCAATTAACCTTGAATAATACACAGACATCTAGTTGAATAAGTTATCTAGACAGCTTTATCACACAATGGCAGAGTCTTGTGAGAGTGGGTGCAATCAACACCTTCAACGGAATGTCTTTACAGTGAATAGCCAACACCTTAAGATATTTCAATAGCCTATTATACAAAAGGTATGACTCACTCTGGTCTTGTAGACCTGAATTAACACCTTTCCAAATCACGTGTGCCCAGATTGAATAGCTAACAGCTTTTGATATTTGAAGACATCCTGCAAACATGAATTATTATTAATGTCCCTTATTAATGTCTTCTGTAATATATGAATTATGATTCTTTGTCACCCTATGGCCCTAGTGGACATAAGGTGACCCTAGACATAGGAATATCTCAGTCTGTCACGGGCCATTCCGTTACAAAGTGCAATGGCGTAAACAGGCCAAAGAGGTTACACAACCATTTTGGAGCTCTTCTTTATAACTTTTGTTTGTTTCTGCAAACACAATGACTTAGAGGTCTAGCCATGCTAAAACTTCAAGGAGGAATCTGAGAGGTTAAAAAATTAATCCCCTTTCCAAAACACCAGACACCATATTCTATAAGTAGGCAATAGAAAATGTAATGAGGGGGTTATGTGCAACACATCTAACCTTAGGTTAGGTAAACTTTATAAAATATTAATTTGGACCCTTCCTTTAGTCAAATAGCATAAGGCTCTGTGCACACTGGCATACAAAAAGTTGCTTCTACAGGAGTTTTGTGTTCTGCCTGTAGAAGTAACTCAATGTTATCCTATGTGTCCATGTACATGTTAGGACGTTAAGAGGCATATTTTGAAAAGAACCTTTAGAGGCAGGAAAAAAAAGGTCTCTTTCGTGTTTCTGATTGGAGCGCACAAATTGTCCTGAGTATGGGGGGTTTATTTCCTGGCCTCTTTGTGAAAATGCTTTTTACCTGGCTGTGTCTAGCTTGTATACTTTTTAGTCAGACTCAGAGTTGTTGAAACGTGTCAGAATTAATTTTCTCTGTTTGCTGAATAAACATTCCCAAGGAGAGGTCAGAAATGGCATCCTCCATTATTCTCTCATATCAGATGTATTTTAACAATTGTTAAGCTAAGATATCATTTAACAACTAGGGGCCCGCACTATAGCTGAATGACGGCTACAGCGCAGACCTGAAAATTCGGGAGGACGTTAATAGACGTCCTCCCCTTTGCACGCATGCTGCGTGCTCTGTTATCACTGAGTCTTTGAGACTTGGGTGATCAAAGATCCTTGTAAGGAGCCGGTCCAATGACAGCCAATGACAGCTGATCACATGATGTAAACCAGGAGTCTCCAAACTATGGCCCTCCAGGTGTTCAGCAACTACAATTCCCATCATGCCTAGTCATGTCTACGAATGTCAGAGTTTTACATTGCCTCATGGGAAGTGTAGTTCCACAGCAGCTGGAGGGCCATAGTTTGGAGATCCCTGATGTAAACAAAGGATCGGTAATTGTTTTTTTTTCTCCTGACAGCATGAGGAGAAAAAAAAGACGTTCACCGCCTTGTGTACAAGGGACATCGGTCCCGAAGAGGAAGAGGCACTTCTTAGTGCCCACTTCTTAGTGCCCACCAGTGCCACCTATGAATGCCCTTCAGTGCCACCCATCAGTGCCCCTCTCAGTGTCACCTCTCAGTGCCCACTAGTGCCGCCTATCAGTGCCCACCAGTGCCGCCCATCAGTGCCACCTTATCGGTGCCCATGAATGCAGCCAATCGGTGCCCATTAATGCAGCCTATTGGTGCCCATCATTGCAGCCCATCAGTGTAGCCCATCTGTGCAGCCTCATCAGCGTACATCAATGAAGGAGAAAGATTACCTGTTTGCAAAATCTTATAACAAAATATTAAAATATATATATATATATATTTATTTTTTTTATTTAATCAGGCTTTTAATTTTTTTTTAACAAAAAATAAAAACTGCAGAGGTACAGTGTTGTATGACTGTGAAATTGTCATTCAAAGTGTAACAGTGCTGAAAGCAAGTGTTTAAACAGGAAGTGCATTGTTGGCCAACTCATAGACTTATATTGTGAAAATAAACAGTAAAACAGATCTATTGGGTAGCACTGTAATGCAAATACGATAAGAAAATGTGCTGCACTGTAACTCATGGCTGCCGTCATGTATATAAATGTTATTTAAAAAAAGCCTACAATGACATTATTTATATCAAGCTAAGCTCTTTTATACATTTATCTAAAACATTATTTAAAATACACAGAGTTCCATATGATACTGACTGTTGATCAAAAGTAAAGGATATTACCCTTTAGGGCATAGGATTGAAAATTGATACTTTGGTGACTAGTGGAACAACATGAGCAATAGAATGAGTACTTCATAGAATATAAATTGCAGTTGCTGGGTGCTCACCAAGGATTTATTTTCTGTAGTGGCACTGTGAGTCACTGCCTGAGGCAACAGAGTTAAGCTGGTCATACGCTAATAGAATCTCAGCAATGTCAAATGAAAAGATCCATAAGCCGCACATCATGAAGCAGACCCATGCACATGAAGTGAGATGAATGTCAGCCTTAGCCCAGACTCCATCCAGGTCACGCATCCAACATGTTTTGCTCCACCCTTTGGAGCTTAACCATGATTAAGCTCCAAGTGGCAGAGCAAAATGCATTGGGGCATGGCCTGGCTGGAGTCTGGGCTGAGGCTGACATTCATCCCACTTCATGCGCATGGGTCTGCTTCATGATGTGCGACTTATGGATCTTTTCCTTTGATGTTGGACCAGCTTTGTGCTAAGACAAGCTCCCTGTCCCTGCCTGCATTCACAACAGTCTAGTTGAACTTTAGGGCCTCGTACACACAACTGTCTCAATGAGCCTGCGGTTACTTTCTCTCGCTATGGTCGAGCTATTAAACCAAAGATATGGAGGGACTTTGTCTCATATTAAATGCTTCATACTTGAGAGGGAAGATGTAATGATGTGTATGCTTTGTTATACTTCAAGTTCAATTGTTATACCCAGTTCCTTATCTTGTTAGGAAACAGTTAACAGTTTTGGTCATGTGATCTGGGGGTGGGGATCGGTGGTCAGTTCTAAGATGGAGGCTACTGAATAAAGACCCAGCTCATGTTCAAGTTCATGCTGTCTGCCTATCCTTCGTGTTAAATCTTTACAGTGTTTCTCGTTGGGCTGGTTTGCAACGAGAAACGTGTTCGTGTGTATGCTTAGAAACCTGCGCATGCTCAGAATAAAGTATGAGACGAGAGCGCACCTTCGGTAAAAGTAGCATTCGTAATGAAGATAGCACATTTGTCAAGCTGTAACAGACTGAAAAGCGCGAAACTTCTCATACCAAACTTTTACTTAACACGCAGTAACATGAGATTAGCAAGTGCAGCCCCAAGGGTTGTGCCAGTGGAATCGAATTCCCCTTTATAGTGCCGACGCACGTGTTGTACGTCATTGCATTTGAGAACGATGAGATTTTGTCTTGACAGTGTGTATTCAAAGAAAGCTTGTCAAGATTCTAACAAGAACTTTGTCGAGGAAAACAATGTTTCTTTTACGACAAGATTCTCGGTCATGTGTACGAGGCCTACCTCTCTTTTTGAGCAGCACCTACATTTTATCTTTTTGGGTCACTAATAGAACCTCATTCAATATTTATTTTTTTAAATATTCAATTTTGAATACAGTAAAAAATAAAATTTAAAGGAGCAGGATGGAAAATGTTTCTCAAAGAAATACCTTTTTAACATTGTATTTTTTTTTTCTTTCGGTAACATCTATCTATTTTAAAAATGTAATGGAGCGTTTCTTTTGGATGGGCTCCTCTCTGCATACCATGGCACTATTAGATGCAGAGAAGATCTTTGACAAACATTCCCTTAGCCCCCGTTCACACCGTTGCAGCTTTGAAATCAAGTTACTTTAGCATGATTCCAAAGCCACACATCAGTGTGATTTGCACTGCTGATTTCATTGCGGCTTGCGACTTCATTTAACAGAAGTCTATGCAAGTCTCAATGAAATCAGCAAAAAGTAGTGTAGGAACCTTTTTCATAATAGCTGAGACATAAGTCATGGTGATATAAAAGCTGCCATTGCTGGCGATGGGGTGCGACTTGTCATGTAGTTTGGAACTGTGAAATTGCGTGACAAGTTGCGCTGGTGTGTACTCTACACCAACAACTTAAATGGTGGGCTTTTGCACACTATAAACTTTTCCAATTCTTCGTTGAACATTTCTTCGTTGAACATTTCTATTGATCCTCTACTGCTATCTCTAACTGCTATGCAATCTTTCCATGGAGGTGAAGCTAACATTATTTGCTGATGATATAATACTGATATTATCAGATCTCTGGAACCAAGCCCAAAATGACGCTTATAACATGGTTTGGCTCTTTCTTTAGCCTTAAAAGTAACTTGGACAAAAGTGAACCTATGTTTTCAGCAAAGTAACTGTCTGCAGCTGATCTAGTATGGGCCAAATGCTCTAATTTATGTACCACATCTGATCATATCTCCTATCTTAGTGTTCTTTACCTAGACAAATGCAAAACATATACAGACTGAATTACAGCAAACTGATAACCACAATATTTACAAAACTACATAGAAAGACATATAGCTTCACTGGGAAGACGGAACCTGGTTAAAATGGTTGTGTAAAAAATGTGATAGCGCTGCTGCAATCTGACAAATAATACATAAATCAAATAATATGCAATAAATGCATGTGCTGAATAAATATAAAGGCCAGTAGTAAATGTATAAAAAAGTTGAAACAAAAAATATTCTTACATAGAATGTGTTTCAAATTATACTGTGAGAAAAAAAGTGCTTCTCAGGTAAAACAATTAAATAAATCCAATATTATTGTGCAATAAACGCATGTGCTGAAAAAATGAAAAGTCCAATACCAAATATATAAGAAGGTTAATCTTCTTATATACACAAAATCTTCTTATATAGAGTGTGCTTTAAATTCCACTGTGAGAAGAAGGTGCTTCTCAGATAAACAAACAATTCGAGACAAGTGCTCCCTTCACCAGGTGAAATGGCTGCTCACCTCTTTCTATGACCCTTGAAAGGGTAAAACTCGCTTACAAATAATGATAATTCCCATTAACCCCCCTGGCTGTATGATTATGTCAGATTTTTGATGCTGAAAGCGGTACAATTGTTTTGCATGGAAATTTGGCGTTTCATATTTTAGGTGTGTAATTCTTAAGAATTACACACCTAAATCTGTCCAAACAAGAGTCTAGTAGACATCCCGGGTATGATAAAGTTTAAAACACAAAATCATAAATTATAATATAATAAATAACTATAAATAATTATAACAAATAATAATATAGAAATCATAAAAATAATGCAATAATATAATCAAATCAAAAACACTGAAATTTGCTCAGTCGCAGAATTGTAGCTGTCATTAATTTTAGTGTGTGATGACAAATTTCCCCACAAATCGCTCAATTCTGCAAGTGATTCTAATTTATTATCACTGTTTTTTATCTGGTCTACAACCACTTTTGACATAAAGGGACACTTTTTGGTTGCTATGGACAATCTCTGGTTTCTAGGCAGGAAAAACTGTATTTATAATATAAAAGTGCATGCAGGACACTGAAAAGACCACTAGGGACAAAGGGGGTGTGTAATTATTTTATACAGTACTGTAATCTGTTAGATTACAGTATACTTTATGTGTACTGTGCTTGTACTTTTTTGAATTTGGCACAGAACTCCGCCCCTGTGCGTTGTAATGTCGCAGGGAACGGAGGTCGGCGGCACACGCAGACATCGCAGGATCCAGGGGACACGGTAAGTTACTCTGTGAAAACAGGCAGGGGAAGCTCCATTAGCATTGCTGGTTGTCTTGTCATACCAACAGCCACCACATGAGGGTGCCATATTCCAAAAGGAAGCATAGGACTGCAGAAGGCCGCATAGGACTGCCGTGGCCTCAATTACCAGCCAATGCGGCCCGACACGTTCACGGGGGGTTGCTGCGCACAGAGACAGGACACCCCAGATCTGCCGGCCCAGTCGGTAGGTCGCTAATTCTAGTCGCAAATGCGACCTGGCGCCCGGGGTTTGTCGAGCCCTGCCATAATGCATATGCAATAATGCACGTCAAAAAAATGCTTAAAGTGTCACTAAGCATAGAACCCTGCATTCACTATATCTGGTACACAGAACATGGAAATGCAATTATTTTAGTAAATATAAACGAAATATATATATATATATATAGTGCAGCGCAAACCATGTAAAATATAGAATATACTAAGAATATAATAAGAAAATTGGTAAAGTCCAAACAATTCGTGACAAAAGGAGAAAAACTTCTGTAGAACATTCAGTGAGATGAATGATTGAATGAATATCTTCACCACGTGAGAGAAAGCTAGGGTAGCAGGTATTGAAACTTATCCCTCCACCAGTGTAGATGGCTACTCTCACCTTAGGTTAAGACCACTGGGTAAGCAGATGGTCATTAGAGCATTAGGAAAACAGGATGTGAAGTAGGTCTCCTATTGATGGTCTCAGCATGGATACCGGAGCAAGGGGACATGGAAGAAAAAACAACCATCTAAGAGCTTCCGCTTGATCACTGCTTTAATCAAATAGGCATTTGACAGGCTACTCACATTTCTTCAGATGTAAACATGCATGTACATATATGTAACACAGCTCAGTAGTCCACTCCACCCTGCTGAGGAAGTGTTTTCACGCAACGCGTCCAGGGGTTTTGGAGCCTACACGTCGCTCGGTGTCATTCCTGGTGAACTCCGTGAGCTGTGTTACATATATGTACATGCCTGTTTACATCTGAAGAAATGTGAGTAGCCTGTCAAATGCCTATTTGATTAAAGCAGTGATCAAGCGGAAGCTCTTAGATGGTTGTTTTTTCTTCCATGTCCCCTTGCTCCGGTATCCATGCTGAGACCATCAATAGGAGACCTACTTCACATCCTGTTTTCCTAATGCTCTAATGACCATCTGCTAACCCAGTGGTCTTAACCTAAGGTGAGAGTAGCCATCTACACTGGTGGAGGGATACGTTTCAATACCTGCTACCCTAGCTTTCTCTCACGTGGTGAAGATCTACATTCAATCATTCATCTCACTGAATGTTCTACAGAAGTTTTTCTCCTTTTGTCACGAATTGTTTGGACTTTACCAATTTTCTTATTATATTCTTATTATATTCTATATTTTACATGGTTTGCGCTGCACTATATATATATATTTTGTACTACTTGGGATTTGTGTGAAGGTCCTTTTTGTGCTTAGCTTGCATTCCCTAGATACATTAACTGTTTGGTTTCTGCATCTTTTCTATGGATTAATTTGTAGTGATACATATTTTCACTTTATTTATTTATTTACTTATTTATATTTGTTATGCTATATTAATCACGTTGATCATACATATTTTTGCGCTGATTGCACCCTCTATTTGCAGTAAATATAAACTGCCAAATACCTTTTCTCATCAGCAGTATATAGCAGTCTTGTGACTTCTATCAGTGTCCAGCTGAGCACTGGTTAAAGCTTAGTCCTGGATCAGCTTTGGGGGGGGGGGCAGCACATGCACTATAGGGAAGCTTAGACACAGAGCTTCGGAGCAAAGGGGGGGATTACAGCAAATAGGTGACCGGCAGGTCATGTTCACAGCACGACTTACCTGGCTGACAGCTCCTACACCACAGGGATCATATCATGTAAGTGAAAGGATGACAGGTGTCCACAAAAACTGACAGAATTATTCTTCCAGTCTCTGCGTGGCAGCAGTAAAGATTACCCAGCTGCAGTACCGATTGCTGAAGGAATTCTCTAAGATGCCTCCACCCCCTTTCACTCTCCAGCAGATAGCTTGCCATGTTTTAGCCATGCCAAGGACCGTGCAAGGCTCTACAACAGCCACCCGGACCTAGTCATAAGCCATGGAGACACTACTTTGACAGAATATACTACAATACATGACTCCATTGCATCCTTTCCCATGTTCAACCAACCAGTCATGGACAAAAAAAAAAGAGGTGTCCTGGTGGCAATCAGAAACTCTGTTACATACCAACTACATCACAGTATTATTGACTCTAATGGCTGTTATATTATTCTCCTTTGCAAGATATAGAACATTAAATACACATTAGTATGTGTTTAATATTTTCAAGCAGATTTGCAAGATACAGCAGGGCTCCCTTATAATGTGGAGATTTCATCCTTGTTCTAGATTATTGCATATATGTCTCTAATCCAGGCAAAAGACAGTATTTCCCCAGTGCACAATTTCCTACTCTAAAATGATCTTTGTGACGTTTGTAGGTGTCACAATACCATAGAACGGAACTACACCTTTTTCTCTATGACCCACAATTCCTACTCCCGAATAGACTATTTCTTGGTGGACAAATGGCTCATGCAAAGAATTAGCAATTCGGACATTGCCAAGATCACTTGATCAGACCATGTTCCTGGCAGCATTACTATAGTCGCTAGTTCTTTCCCTACCCATCCAAGATCTGGAGGGTCAATTCATACCTCTTCATACAATCCTCTCTGTATACAGAATCTCTGCAACAAAATAATTCCACAATGTGGAAGGCATTCATTAGGGGAGTGGCAATTCAATTGGGCTCACTGGCTAAAAAGAGGACGACTCAGTGTATTGATGAAATCTTAGCTTCCATCAAAGCTATTGAGACACTAAATAAGTCTAACCCATATTATGCATTAAGGTAAAAAAACATTCTGCAGCAGCCCCCTCGGCCCACCCCCCAATACTTACCCAAGCCCCCTCTCAATTTAGCAATGTCCACGGGAGCCTTGCCTCTCCAGGGACACACTCCTGATTGGCTATTGGCAGCAGCAGGGGCCATTGGCCATGCTGCTGTCAATCACAGCCAGTGAGACAATCAGGAGACGGAGGGGTGGGGCCAAACCATGGCTCCGTGAGTGAATGGACAGACAGAGCAGCGGTTCGCCTCAGGTTCCCCCATAGCAAGCTGCTTCTTATGGGGGCACCCAACAGGAGGGAGGAGCCAGGAGCGTTGGCGTGGGACCAGAGAAGAAGAGGATTTGGACTACTCTGCAAAACCACCGCACAAATCAGGTAAGTATAACATGTTTATTATTTAATTTTAAAAATGTAAGCTTTACAAACACTTTAAAACTACAATTATTAATTAGCTCACTGTCAGGAACATAGAACTCTACTATTAGATTGTTTTGAAAAAAACACAGCGTAGACTTAAAGCTACAAACTATGCAATTAGCAACAAAGCTGGTAAAGCTATGGCTTTTCTCATCTGAGGCTATCACAGCAAAACAAAGCTACTATATATTTTACATCCTTTCTCCAAAGTGAAGTTGCTAAACCCCCAGGCTATTGTGGACACATTCGTCAGATACTATGATCCCCTTTAAAATATCAAATATGACTCCCCAACCCTCTCAAACTCAAATGCAAGATTTTTTAACTCTAATTAATCTTCCCTCTTTAACAGAGGTCCACCTTACATTTCTCAGTTCCCCATTTACTGCATAGGAAGTTATTAGAACCATAGAATCACTCCCCAACCATAAATCCCCAGGCTCCGATGGATTTCCTGGAGAGTACTTTAAGCAATTTAAAGATACTCCTCATCTGTGCAATATGTTCAACGATACTGCCTCCTCTTCTCTGTTCCCTAAGGACATTTTAAATGCACTCATAATAAAGCTACCTAAGTCGGGGAAGGACCCTACTACCCCACATAATTGGAAAACGGAGGTTTGCATAGCCGCTATCTCTATTAGCTATGAGACATAATGAAAATCACCACCTGTAATTGATAGTATTGCCAGAGAGCTTGTCCGTGAGTGGTTTTTAGAGCATGGCGGCAGTCCAAGATCAGGGAAAAAGGATGGAATAGCCCCATCAAAGTCCAGTGTGTCAGCATCTCTTGCTCTACACGCGATCAAGTATTAGACTCTACAAATGACATCACGTAGTATGTCTGTTGTTAAGTTGCATTGACGTAGTTCGCCCTGTATCCATTCTAGCTTTAAGGGATGATCTGCAGAATTGCCCAGTAGGTTGTTAAAGATCCCTCTAACTGGGGGAGATCATCATCTCTTGTTGCCTAAGGGAGACTGCGAATGCAATTGTTCCCCCTGTTGCGGTTTTTTAGGTCCTCGATCTTATAAAGAGCCATTTTATGAGCGATTGTTCAGCTCCGTGAGTGCGCCTGTAGCTCCTGAATAGCCGATGCATACCGGTCTAAGCGTTGCTCCGTTTCCTCCACTCTGACCAAAACTTGTGAGAGATCAGAACGAACCACTGACACCTTTTTTGATCGCTCTCCTTAAGCTGTAAAGCATGGAGGCAAGTTTGGATTTTATCGGGAGCCCATTCACTAGTGCAGCTACCTCCGATCCCCACGGAAATATTCCCTCCCTATCTGTGCAGACATGAGATACCAGGGAGCTGTGTCTGGACACAGGCCTGTGTTGGGAGGTGGCGTCAGCACCATGAAGTGAACAGTCCAGGTTTCCCACATCTAGGAGATCCTCAGAATCAGAGGAGGGGTTTTTGGCAGCCAGGGTTTTCCTCGTACTCTTACCCATGATGGTGGAGGAAGGAGTAGTGCAATTATGGGTGATTATGGAGTGAACTAATGTACCTCTCGCGGAGCTCACCCAAAGTGCAACCTCACAGCTTCATCCAGAAACCACTCCTCCCAATATCACTTATTATTATTATGCTACAGTAGTAGCACAATTGAAAGAATGGTTCTACCCAAAATCCTGTACCCTCTGGGGGAATCTAGAATGCCTTGTAGTTCCAGGTCACAATTTTAAACTTTGGTTATATAGCACTAGTCCCACTGGTGCAATTTCTCCTAATTTCCCTCCCACTATTTAAGGAGAAGTTTTGGTATGGCACAGGTTTTTAGCTACCAAATTGACCTGAAAGAACCATATTGTCCCTCAAACTTCCAGTCCCTAGCTTGCAACTCCTAATCCCCGACATCCAAATGAATTACTGGACCAAAAATGCTTCCCTAAATTTAGACAATTTACACGCTAGGTAGAATATCAAACCTTTTTTATCAATTGCAGCATGACCTGAAATTACTACCTTTATCGTTATTTACAAATTGTTCACTGCTTTAAACATAATTCTCATCTTCAAACAACATTCTGCAAGAGAAAACTGTTTTTGATAACTCACCCCTGTTTATCAAGTGGGACGCAAACTTGGGCCAGAACCACTCTCCCCAACAATAGAGAGCAGCTCTGGTCTCTATTTACAAAGCCACCTGTTGTACCTCTTTTGAAAATTGACACAAAATCTGACACAATGTAGATACTTAACTCCTGTAGGAATGGCAAATGTGCAGGACCTTTCTTCCCCAGCCTGCTTGAGAAGCTGTGGGGCCTTAGGGTCCCTGATGCCTATTCTCTGGGCCTTCCAATGCCAAGGGATGCTGGGCATATATATTGCACTCCCCACTCAGATTACCCAGATTGATATCACTCCCTCCCCTGTGTTGGCACTACTCAACCTGAACATTGACTTGCTTCCCCACTGCTACCATTTAACAATTACTTGTATGATCTTACCAGCTAGACTACACATTACAAAACATTGGAATTCTACCTGTTCCCAAACTGTTCTAGATATTATTTGGATGGTTCAGACACGTCGCACATATTAACTCTTAATGTCCTCTGATAAATGCACTTATCTCAAGGTTAAACAAGCATGGGATCCTTGGTTGACATGGAACAACAAGCATGTTTAAAGCATGATTCAATTTTCTTGTTTTAAACCTTATGTATCCTTTTCCTCTAATATACCTATTAATACAGTACTGTATACAGTACATACTGTATACTGATTGTCCGTTGATTGTAGAATAATTCCACATTACAGTTTCATACTTTACGGCTTGCCTTCATTAACCTTCTTGCTCCTTTAATGGTGCAAGAGATCATTTAGTGATTCTCTGAATTTTACTGATAATCTATTGCACCAATGTTTGCAAACAAGAATAAACTATATGAATGTTGGTTGAGAGATGTCCCAAAATTGTCATCAGAAAATTGGGGGGAGATATATAAATGTCCTTTTCAAATTCTAGCCTCACTTCGAGACAAATTAATCCAATTCAAAATAACACATATGAGTTATTATACACTGTATAAGTTGTTTAAAATATTTCCATCAAATCTTCAAAACTGTTGGAGATGTTCAGGTATTACAGGAAATTTTATACATATATTCTGGACCTGCCCAAAGATAAGGTGGTTTTGAAAAGAGGGCTTGAGAGTAATTGATGAAGTTATATTAGTTCAACTTGACCTAGAGGCAGAGATCTGTCTGTTAGGATTAATAGAGGAAATTATGGCCCCTGTAGAAAGAAGAACACAGGTGGGTCTGTTGCTCTTTTATGCAAGAAAGGCAATAGTGTTAAATTTGAAGAGAGTGGAAGCCCCCTCGGTGGCGCAATGGAAAAACTTGATAAACAGTAGTCTGTCATTGTATAAAGAGACATATTAGAATAGAGGAAATGGGGAGAAATATAGGAAAATATGGACAAATTGGATAGAGAATGTGACAACGGCCTCAGGGTAGGGGGGTATGGAAGTGGGATGGAACTACACCAATGGAAGAAAGGGATAAAAACGAGGTAAATGGAAGAAGACATAAATGTGAAGCATGTAATGGAATGTTTGAAATGATGTGATTTTAATGAAAATGTGAAATGTGAAATGTATAATTGTATATTTGTATATGAGAAAAAAAAAAAAAAAGAGATTTAAAAAAAAAAAATGTTTGCAAACAACTCCTGTTATCTGCACTATACTAGTTTTAAGCTCAATAAGAAACCAATTTTGTTTTTCAAAGCTTAATTGAACAAGCTGAAGTTAGAAGCTGATTAGCTGCCATGCATAATTTTAACTTGAACTTAAAAGTAATTTTATAATGTGATACTAATGTAAGCCTTATAAATGTTATATTAGTTAATATGTAAACCCAAAAACTAAAATATTGTATAGCTTTTAACATGTTAATCTAAATGCAGTCAAAGTGACTTTCAGTGTCTTGAAATGTTCAACTTTCTTTCTGTTTATACAGTAACAATTCCCTGATCCCATCCCTCAACTGTTCTCTTAACACAGTAGTATTAATGCTCATTACACATTAGGCATGGTCTACTGTTTCACCATCAGAAAACCTGTCCTAAAGGTGGCTGATTCAGCAGGGCCTGCCTAATTTTAACCAATGTCTGGCCTTCCTTGCTCAACAGAATTTGATAATTTGATCAACTTCTTTTGAAGAAGAATGTTGGAAAACGTTTATATCAACAGCAGCGGGTGCAGCTGTCAAAACACAATGTAGCAGCAAGGGGAATTTCTCCATCACCTATTTTATATAAATTTAGGAATCGTTTTTTATTTGTTCTGCATTCAGCCAGTGGGCTAAGCAAGCATAGACATTGTGCCTTTGAAAATGCTACAGGGGATCCGCAGCACTCAGATGCAATTGTTTATAATTTAGAAAATGTATATTAATGATCTTACACTAGGTGTTTCAGTGTGTTGCCATGCAAGCTAAAGAAATAAACCACAATATAATGCTGCACTCACAAATGTGCCTGAGTACATAGCATATACAAATATTTAAAATAAAGTGTTGTGCTTTCCCTTTAAATAATGAAGCAGTATAAACAGTGCAAACATGATGAAAAAGCCAAGATAATTAAACTAAGAGTCGGTTCACACTGGGGCGACACGACTTCCAGCACGACTTTCAGAGGCAACTCTAACACGACTTCAGCATGAACCACAGGGCGATCTGGGCGAATTTACAACACTACTTGAAGTTGCCTCCAGGACAGGAGACTTTCCAGTGGCCAATCAAACAACAATCAGCTCTGGGAGAGGGAGGGGGGGGGGGGTAGGGGTTTGCCTGAGAAATGTATGTTATCTTCCTGGAAAGTTGCTTCAGTTAAGACAGTGATCAGACTTCTGAGGCGACTTCCATTGAAATCAATGGGTACAAGTTGCCTACAAGTCGGATTGAAGTAGTACAGGAACCTTTTCTGAAGTCGGAGCTACCTCAGTAGTGTGTATTAGGACAGCTCTCATTCACTTCCATTGATTTTCTCAACCACACGACTTGGGACGTCTTGGGGAGACTTCAAGTCGGATCCCAGGTCGCCCCAGTGTGAACCGGCTCTTAGGATTTCACAGTGTATAGTTATTATTAGGGTTGTCCCGATACCGATACTAGTATCGGTATCGGGACCGATGCCGAGTATTTGCGCTAGTACTTGTACTCGCGCAAATACCCCCGATGCCTAAATAGAATACTTCCCACCCCCCCCCCGCCGCTGCCGCCGCCGCCGCATTGAAAGCCGCCGCATCGCGCCGAATCTGCAAATCCCCTAAAAAAAATGGTTGCGCTACACTAAGCAAGAGCGGGGATAAGTCAAATGCTGTGCGGTGCCTGAGTATTCTCTCCGCTCTGCCAGCTCGCCGTCGCCGCCACTAACATCATAGATTACAGGGAGGGGCAGCAGGTCTCTCCTACACATAACATCAAATCACTCCCCCTTCCTCCCCCTTCCTCCCCCTCCCCACACTCTCCTACCTCACTCACACAAGCCTGAAAGCACTGCAGGTCCAGACAAAGGGCGGGACTTTTCAGGTTACAAAGTAGATGATAGCTTGCTAGCAACCAATCACCCGTCTTTAACTTGAAATGTCCCGCCCTTTGTCTGGAGCTGCCATGCTGTTTCCCGGCTTGTGTGACTAAGGTAGGAAAGTGTGGAGAGGGGGAGGAAGGGGGAATGCTGAATTGATAAGTTGATAAAAAGGACAGTCAGACTGTACTGGTGGAGCTGGAGCTGGGATGTGTACTGGTGGAGCTGGGATGTGTACTGGTGGAGCTGGAGCTGGGATGTGTAATGGTGGAGCTGGAGCTGGGATGTGTAATGGTGGAGCTGGGATGTGCACTGGTGTAGCTGGGATGTGTACTGGTGGAGCTGGGATGTGTACTGGTGGAGCTAGGATGTGTACTGGTGGAGCTGGGATGTGTACTGGTGGAGCTGGGATGTGTACTGGTGGAGCTGGGATGTGTACTGGTGGAGCTGGGGCGTGTACTGGTGGAGCTGGGATGTGTACTGGTGGAGCTGGGATGTGTACTGGTGGAGCTGGAGCTGGGATGTGTAATGGTCGAGCTGGAGCTGGGATGTGTAATGGTGGAGCTGGGATGTGTACTGGTGGAGCTGGGATGTGTACTGGTGGAGCTGGGATGTGTACTGGTGGAGCTGGGATGTGTACTGGTGGAGCTGGGATGTGTACTGGTGGAGCTGGAGCTGGGATGTGTAATGGTCGAGCTGGAGCTGGGATGTGTAATGGTCGAGCTGGGATGTGTACTGGTGGAGCTGGGATGTGTACTGGTGGAGCTGGGATGTGTACTGGTGGAGCTGGGATGTGTACTGGTGGAGCTGGAGCTGGGATGTGTAATGGTCGAGCTGGAGCTGGGATGTGTACTGGTGGAGCTGGGATGTGTACTGGTGGAGCTGGGATGTGTACTGGTGGAGCTGGGATGTGTACTGGTGGAGCTGGGATGTGTACTGGTGGAGCTGGGATGTGTACTGGTGGAGCTGGCATGTGTACTGGTGGAGCTGGGGCTGGGATGTGTAATGGTGGAGCTGGGATGTGTACTGGTGGAGCTGGGGCTGGGATGTGTACTGGTGGAGCTGGGATGTGTACTGGTGGAGCTGGGGCTGGGATGTGTAATGGTGGAGCTGGGATGTGTAATGGTGGAGCTGGGATGTGTAATGGTGGAGCTGGGATGTGTACTGGTGGAGCTGGGGCTTGGATGTGTACTGGTGGAGCTGGGATGTGTAATGGTGGAGCTGGGATGTGTAATGGAGCTGTAATGTTAGGGCACTGATGTAAGGGTATGGGGGACATGGCTGCAATATGTTGGGGGACGTGGCAGCATTAGGGGACATATTTAAAAAAAGTATCGGTATTCGGTATCGGCGAGTACACAAAAAAAAGTATCGGTACTTGTACTCGGTCCTAAAAAAGAGGCATCGGGACAACCCTAGTTATTATTATATAACATCAACCAATCTTAAATGCTGCATGAAAATAATATAAAACACAACAGGTTCAATATAATGTGCTTGAGTAAAGATAATGATAATCACATGTGGCCACTTCAGTTTTTTTACTCCACCACTCTTACCTCAAACTTCTTACCAGAAGCTTAAGACCTCATACATAAAGGTCAAAAATGCCTATTACAGTGGTCATCAACCCTGTCCTCAGGGCCCACTAACAGGCCAGGTTTACAAGATAACTGAAATACATCACAGGTGATATCCTTTGCAGCTCAGTGACTGCAGTATTCTAGCCTGCATCTGCCCAAGGTAATACATAAAACCTGGCCTGTTATTGGGCCCTGAGGACAGGGTTGATGACCACTGGCCTATTAGACATCCTATGGATCCAGTTTATCAGCCACCACACGATCCAAAACCACAACTTAGTAAAATCAGATGCCTCCTCATTGGGATGATGCACAAATGCAGGAAGAAAACAAGTTCATAGTGTAAATTAGTATGTAACAATTATTAAATACAAAAACACTGGATTCTCAAAATAAGGAAAGAAGTATACGCATTTAAAACTCCTGCTGATGTGCATAATGACATCAGCCAAACTAGCTTTGCACAATGGGGTTTATTTATGAAAGGCAAAATCACTTTGCAATACAAGTGCAAACTACAAGTGCAAAGTGCACTTGAAATTGCACTAAAAGTGCACTTGGAAGTGCAGTCGCTGTAGATCCAAGGGGGACATGCAAGGAAAATAAAAACAGCATTTTAGCTTGCACATGATTGGATGATAAAATCAGCAGAGCTTCCCCTAGTTTCAGATCTACCTCTCATATTTACAGTGACTGCACTTCCAAGTGCAATTTCAAGTGAACTTTGCACTTATAGTGCAAAGTGGATTTTCCCTTCGTAAATAACCCCCACTGTGTTCCGTCACAAATAGACATCATCAAGGGAACATGCATTATGTTTGCAATAAAATGCTTTAGGGCGTCCTCTGAGTTTTTTACACACCTATGCTTGTTTCATTATTGTGAGTACTTAGTGTGTTTGTATTTAATAAATAAATATGTACAAGGAACACAATCGGTCTCCTCTCTCCCTGACAGGGACGTGCAGCTCTGTGTTTACACACAGAGCTGCACGTCCCAGCTCAGTTACTCGGCAATCGCGTGTGCCCAGCGGCCAGGGGTCCCAGTGATGCGACGGGTGCGTGCGCGCGCCGGCGGCGGCGCACGCGCGCGCCCCTAGCAACTTTCTGTGACTGCACGTCATATGACGTGCAGTCAGGACAATGGAGTTACCCGCCGTCATATGACGGTGGGCGGGTGACAAGTGGTTAATCATGAGGTCTTAAGCTGCTGACAAGAGGTTTGCACTTTAGTGGTGGAAAAACACGAAAGGGTCACATGTTATTATTATTGCCTTCACTCAAGCACAATATATTGAACTTTCTTTTCATGCAGCATTTAATATTGATTAATGTTATGTATCATCACTATACACTGTGCAATCATTATTTGTGATATTTTTTTTTAAATTTTTGAGTTCATTTTTCAGTTTTTGGGCTTTTATACAATTTCATTATTTAAAGGTAAAGTGGTGTCTGCTTCATTTCAGAGCCTTGCAGTGGTTATGCTGGCTAAGTTCCAAATGAAAGGTTTCAGCACAAAGAGGCACAAAGTCAGCTCATAAACACCAAACAGGTATAGTGTGGCCTCCTAAAAAATAGTGGGCAGAAACACCAAACAGGTATAGTGTGACCTCCTAAAAATAGTTTTGTCCTGCAAGCCTGCAGCACAACAAAGTTTAAACCAGAGTAATGTTAAAAAAAAGATGCCATATCACAGCCCCCTCTCCCAGCTCTTTCGAAATGTATATGATCTCAAAAACTACATGCAGATGACACCAAGCTATGCAGTGGAATAATGTCCTTGCAGGATGTCTCCAATTTACAAGCCGACCTCAATGCTCTGTCTAATTGGGCGACTAAGTGGCAGATGAGGTTTAATGTTGATAAATGTAAAGTTATGCACTTGGGGGCTAAGAATATTCATGCATCATACATGCTAGGGGGAGTACAACTGGGGGGATCTGTAGTGGAGAAGGATCTGGGTGTTTTAGTTGATCATAAGCTCAATAATGGCATGCAATGCCAAGCTGCGGTTTCCAAAGCGAGCAAAGTCCTTTCTTGTATTAAGAGAGGTATGGACTCCAGAGAGAGAGATATCATTTTGCCCCTGTACAAATCATTAGTAAGACCTCATCTGGAATATGCAGTCCAGTTTTGGGCACCAGTTCTCAAAAAGGATATCGGAGAACTGGAGAAAGTGCAGAGAAGGGCAACCAAACTGATAAGAGGCATGGAGGAGCTCAGCTATGAGGAAAGATTAGAGGAACTGAATTTATTCACTCTTGAGAAGAGGAGAATAAGGGGGGATATGATCAACATGTACAAATACATAAGAGGTCCATATAGTGAACTTGGTGTTGAGTTATTCACTTTAAGGTCAACACTGAGGACAAGGGGGCACTCTTTACGTCTGGAGGAAAAGAGATTTCACCTCCAAATACGGAAAGGTTTCTTCACAGTAAGAGCTGTGAAAATGTGGAACAGACTCCCTCCAGAGGTGGTTCTGGCCAGCTCAGTAGATTGCTTTAAGAGAGGCCTGGATTCTTTCCTAAATGCACATAATATAACTGAGTACTAAGTTTTGTAGGTAAAGTTGATCCGGGGTAAATCCGATTGCCTTTCGGGGGATCAGGAAGGAATTTTTTCCCCTCCGGTAGCAAATTGGATCATCGCTCTGCTGGGGTTTTTTGCCTTCCTCTGGATCAACTGTGGGTATGGAGTTGGGTGTATGGGAGGATGTACTGTGTTTTACTTTGTTTTATTTTTTATTTTTTTTATGGTTGAACTGGATGGACTTGTGTCTTTTTTCAACCTGACTAACTATGTAACTATGTAACTACAGACTTAGACTCATGGCAAACTGACTTCTGTGGCCGAAACAGAATAGTTGGATGTTTTTTTAAATATTGCAGTCATTTTTTAGAGCCCTAGGAGAATGCTTTGTCAGATATCAGAGCATGCACTCTGGGCAATGTACATAATGCTACAGTTCTAGGGAAGTAGATCACAGTAGTCTTCATCTGCAGCCTGTAAAATAATGCACCTTCTTGATAAATAGGAAAATCATTTTTTTTCTTTAGGCATATTTGTTTAAACTATGTCTATATTTTAACTTTTAAGTCTGAGCGAATTTCCCATACAGCCCGCATAGTTCTTTCTATGTCCAAGCCTTTACAATTGTATATCAATTCTCTAGAAATCCTTTAAAATGTCATATTTAAAAAAAATAAAATAAAAAAATACTATACAAATAATTGTTGTCCTATATTTACTAAATATTTGCCAGTACAGTTAAATTAAATTAAACAGGCACAGGCCCCACAGACCATCAACATTTTTCTCCAGTTTTCTTTAATAGCTATCCGAATAACAAGTTATTCTTTCTTATCACAAACACCCTCAAATTCACACTAGAATATACACGTATGGGGAGCTGTGGTGGCTCAACGTGATTGGCACTGCGCTGACAAGCCCTTCACCTCTGCAGCCAAGGGTTCGGATCCCGGTCTCGGCTACATGTGAATTGAGTTTGGTGGTCTCAGCCCGACTCCCGGTGGGTGTGCTATGCAAGGTACGCCTGTGCTTAGTACGCCCACCCCCCCCCCCACAAAAACCACCACACTTGCACGCACACGAAATTGGTTTAACAAGCACGCACTTTGGCCATGCGGTCTCCTAAAATAAAGAGAGGCGAAGGACCTACCGGGCTGGCTGGGTGGGCTAGGCCCCCTCACTCCCTCATAGGGGGAGTCCCTCTGCCCCGTTGGGCTCCCAAGTGGAGCAGGTAGGGCGGGGTGAGTGGGAGGCCACCCCTCACACCCGCCATTGCCACCGGGGGCATGGAGAAGGATGGCGATTGCCTCCGGGGGGAGGGTCTGCCTACTCCCAACTCTGGCAGTCCGGCTCCTCTCTCTCGAGTTCACGCACAAAAAATACACTTTAAAAAAAAGAAATAGAATATACATGTATAAATAAATGTAAATATTTTATTGATATTAAAGTTGACCCAAACCATCATAGTTTCTCTATAAAAGTGGATCTGATACAGGAATCATGATTGAGGCCTCGTACACACGACCGAGGAACTTGTTGTTTTCCTCGACAAGTTCCTTGTTAGGCTTGTCGAGAAACTTAACAAGCTGTCTTTGCAAACACACTGTCAAGACCAAATCTCCATGTTCTCAAACGTGGTGACTTCAACACATACAGCAGGGGAAGTTCGGTTCCACTGGCACAACCCTTGTGGCTGCTTTTGCTAATCTCATGTTACTGCGTATTAGGTAAAAGTTTGGTAAGAGACATTTTAACTTTTCAGTCTGTTACAGCATGACAAATGTGCTATTTCCATTAAAAACACTACTTTTACCGAAGGTGCATAAGCATACACACCAACGTGTTTCTCGTCGAAAACCAGCCCGACGAGGAACACGACGAGGAAATTGAGACTCCCGTCGGGGAAAAAGAGAACTTGCTCTCGTTTTTCCTCGTCGAGTTCCTCAACAGTTTACTCGATGAAAAGCACACACACAACCATTTTCCTCGGCAAAAAAGCTCTCCCACCAAGTTTCTTGATGGATTCTGTCGAGTTTCTCGGCCGTGTGTACGATTTCTTACACATCAAAACCGCAGCACAAGGGGATACGAAAAGCGGATTTTTCAAATGCGTATTCTGGTTTAAATTAATCCCATGTAAAGGGGTTTGTGCAACAGTCCTCAATACAAAATATTTTGAAAGCACTTAACAGTAAATTATATACAGTGACCTTCTTTTATTATTTAAAGTGAATATAAAAAAAAAAGTGATCTATAGCTCTTTAGTAGTGGTAAGTAGAAAGTTTGGAATTGAGATGTGCCTTCTTGTTTTCCGAAAGAGAATATGGATTATGCCATACACTGCATGGTAATAGCTTCATAAATTGCTAAAAGGTTTCCATTTTGTTAGCATTGACCTTTGTTGCATAAAGCATCCTTAGTCATTTCCTGAAAGCGTGCATTTTAACTCCATTCTCTTTTTATACATTTCTATTTTTAACTATGACACTTGTTTTGTGCCAGAAAAACACCATCTTTGTTTAACCACTTGCCTACTGTGCACCTACACCCCCTTCCTGCCCAGACCAAATTTTAGCTTCCGGCACTGCGTCGTTTTAACTGACAATTGCGCGGTCGTGCGATGTGGTTCCCAAACAAAATTGGCGTCCTTTTTTCCCACAAATAGAGCTTTCTATTGGTGCTATTTGATCGCACGTGCGGTTTTTGGGCCAGATTCAGATACAATTAGATTATCGTAGCGTTTCCCAAATACACTACGCCGCCGTATTTTACCTGGCTCTACGTGGAATCCAGGTAGATTTTGTCCAGTAAACGACGGCGGCGTAGTGTATTTCTCCCGGCGCAATCCATCTACGCGATTAGGGGGTGTGAAGCATTTAAAATAGGAGCGTTCCCGCGGCGATTGAACTGCGCATGCGTTACGTAATTTTTTCTTGAGTAGCGTCGTTTAGGGAGATTCCTATTCCCGAACGAGTTACGTAAAAAAAAAAAATATATATTTTAAATTCGATGCGGGAACGACGGCCATACTTAACATGGGCTACGCACCGTTAGACCAGCAAAAAGCTGGTCTAACAGTACGTATAAAAAAATAGACGAAAGCGATTGCGAAGACCGCTCGTATCTTCGTGGATCGCCGTAAAAACTCATTTGCATATCCCGACGCATGAAAACGACGCAAACTCCACCCAGCGGCCGCAAAAATATCGCAGCGTAGATCCGAAGGCTTACGAAGAAGTAAGCCTCTCGGATCGAAGCCCGAAGCCGCCGTATCATGGTTTGAGGATTCAAACTAGTGATACGGCGCGCAAAATTTGAAATTACTCCTGTCTAACACCAGTTAGACAGGCGTTATTGCTCTGTGAATCTGGGCCTTTATTTTTTGCGCTATAAACAAAAAAAGAGCGACAATTTTGAAAAAAGACACAACATTTTTTGCTTTTTGCTATAATAAATATCCCATAAAAAAAAAAATTGATCTCAGTTTAGGCCGATACGTATTCTTCTACATATTTTTGGTAAAAAAAAATTAAAAATAAAATCGCAATAACCGTATAGTGACTGGTTTGCGCAAAAGTTATATTGCCTACAAAATAGGGGACATAATTATGATTTTTTTTTTTTTTTTTTTTTTTTACTAGGAATGGAGACGATCTGCGTTTTTTTTTTCGGGATTGCGACATTATAGCCGACACATCGGACACTTTTGACACATTTTTGGGACCATTCACATTTATACAGTGAACAATGCTATAAATATGCATTGATAACTGTATAAATGTAACTGGCAAGGAAGGGGTTAACCACTAGGGGGTGGGTAAGGGGTTAAATGTGTATTCTAGGTGTGTTCTTACTGTAGGGGGAGGGGGGGTGACTGGGGGAGGTGACCGATTGTGTCCCTATGTACAAGGGACACAATCGATCTCCTCTCTCCCTGACAGGGACGTGCAGCTCTGTGTTTACACACAGAGCTGCACGTCCCAGCTCAGTTACACAGAAATCGCGGGTGCCCGGCGGCCATCGCGGCCGCCGGGCACGCGCACGGTGTTGTTAGTAACCCGACGGGTGCGCGCGCGTGGCGCCGGTGGCGCGTGCGCGCCACCTAGCGGCCTGAATTGACATCACGTCATATGACGTGATGTCAGGATAATTGAGTATCCCGCCCGCCGTCATTTCACGGTGGGCGGGTATTAAGTGGTTAAAGGAAACTTAAGGATGTACCATACTTTGTCACTGTGCATTTTCAACTGCTATGGAATTTATAGTTCATCAAAGAAAGCAACAGCCACACATCAATATACAGTGGCATGCTGACGTTTTCACCGCATACTGAAAGTCCCGGAGTGAACAGGCTTTGCTAGCCGGCCGGCTACTTTTTTTTACTAAGCAAATTTTTATCTATACATTGTAAGTGCGATTTTAACCTTTTATTAAATGTTTCTTATGGGTTCACACTATGTCAGTTTTTTCTTCCACTTCGGTTTTAACTCATATTGATTATCGGTGAACGGTGGGAGACCTACTGGACATTGGACTACTTGCCACACAGACCCCCAGGCTGGGTAATAAGCCACATGCTATAGAAGGTCTCGGGCTGGGACCTTCCCCTCTGGTAGGAGGCCTTCTTTTCCTATCCATGCACTTTTCTGAGGTTTTTGGTTTGATGTCACCGTTTATTCAAAGAAAACAAGATTTACACATCATTCAAGTATCACGTGTCACATTTGATTATTGGAATTAGAGACATATATGTGTTTTTTCCTTATTTGGACACTTCAATATATACTTTCCCAAGTACTTCATTCATGTCATCTAAATGGTTGCATCATATTACTTTGTGGTCAATTGTGTAGATTGTTCACGTTTTTGCGCAGCTTGTTTTCGTTACATCAATATACACCCCTGCAACACTTAAGGTCCTCCTCTAAGAGCTTAATCATTAACAGGCATACCCCACTTTTAAGTACACAATAGGGTTAACTTACTAAAGCTGGAAAGCGCAAATTCAGGATCACTTCTGTACAGAAACCAATGAGCTTCCAGGTTTTATTACCAAAGCTTAATTGATCAAGCTGGGGTTAGAAGCTCATTGGTTTTTATGCAGAATTGAGCCTGATTTTGCAATTTCCAGCTTTAGTAAATACACTTCATTGTGTACTTAACCTCCTTAGCGGTATTCCCGAGTCGGGCTCGGGGTGATTTTTTATACCAAAAGCGGTATCCCTGAGCCTGACTCAGGATTGCATTGCAGGATACAGGGGGAAGTTACTTATCTTGTTCCTGGATCCTGCAATGTGTCCCCGCTGTGTGTGCAGGATCCTCCGCTGTGTCTCCTCGCTTGATTCACAGTGCCGCCAAACTCCATTCCCTGCGACGTTACGACGCACATCAAATTCAAAAAGTGAAAAACACAATACACATACAGTATACTGTAATCTTACAGATTACAGTACTGTATGAAATAAATACACACCCCCTTTGTCCCTGTTCTCCATGCAGTTTTATATAATAAAAACTGTTCTTTCTGCCTGGAAACTGTAGATTGTCCATAGCAACCAAAAACTGTCCCTTTACATCAACAGTGGTTTTAGACCAGCTAGAAAACAGCGATAATAAATTAGAATCACTTGCAGAATTGAGCGCTAGCGATTTGTGGGGAAATTCATCATCAAACAATAAAAATAATGACAGCGACAATTCTGCAACTAAGCAAATTTCAGTGTTTTTGATTTGATTACATTATTGAATAATTTGTATCAAATTACATTATTATTTGTTATAATTATTTGTATCAAATTACATTATTATTTGTTATAATTATTTATATGTATTTATGATATTATGATTTTGTATTTCAAACTTTATCATGTCTACTAGACTCTTGTTTGAACAGATTTAAGTGAGTTATACCTAAGAATTACAGACCTACAGTATAAAACGTCAAATTTCCATGCAAAATAATTGTACCGCTTTTGGTACAAAATTTCAGACATAATCATACCGCCAGGGAGGTTAAAAGTGGAGTATGCCTGTAGCAAGTAGTGGACTAAAAGGCGGAGTTTGGGACTTTAAATGAGACATGTGGGTCACATGTCTTCATCCCTGAATCTGTGTAAAGAAAGTTTATTTGGGGGACTTTGAATGAGGTGGGTACACATGGCTAAAAGATGAGTCGATCTCAATAACATGTTTTCATTGTTGAAACAAGGAACATGACAAAATGACAATATACATGCAGCAATGAATAAAATTGTCAATTTAATATTACAGACCATATACAGAATAAAACATTAGTGGCAACCAGCCAACCACTGTGTGGTATGGAACAAATCCTGGACGTAAAAAAAAAAAAAACACTTAAAAATACATGGTAGGTGGTGAACTCAAGATTATGTAATAAGTAGAGGCGTCTGCATCAGAATACGTGCATCCAATTTATCCCAATGCATTTCATGAATATTGCCACTCTTCAGGGGTGGGTCCACACAAATATCTTAATAAGTCTGGAGAATGGGGGATGAGGAGTCAGAGGCTGCCCAAATTGTCTGTACCGGGAGCTGTAGAAGGGACCTGCAGAAGAAGGACCAGGCACAGAGACATGATCCCCAAGAAGAGGAAAGATGAAAGACAAAGGTCCAGATATTGGTGTAAATGGCCTTCTTATCTGTTAATGATGTAGAAAAGTGGATTCCAAATAGTGTGCAGTGTGCACAAAAAGGTGCTGCCATGTAAAAAATATATAAAGTAATATAAATAATAATAATATTTTTATTTTTCATTACATTTTTTTCATTGTTTTATGATTTTTTTCTTGCACACTGTGACCAGACCTATGCAGTGTTACCGTAGTAACACTGTACTACTCTGCGGAAGTGATCAGGGTTTTTTTTTTTTACACATTATGATTGTTTATACCAGTGAATTTCACTAAATTTTACTAAATAAAACTGATTCATTCAGTGTGTTTTGTTGTGGATAGCTGTGATTAGTAACATCTGCTCACATGGTACAGACGGGCTGTGATTGGCTATGACAATCACAGCTATCAACACAATTGTACACAATGGATGGCATGAAAGGAAGCCAACCATTGTTTACAATTGTCATGTGATCTTCTCTGATTGGTCACAGAGGTCACATGGTACCAGCAGCATACCAGTACACTGATCAGTTATTAGCTGTGGCTGCAGCACGATCCAAGAGGACATCATATGACGTCCACCCAGATTGACAAACATCTTGCTCAGCCGTAATTTTTCTATAGTCTGGGCAGGAACTGGCTAATGTCTTTTTAAATAGTTGATTTGAGTTAAACTATTTCATTGCATAAACAGGAGATTCCTGGGCACACTGTATTACCTGTATGTAGTTTCAACTACGTGCGGTATACAACGTTGTATTCCCGAAGTGGGATGGGGACTTCACAACCCACTTCTGCAAACAAAATAGAGTTGTGCTGAGCATCAGCTTTTTATTCGATGAGTGAACACAAAGCTTCCTCTGATTGTATGCGGTTCAGAGTTTTTTTTTGGCAAAGCTTAATTGACCAAGCTAAAGTTAGAATCTGAGTGGCTACCATGCACAGCTGCATCAGATTTTAGCAAATTAACACCCCTGTTTCATTTACATTATCCCTTCTGTTTCTCTATAGGGATGATAGCACTCAAAATATGTTAATAAAAACATCTAAGTACCCATTTGCTAATCAATATATACAGTTGTGCTCATAAGTTCACATACCCTGGCAGAATTTATGATTTCTTGGCCATTTTTCAGAGAATATGAATGATAACACAAAAAAATGTCTTTCACTCATGGTTAGTGTTTAGCTCAAGCCATGTATTATCATCCAACTGTGTTTACTATTTTTAAATCATAATCACAACAGAAACTAGCCAAATTACTCTGATCAAAAGTTTACATAGTTCTTAATACTGTGTATTGCCTCATTTAACATCAATGACAGCTTGAATTATTGTGTGGTATTTGTGAATGAAGCTCTTTTATCTTCTCAGATGGTAAAGCTGCCCATTCCTCTTGGCAAAAAGCCTCCAGTTTCTGTAAATTCTTGGGCTGTCTTGTATAAGCTGCACGTTTGAGATCTCCCCAAGTCGTTCAATGATATTGAGGTCAGGAGACTGAGATTGGCCACTCCAGAACTTTCACTTTATTCTGCTGTAGCCAATGATAGGTCAACTTGGCCTTGTATTTTCGATCATTGTCATGTTGGAATGTCCAAGTATGTCCCATGCGCAGCTTCCTGGCTTGTAAATGCAAATGTTCCACCAGTATTTTTTGATAACATACTGCATTCATCTTGCCATTAATTTTGACCACAATTCCTATGTCTTTGTAGCTCACACATTCCCAAAACATCAACAATGCACCTCCGTGTTTCACAGTAGGAATGGTGTACTTTTCATCATTGTTGACTTCTCTCCAAATGAAGCGTTTATGGTTGTGGCCAAAAATCTAAATTTTGGTCTCATCATTCCAAATGACTTTGTGCTAGAAGGTTTGAGGCTTGTGTCTGTGCTCTTTTGTGTATTGTAAGCGGGACTCTTTGTGGCATTTGCATAGTAATAAAATAATGTCTTTCTTTTGGTAACTCGACCATGCATCCCATCTTTCTTCAAGTGCCTCCTTATTGTGCATCTTGAAACAACTACACCACATGTTTTCAGAGAGTCCTGTATTTCACCTGAAGTTATTTGTGGGTTTTTCTTGCATCTCAAACAATTTTCCTGGCAGTTGTGGCTAAAATTTTGGTTGGTCTACCTGACCATGGTTTGGATTCAGCAGAACCCCTCATTTTCCACTTCTTTATTAGAGTTTGAACACTGCTGATTGGCATCATGTCTTCAGAGAGTCCTGCATTTCACCTGAAGTTATTTGTGGGTTTTTCTTTGCATCTCAAACAATTTTCCTGGCAGATTTTCTGGCAGTTGTGACTGAAATTTTAGTTGGTCTACCTGACCATGGTTTGGATTCAACAGAACCCCCCATTTTCCACTTCTTGATTAGAGTTTGAACACTGCTCATCCTTTTCCTGCAGATCCTTTGACAATTTTTTCGCTTTCCCCATGACTCAGAATCCAGAAACGTCAGTGAAGCACTGGATGAAAAATGCAAGGGTCTGTCAGGAGTCCAGAAACTCAATGACCTCTTATACACATACACTAATTACAAGCAAACAGATCACAGGTGAGGATGGTTACCTTTAACCTCCCTGGCGGTATGATTATTTCAGATTTTAGGTGCTGAAAGTGGTACCATTATTTTGCAAGAAAATTTGGCGTTTTACATTGTAGGCCTGTAATTCTTAGGAATAACTCACTTGTCTGTCCAAACAAGAATCTAGTAGGCATCCCTATAAATTATAATATAATAAATAATTAACAAATAATAATATAATTATAATACAAATTATTCGATAATGTAATCAACTAAAGATCACTAAAATTTGCTCAGTTGCAGAATTGTCGCTGTCATTACTTTTATTTTTTTTATGACGAATTTCCCCACAAATCGCTATCGCTCAATTCTATAAGTGATTATAATTTATTATCGCTGTTTCCTACCTGCTCTAAAACCACTTTTGACATAAAGGGACACTTTTGGTTGCTATGGCAGACAGAAAGAACAATTTTTATTATACAAAAGTACATGCAGAACACTGGGCAGACCACTAGGGACAAAGGGGATGTGTATTTTTTACATACAGTACTGTAATCTATAAGATTACAGTATACTGTATGCAATGTGTTTATTTACTTTTTTGAATTTGGCGCCATTCTCCACCCCTGTGCGTCTTAGGGAACGGAGATCGGCGGCACACAGGGACACTGGACCTGCTCGCGCACACAGCGGGGAGACATCGCAGGATCCAGGGACAAGGTAAGTAACTTTGTCTGTGGCTGCTGCGAGGCGAGCCCGAGTCAGGCTTGGGGATACCGCTTTTGGTACAAAAATCTTACCCCGAGCCAGACTCGGGAATACCGCCAGGGGGGTTAATAGCCATTCAAACCCCTTTGTGTCAACTTGTGTGCATGTTATCAGGCCAAAATCACCATAGTATGAAAACTTTTGATCAGGGTCATTTGTGTGTTTCTGTTGTCCTTATGATTTAAAAAGAGTAAACACAGTTGATTACTAATAAATGGCTTCAGCCAAACACTTACCACTAATGAAAGAAACATTTTTCTCTAAAAAACGGCCAAGAAATCATCAATTTTGCCAGGGAATGTAAACTTATGAGCACAACTGTTGCGGTCACATGACCCAGCTCTTTCCCAGCCTGTCTGCAGGCAAACAGAGGCAGGAGGAGCTTCTAGTCCTCTACTGATGATCACATGTTAAAAAAAACAGCCTTTGTAATATAGAGTAAAAATTAATAATTCATATCAATAATCTGTTTTAAAGCGGAGTTCCACCCAAAAATGGAACTTCCGCTTAATCCACTCCTTTTTGGGGGGGGGTGGGGGCTTCAGGAGGAGTGGGAGTTCCTGTCCCACTTCCTCCTTCCGCCGAGGGGCTGGTTAGGCGATTACGCTTAATCGCCTACAGCAGCCCCTCCCTGTAGGCGACCGCCTAGGACACTGACAGGTCCTAGACGATTGCCTGTCCAATCAGCGGTGGGCCGCGCGCGCATGCGCAGTGCCGCTCACGCATGCGCAGTGGGTGCCCGGCCGTGAAGCCGAAGGTTGTCACGGCTGGGTGCCCACAGTTAGAATGAAGACGCCGGCCAGGGAGGGGGAGAGAGGAGCGGAGCCCCGGCCGGCGTGTCGCTGGAATGTGGAGAAGGTAAGTGAGTGTTTATTAAAAGCCAGCAGCTACACTTTTTGTAGCTGCTGACTTTTAATAAACACAACATTTGGCTGAAACACCCCTTTAAATTGTTATACAAATATATATTTTAAATCAAATTGTTATTGTTTTTTTTGGCAATAACATGGTGTAAGGGGATTTCTGCCAGTCACAGGATGTGTCACACTCCTCTAGCCTGTGTCTTAGAATAACAGGGAGTTGAGGCTTCCATCAATCTACATGTAATGTCCCAACCCCATTGTGTTTAGAAGGTTAGTGAGCATGGAGGAGGAGGGAGTGTGTTGTCATTTACCACTGTGTATACGCCCACATGTGTGACTTTATAGTCACATGGGCTTCTCAGATGTGATAGGGAGGAGATGCTCAGCATAGAACCTCACTGAAACCTGAGCATGTGCAGAGCTGCCAACACTGCTCTGCAAAATCCTGAGCTCAACTGAGGACATAGACAAAAGGGGTGAAATAGAAAACAGCAGGATCAACCAAGTTTTTTTGCAAAATACAGGAAACTAATTTTATAGTGAAAAAGTGAGTATGAACGTGAGTATGAACGGCATGTAATCCAGCATTTATTGAGTTTTTTATGATGTGGGTTTAGTGACACTTTAAAGCATATTTCTACTTTTGCAGCCATATTGTGATAATACCTATTTTATATTTGTTCATGTTCATAGAATATCATAAAAAAAAAAAAAAAAATGGCAGCTTACCCTTTTTGCTCTTTCTGGGAACCTCAACACTGTAAAAGTAACCATGTCTGTACTGTGCAGGCAGATTTTCATTTTCAGCTGTAAACTATATTTGAACACTGTGGGGTTGATTTACAAAAACTGTAGAGCGCAAAATCTGGTGTAGCTGTGCATGGTAGCCAATCAGCTTCTAACTTCAGATTGTTCAATTAAAAAAACCTGAGTCCTCTCTCTATCCAGCAATGTGCATGAGTGCCTCGGCTGTCTGGGACTCTCCCTCCTGATTGGCTGAGACACAGCAACGGCGCCATTGGCTTTAGTAAATCAGCCCCTGTTTGTCCTAATAAAGGGTTAAACATGTAGAAACTAGGCTTTTCTATTGTATATAAATGAGATGAAACTCAGCCTGTCCTTAGGACAGACTTTCTCAGGCATTTTCTAGAAATCCTTGTAGTAGTTATGAAGCCTTTTCCCAAAAAATATAAAACAACTCATAAATCAGGGGTAATGTTAACATATGGACGTTGGAACAGCGTCGAATTTTACATCGTTTGCGTAAGTCGTACGCGAATAGGGATGTGTGTAAGTTACGTTCACGTCGTAGGCAGTGTTCGACGTATTTTAAGCATTCTATCCGACAAATGCGCACTGGGATATGTCCACGGACGTCATACAGCAGCGCAATAAACACGGCTATGCGTTAAGTAGAATTGGAAATATGGATGAAACTCCAATTAATTTTGATATGGTTGGAAATAAAACTGTCCATCCAAAAGGTGAAACAACTATTTTAATTAAAACAACAGGACATGAGACATGATGGTGCCAAACTGAGACCAATGATTATTTTTAAAAGAAAAACAATGCCGAAACTCTAGTTCCCTGTTGGTTGTTTTGTACATGTGAATGAACAAGGCTGGATGGATGAAGAAGGGGTAAAGCTATGGCTTGATAATGTATGGAGCAGGCGACCAGGTGGACTTATTCAAAAACGTAGTCTACTGGTGTGGGATATGTTCAGGGCTCATTTAACGCCCAGCACCAAGCAGAGATTGGCAAGAATGAACACAGATGCGGCAGTTATTCCCGCTTCCTCTACTGTTAACACATTTAGAGACCTTGTCCTTAAAGATTTAGAAGCCCTACCTATTAGGAAGTTCTATAACCAACCCATCCCCCGAGACGGGTTCTTCACACTGTGTAACCGTAAGGATATCATAGTGCGTCCAGCTGACAAAGGGGGTGCACTGGTGGTTCTAGACAAATCAGATTATAACGCTGAAATGGATCGCATCCTCAGTGATGCTGATACCTATAAGCAAATACCCAGTGATCCCACCAATTGTTTTAAGAAAGAACTGGTTAATCTTGTCAATAAAGGGTTCAACTCGTATATCTTGAACAAAAAGGAGCAATCCTATTTGATTCCACTTGCTCCTAGAATACCTACCATTTACCAACTTCCTAAAATCCATAAGGATCCCCTCAAACCTCCCGGTAGACCAATAGTTAGTGGGATTGATTCAATTACATCGCGAATCGGCCGCTATATAGATAATTATCTACAGCCGCTCGTCAAGCTCACCCCGTCTTATCTTAAAGACACTACCTCTACAATTAAACTTCTGGAAGGTACACATGTTGGTGGAGATTATCTTCTCGCAACAGCTGACGTGGCTTCGTTATACACGTGCATTCCCCAACACTTGGGTTTTGAAGCAGTTGCCCACTTTTTGAGCCAAGATCATTCCATTGTTGATGAACAGAAATCATTCATTATGGAACTCCTCAAATTTGCGACGACTCACAACTATTTCTGGTTCAATCAGAGGTTTTATCTACAGAAACGTGGGGTCGCAATGGGGGCAAAGTTCGCCCCCAGTCTGGCTAATCTGTTCATGGCCAAGTGGGAGGAGGATGTCGTCTATTCTGACCGCCATCCGTCCCTTGTCCTATGGGCTAGATACATAGACGACATCCTCCTCCTATGGGATGGTCCATCAGAGACGCTGAACGAATATTTTTTGGCATTGAATGCCAACGATCGTGGCATCTCTCTTACCCATACTTGTGGCTCCAGTAAAGTCGTCTTTTTGGACTTAGAAATAGAATTACATCTACGCCAGTTTAAGTTTAAGACTCACTTTAAAGTAACGGACCGGAACAGCTATATCCCTAGAGATAGCTGTCATCACCGTTCCTGGCTGGATTCTGTCCCCCGTAGTCAATTTTTACGCCTACGTAGAAACTGTACGGATCTTGAGACCTATTTTCTTCAAGCTCAGGTTTTAAAGGAGAGGTTCATTGAAAAAGGGTATGACACCTCAGTGATAGACCTTGAATTACAACAGGTGGGAACCACTGATCGGATGTCCCTATTATCCCAAAAAACCCCACGAGAACCTGATAATTCTTTTAAGTTTTCGGTTTTGACTTCCTATTCTACACAACATAAAGATGTTAAAACTATCATTAACAAGCATTGGGGTATACTTAAAAATGATAAAGTTCTCGGACCTAATCTACCCGATACGGCCAAAATCATTTTTAGGGGGGCTCCATCATTGAGGAATAGCATTGCTCCAAATGTTATCGATCCACCCACCCGCCCTGTCTTTTTCCAAGATATGAAAGGTTACTTCCCATGTAAGAAGTGTAACGTATGTCACTTCAATATCAGTGGTAGATCTAGATCTCTGGAATTCAGTTCTACCTCAACAGGGCGAGTTTACCCCATTAAATGCTTTTGCACTTGTGCATCAACACATATAGTGTATCTTATCACCTGCCCGTGCGGAAAACAATACGTGGGACGCACTATACGCGCATTTTCCGTACGGGTAGGTGAGCATATTAGCAAGATTATAGGTGGTTGCACCAAGCATACAGTACCCCGCCACTATAAAGAATGTCATGCTCGCAACCCAAAGGGTACCCAGTTCCTAATCATAGACAAATATACAGCACCTTGGAGGGGAGGTGCTAAGATTAGGGGGGTCTCCAAGCTGGAAACCTATTGGATCTATGTTTTGCGCACTTACGTCCCACATGGCTTAAATGTGGAGTGGGACGTGAATGCATTCATCAATCAATCTTGACATTTTCATCCCCCAATTTTCTAAACAGTTTCTAGCTGTTACCTGGTGTCATTTTAGTTCCCCCCCCCCTTTTCTTAGATTGTTCAAGCACTCAATATTCTGATATGTTTACAGACTTTGATTTAGCTTGATATTCTATAGCATATGTACTAGCCCATTATGTGTCTCTGGTGTATAGTTACATATTATTATTATTTTTTAATCTTTTGGCATTCATTGTAATTTTTAATAAGTTCATACATGTTGCCTTATTGCATTGATGTTGCCTTAATTGGTAGTGTTTGCATCTCTGTGTTTAAGATGTACATTACTTTTACTACCTCTCCCGGTATGTATTTGCGCGATCAGTCTACCTGACAGAGCGCTTGCATTCAGGGGATGTTTGTAACCTCCTCCCCCACGTCTGATTAGCCTGTCTTTCTTATCCATAGCTATTATGTGTGTAGGATGTAGGCGGGTGGTTACTCGTCATGTCACCTGTCTGTATCTGCGTGACGCGCCCGGTATCCACGCCCCCTTCTTCCTGTTTGGGCGCGAGGTTTGGAACGCATTTCCGGAACTCAGACCATTGACGCCATGTCCGGTGTCTCCGCCCCTCCTTCCTGTTTGGGTGCGAGGTCTGGAACGCTCCGTGAGCTCAGACCAGTGACGCCGGACGCGCCGCGCGATTGGATAATGGATGTATGCGTGCCTCCGTGTGCGCTCCAGTGATGCGTGACTTGGAGCGCATAGGGACAATCAGCCAGGGGGTCTAAAAGAGCTGGGACTTATCTCTGTTTAATATCCTGCAATAGTAGGTGTTTACGGACGAATGTCCCCTCTTTTGTGATGGTGTTTACACGCTCCAAGAGTGCGCTCCAACGCCCTGTACGGAAGCGAGGCGTGGAGCGCACGCTACAGCGGCCATCTTCCTTCCTCTACCCGGAAGTGCTCAGTGGTGAACCACCCCGTCCTGTCTGGCTTCATTGCCAATTAGATAGAGGGTCTCACTATATATAAAGGGTCTTTTTTATGCAGTATGACAATCCCTATGAAGATGTTTTTATGAAACGAAACGCGTCGGGAATCGATTGATCCTACTGCCTGTATATGTATATGCCCATGACTGTTCATACCAAATGTGAGTGCAATACTTTCTTTTTATAGTAAAAACTTTTTTATCAGAGTTACACTATGTTTGCTTTTTTATTTTCCTTTTCATCAATGGGCCCTCTGAGTCATCCTGTCGGCTGCATGTACTAAGAAGCAAAAACCTTTTTGTTGGTGTATGGTTCTTCATTTTGATTGGATACCTTCATCATCTTTCTTCCACCGGAGTTCCCATGTGAGCGACCCCTGATGTCCTATTTAAGCCTTAGTTGACCAATTAGGTGTACACCTATCTTGGTCACTATCCATCTGGTAAGCCTCCTGAGTTTCCTCTACGGTGGTGGACCATCCAGATTGCACCTACACTCAGTCACTTTGTATTTATTTGGACTTATCACCATTTAGAGACACTCTAAGTGCACCTACGGTGTCCATCTTTGCATATGTTATTACTTGCGATATATTTTTTATATTTTATATTTTTTATTTTAGCGCTACACGTTTTTCCTCTTGTATTTATGCTTGCTAAATTGATCTTTTAGTTGTGTTAGCTGCTGCATTTCTTTAGTAGCGCGGTGAATGTATATACCAAGGTATTTACTGTTTTTTTCCCACATTCCTGCAGGATTGACATCGTTGGTGCAGCCACTGGATGTGTGCTCCTAAACAAGCCGTTTAAAGATTGCATTCGAGAACAGTGGAATGAGTGGATGGTTAGTGGCGAAAAGTCATGCACAAAAGGAGGAAACATGCGTGCTCCACAGTTGGATGTTTTGTGCAAGTTTGTCATAAAAGCCTGGAATGATATTGATGCAGAAATGGTAATCAAGTCTTTCAAGAAGTGTGGCATATCAAATTCATTAGATGGTATGGAGGACGACTACTTGTGGCAAGATGAAGAGGAAGCCGAAGCTGAGACCACACCATCTGATACGGAAATAGATCCATACGATGACTGCCTTACAAATGTATCACAAGATGTCACTGATGTACTTATGATATCAGATGATGAACAGGAGTATTTTGAAGGCTTTTAAAGGGAAACTGTCACGCCAGCAAAACCTGTAAAAATACCTTGGAGTTATGATGGCCGTTGCTGACTGGCCAGGGACTTTCCCGACACTTGCTCTCTCTATTGTTTGTTACCTTCCTCCTATCATCATCAGTTCCAGTTTGATTGACAGCTTAGAAAACAAAACGCATGGCAGCTCCCATGGGTTTATTGTCTTATGCTTCCTTTCAGCTTTAGAGTGAATTAGGAAAAGTTTAATCCACTTGCACTGTTTTATGTTTACATGTTTGATGACAAACAGCCTTATGTTTATAAGTGACAGTTTTCCTGCTAAGTACCTGCATGTCATAAGCATTTTAATTAAAATTACCATATTGAAATCAAATCTGATGTTTTTACATTTTTATTTGGTGTGCGTGGGAAGAGGGGTAGTCTTATACGGTGAGTATAGCCCAAACCCTATATTTTTCCTGGAAAAGTAGGGGGTCGTCTTATACGCCCAGTTGTCTTATACGCCGGAAAATACGGTATATATTTTGAACTTAATAGATTTAGTAAGTCCAAGCAAAGTTCAGTAAACATACTAATCAATAAGATACCAGCTTTTATCAATTTAAAACAACCCGAACAATAAAAGATATTTGCTGCACAGTTGTTCTGGTTTAATACAATCCTAACTTTGTCTTTGGGTTTTTTGAAAGCAGAATTACAACCTTGCAATTTTACATGTATTTTTTTTGTTAGAAAAGATCAATTAATGCATAACTGAAAATGTGTTTCTCACTGAGTGGCTTTATATTGTATGTGCCCCAGGTAATGCTGATGCAAAAGAAGAACTAGAAGGCCTGTCATTTCAGCCTTGATCTGTTTTAGCTGTCTATAGATCATAGGCTTTTGGGCTTCCCTCCACCTTCTTTTTTGTACATCAGAACAAAAAGTGTTGCTAGGAATGTAAAAGACCCTGGGAACCACTGGGCAGCAAAAAACTAGACATACAAATTGTGCTAACAGTGGGAGGGGCTTACAGGGGTGTGGTTAAATTAAACCTGAGCCTACTCATTATGGATGTGGCACACAAATGCAACAGTTCTTCTAAATTACTGTGCCTCAGGTTAGAGTCTTACAGACAAGCATAGACATCAGCACAATCAATAAAAAAAATAAAAAAAATCAACTCTTCCATTACAGATGCTTTTCTGTACACAGCCTAACCCTAAAATGACGTTATTAAGGACCGGAAGAATTTGCACCCTTAATGACCAGGCAATTTTTTAATCAGTGCTAAAAAAAAATGCACTGATTAATGTAAAAATTACACTGGCAGGGAAGGGGTTAACACTAGTGGGGGATCAAGGGGTTAGCTGTGTTCCCTCAGCGTGTTCTAACTGTAGGAGGATGGGCTGGCAGGGACATTACAGAGATCACTGTTCCCGATCACTGGGAAGAGTAGATATCTGATACGTCCCCTGTCAGAACAGGGAATTGCCTTGTTTACAAAGGCAGTTTCCCATTGTGCCTCTGTAATAGGCAATCGTGGGTCACCAGAAGACAGAGTCCACCTGACCTGCGGGCATGCTCCCGCAGTGTGCGCCCGTGCGAGCCACCATACAGCTACATCGATTCGCGCAGGAAAGCCAACCTGTCGCCGTATAACGACAGCAGCTGGTCGGCAACTAGTTAAAATAGTCAGTGACTATTTAGCACTCACCATCTATTGGGATAATAAGCACTTTGGTGAAGATTATATAATGTACAATATAGCACTGAGACGATAAACACTCTGGTTAATATTATGTAATATACAATATAGCAAAAAAACGTGTCAGGAGTATGTAATGTACTGAGTTTAATGGTCAGTGTATAAAAAGTACTACATAGTTTATATATTGCAGGTGTCAAGAATGTGTAATCCACCCTGCATCTCTTTCTTTGTGTTATCATTTAACGTTTACAAGCAGTAGGCAAAAATATTAGGCAATATGATAAGTGGTGTTTTAAAATGCAATGCAAATGCATATATGCAAAGATAATTACTATTGTAAAGGTTTGGAAATAGCAACAATGATATAAAAAAAAAAATCTGTTTTCAACCTGGTTGTGCTTTAACCACTTAAGCCCCAAACCAATATGCTGCTAAATGCCCAGAGGCGTTTTTACAATTCGGCACTGCGTCGCTTTAACAGAAAATTGCGCGGTCGTGCGACGTGGCTCCCAAACAAAATTTGCGTCCTTTTCTTCCCACAAATAGAGCTTTCTTTTGGTGGTATTTGATCGCCTCTGCGATTTTAATTTTTTGCGCTGTAAACAAAAATAGAGCGACATTTTTGAAAAAAAATCAATATTTTTTACTTTTTGTTATAAGGAAAACTGAATAAACTAAATTTTAGTCAAACATTTAGGCCAAAATGTATTCAGCCACATGTCTTTAGTAAAAAAAAAAAATCGCAATAAAAAAAAAAATAGCTACCTAGCAGGAACAGCGACACTAATACAGCGATCAGAAAAATGATCGCTTAGTGATGCTGGCAATAGGGAGTGAAAGGGTTAACTAGCGTGGTGATCAAGGGGTTAAAACTTTATATGGGGGGTATAGGGCTATACTGGACCTAACACTAACTGCCTGTCACACTGACACTAAATGCAGTGATCAGTACAGTGACAGTGTGACAGGGGGTGGGGGGGTGATCGCAATGGGTTAAATGTGACTGCGTGTACTGGTGTCAGTGTAGTGTTGGTTCGACTCCCTGTGTCTCTTCTCTCATCTCGGTGGTTTGAAAATACCGCTGAGATGAGCGCTGCATCACTTCCTCTGCCTGCATCACTTCCTCTGCCTGTGTTTACATTTTACAGGCAGAGGAAGTGACACGGCGGCGGCGCACGGGATTGGCTGAGAGCGATCACGAGGGGGCGGACAGAAACGAACCGCCGCCCCCTCAAGTCGGATCGCTCCCGGAGGTAAGCCGCCCCGCCGCATGCAGCGGAGGGGGTCCCGATCGGACCCCCGATCCGCTAGTAGGTATATATATGTGCTTCTGCCTGTCCGTGCCATTCTGCGGATGTAAATAGGCGTGCGGTGGGCGTTAAGCGGTTAAATTATACCGCTCAGTGTTTCTCAATCTTCAATGTAAAATTTAAAAGTATAGTATACAGTAATCAAAAGCATTATTTATACAAAATGTTCTAATCTGTTACAAGTCTGATATTGGATTAGTTAGTAATTATATATATTATAACACACTTCTGCTATTTTCATTGTTTTAATAAATTACATAGACATGTGCATTCGTTTTCGTTAGAATGCATTTTCGTCCCGAAAATCGTGTATTTTTGCTATCATTTTTTTTTAAATTTAAGGCATTTATTGATTTCCAAAAGGAAAGGGTAGGAGTGTGTACAAAACATAGCCAATTGGGAATACCCTGGCTCAACATCCAAATCAAGGAGAACAATCACAGTGTCATGTACTTGCAGATTAGCATCGAAAAACTTCAGCAATTAAACCAGTAGATGGTTGTACTGTATATAAACTAAACCAGAGTAGGAAACATAACAGGGAGAGTAGTACCATAAGGAGCAATACTGAACATTTAGCGAGATATATGTGGTCAACATAGAACGGTAAAACATATCAAAAGTATAATATAATAAAATAAAAAAAGGGGGATCCACATGAGGTCTAGGAATCCACTAAGGGAGAGCCAACTAACACAGGGGGGCACTTCTAGGATCAGTAAGCCACTTATCCCAGAACAGGTAAAAGTTATTGGTAGATAGGTTGGCTTTAGCAAACAAGAATTCCATCAGGAAATGGGAGTTAAGTAAACAGATGACATCTTTTAAGAGAGGAGATTGAGTCGATTTCCATTTTCTAGCAATCGCCAACCTGGCTGCTATTAAAATGTGCTTCACCAATGTTCGCAAATGTCCAGGCCAGGACGGGATTGATAGACCCAACAGGAGATCCAAAGGGGACATTGGAAGAGATATGCAGCACAATGAAAAAATCAGTTTCTCAACCTCTGCCCAGAATATTTTGACAAGTGGGCAATCCCACCAGATATGGAATAGGGAACCAATATCTCCACATCCTCTCCAGCATTTAGGGGAGGTGGACGGGTAAATTTTCGCCAGCCGGTCAGGGGTGAAGTACCATTTATTAAAAAGTTTCTGAAGGGATTCCCAGTGATTTATGCAATGAGATAGACGCAGTGGAGTTAAGAGGGCCTTCACCCAGACATCAGGTGGTGGTGATTGAAGCATATAGGAGGACCAATATTGAATAGAAGGGGAGAGTAGCTCTGGACTTGGCTTAGTAATCATCTTGTAAAGGAGGGAAATACCTTTAACTTTGGGATCTTTGGAGTTAAAAGCCTTGAATAGAGGTTGGGAGAAAGAATCTGTAGATGATCGAGGAATTGTGGAGAGAAGAGACCTAATTCGAAGGTAAATAAAGAACGATTTGGAGGACAAGCCATATTTCTGTTGTAGGTAGGAGAAGGGGTGGATACCCAAGGGAGAAAAGAGGCCACCTATGTTGACAACACCTAGTTTAATCCAGTTCCCGATGGGAAGATCAGGAGCCAACAGAGCAAATGCTTCAATGGGCAGCAATGAGAGTGTGTCTGCCGATATGCCTGAATTAAGTTGCGAAACAGCGGACCAGATTCTTAGAGAGGCAGTGATAGTGCCCAGAAAGTTACGCTGGTATTTTCGCTATCATTTTAACGAACGAAAACGATAGCGCAAGAAACGACAACCAAAAGATCCGACATAAAAAATGCTTTATTTTCGTTTTCGTTCAGATCCGACGATTTTCGATGCTTTGTCAAATTTTCGTCGTTCAATTCGACAAAGCATAGAAAATCGTCGTTCTGAATACAGTGAATAGGTAGAAATTGAACGACGAAAATTTGGCGATTTTCGATGCTTTGTCGAATTTTCGTCTTTCAATTCGACAAAGTATCGAAAATCGTCGTTCTGAATACAGTGAATATAGGTAGGAATTGAACGACGAAAATTCGACAAAGCATCGAAAATCGGCGAATTTTCGTAATTCAGCTTCTACCTATTCACTGTATTCAGAACGACAATTTTCGGTGTTTTGTCAAATTGAACGACGAAAATTCGACGAAAACTTTCCCGAAGAAAACGACATAAATAAAAACGATTTTTGGGAGTAACTAAATACATTTATTTACCAAACGAAAACAAAAAAACTAAACAAAATATTCCAGTCTGCACATGTCTATAAATTAGTCCCTATCAGGCTAAAGTCTATGCAATCAGTTTTCAAAACCATAGTTTGAAAATAAAAACAGAGGGCCAGATTCAGATACACTTAATTTTGCGTTGCGTAATCAAAATACTCTACGCTGCCGTATTTTACCAGGCTCTACATCAAATTCTGGTAGATTTTTCCCGTACGCTACGGCAGCGTAGTCTATTTCTCGCAGCGTAATTGAAATACGCGATTAGGGGGCGTGAAGCATTTAAATTAGGCGCGTCCCCGTGGCGATCGAACTGCGCATGCTCCGTTCAGAAATTTCCCGCTGTGCATTGCACGAAATCACGTTTGAGTAGCTTCATTTACGAACATTCCTATTCCCGGACGACTTACGTAAAAAATAATAAAAGACGTCGGAAAACATTGAAATTCGACGCGGGAACGACGGCCATACTTAACATGGGCTATCTAATAGTTGAGCAGCAAAAAGCTGGTATAGTGTTACGCAAATAAAAGATGACTAAAGATGCTGTAAGAGATTGCGATTGAAGATCGTAATTTCTGGGATCGCCGGCAAAAGCTCATTAGCATACCCCGACGCGGAAAAAGACGGGAAGTCCACCCAGTGGCTGCAATTTTATTGCAGCGTAGATCCGAAGGCGTACGAACATGTAATCCAGTCGAATTGAAGCCCGCAGCCGTGCATTCATGGTTTGAGGTTTCAGACTAGCTAAAAAACGCGCGTAATTTGAAATTACTCCAGTCTAACACCAGTTAGACAGGAGTTACGGCTCTCTGAATCTGGCCCAGAGATTGTGATGGATTGTTATGATAGTACACACCATGATAAGTATGCTTATTTTCAGGGCTTTTTTTCTCAGAGAATAGGTGCAGGAACTCTCCCTTTTGGAGTTACCCCGTCTTCACCGCTACCTACCTCTGATCACCGTTCCTTGGTCCCACCACCTACCCACCTCCCAGCACTGCCCCTTTAATTTGTTAATCATAACAAGAAAAGCACTAAAATAGATCCCCTGCACCCAACAGCAGTAGACCCTCAGCAAAAATAGATCCCCCAGCAACAATTGACCACCCTAAAAAAAAAAAAAAAACCCTAGCAAAAACAGACCCTCCATCAGCAATAAAAGATCTTCCCGCAGACAGTATCAATAGACCATCCAGCAGCCAGCTACAATAGAATTCTCTCTCAACAGTAGATCCCTCCAGGCAACAACTGACTCTCCCAGCAACATAAGGCCTACCCCAGCAACAATAGATACCCCGTCAATGACTCTCCTCCTGCATAAATACATCCCTTCCAGCAACACTAGATATTCCAGCAGCAATAGACACTGTCATCACATACATTCAGTTCTAGAGGTGCCGGAACTGCGTTCCCCCACGTTCCCGCTAAAAAAAAGCCCTGCTTATTTTATTTAGTGATGGTTAGTTTAAGCTGAATCCAACGTGGTTTGAAAATTACAGTCACATGGTTAATTTGAGAACTTTATTTTTGTGTTAATGCTTTGTGAAATGAGCCTTATGTCTGTTTATCATCAAATATCTATAACATGATCTAAAGACATTACAAGGGCATAGTCGCCTATTAACCTCCCTGCCGGTATAATTATGTCAGATTTTTGATGCTCAAAGTGGTACAATTGTTTTGCATGGAAATTTGGCGTTTTATATCCTAGGCCTATAATTCTTAGAAATAACTCACTAAAATCTGTCTAAACCAGAGTCTAGTAGACGTCCTGGGCAGAGCTTTATTTCTCAGAAAATAGGTGCAGGAACTCAACCACGACCCGTTCAGATTTCACAAACAGTAGAAGGGTCTTAAATGGGCATTAAATACCAGAATTGCATTACATACAGTGTGCAGAGTTCAGGGGGTTACAAAGCAGTCACTTGTAAACACAGAAACCAGACTTCTGTGTTCACAAGTGATTGTGGTGAGCGGGCACCAAAGGGTCTGAGCCAAAGGTGGTGGAACTGAGTTCCACCAAGTTCCCCCAGAAAAAAAGCCCTGGTCCTGGGTATGATAAAGTTTGAAACACAAAATTATAAATTATAATATAATAAATAACTTTAAATAATTATAACAAATAATAATATAATAATAATAATGATTCAATAATAAAATCAAATCAAAAACACTGAAATTTGCTCAGTTGCAGAATTGTCGCTAGGGAATGTATAGCTCAGAGTAGAGCTGCACGATTAATCATGAAGAATCGTTATCGCGATCTTTTTCCCGTTGCGATTCTTGATACAGGGTTTCAGGATCTTTGACATGAAAATAATTTTCTCTCTGCACTTCGGTATGCAAAGAATTTCCTGTCTGCTCTCAGTCAAAAGTCAGTCTGGGCAATCTGCCAGGTCTGGGCAGCCTGCCAAGTTTTTAAAACATTGTATCTCTTCAAAGGAATAAACTTCTTCTGTATGTAAATTAGGAATTTTTAACCACTTAAACATCAAACCTTTTTCTGACAGCTCTTTTCAAGTTAAAATCATTATTTTTTTTTGCTAGAAAATTACTTAGAACCTCCAAAGATTATATCATTTTTTAGTAGAGACCCTGGAGAATAAAATGGCGGTTGTTGCAATATTTTATGTTGCACTGTATTTGCGCAGCAGTCTTTTTAAATGCATTTTTTTTGGAAAAAATTACTTTATTGAATAAAAAAAAAAAAAAAGACTAGCCAGTAAAGTTAGCCCAATTTTATTTATTTTGTTGTATAAATGTAAAAGATTTTACGCCGTGAGAATCGTGAGGGAATCGTGATCTTCATTCTAAGCAAAAAAATAGTGATTCTCATTTTGGCCAGAATCGTGCAGCTCCAGCTCAGAGTACAGAATAAGGTGGAGTGGGATACGGTATGCACTGCGCAGAGTATCAGATGAGGAGGTGTGTAATAACAGTACAATGCAAAGTATGAAAAGAGACAGAATGTAAAAGGCAAAGCACAGTGAAGAGTACAAAAATGATTTGTGGAGGAAAAAGGGAGAACACAGTATCAAATGAGGTAGTGAGGAATAGGGAACACAGAATGAGGTGCTGTGTATTTTGTGTGCCTAACTTAGATACACCTACAGTGCAGATAGAGAAATCACCATGCCAGATCACTGCTTACTTTTTTTTTTTTTTAAAGTGTATTTTTTTTGTGCGTGAACTCGAGAGAGAGGAGCCGGACTGCAGGAGTTGGGAGTAGGCAGACCCCCCCCCCGGAGGCAATCGCCATCCTTCTCCATGCCCCTGGTGGCAATGGTGGGTGTGAAGGGGGGCCTCCCACTCACCCCGCCCTACCTGCTCCTCTTGGGAGCCCAACTGGGGCCCAACGGGACCCCAATGGGGCAGAGGGACTCCCCCTATGAGGGAGTGAGGGGGCCTAGCCCACCCAGCCAGCCCCGTAGGTCCTTTGCCTCTCTTTATTTTAGGAGACCGCATGGCCAAAGTGCGTGTGTTTTAAACCAATTTCGTGTGCGTGCAAGTGTGGTGGTTTTTGTGGGGGGGGTGGGCGTACTAAGCACAGGCGTACCTTGCATAGCACACCCACCGGGAGCCGGGCTGAGACCACCAAACTCAATTCACATGTAGCCGAGACCGGGATCCGAACCCTTGGCTGCAGAGGTGAATGGCTTGTCAGCGCAGTGCCAATCACGTTGAGCCACCACAGCTTCCATCACTGCTTACTTTTTTAGTCTACATAGAGGTCATAAAAAGTGCCAATCACAACCTCCAGGATAGACGTGCATGACAATTTTTTTTAGTTATTTTATTTAGTTCAATTTGGTTGATTCGTTCAAATTTTTATTAGGAATTTGTATTCATAATTTTCAAATTTTTTGATTCAAAACCTTAATTTCAATCGATTTCAATCAATACATTTTCAAATCGGTTGAAACGGAAATGTTATATTGGTTTCGATATGAATGCAGCAAACTGAACAAACAAAAGAAAAATCTTCATCAAATGATTACAATGGGGGTCATTTACTAAAGGAAAAATCCACTTTGCACTACAAGTGCACTGCATGTGCACTTGGAAGTGCACTTGGAAGTACAGTCACTGTAAATATGAGAGGGACATGCAAGGGAAATAAAAAACAGCATTTTTGCTTGTAAATGATTGGATAATAAAATCTGCAGATCTTCCCCTCAGATCCACAGTGACTGCACTTCCTAATGCACATGCAGTGCACTTGTAATGCAAAGTGGATTTTCCTTTAGTAAATAAAACCCAATGACTCTTTAAATCACCTTTGGATTAACAAAAACAGCATTATTTGATTTTAGCAATATGTGTAGTTAGATTTTGACTTGAGTTCAATGTAAAATTTGATTCGAATTTCAGTTTGAATTTCCGAAATTCTGACAAATTTCATTACGTTTTTCGGAGCATTCGGTAAAATGTGTTTATATTGTAATTTGGGTATTCGGATATACCCGAATCTCCAAATAACGAAAAATTAATCCGAATATTAATTTAGGACGAAGCAAACCGCACATGTCTACTTCAGGATAAATACCACTATACTTCCTGAATCTGGAATGGGCTACTTCTGTCCAAAAGATGTCTGCATTTAAGGAAAAAAATGGCAACAGTCATGATGTTAGGACCCAGATTGCATGCCCCAGTTGCTTAGCAAGTTACAGTACCTCTAACTGACACGAGCAGAACATGCACAGGAGTAGGGGTGGTGGGCAATATATTTGGATCTTCCAAAAAATCTGAGATTCTCCTTCCTGATTGGCTGAAACACAGTAGCAGTGCCATTGGCTTTCACTTCTGTCAATCAAAGTCAGTTAGTCAATCAGGAGAGAGCGGGATAGGGTCGGGTGTCTGTGTCTGTATAGACACAGGGAACTGTAACTCAGCTCAGGTGACCCTATGGCAAGCTGCTTGCTGTGGGGGCACTCAACATGAGGGAGGGGCCAGGATCACAGGAGAGAGACCCGAGAAAAGGAGGATCTGGGCTGCTCTGTGCCAATCCACTGCAACAGAACAGGTAAGTAAAACATGTTTGTTATTTTTATAGGGAAAAAAAACAAGACTTTACAATTACTTAAGTAAACCCTCTGGAGCCTCTCAAACTGCCTGGTTAACATCATCCCGGTGGGGCGCCATACTGCCACAATATAGAATGAATAATAAAGCTAAATACTGCATGTGCTGTAAAATTCTGTATCAAATTAACAAAAATATAAAAGGAAAAAATATTGAACCTCTCCAAAGCAAAATCAATAAAAAAAATTACACTTTAAACTATGAATTAAATGCAGTTGTCAATCTCAATTGTCCCATCAGCTGGGACCACAGATAAGTTCTCACTGAGCATCTGACAACACTGGCCTAGATTCACAAAGCGATTACGCCTGTGTAAATGTTGTTAGACAGGAGTAATTTCGATTTACGAGCGTTTTTACGCTAGTCGAAATCCTCAAACCATGAAAAGACACCTGCGTGCTAAATTTCGACTTTATTACGTGTTAGTACGCCTTCAGATCTACGCTGCCTGAAAATTGCGGCCACTGGGCGGACTTCCTGTTGTTTTTCACCTTCATGGTATGCTAATGAGCTTTTGCCTGGAATCCACAAAATTTCGCTCTTCAAACGCAATCTCTTACGGCACCTTTAGTCATCTTTTTTTTCCGTTTCACTATACCAGCTTTTTGCTGGTCTAATATTAGACAGCCCATGTTAAGTATGGCCGTCGTTCCCGCGTCGAATTTCAACGTTTTTCGATTTCTTTTATTATTTTTAACGTAAGTCGTCCGGGAATAGGAATGTTCGTAAACGCCGCTACTCAAACAACGAATGACGTCACGACGTGATTTCGCGCAATGCACGGCGGGAAATTCCTGAACAGAGCATGCGCAGTTCGATCGTCGCGGGGACGCGCTTAATTTAAATGCTTCACGCCCCCTACTCACGTATTTCGATTGCGCGGCGGAAAAAAAATACGATACAATAGCGTACGCGCAAAAAAACTACCTGAATTCGGCGTAGAGTCTGGTGATAGACGGCAGCGTAGCGTATTTCGATTACGCAGCGGAAGATTACATCTATGTGAATCTGCCCCACTGTTTTTATCATTTGAGGGGACTTGACTCAGCATGCCTATAGACCCCAATCCTTGACTCCCCCTTCCCCCATTGGAAGGGACTGCAAAATCTATTTGTAGATTGGAAAGACAATGGATTCTTGGTGATTTTCTCCAGATGAACCATAGTTTAATGAGCCATTGAACAGTACTTACTCCATTTTAGATTATTACAATACACTTATTACAAGTGCTTTTATGCTTGCAATTGTTGATTTTTCCGCATGATGGGATTTATAGAATTGTGGCTAAGATATGACATATGACATGAGAAGCTTTAAGCTTTAATACAAGTCCTCATTAACTTTTGTAACTGTGGACACTGTGGAGCATTTCATCCTCAAAATTCAAAAGAGTAGCACTGAAGTCATTAAAGCCTTAGTTGTGTCCTTAAATCATAATGCACTAATACATCACCTAAATGTACCCTATACCCTACATCAGTGGTCTCCAAAGTACGGCCCGCGGGCCACATCTGGTCTGCTAGGATGTTTTGTCCGGCCCGCAGCTTCAGTCATCAGACTCACTGCAGGGACAGCTGGCTTTGCCTTCTGACAGGCATTGAGGGAGTGTGCCAACAAAGCCTACGTTATTTCAGTGCAGACCTGCTGCACCTCCCAGCTCCTCCCCTGGAGTTAGTTTCAGTTTAGCTGTGAAGCCCCGTACACACGGCCGAGGTTCTCGGCAGAAACCAGCGAGAACCTCGCTGGGAGCTGCATTCTGCCAAGAACCTCGGCCGTGTGTACGCTCTTGGCGAGCGCCGCCCGTCGGGAAACCCGTCGAGCAAATAGAGAACGGGTTCTCTATTTGCGCGACGGCCTGTCGGGATGAATGGCTGGTTGCCTTTCCCGACGAGCGGGTCGCCGATTCTGATGGCCGGCAGAGAACCTCGACGGGCGGAACGATGTGTTCCGCCCATCGAGATTCTCTGCCGTGTGTACGCGGCATAACAGCTTGTCTGTGTAAAAGGGGCGGGAGCCGGGAAGTACAGCATGTCTGCTCTAATGCCAGCTCTTCAGAAGCAGCACAGAACATGCTGATCTATGGGGAAACTTGCAGACAGACATTGATGGGGGGAAAGAATGTGCTGGGGGGGAGGCTGGGGACACAAGTATAGAGGGGGGACAAAACTGTGTGTGGATGTGGTAGGAGATGTGATGGGGATGGGGATGTGGTGATGGCTCTGATGGGGATGGGGATGTGGTGATGGCTTTGATGGGGATGTGGATGTGGTGGGAGATCTGGTGGGGATGGGGATGTGTTGATGGCTCTAATGGGGATGTGGTGATTGCACTGATGGGGATGGGGACGTGGTGATGGCTCTGATGAGTATGTAGATGTGGTGATGGCTCTGATGGGGATGTAGATGTGGAGGGGGCTCTAATGGGGATGTGGTGGGAGCTCTAATGGGGATGTGGATGTGGTGGGAGATCTGGTGGGGATGGGGATGTGTTGATGGCTCTAATGGGGATGTGGTGATTGCACTGATGGGGATGGGGACGTGGTGATGGCTCTGATGAGTATGTAGATGTGGTGATGGCTCTGATGGGGATGTAGATGTGGAGGGGGCTCTAATGGGGATGTGGTGGGAGCTCTGATGGGGATGTGGATGTGGTGGGAGCTCTGATGGGGATGAAGATGTGGAGGGGGCTCTGATGGGGATGTAGATGTGGTGATGGCTCTGATGGGGATGTAGATGTGGTGGGGGCTCTGATAGGGATGTAAATGTGGAGGGGGCTCTAATGGGGATGTAGATGTGGAGGAGGCTCTGATGGGGATGTAGATGTGGTGATGGCTCTGATGGGGATGTGGTGGGAGCTCTGATGGGGATGTAGATGTGGTGGGGGCTCTAGTGGGGATGTAGATCTGGTGGGGATGTAGATGTGGTGGGGGCTCTGGTGGCATGTAGATGTGGTGATGGCTCTGGTGGGGATGTTGATGTGGAGGGGGCTCTGATGGGGAACACTGATATAAGGCCTCATGCACACTTAATATTTGGCCCTGGTGCACGAGGCTCTGGCATTTAGGTGTGGGCGGAGGATACAGGTGCACCATCCAGCCCTGCTAATGGCAGCTTTTTTTTTAAATTCCGCTCTATTCCATAGCTGAGGAGTAATTTATAAATGGCTTCTTTTTTTTCGGCCCGCGAATATCTGTAAAATATACAGATATATGTGGCCCTCTAAATAAAAAGTTTGGAGACCCCTGCCCTTCATTATATGAATATCCCAGAGCTATAAATATTATATATAGTGTGTGTACATGTCACTTTATATAAATAAATATAACCACAATAATATTGAACATAATCATCAGAGATATACTTGTGCATAAAATAGTCCCATACATGAGCACTCAGAGTATAAACTATTAGTAGCAGTTCATAAATTGAATAGTGAAGTGAATATATCCATGACATGCCAGATGTTCCTTATTAAATAATCTTTCACCTCTGGCATCACATCTACTAAAATAGCTTGCTCACCAGATATAAGTAACCTTGTGGGTCATATAACACCTTATATTGCAGGGTAACAAAGCGCCCATCTCTACAGAGGAATCAATTTTGTACCTAATATTTTTCTTATAGTAATTGAAGCATTCATTGGTTTCATAGGAATTGAATACATGTCGTGATCAGGTTGGTATGACATAGGCAGTCTGAATGTTTTCCAAGATTGTCTCTGAAAACACTGCTAAACTACTTAAACGCTTAATGCAATTTTTCAGCTTAAAAAGCATGAAAGTTCTGAATTATGGAAAATTGTTATGAAATACTTACCGTAATTTTCCTTTCCTGGCCTATCCTCACGTCAGCACACAATGAGTTAACACCTCCTTTGGAGCTCCCAGTACAACCTCTTCATAGCTAAATAAAAGACAGACCCTCTCCCACTGAAGAGTTTCATAACCTAGCCTGTGACAGGCCACTAGGAAGGAAGTCCTGTGCTGACTTGAGGATAGGCCAGGAAAGGAAAATTACGGTAAGTATTTCATAACAATTTTCCGTTGTCTTGGCCCACCTCAGCACACAATGGGATATAACTAGCTGAATAAATGGGTGGGAGAGAACACATGAAAAGAAACATTGATAATCAAATAAAAGCTGTTAAAGACAAACATAATTTATCTGTCTCGTCCCAAACTTTGCAGAACTTGCTGACTGCACACCTAGCTTGTAAAGCCGATTGAAGGGCTATCTGTCTCTTATATATCCTTCACTGAAATCCTGGTATAACTGCTCCAAAGGGTGCCACCCCTCTGGTCAAAGGAGCTTGCCCCTGATCCTGAGCAGAAAGGCCTACTTCCTTCATGCCAATCTAATCACCCTGGTGAACCAATAGAAGATGACTAAAGAACCTGACGGCAAAATGAAAAGCTTGTGCACTTTCCTCACATCTTTGATCTTTGCATGTACACTGTTAGTAACTTGTCCATGTCCAAGGACTGGAAGTCTTCCTGCTGTGTACTCAGTGACTCCATGTGAATACTTGGAGGGACTGCCCCCAAGTTTTCCTGGAAACTGGAAACCACTTTGGAACTAAGCTTTAGAGATGGACATAGTATCACTATTTTTGGTAAAAGCCACAAAATGGATCTTTGTGGGAAAGTGCTGCAACTTTTAACATCCTTCTGTCTGAAGCAACTGCTGTCAGAGAAACTAGTTTTACCTTTAGGAACTGCAATGGAAATAAGGCTATTAGAGCAAAGGGTACCTGTACTAGTGCTTTCAGAACCAAGGCTAAGTCCTGTTAAGTCCTGTTAAGGGAACAATAATTTCCTTGGTGGTCATATATGGATTACAGCATGCATGAACCATTTGTTCAATGGCGTTGTATGCCAGACAAACCTCAAGTGCTGATTGTAAAAATGTCTAGAGCTGGGGACACAGGATAGAAAACTGCTGAGCAAACAGAAAAAACTTTCTTCATATCATCATCTTCATTCAAGGTCTGAGCCACCTCGGATCAGAATCCCTGAACCTCTAGTCCGGCTGATTCAATAGTCAGGCCTCGTACACACGAGCGAGAAACTCGTCATAAAGAAACATAGTTTTCCTTGACGAGTTCCTTGTCAGGCTTGTCCAGAATCTTGTCAAGCTTTCTTTGTGTACACACTGTCAAGACAAAATCTCATCGTTCTCAAACGCAGTGACGTACAACACGTACAACGGCACTATAAAGGGGAAGTTCTATTCCATTGGTGCCACCCTTGGGGCTGCTTTTGCTAATCTCATGTTACTGCGTGTTAAGTAAAAAATTGGTGAGAGACAACTCATGATTTTCAGTCTGTTACAGCGTGACGAATGTGCTATCTCCATTACGAATGCTACCCGTCTCATACTTTATTATGAGCATGCACAGGTTTCTAAGCATACACACAAACGTCTTTCTTGTCGTAAACCATCCCGACGAGAAACACGACAAGGAAATTGAGACTCCCGGCAAGAAAAAAGAGAACTTGTTCTTTTTTTCTCGTCCAGATCCACGACAGTTTTCTCGATGAAAAAACATACAGACAACCGTTTTTCTCGGCAAAAAAGTTTTGGTAAACCTGATGAGAAAACCGTCAGGAAAACTGATAGTGTGTATGGGGCTTTAGACTGGAGGCAGACTGGCATCCAATGTCAGGATTATTCCATTCCTGAGCTGCAAGGCACACCACAAAAGAGGCACACTGATGTCCAAAAACTCCAGTTTTTGCCACTTTGTGCAGACACAAAGACCTTCTGATTCTGATCCTGGCTCCCACTGGAAGACAATGGTTGGGCATAATTTCAAAGACATTTCAAATGTCTAGCAGCCTGCTCTGGATTTTAATCCATGTAAACAGGAAGTTTGAGCCCTCTTCACTATGATCTGGTAAATTTCAGCCTGGCCTATAAGATTTGGCCTCCTGCACCTTTCTAAAGATTGACTAACTTGCGCTGCCTCCTCTTCTTAGACTGTAGCCACACTCTGGACATCTTTTCTTTCACTCACTTCGTCCAGCATTTTTGCCAAACAAACTTCCATTATTTAGAATGTTACAAAGGGGTGTGTGTAAGCTTCATCCACCCTCCAGTGGCATAACTACAAAGCTCTCATCGCTGTGACTTAATGCACAAGCCCTAAAACTAGGTCTAGTGAAGCCTCAACCAAAAGTCAGCAGCCAGGTTCAAGTCCTCCAGAACCATGCAGACTCCTGCAGGTGCCACTTGAATTAAAGGCCATTTTATAATGCTTTAAACGTCACAGCGATGTCGCTAGTCAACAGGAAAAAACTGCCACAGTATAGATATTCTGCAAGTCTACAGGCCAGTTCACCACAATTTTTGAAGTGTTCAGGTGCTTTTTCAATGCGTTTTGCCATGTTACAGATGTGTTCCATACATAAAAATGCAACATGTTCTACTTTAGTTGACTGTACTGGAACACACTGCACTGGTGTGATGTAGGCCATTGGAACCTATGGTAAACCCTGTTCATGCATTCTTTACTCCAATAAAAGCGCATTAATCTGCATCCAGTGTGAATGCATAGGATCCCTAAAGGTATTGAAAGGCAAAGCGCACCATACGCTGGCAGGCCTCATCCCCTCCTGGAAGTATGTTGCGTAAAGATGCCTTAGCCACCTGAATAAAGCTTGGAGACCTTTTACTGTAAATGTGTCTTCTTATCAGAACTCTCCCATTCGTTATTAATGAACTTTTAACTCTCTGTCCTTATGGGAGAAGAAGGCCCTTCATTTTTCACATTTGGAAATATCTGCATGCTTTTTGCCATGGTTGGACCTGCGTCTTGCCTATGGCATGGATATTTGCTGCATACTTTTTGCTACATCGTCTAGGCTTAGAAATGTGTGCATCTACTTCCTTATCCATTTTCATTTCAGGCAATCCATGCCAATTAACTTTCCATCAGTTCACATGCAGTGTAGTGTGCAACTAGGGCTGGGCAAGGTATTTTCTATGGGACAGCAAACAGGAACCTTATACCGTAATTACATAAGAATATAATAAATAAATAAATAAGATAAATAAATAAACAAACACACTTGACTTGGAATTTAACGGCCGCGGCTGCTTTATTATTGGTTAAAAACACTTTATATACTAAATAAGAGAATACCATAACTTAAAAACAACCTAACCACCACGGCTCAGGTTGTATAGAACATTTATTTAAAATAAAGCATCCAAATATATCAAAAACAGATTAGTCCCTCTTTGTAATATATACGTAAACTACAAATACCTATATATAACAAAGATGACACACGACCACATAATAGCAGCCTGCGACAAATACAAAATTAACAAGGGTGGGGGGGGGGGGGACACCACAGCTCCTGTCTTCTGAGGCGAATTGACTAGCCCTATTCTAGCCTGTCTTATATAGCCCTATTCCTGGCCTGATTGAACTGGCTAAAACTGGCTTGACCTCACTATCTTTAAAAAGACCGGGAAAATCACGTGTATCTCTCCAGAGTACACGTGAGCTCCAGGTGTTCAAGCTATCTGCCCAGCTCCCCCAGAGATAGGGGAAACTTGAAACTGCCTGTCCTGCTGCTATCCCATGAGAAAAAGGGGGGGCTTGAAACCGTTTTTCCCCCCTTTTTCTTACATTTTGCTGATTTAAACGCATGTGATCCATTGCCACATGAGCTGCTTGAGGAGCATGAAAGCTGCCCTGTGTGGGAATGTGAGGAATGCATATTGTCCTGGTCAGAAACAATTGAGTGCTTTCATTTAGTGCTTCTGCTCCTAAAATGGTGCAAAACACAACACTTTGCATTCCTTGAGCACTCTTTTAAAAGCCCACACTGCCCCCTCCTACCTATGCTAATCTTCTGTGCCACAGACAGGCGTGGTGAGCTGACTGGGATGCTCAGTGTACTGTTGCTCCCCCCTCAGCTCTTATGTAGCTGAGAACAGAGGGATTGTGATTACTTATAAAAAAGGAAAATAATGTATTTATATACATATCTTTTTTTATATATATACACAAATATGGCCGCTGTACAGCTCCGATGGATAGCTTCTGCAGGAGGGGCTGTGATCTCCCTCTGACATCAGCCGGGAGATCACATGGCCGCTCATCCTCTCCTGCAGTAGCCTTGAATACTGTCCGACAGTCATGACACGCTCCTAAGGGGGCGTATTTGGTGCAGTATAAATCCTATATCATCATCATCATCATGTGACCGGCCTGAAGATCGCTTTAAATCTGTATTTACAATGCTCGTTTTAAAAAAAAGCCTAATGCAGTGTGCTATGCCAGGATATAATAGAGGGGCTGACAATGAGCATTTTGCTTATAGCGGCGGGGAGCGGCGGCGGGGAGTGGAAACGGAGACACACAGACACAAGCTGCCAGGAAAGGAAGAGGGGTGAGGGAGGGGGAGAGGTGAGCAGAGGGGACAGCTGCATCTGACGGAGGGACATACTCTGACCACAGTGGTCAGGGCTCAGCAGCCCTGGTTTTCAGTACAGGGAGGGGATACAGGAAGTGGCCAGTTCAGAGAGTTTTTACAGTTTAAAGGGGGCAGATTACACACTACAAGCACTGTACTATTTTATCTGCTTTAAGGGACCGGGAAATCATTTTTTTGTTTGGGGGTTAACAAACACTTTAAGGAATTATAGCAATGTTTCCACACTGTTTATAAAATCTGAATTTTACAGTACATAGAAGAGGTCATCTCACTTTCAAAAGTGTAATTTGCTGTAATAATTTTATGAGTAGCATGTATAGACTGACACATTTGCTTGTTTGTGCTTCAGTGGGGTGTTTCTTAGAATAAAGACATAATGCATTTCATGTCATCTGTCACATTTGTAATTTATCCCACAGCTAACATAATAATAATGCAATGAGGCCTGCTATTTTAATTTGGTTAGTTTATGAATTCACATAAGGTTTTCTACAGTATTTTCCAGATGAAAAGCCACTGCTGCATGGAGTTTACTTGCTGGATTTCTCCTGATTTCTCAGATTCAAAAGCTAGTGCCTTCTCCTAAGCCCTCTGTGAAAGGTAAATCACGTTAAATCCTGTATTTACAGAAGACTACTTTGAAGGGATTCCTGTCTTATGCCGCATACACACAACCGTTATTTATGTCATGGAAAAAAACAAAGTTTTTCTAGACGTGATTCCTCTCAAGCCTGCCTTGCATACACATAACCGTGAAAAAAAATGCTTGAGCAAAGCGTGGTGACGTATAACACGACGGCACTATAAAGGGGAAGTTCCATTAGAATGGCGCCACCCTTTGGGCTGCTTTTGCTTATTTCCCTGTCTCATAACTTGCTTCTGAGCATGCACGTTTTTTCCCCCTCGTTAAATCGTACACACAAACGTGAAAAATTACGAGAAAAAATAGAGCAGGTTCTAAATTTTTATGAGCCATTTTCTCGTCGAAAAAAATGCTCTGGAGCCTACACACAAACGTTTTTCACAACCAATTAAAAAAATTGCATTTTTCTCATCATGAAAAACGGTCGTGTGTACGCGGCATAACTCTATATAGAAGTCTATCCATTAATAAAGATTCCAAACTGCTACCAAGCCTGTAGCACACTGTTGGTGCCTAAAGGAACCTGGTTTGCTTGGATCAGCTCTATAAACACAAAATACTTTATTTTTTAGTTTGCTGGTGCATTGCAAGCTTGGTATATCTAAAGGCACAGGTAAGGGAATAGCAAGAAGCGTGGAAAAAACCTGGAATCATCACATTTTCCTCAATGGAGATTTACTAAAACTGGTGCCCACAGAATGTGGTGGTGCTGCTGTGCATAGTACCTAATCAGCTTCCTGATTTTATTGTCAAAGTATAATTGAACCAGCTAAAGTTACAAGATGATTGGTTACTATGCACAGCTGCACCAGATTCTGTGTGCACCAGTTTTAGTAAATCTCCCCTAGTGTAAACTGTGTACTCACTAATGCCCGGTACACAGGATCCGATTATCGGACAAATGATCGTCGTTTTTTTTTTGTATGCTAATCTCACGTCGAATCTAATGAGTTTACCAAAGTCACGAAAATTCTCGTACACAGAATAAAAAATCGGAAGTGATGTCATGTGTTGTACAGGTATACCCCGCTTTTAAGTACACAATAGGGTTTATTTACTAAAGCTGGAAATCGCAATATGAGGCTAATTTCTGCATAGAAACCAATGAGCTTTTAACTCCAGCTTGTTCAATTAAGCCTGGTAATAAAACCTGGAAGCTAATTGGTTTCTGTGCAGAAGTGAGCCTTATTTTGCGCTTTCCAGCTTTAGTAAATAAACACAATTGTGTACTTAAAAGTGGGGTATGCCTGTAACGTATTTGTATTGTATTTTTGAACGACAGCTGTACTGATTAAACGAAAATCGTACGATCTGGCATCGTATGAAAAAAAATTCCGTGCATGTGCGATAGAAAAAAATCGGATTAACTGTCCTGATCACCTCATCACTATTATGTACTGAGAAAGTTGCTGTGAGCAGAAGAGTTGAGTTCCTTGTTAGGCTTGCGTACACACATTAAAGACCAAATCTCCTCGTTCTCAAACGCGGTGACTTCAACACATACAAAAGCAGGGGCTGATTTTTCTAATCTCATGTTACTGCGTGTTAGGAAAAAGTTTGGCAAGAGACCTTTGCACTTTTCAGTCTGTTACAGCGTGACAAATGTGCTATTTCCATTACAAACGCTACTTTAACCGAAGGTGCACGGGTTTCTTAGCATACACACGCTTGAGTTTCTTGTCGAAAAGCAGCTCGAAGAGGAACACGACGAGCCAATTTAGACTCCCGTCGAGGAAAAAGAGAACTTGCTCTCTTTTTTGCTCGTCAAGTTCCTCGACAGTTTCCTCGATGAAACCGGTCGTGTGTACAGGGCCTCAGTCTTCCTAAAGTAGAACTAAGAGGAACAATAGGGCATATTATAAAATACTAAGGCTGGCTTTACACAGTTGCGAGTTGAATGCGAGTTCCCCACATCTAATTTGCAATAGCAGGAGGTTTTGACTGGCTCTCTGTGAAGCCGGTTCACATATCTCCGCAGCAGGTCCAGTGCGTTTTGCACAAAACGCTGTGCATTTTTTGGTCCATTTCAGGTCCAAATTCAGCCCAAAATTGTACCTGAAACGGTGAACCAGGCCATACCGGACCCCTGCTGTGAGACAGATGACGTGATGGTGTGAACCCAAATGTTGTATTCTTTGTTTTATAAAGTGTGTCATGGATTATATATAACTACAGCACTGATTATGCTCAAATGTACATCATGCAGTGTAAGTTGTGTATGAGTGTAAGTGTAAAATAGAAATAATAAAAAAAAACATTTGTGTATAGATATAAAACAGAATATATATAAATACATTCTTTCCTTTTTTTTTTTTTTTATAAGTGCACAGTCATATTGGAACAGGAAGGGGCCATCCCCAAACCATGAAACCACAAAGTTGGGAGCATGAAATTATCCAAAACGTCTTGGTATGCTGACGCCTTAAGAGTTCCCTTCACTGGAACTAAGGGGCCAGGCTCAACCCTTGAAAAATAACCCCACACCATAATCCCCCCACCACCAAATAATTTGGACCAGTGCACAAAGCAAGGTCCATAAAGACATGGATGAGTGAGTTTGGGTTGGAGGAACTTGACTGGCCTGCTCAGAGTCCTGACATCAACCCGATAGAACACCTTTGGGATGAATTAGAGCAGAGACTGTTGAGTCAGGCCTTCTCATCAATATCAGTGCCTGACCTCCCAAATGCACTTCTGGAAGAATGGTCAAACATTCCCATAGACACTTGCGAACAGCCTTCCCAGAAGAGTCGACGCTGTTATACTGTAGCTGCAAAGGGTGGGCCATAATAAACATAATGATATTTACTGAAATACTATGTCAAATGTTTTTATGTAGGTAATATTTAATTGAAAAATAAATTGATTAAGGAAATTCACCTTCACTGGTGGTGAATCATTCATCACATTTATAAATTACCAGTACTATCACTACTATCACCATGAATATTCCTTTTCACAGTCACCTGATAAGCAGCCTTGAACATCCAGCATCATCTGTTATTCAGAGGAAGGGTGCTTACTGTTCTACGTACACAATTTATGATTCAGTGAGTGTTATATTTACTGCTGTTTTACATTTTTCCCCCCAAAAAAATCAGTTTGTATAATTACCATATAAAGGTCTAGAACAGTGCTTCTCAACTCCCGTCCTCAAGGTGCCCCAAGAGGTCATGTTTTCAAGACGTTTCATTATTTTGCACAGGTGATTTGATCAGTTTCACTGCCTTAGTAATTACCAAAGCCATTTTATCTGAGGGAAATCCTGAAAACATGACCTGTTGGGGCACCTCGTGGACTGAAGTTGAGAAACACTGGTCTAGAAGGACAAAAACTCCTGAAAACTGGCTATTTGGTTCTCCATCAAAATATCACTCTACTACTCCATACTTTATACATGAAATAAAATATACTCGAGTATAATAATACTATTTTTAAAGTTATACGGGAAAAAGGTATCTAGAAATGTTTTTTTTTTTTTTTTTAACCACCATTTTAATTTATACAGTAAAAATAAAACAAAATGTAAAATAACTATATGTAAAAATTGGTATCACAAATAAATCATTTCAGAACTGAGATAAAAGAAAAATAGGGAGAAAACATTTATGAAAGTATAAAGCACTAATTTAGACTGTAGACTAACCAAGCTGGATAAAAAAGGCACATGGCAGCTTTTTATTCATTCAATTATACATGATTATTTTTTAAGGCATGCAGTGTAAGTACACTATGGCCCGGATTCACATACATCGGCGCATATATATGCCGCCGTAGCATATCTCTTTTACGCTATGCCGACGCAGCGCAGAGAGGCAAGCATGGAATTCACAAAGAAAATGCTCCCAACGTTGCGCCGGCGTAACATAATTTCGAAGGCATAAGCTGGCGTAAGTGGAAGTAGGTGGAAGTGGGCTGGAAGTGGGCGTGATCCATGTTAATAAAGCGTGACCCCATGCAAATGATGTGCCGGGCGCCAGACAAGTACTTAAAACGAACTGCGCATTCCTCGGGACATGGACGTATCAACCCGTGCGCATGCGTACAACCACAACGGAACAACTGCCTAAGATAAGTCGGATCACTGCGTACGCCGTAACCTACGCCCAGTCAGACCCACGTCGGCCCATATTCACAGACGTCCAACGTAAAATACGTAGGCTTGTGTTCTCTGGTCCATACCTTTGCATGGGTTGTGCCTCATCTATGGGGAATAACTTTACGCCGAACGTAAAACTTACGCATACCGATTAAATCATGCGCCGGGCGCAAGTATGTTTGTGAATCGGCGTATCTCCCTCATTTGCATATTTTAAAAGGAAATCAATGGGAAAGCCACCTGCCTCCAGCGTAAATATGCGCCCACTCTACGCCGGTGTAGGCAAGTTACGTCGGTGGGATGAAGTCTGTTTTTAGGCGTATCTTGGTCTGTGGGTCCGGCACACAGATACAACGGCGCATATTTGTACTTACGCGGCGTATCTGGAGATATGCCGATGCAAGTGCTTTGTGAATCCAGGCCTATATTGCCAAAAGTATTGGGACGCCTGCCTTTACAAGTACATGAACTTTAATGACATCCCAGTCTTAGTCAGGTTCAATATTGAGTTGGCCCACCCTTTGCAGCTATAACAGCTTCAAGTCTTCTGGGAAGCATGTCAACAAGGTTTAGGAGTGTGTCTATGGGAATGTTTGACCATTCTTCCAGAAGCACATTTGTGAGGTCAGGTATTGAAGTTGGACGAGAAGGCCTGGCTCACAGTCTGAGCTCTAATTCATCCCAAAGGTGTTTGTATAGGGTTGAGGTCAGGACCAGTGCAGAGTAAAGTTCCTCCACCCAAAACCCACTCATCCATCTCTTTATGGACCTTGATTTATGCACAGCTCCAAATCATTTTGTGGAGGAAGGATTATGGTTTGGGGTTGTTTTTTTAGGTGTTGGACTTGGCCCCTTAGTTCCAGTGAAGGGAACTCTTAAGGCATCAGCATACCAAGACATTTTGGACAATTTCATGCTTACAACTTTGTGAGAAAAGTTTGAGGATGGCCCCTTCCTTTACCAACATGACTGCGCACCAGTGCACAAACAAGGTCCATAAAGACATGGGTGAGCAAGTTTGGGGTGAAGGAGCTTGACCTAAACTCACATATGCACTTCTGGAAGAATGGTCAAAGATTCCCATAGACACACTCCTAAACCTTGTGGACAGCCTTCCCAGAAGAGATGAAGCTGTTATAGCTGCAAAGAGTGGGCCAACTCAATATTAAACCATAAGGACCAAGACCGGGATGCCATTAAAGTCCAAGTGCGTGTAAAGGCAGATGTCCCAAAACTTTTGGCAATATAGTATATCTGAATTTGACCTGACATTTAAACTTCTGTACGGAACAGCAGAGCTCAAGTGGAAGATGAAGCACAATGAGCCAATCAATTGTGGTGCAATGGGGTGAAAGATAGGTGGAATAGGCACCAGAGAGATTAGCTAATCAGTCTGATGATTCTATTAGGCCAGGGGTGTCAAACTCAATTTCATTGTGGGCCGCATCAGCATTATGATTTCCCTCAAAAGGGCCACTTGTATCTTTAAGATTAGATGTCTAGCACATCCCCTCCCCTTACATTAGATATCAAGAGTCACCCCACCGTCAGAAGATGAGTCCCCCACCCTCCCTTACATCACAGTGCACCCCCTTACCTTATGCTGCTGCTGGGAAGATGGATGCATTGTTTGAAAGCAGAAAGTACAGGGTTCCGGAGGAGGACCAGAGGAGGGCTGGAACTCTCCTCCAGCTTCAGGAGAGGTGCGAGGACCACGTGAAATGGCTTTGAGGGCCTTGTGTTTGACACCTGTGTATTAGGCTATCCAGTTACAGGTTGTCAAAAGAACAAGACCAGTATCACTAAAAGAGGATTTAAAAAAAAAAAGGCAAATACTGTAGCTTCTGTCTTTGGAGCCCAGCGCTGTCTTCATTGGAGCCAATGCTTCACTGGGCTTTGGATTCCCCAATGTCACCAGCTTGGATGTGGAAGCTGGCTGTGACTTTCTGTTTCCCAATTGGCTCCCCATTGTGCATGTGTGAGATTGCATGGCACTGTCAGATGGGTCCCGCTACCTCCTCCAGCAATGCATGATGTGAACAGGAGGTTGCAGGTGGGGTGGTGGGCCAAGCTGATCTAATTCTCATCTGGGTAAGAAGTGGGAAAGTGGGATTGGGTACCTGTCAAAAAAAGGTGCCCGCTCCAAACAAAAATAAGAAAAAATGAATTATTTTTGAGGAGGATGGGGGATATGGATGAGCAGTATGTTCACATTTAAGTAAGGGACTGCTTTAACTGTTTAAAATGCAGCATATAAAACCCAGGTCTCCTGCCCAGATATGCATGTTTGTGCTGTGTGGTAGAGCTATATATATCTCAGAACTGGATGGAAAGAAATATAAATATTTTGTCAGGTAAAACAGCTGCCGTGTATGAATTGTATCTGTGTGTTTCATTATCTGCCTGGAGTTCAGCAATAATTGTACTGTATGTTCACTGTACATTAACCCAACATACTCCTACTGTACATTAAAAGAACTCTACCAATATTTGCCAGAGCTTTATAAATACATTTTATATATTGTAATTCCTACTGTTATTATATCTATTTATCTAGCCAAAACAGGGAATTGCATTTACGTTTCTATATTTTTGATGGCAGGTAAGTGGCTGACAGATTTCCTGCCTAGTTCTGTTTTCCCAGAAAATCCTTTTTTTAAAAGACCTCTTTCTATTGTTTTAGCAACCATGTCATCGCAGTTGTTATAGTTCAGATGATATCTTATAGTTCTCTGCAGAAGAGATGATAAGAAGGTTTGACACAATTTGACAATGACATAAAACAATATAGATATGCTGTTTTATGTAGTTATTTAAAATCCATGTTCAGTTTTGTACTGCTATATATGCAGGTATTTTTGAAACCTCTAGAACAGGGATGGCAAACTCAAATTCATCGGGGGTCGCATCAGCAGTAAGGTTACCCTCAAAGGGCCGGGTGCGCTACATATACAGTGCATGGGTTAGGATTGCGCTACGTATACAGTGTATGGGTCATGAATGCGCTATGTATACAGTGCATGGGTCAGAATTGTGGTAAGTACTCAGTGCAGGGGTCAGGATTGGGCTACATACACAGTGCAGGGGTCAAAATTGCGCTACGTACACAGTGCATGGGTCAGGATTGCGCTACGTACACAGTGCATAGGTCAGGAGTGCGCTACGTATACAGTGCATGGGTCAGGATTGCGCTAAGTACACAGTGCATTGGTCAGGATTGCGCTACGTACACAGTGCATGGGTCAAGATTGCACTACATACACAGTGCAGGGGTCAGGATTGCACTACGTACACAGTGCATGGGTCAGGATTGCGCTATGCACATAGTGCATGGATCATAATTGTGCTAAGTACACAGTGCATGGGTCAGGATTGCGCCACGTACACAGTGCAGGGGTCAGGATCGTGCTACGTACACAGTACAGGGGTCAGGATTGCGCTATGTACACAGTGCATCGGTCAGGATTGCGCTATGTACACAGTGCATCGGTCAGGATTGCGCTAAGCACACAGTTCATGGGTCATAATTGTGCTAAGTACACAGTGTATGGGTCAGGATTGCGCTAAAGTATACAGTGCAGGGGTCAGGATTGCGCTACGTACACAGTGCATGGGTCATAATTGTGCTAAGTACACAGTGCATGGGTCAGGATTGCGCTAAATACACAGTGCAGGGGTCAGGATTGCGCTATGTACACAGTGCAGGGGTCAGGATTGCGCTAAAAATTCCTCACATCTGTACTCTATCATACCTTCCTACCTGGACCAGCTCTGGTACCTCCCTGTGTAGGCTGCTCCCTCCCTTTGTATTGGGCTATAGTACCTTTTTTTTTTATTGGGCTATAGTGGTACCATCCCTCTGTGGGCGGGTCTCCTGTGTTATCAGTACTTTTTTTTTTTTTTACGATAACTGTAAAATAGCAGCACACAGTGCAAAACTGCCAGCAATCTCTTCCACTATGAACATTCAGCGGCATGCAAAAAAACGGCATCGCTGGCTGGAAGGACTGGGGAGGCGGGGTGGAGGTGGTGACGGGGCAGTGGTGGAGGCGGAGACAGGGTGGAGGAGGAGGCGGGCACCAGATCGGCATTGTAAGCCGTCATGGCTGTGGAACAAGCGAAGGCGGTGGTAGGGGCGGAGACAGGTCGAAGGAGGAGGCGGGCACCAGTGCGGTATTGTAAGCTGTCTTGGCTGCAGAAAGGGAGGCGGAGACAGGACAGAGGCAGAAAACAGAGTGCCAGCCTGAGACGCAGCGTTGGAGGCAGGAGTGGAGGCGGAGACAGAGCGACACAGAGTAAGGGGAATATGTAATGCCTGCTCAGACTGGCCGCGCCGCTCGCTCGCTGAAACCTGGCAAAATGAGGTGGCTGCTGTGCGGGCCACATTACAAGGTCTGGCGGGCCGGATTCGGACTGCGGGCCTTGTGTTTGCCACCCCTGCTCTAGAACATACCTAATCTATAATGAGATGATGACTGATTGCAAGACATATCAGTTATTTAAAAAAAATGCTGTGCCTCATTTTACATACAGTATATATGTCACAGTAGAAAATAAAAAACAAATCAAATGTTTAAACTGAGAAAATGTAATTCTGAAATTGATGGCAGCAACATGTCTCTAGAAAGTTGGGACTGGCCATGTTTAACACAGTGTAGCATCCCCTCTTCTTTTAACAACACTCTGTAAACATCTGGGAACTGAGGATATCAGTTGCTGGAGTTTTGGCGAGAGGCATGTTGTCTTATTCTTGCCTGATATAGCATTCTAGCTGCTCAACAGGTTTGTGTCTTGTTTGTCATATTTTTTGTTTCAAGATGTGCCAACAATTGTATTAATTTGTGAAAGGTCTGGACTGCAGGCAGGCCAGTTAAGCATCTAGACCAGGAATGGGCAAACTACAGCCCGCGGGCCGTATACGGCCCGATGGACCTTTTTAATCCGGCCCGCCAGCGCCGGCCCTGGGTACAGGGCGGAAAACTGACAGAGTTTTTTTTTTCACCGCCGCCGCCGTGTGTCTGTGTATGATCTATCACAGCCGTCACTAAATGGCGGTCCGAGTCCGGCCTGAGTGAAACTTCTGCCCGGACCGCCAGTATATTTACAAATTGCAGCGCTGTTTTGCTGGGATCGTGGGTTTCCCCAGCAACCAGTGACACTGCCCGTGTGCACCAGCCCCCTGCTCCTCACCGCAGGTCCTGGAAGTTTACAAGCGCATACAGCGGCGAGTAGGGGTGTGACATCACGTTCCTTCCCCACCCCCTGCAGCTCGCGGTCACTTGCGTGACCCGACCCCTACTACTCCTGGTACCCGGGTCCACTCCTGGCTCTCCTAGAGGCGTGATGTCCCGTGCACACCCCGCCCCCTGCTACTCGTTCCCGGCTATTTTTTTCTTCCAGCATCCGCCGCTGCATTCTAGGTATGTGGCATATTCTTAGTTTGTTGATCACCATTAATGGGCTAATTTATTTTCAACATTAACACTGCTGGGCATATGTTAAAGGTCACGCTGATGGGCACTTTTTCATGTTAAGGGGCACTCTGATGGGCGCATTTTATGTTAAGGGACACGCTGATGGGTATATTTTTAATGTGCGCACTGCTGAGCATATTTTTTTAAGAGTCACACTGATGGACAGATTTTGTTGTGCCCATCAGCATGCTCCTTAACATAAAATGTGCCCATCAGCGTGACCCTTATTTTATGTTAAGGGGCACAATGATGAGTAAATTTTATGTTAAGGGGCACTGTGATTGGAACACCCGATGTAAAGGGGCGATGTGATGGGAACACCTGTGTAAAGGGGCACTGTGATGGGGCACCTGATGTAAAGGGGCACTGTGATGGGGACACCTGATGTAAAGGAGCGCTGTGATGGGGACACCTGATGTAAAGGGGCACTGTGATGGGGAGACCTGATGTAAAGGGGCACTGTGATGGGGACACCTGATGTAAAGGGGCACTGTGATGGGGACACCTGATGTAAAGGGGCACTGTGATGGGGACACCTGATGTAAAGGAGCGCTGTGATGGGGACACCTGATGTAAAGGGGCACTGTGATGGGGACACCTGATGTAAAGGGGCACTGTGATGGGGACACCTGATGTAAAGGGGCACTGTGATGGGGACACCTGATGTAAAGGGGCACTGTGATGGGGACACCTGATGTAAAGGAGCGCTGTGATGGGGACACCTGAAAAAAATACATTGCATAAAAGTTTTGTAAAATAAAAAAATGTATGCTTTTCTACCTTAAATTAATCTAAACATTTAAAGGGGAGTTCCACCCACAATTTCACTTTTTAAATATAAATACCCCTGTAATACACAAGCTTAATGTATTCTAGTAAAGTTAGTCTGTAAACTAAGGTTAGTTTTGTTGTTAGCATTTAGATAGTTAGTTTAGATAGTTTATAGATAGTTTATAATATAAAAATAGACCGTAGCCATCTTAAGTGTGGGCATTATGAAGCCAGACTGTATGACTTCCTGGATTTCAGCTTTGCATATCTTGCACATGCTCAGTGCTGCACTGGGAAACATGATGCCTATCCCAGAAACCCTTGCAAATAGCCTTGTGACTTAATAGCCTAGGCTAATAAGGAGGAGGAAGTAATAAAGGATTACAAAATAAAGGTATTTACAAGCAACAAAATAAATAAAAAATGTCCATTCTGAACACTATGAGATTAGGGCATGCAGCACAGACAAACATAAAACAAATGGGTGGAACTCCACTTTAATGTTACAAATTTAAATTTAATTTATTTTCAATCACACATACACACCGTCCATCTACTCTTCTGATCTAGACTCTTCTACTACAAAGCCATGCTGTTTTCATGGATGCAGTTGAGCCTTGTCCTGCTGAAAAATACAATAAGAACATGTGCTGCTTTAACCACTTAAGGATCCCTTCATGCTGATATACATCGGCAGAATGGCACGGCTGGGCACATGCACGTACCTGTAGGTCCTCTTTAAGAGCCCAGCCATGGGGTCGCGAGCGCGCCACCAGCAGTGTGCTCGCCACCCGGTCCGAAGCTCCGTGACTACGCCCGCGGGACCCATGGACCCGATCGCTGCCGTTGTCCAGCGATCGGTCTCAGGAGCTGAAGAACGGGGAGAGGTGTGTGTAAACACACCTTCCCCGTTCTTCATTGTGGCAATGTCAGTGATCGTCCCTTATATTGGGAAGGACGATCACTGACGTCACACATCCAGCCCCACCCCCCCTACAGTTAGAAACACATAAGAGGTCAACCTTAACCCCTTCAGCGCCCCCTAGTGGTTAACTCATAAACTGCAATTGCCATTTTCACATTTTTATAGCACTTTTCGGTGTGAAAATGACAATGGTCCCAAAAATTTGTCAAAATTGTCGGATGTGTCCGCCATAATGTCGCGGTCACGAAAAATATTTTTTTAATATATTTTCCTGAAATATTTATTATAGAAAAAAGTTGTCCGGGTCTTAAGTGGTTAAAGGAGTTGTAAATGATTTTTTTTTTTAATAACAAACATGTTATACTTACCTCCACTGTGCAGTTTGTTTTGCACACAGTGGCCCTGATCCTGGTCTTCTGGGGTCCCTTGGCGGCTGTCGTGGCTCCTCCCTGCAACAACTACACACAGACATGCGAGCAAGCTTGCATGGTGTGTAGCTGTTGCGGGCGTGCTTCTGTGATAAAGCGGCGGCCATAGGCCAATGGTTGCGCTGCTTTCAATCTATCCACTGCAGCCAATCAACGGCCGGGCTTCGACTCGAGGAGGATGACGGGGGGCAAGCGTGAGACAATTGAGGAGTCAGGTAAGTAACACAGGGGCTGTAGGGGGGGCGGCTGCATCATCTAATGTTTTTTCACCTTAAGGTGATTTTTTTTTTACCTTTACAACCCCTTTTAAACCTGGATATATCTTTTAACATTGATGGCATATTTACAGATGTGCAAGCTGCCCATTCCATATGCACGAATACACCCCCATACTATCAGGAGATGCAGGCTTTTGAACTGAGCACTGATAACAAGCCAGAAGGCCACTCTCCTCTTTAGTCTGAAGGGCACAGCACTGCTGGTTTCTAAAAAGAATGTAAAGATTCTGAAATTGTTCAACAATTTTTACACACAGCTTTGCACAGATTGGTGAACCTCTACCCATCTTTACTTCTGGGAAACTGACTATTTAACATGTATTTTATAAGTAATCATGTTACTGAGCTGTTCCCAGTTAACCTTATTAGTTGCAAAATGTTCTTCCATCCCTTCCTTGCTAGTATCACTTACTTTGTCAGCTTTTTGTTGCCCTGTCCCAACTTTTTGGAGAGGCTTTGCTGCCATCAATTTTAAAATAACCTTATTTTTTTCTTAACCACTTGCCGACCAGCCGCCGTCATTATACTGCGGCAGGTCGGCAAGATCCCGCAATGACTGCCGGTCCGTGAGCGATCGTGGGCACAACAGGCAGAACAGGGACGTGTGTGTAAACAAACAAATCCCTGTTCTGTTCTGTGAGGAGAGACAGATTGTGAGTTCCTAATAGCTAGGAACCACGATCTTTAATTTTTCTAGGTCAGTCCCCTCTCCCCACAGTTAGAAACACACCTAGGTAACACAGTTAACCCCTAGTGTTAACCTCTTCCCTGTCAGTGACATTTTTACAGTAATCAGATGTGTCCGCCATAATGTCGCAGTCCCGATAAAAATCACAGATCGCCGCCATTACTTATAAAAAAATAATAATAAAAAATAATAATTCTGTCCCCTATTTTGTAGGCCCTATAACTTGTGCGCAAACCAGTCGCTTATTGCAATTATTTATTTATTTTTTTAACAAAAATATGTAGAAGAATACATATCGGCCTAGACTGAGAATTTTTTATTTATTTTTTAAATTGGGCTATTTATTATAGCAACAAGTAAAAAATAATAATAATAAAAATGCTATAAATCTATCCCCTATTTTGTAGACGCAATAACTTTTGTGCAAACCAACTTTTGTGCTTATTGCAATTTTTACCACCAAAAATATGTATAAGAATACATATCGACCTAAACTGAGTAAAAAAAGTTAAAAAAAATAAAAATGGCATATTTATTAAAAGTACAAAATATAGTTTTTTTCAAAATTGTCACTCTTTTTTTGTTTATAGCGCAAAAATTTTAAACCACAGAGATGATCAAATACCACCAAAAGAAATCTCTATTTGTGGGAAAAAAAGGACGTCAATTTTGTTTGGGTACAGCATCGCACAAATGCGCAAATGTCATTCAAAGCATGACAGTGCTGAAAGCTAAAATTTCGCCTGGGCAGGAAGGGGGTATACACATGCCCAGTAAGCAGGTGGTTAAATAAGTCCTATACTAACTAGAAACTAACTAGAAACTGCAAAGAAAAGGAAACCTAGCCTAGGGCCAAGGATTAGTTACCAGTATTTATTGTAGGCTTTTTACAGCTATTTTTATTCCCAGGTCCAATTTACTATGCTGCATTCCACTCTGTGTCTCCATGTCCATCTTGGTAGATCAGTAAGATTTTGCTGTCTAGTGTCACACCTACCCCAATGGCCAATGATGGTCTAATGAACTTTTGACTAGTGGGGGGATCAATTGGTAGCAACAGAGGTGGAGGTGGCACAGATGAACAGACAGCAAGAGCACAGAATGTGAAGGCATCAGTAGCCTGCAGGAAAGATGGAGGGGTCACATGTCCACACAATAAATAAAATAGGAGCAAGGAGATAATTACACTGTGAGCCCTCAGGTACAGATTCTTCTCCAGCAGGCCCTCAGAGGAGCAGTAAGTGTGACATACTGCCTACTGTCACTGCATTGCTCTGGAAAAAACTCCAAACCATTTGAGCATAGCAGTAATCAGAAGCTGGAATGGGTGAGGTATGCCTTGGGTATCTCACATTGCATACACCGTAGAGCAGGCATGCTCAACCTGTGGCTCTTCAGCTGTTTCAGAACTACAAGTCCCATGAGGCATTGCATGGCTGAGAGTTACATGCATGACTCCCAAAGGCAGAGGCATGGTGGGACTTGTAGTTTCACAACAGCTGGAGGGCCGCAGGTTTTGCACCCATGCCGTAGAGTCTAGGCAATATTACATATGAGAAAGGTCACTGCGGCTTCTCATGAGGAGTTCAAGGGTAGATTATTCAGTGCAGTACCTTACAAAATATTGCCTATAACGCAGACAACTTTAGGGATTTAAATTATGTTACCCTATCTATTTTATTTCTAAATGTTTAAGGGAGTCCTATGATAATAAAGAGAGCGAGAAAATTACAAATCAATAACAAAAATCTAATGTGATTTAGTGCCAAAACTATTAAAGATATAGAGAATAAAAGTGATATCAAAACCCTTGGGGTGGTAAAATTACATAATGAAGTTCAACATTACTATAATGGCACTTTTAATGCTCTTCCACAAGAAAAAGCTATTTTTAATTTGCAGTTTTTAACAGATTCTAAAGCCAAATACATTTATAGAATGTTTTACAGTGGGTGACCGTGATATTGTGTCAATCTCGCTCCCTTTCTCGGCGAGATTGACCACCTGCGAGCCCCATCGCGGGAGCCAGCGCCAAGCTGGCTTGCCGCGATGGAGACAAAGCCGTCATAGAAGCGACGGGGATCCGACTTGGATTCCCGCCAATTCTACACGTGGGCGGCGTTTGATATGAATCCTGAGGGGGAACTCCCCGCCGGATTTTAAATAAAAATTCGGCATGGGTTCCCCCCTCAGGAGCATACCGTGCCCTTAGGTCTGTTATGGGTTGTAAGGAGACCCCCCTACGCCGAAAAAACGGCGTGGGGGTCCCCCCACAATCCATACCAGACCCGTATCCAAAGCACGCCGGCCGGCCGGTTTAGGAAGGGAGTCGGGGGTGCGAGCGAGCCACCCCCCCTACTGAGCCATACCGGGCAGCATGCCCTCAACATGGGGGGTCAGGTGCTCTGGGGCAGGGGGGGCACTGTGGCCCCCCACCCCAGAGCACCCTGTCCCCATGTTGATGAGGACAGGGCCCCTTCCCGACAACCCTGGCCGTTGGTTGTCGGGGTATGCGGGCGGGAGGCTTATCGGAATCTGGGAGCCCCCTTTAATAAGGGGGCCCCCAGATACCAGCCCCCCACCCTAAGTGAATACGTATGGGGTACATGGTACACCACACACCCCTACCCATTCACCTGCAAGAAAAGTGTAAACACAAATAAACCACACAGGGTATTAAAATATTTTATTAGTTGGCCACCGGGGGGGTGTGTGGTCGCTTTTATAAAGCTCTCCGGGGGTCTTCTCCGCTCTCCGGGGGTCTTCTCCGCTCTCCAGGGTCTTCTCCTGCTCTCCGGGGGTCTTCTCCGCTCTCCGGGGGTCTTCTCCGCTCTCCGGGGTCTTCTCCCGCTCTCCGCTCTTGATTCGGCGCTCTCCGGTGCCTTCTTCTTCTCTTCTCCAGATGTTGACTCGACGCTTCCTCCCGCTGTTATGCCGGGTGCGCGGCTCCCAGCGACTTATATAGGCCTATCTTCTGACGTCGCAGTCCCATCATGCTCCGGTAGGTACCACGTGGTACCTACCCATGTGTTACCTACCCACGTGGTACCTACCGGAGCATGATGGGACTGCGCCCACACACCCCCCCCCCCGGCGGCCAACTAATAAAATATTTTAATACCCTGTGTGGTTTATTTGTGTTTACACTTTTCTTGCAGGTGAATGGGTACCCCATACTCATTCACTTAGGGTGGGGGGCTGGTATCTGGGGGCCCCCTTATTAAAGGGGGCTCCCAGATTCCGATAAGCCTCCCGTCCGCATACCCCGACAACCAACGGCCAGGGTTGTCGGGAAGGGGCCCTGTCCTCATCAACATGGGGACAGGGTGCTCTAGGGTGGGCAGTGCGCCCCCCTGCCCCAGAGGACATGCCCATGTTGAGGACATGCTGCCCGGTACGGCTCAGGAGGGGGAGGGGGTGCTCGCTCACCCCCACTCCCTTCCTGACCGGCCGGCCGGCGTGCTTTGGATACGGGTCTGGTATGGATTGTGGGGGGACCCCCACGCCGTTTTTTCGGCATAGGGGGGTCTCCTTACAACCCATAACAGACCTAAGGGCCCGGTATGCTCCTAAGGGGGGAACCCATGCCGGATTTTTATTTAAAATGCAGCGCCGCCCACGTGTAGAATTGGCTGGAATCCACGTCGGATCCCCGTCGCTTCTATGACGCGCTCGCTGGAATGTGCTTTTACTATTCCAGCGAGTGCGAGATGTCGGCACCCTGTCGCCGAGAATCAGCGCGATGCTGTCGTGCTAAAAACACATTCTTGGCGGCAGGTACTGTATATGGCGCAAAACAGGTGAATCAGCATATTTGCACATGTAACTAAACATTGAAAACATTTAGAGACGGTTCACACAGGGGGCGACCTGGGATCCGACTTGAAGTCGTCCCAAGTCGTGTGGTTGAGAAAATCAATGGAAGTGAATGGGAGCTGTCTTAATATACACTACTGAAGTCGCTCCGCCTTCAGAAAAGGTTCCTGTACTACTTTAATCCGACTTCTAGGCAACTTGTACCTAGAGGTCGACCGATATGGGTTTTTCTCCGGCCGATGGCGATATTTAGAAATCTGGGCGGCCGATGGCCGATATATGCTGCCGATTTTTGCGGCCGATATTTTAGGCCGTTTTTTTTTTTTTTATTGGTGGCACTAGCTTGTGGCACTAATTGGCACTGAAAGGAAGATGGCACTAGCAGAAGGCACTTATTGGCACTGGCAGGTTGCACTGGATGGCACTGAAATATGGTACTAGCAGGTGGCACTGATTGGCAGATGGCACTGGTTGGCACTGGCAGATGACACTGGCAGGTGGCACTGGGTGGCAATAGTTAGCACTGGTTGGCATTGGCAGGTGGCACTGATGGCTTTAGTTGGCACTGGTAGGTGACACTGGCAGGTGGCACTGGATGGAAGGTGGCACTGGATGGTGGCACTGGTATTGGCACTGGAAGGTGGCATTGGCGGATGGCACTGATTGGAAGGTGGCACTAATTGGCACTGGCAGGTGGCATTGGCGGGTGGCACTAATTGGCACTGGCAGGTGGCATTGGCGGATGGCACTGGATGGAAGGTGGCACTAATTGGCACTAGTATTGGCACTGGCAGGTGGCATTGGCGGATGGCACTGAATGGAAGGTGGCACTAATTGGCACTGGTATTGGCACTGGCAGGTGGCATTGGCGGATGGCACTGAATGGAAGGTGGCACTAATTGGCACTGGTATTGGCACTGGCAGGTGGCACTGAATGGAAGGTCGCACTAATTGGCACTGGTATTGGCACTGGCAGGTGGCATTAGCGGATGGCACTGGATGGAATGTGGCACTAATTGGCACTGGAAGGTGGCACTGGTACTGTTACTGGCAGGTGGCACTGGTACTGGCAGATGGCACTGGTACTGGTACTGGCAGATGGCACTGGCAGATGGCACTGGTACTGGCAGATGGCACTGGCACATGGCACTGGTACTGTTACTGGCAGATGGCATTGGTACTGTTACTGGCAGATGGCACTGGTACTGTTACTGGCACTTGTGAAAAAAATGGTGTCACCCCCCCCTCAGTATAGACACACCCCTCCCTGCCCCCCGTAGTACAGACACCAGAGCGGTGTGTGTCCCACGAGCGCGGGCCCCTCCTCCTCTGTGGGCGTAAACAGAGGAGGGATGCCGCGCTGGGTGTACCAAGATGGCCGCGGCTCCAGAGCTAGGCCGAAGCCGCGGTCTTTCCTGATGTGACCGCCGCGGTCACAGCATCAGGAAAGGCCGCGGCTCCGGCCTAGCTCCGGAGCCGCGGCATCGCTAGCGGAAATTGTAAAATATCGGCCCGATTTGGATAAGAATCGGCCGATGCCGATTTCTCCAAAACGCCCAATTTTTATCCAATCGGGCCGATATTTTACAATTTCCGCTAGTGATGCCACGGCTCCGGCGGTCGACCTCTACTTGTACCCATTGATTTCAATGGAAGTCGCCTCAGAAGTCTGATCACTGTCTCTACTGAAGCAACAATACAGGAAGAGAACATACATTTCTCAGGCAAACCCCTCCCTCATACAGAGCTGATTGTTGTTTGATTGGCCACTGGAAAGCCTCCTGTCCTGGAGGCGACTTGAAGTTGCCTTGTAAGTTGTCTGATGATTCACATTCAAGTCGTGTCCAAGTTGCCTCCCAAAGTCATGCTGGAAGTCGTGTTGCCCCTGTGTGAACTGGCTCTTATGTTTCTAAGACATAGAGAACTAATTAATACCATTTGTGAAATGATGGTAATTCAGCTTTTAACAGTCTGGCCAAGGGGATGAACCTGTGATTGGCTGTATGATTTACAGTATTTAGTACATTGTTTTTTGTCACATTAAATTAAATAGATCTAGCAGAGCAAATTCTGAACAGACTTTTCTTACGATTGAGGGTATCATATTCAATCTAAAAGCAAGTACTGCAAATGCAAATGCGTGAGAAAAAGCTTCACATAATATATGATAATCCTGAGCACATTATGAAAACTACCTTTACAATCTGGAAAATATGCTTTATTATAACTGTGAGAAGAAGCTCAATATCACTCACATGGCCCATTGACACCTAAAGGGTTAGTTCACTACCAAAAATTGCCTATGCAGGTAAGTGGTGCCTTTAGAAAAAAAAATTGTTTTGATTCGAGTTGGACAGTGCCCTTGCTACAGGTGTAGGCCATTTACTAAATTACTGACTAAAAAAAATACCAGAGATGGCATCAATCCATCTTGACTTGTTGCTAGAATGTTGCTAAGCCACTTCCAGTCATTACTGCGCACCCTCATCAAAAGAGGGAGCTCTTAACTTTGGACAGAGTTGCACAGTATGTTTATCTACAAGCACCCCTTAGTTGTATGTGCATTTTTTATTTTTTTGTAAAAGTGAACTAACCCTTTAAGTGTTGTAGCTCACAAATGCACACGTGTTAATATGCAATGTTGCATGAGCTAATATGCATTGCATTACGGAAGCCCATTCATAATGAATGCACTTCCAACAAACTGCAAAGGATGAAAAAATATCGGAACCTATTTTTGAAATGCAGCTCACTACAATTGTGGTACAATTTTGTGCATTGTGGTATATTTCAGTGCAGTGTGTTCTACTGTACAATGTTTTGGGGTGCCATTAAAAATGAATTGCTCCCATAATGCATCACACAAAGCACAGGTGTATTGCTACGTGTTGCAGAAATGCATCTTAACACAGGCCTTAGCTAGTTTAGGACACAGGGTATGTGACACATGCCCAAAAAAGCTTCTTTAACCACTTGCTTACTGGGCACATATACCCCCTTCCTGCCCAGGCGAAATTTCAGCTTTCAGCACTGCGTCGCTTTAAATTAAAATTGCGCGGTCATGCGACGTGCCTTACAAACAAAATTGACGTCCTTTTTTTCCCCACAAATAGAGCTTTCTTTTGGTGGTATTTGATCGCCTCTGCATATTTTTTTTTTTTTTTGCGCTATAAACAAAAAAGAGCGACAATTTTGGAAAAAAAACACAGAATATTTTTTACTTTTTGCTATAATAAAAATCCAATTTTTTTAAAAAAATATATTTTTTTTCTCAGTTTAGGCCGATATGTATTCTACATATTTTTGGTAAAAAAAACAATCGCAATAAGCGTATAGTAATTGGTTTGCGCAAAGATTATAGTGGCTAGGAAATAAGGGATAGAATTCTGACAATTTTTTTTTTTTTTTTACTAGGAATACGGCGATCTGCGAATTTTGTCAGGACTGCGATATTGCGACGGACACATCGGACACTTTTGACACATTTTTGGGACCATTCACATTTATACAGCGATCAGTGCTATAAAAACGCACTAATTACTGTATAAATGTGACTGGCAGTGAAGGGGTTAACACTAGGGGGTGAGGAAGGGGTTAAATGTGAGTCCTGGGTGTGTTCTAACTGTGTGGGGGGAAGGGGGGTGACTGGGGGAGGTGACCGATGCTGTCTCCCTATGTACAAGAGAAACAGCATCTGTCACCTCTCCCTGACAGGACGTGGAGCTGTGTTTACACACAGAGCTTCACGTCCCTGCTCTAAAACTGCCGATCAGCGGGTACCTGGCGGACATCGCGACCGCCAGGCACGCGCATCGGCATCTCGGGGACGCGCCGTGTGCCCGCGCGCGCCGCCATCGGCGCGCACGCGCCCCCCAGTGGCCGGAAAAAAATATGCCGTCAATTGACGGCAGCTTGGAAATTCAGATACCCAAAGCTGCCGTCAATTGAGCATATGCGGGGCCTCAAGTGGTTAAAAGGCACAGGGCTTTTGAAGTATGTCCAGCCCTTCTGCCCTACTGCTGCATCCCTCCCCTCCACAATTGCTGGCAATTCCTAAAATTAAACCAGATGCTGCAGTAAAAAAATAAATAAAAATGTCTGACTCAGGGCTGGTTCACATCATGAATCATACAGGAATGCACTGTGCATTCCTGTGCAATTCAGTCGCTAGTCAGGTGCAGTGTGATTTCAGCCCATTCAATTGAATAGGTTTAAATCAAACTGGACCGCACCAAAAGTAGTGCATGCACCACTTTATAAAATGCACTACTATACCATGCGATCTGGTGCAGACAAGCGCAATGCACTTGCAACCTGTAATTGGGGTGGGGTGTCATTAGGTTAACACTAACACGATGTGCAGCATTTTAAACGTGGTGTAGGAAACATGCACAGAACGTAGGTTTCCTGCACCACATTCTGATGGAAACATGTCCCTCAATGTTTATCAACAACTTTTAAACCTGAAATAGATAGATACAAAACAACATTGTTACTTTTTTTTTATCTACTCTGTTTCATTCATCTGCAGATCAACTGTATTTTTAAAATTATAATGTTTTTATTTTATCCCCTTATTACTATGTTTTAAAAATATATTCTATTCAAGTATGTAAACCCCACATTTCCAACTTCCTGTTTGAGGGTGGCTTTTTTGTTCTCCATAGTCCCACTGTAGGAATGAGCATAGCTACCCTCCCTTTCTCACTCCTGACAAATCACAGCACAGCGTATATAAATGCGATTCTGCTCAGCCGGCCCGCACTGTCACAGTAAATGTACAGTGTGCGGTCAGGAAATAGCTATGTAACACAATAACAGCTGCTTGGAAAAGCTGAAGACCATAGACAGACGGAAAGATAGATAGATAGATAGATAGATAGATAGATAGATAGATAGATAGATAGATAGATAGATAGATAGATAGATAGATAGATAGATAGATAGATAGATTTCCTTTACAGCCAAAGCTGCCATCTTGGGCTTTGTTTGAGTTGCATTTTCCATGGTTCTGTACAAGTGATCAACTATGACATCAGCCATTAGGTTGCTGTCCAGTTAACATAAGCATACTGCAGACCTGACGCCTGTAGAAGGCCGCAAAGCCGCGGCCTCAATTACCGGCCGGTGCGGCATGACATGTTTGCGTGGGGGCAGAGGTGGGGGTGCACGGAGACACAGGATACCCCATCCTGTGTCTCCCACCTTCCCCGCCGCACGATCACTTCGGGCCGCGCCGGCCAGTAATTGAGGCCGCGGCTTCTGAAAGCCTATGCTTCCTTCTGAAAGCCTATGCTTCCTTCTGAAAGCCTATGCTTCCTTCTGAAAGCCTATGCTTCCTTCTGTGATCTAGCACCATCGCCACAGAATTTTTTCTCTCACTCTACCAATCACGACAAAATCTGACATGTGTGGTTTGACCACCGCTTTTATATGCGGGCACTACTCACGTAAGCGTTCGCTTCTGCGCATGAGCTCGGTGGGACGGGGTGCGTTTCTGGCTCCTAACTTTTTTAGCTGGCTCCTAGATTCCAAGCAATTTGGTCAAACCCTGGCATACTGGCACCTGTGACAATGATCTGTTTTGGTAAATAATTAAATTGATGAGTTTAGCTCTGCTTTAAAGGCTTAGTTGGCCTTTACCAAAAAACTGCTTATGCAGATAAGGAACATGTCTAGATAAACACAAGCTGTGCAGCTTTGACAAAAGTTAAATAATCCCTTTGCTATAGGTTTAGGCCATTTACGTATGTTCCTCCATGAAGCCTGATTGGAAATCTTTTAGGAAATTGCAAAGGGCATAGCTGAGGGAAGCCTTGTATTACTCCTCATCTTCATCATCCCAGGAGTGAGCTCTCAAATGCTAAGTACAGGGCTATTACGGGGAAAGAAAGTGCATTTGAGGGGGTTTGAATCAAAGAAAGAGCTTACTCCTGCGATAGTGAAAGTGAGTAGTAACATAAGACTTCTCTAAGCAAAATTCTTAGTAATGTTCAGGAAATTTTCCAGTCAGGCTTAAGAAGTAGGTAAATGGCCTAAGCCTATAGCAAGGGCATTACTCAACTTTGGTCAAAGCTGTACAGTTTGTTTTTTAGCTACAAGCATCCCTTCTCTGCATAGGCAGTTTTTTCGTAAGGCCTCCTACACACGACTGTATTTTTCTACTCACCTATGGCCAGCCTAAGCAAGTATTGAAGTCAGTTATTAGTATGACGGCTAGGAAACTAGAATTCTTAAATTTAAATATCAGCAACTGAAACCTCCATATTCTATAACTAAAGGTTTTATTTAAAGTTAATAAACATTTAAGGCATTCTTAAAACTAACATTTTATTAGCAATTATAGTAGCCGCCCTGGGTTTCTTACCTTGTTTGCTGCTTTGTCTTCTTTTAGGCCGGGTTCACACCTATGCAAAATGAATGCGCGTTTCCACACATTCAATTCACTTAGCAGGAGAATGTGACTGGCTCTCCATGGAGCCAGTTCACATATCTCTGCATCGGGTCCGGTGTGCCGGAAAAACGCATGCCTTCTTTGGTGTGTTTCAGGTTCTATTTCAGCCTAAGATTCGGCCTGAAATCGGACCTGAACCTGTGAACAAGCACGCACCGGACCCCTGCTGTGCGTCGCATGCAGCTACAGTGTGAACCCGGCCTAAAAGCTTTACTTCCTCGTTCACACGAGTGTACTCCATCATACACCTGTGCAAGGGTTGTGTTTACCTGCAAAGGGATGCATGGGAGTTTGTGCATTCCTGTGCAGGCAGTCCCACCCATGTCAATTGGGATGCAGCAGCTGCACGGACACAGTTGCTGCTCCTAATTTGACATCTGTGTAGGTGCAGATGCCTGACTCCAAACTAAGACAGGGTGTTCTCAGTGACATGTACTCACATAGATGTCAAATATGGAGCAGCGGCTGTATTTGTGCAGCCAATTGGCATGAATGGGATTACCTGCACAGGGATGCATGGAACATCTGTGCATCCCTGTGCAGGTAAACATGGCCCTCACATTGGTGTATGTGATAGTACGCTCTTGTGAACAAGGCCTTATTTAGCAGGTCTGAAGATTATTGCCCAATGTTTCCTCTACTCAAATGGCTCTCCTCTCTTGTGGGTTCCTATGGAGCCACCCTTAATTGCACGCTTCCAGAAGAGTGAAAAGAAGCCAATGTTATGAGGCTGTCTGCAATGACATGTACAGAAAACCAGAGAGGACTAGATGAACTATGTATGTATGGTGGTGCATATAATTATAGGACATGGACAGAAAGTAGTCCTAGTGAGGGCAATTATGGCACTTTCTGTGGAGCTTTGACTGCACTCTCCCAAACCAGGAAGTTCAGGGAGGTGGTGCACAGCAGGCTACAGGCTACAGTAGGAAACCATCATGGTGGTAAGTTTTTCTTGCCCATTCCAAATGAAAACTTTTGGTGTTCTCTGCTAAGCTACAGCACAGGAGAACATATTCTGATATAGTGAAGTTATCATCTACCTCCCTCCCTAAGATTATCAGTGATATGAATCAACTCATTCAGGATGAGACAGTTGGGGTAGCTTGAGTTTCATATGACAACAACTTCAACTAACTACATCTTTATTTTAATGTCCATACATTTTTGCAGCCTAATCTGAAAGATCCTATCAATCTGCACTGAAGGTTAAAGTGGAATTTAAGGATAGATCTAACTGAGCTTAAAACTGCTCCCACACACACCCCTGATAACAGCAATACTAACTACCCTGTAGAAGGAGGAAGCATGTACTTACCTATTCTCAAGGTGCTCCGGTCCAATCACGTGATTTCCCCAGGGACCGGCTTCAGTAAAGAGTAGAGAGCACTGACAACAGATAGAATGCTTGGGCGCTGTCATCACCCATAGGCTTACTATGGGACATCCATGCTGTCCCTCCTCTCCCTAGATGCCGATCATGTGACTGAACCAGAGAGCTCCAAGATTACATATGTATATGCATCTTCCTTCTACAAACGTAGATTGCATAGGTGTTATAAGCGGGGTGGGAGTAGTTTTAAGCTTACTTTGTTCTAGCCTGGATTTCCACTTTAACCACTTCCTGACGACTTTGTATGGCTGCAGTGTGGATCTAAATTTGTGGGAGGCCGTATATATATGGCCTCCGGCCTCCAGCCACTGTGGGGTGCGCAAACGCCACCGTCGGCGGCACGCGTGCCCGCCGCATCGCTGAGATGCCGTTGCGCATGTCTGGCGGCCGCGATGTCCGCCACGCACCCGCAATTGCCGGTTACAGAGACAAGGACGTGGACGTGTAAACACACAGATCTACGTCGTGTCAGGAAGAGAGGAGACGGATCTGTGTCCCTTGTACATAGGGACACAGATCGGTCACCTTCCCCCACAGTTAGAACAGTATGCAGGGTACACATTTAACCCCTTCCTCACCCCCTAGTGTTAACCCCTTCAATGCCAGTCACATTTATACAGTAATTAGTGCATATTTATAGCACTGATAGCAGTATAAATGTGAATGGTGCCAAAAATGTGTCAAAAGTGTCCGATGTGTCCGCCATAATGTCGCAGTCATAATAAAAATCACAGATCGCCGCCATCACTAGTAAAAAAAAAAATTCTGTCCCCTATTTTGTAGGTGCTTAACTTTTGCGCAAACCAGTCGCTTATTGCAATTTTTTATTTATTTTTTTAACAAAAATATGTAGAAGAATACGTATCGGCCTAGACTGAGAATTTTTTTTTTTTTTTTTAAATGGGCTATTTATTATAGCAACAAGTAAAAAATATTGTTTTTTTTTTTTTCAAAATTGTCGCTCTTTTTTGTTTATAGCACAACAAATAAAAAACGCAGAGGTGATCAAATACCACAAAAAGAAAGCTCTACTTGTGGGGAAAAAAGGACATCAATTTTGTTTGGGAGCCACGTCGCACAACTGCGTAATTGTCAGTTAAAGCGACGCAGTGCCGCAAGCTGAAATTTCACCTGGGCAGGAGGGGGGTATATGTGTCCAGTAAGCAAGTGGTTAAAATGTATGTATAGATACAACTTTCTTTTTTGTTTTGTTTAGGATAAAATAGGAAAGGGTTGAAACTCCTGCCAAGTTATTTTTTGCTGTCTGTGTTCTGTTGGGGAAATTTGCCTTCACTTACTATCTTTGAGATGCAACAGGAAGTAGGAGGAACTCTCTTCAAAGTAATACAAATAACCTT